>CP126897.1:63920493-64642993 GCA_030440675.1 Furcifer pardalis | reverse complement strand
GCATTCTTTTCAGCTTCTCAGTGAGACAGAAAGTAACTCATGGAAAAGAATTCATGCATAGAAAGAAAAAGTTGTAGATAGTTTGGCAAATGGATGAGCTGTTAAAAACATTGTTGGCTTTCAGCGTTCTAACCTCAAATGAATGTTTCATTTCATTTACAGCTTTTCCTACATGAACATTTTGTTTGAGATTAATACATAAGCCAAATAATGCTTCACTCAGTTTATAAAAATTTGCTAGCAGTGCTTTCTACTAATCCCAGTGGGATAGCAGTCATACTTCTCATGAAACATTATCATGTATAATGGTAATGTTTGTCTATTTTAGTATCAAAGTGAGTACAGTTTAAAGCCCTTTGAGCCAATCGTTGTTGCACTTGGATATCGTTGACAGTGAGAGATGGTACATATCAAGTACAGGGTCAAATTGCAGGTTAATGTAAATTCAGCCAGTCTCAACATTAAGACTGCCAAACTTTTCTAAACTTATGATCAGAACACATTGCAAAGCCTTGTATATGTCCTAGCTAGTTCACTCCTGAACCAAGCCTACAGCCCCATTTTGAACTTGCTTTTAACAAACAGACCTGGCATGGATATCTAGTCAGAAGTTTTATTTATTTATTTATTTACTCATATTTACTATCCCGCCACAGTTGGTAGACCCGACTCTGGGCGGCTTACAACATAGATTAAAATCACAGGTTAAAACCTTAAAAATTCATAAGAAAAATTAAAACAGTCCCACAGATAAAAACAAGAGCAGGAAGAGCAGGAAGGGAGCAGGAAGTTTTGGACTTTTGATGTTTCTTCTGCAACATCCATGCCAAGTGATGGCTAGCCTGATGAAAACTGGTAGAGACTAAAAGCTGGCAGGGTTTTCCTGCCTCTCCCTTTCCTAGTACCACCCAAACAAACCACTTCCTAGCTGTTTGAGTGTTTTACAAGGCCCAAGAAAAAAGGAGTCTGGGCAGGTAATGGAGTCTGGCCAGGTATCCTGCTATGGTAATAGAGTAGACCGAACTGCCAATGGCTCAGTGCCAAGTGTCAGGAGGTGGTTAACTAACCTGACAACCCTGAGGACTAATGGCCTTGGGTGCCAAAGTCCACAGGGAAGGGTGATGTCATCAAGTGAATTAAATCCCACTTGAATCCATCTTGATGGAGCAGCTTCATCAATACTGGTCTGGGGCCGAGGAGGACTTTGTGTGCCAAAAAGGCTCAGGACCAGAAAGTGACTCATGGAGCTGGATCAGTGGTATGGTGGTCATGCTGCGATGCAGAAGTCAAATGGAAAGCCACTATATTATATTGTCAGGACAGTCTTCATGAATAAATAAATAAATAAATATCACTTATATGAAGAAGAAGAAGAAGAAGAAGAAGAAGAAGAAGAAGAAGAAGAAGAAGAGTGAAACTCATTAATTTCTCTCATTTGATTCCCAACAACATTGAATTATGTAGCATATGACTCTAGTAGTTAGTTAGATGTTACAGTTTCTAGCTTTTAATACTAAGTTTTTTAAAGTTTTAATACTAAAGTTTTAATTTCTAGCTTTTAATACTAAGTTTTTTAAAGTTTTTAGAGTTTTTAATTTTTTTAAATGATTTTATAATTGTTGTAAATTGCCCTGGGTCCCTTTTGGGAGGAGGGCGATAAACAAATTTAAATAAATAAATAAATAGATCATTCGTGGTACAGTACAGTACTGTACTTGCTTTTCCAAATAGGAAGTTACAAATATAATCTCTGGCATCTCCATTTAAAAGACCTTAGATACCAAAGACCGGGAAAGGTGTGTGTTTGGGGGACCAGATAGCACTGAGCTAGAGAAAGCAGAAAATATCACTCAGTCAGCGATGCTTGATTCTTCTGGCACACTAGATGTGGCTACTAGTGCTCTCAACCATGGCTGCCATATATTTGGGTCAAATATGTACAGTTCACTGGATCATCATGTTGTTAATATTTATCATAATTGTATCATTTCTCTTGACAGATGAAGTCAACAGCTATCCACACACCCAGCTAAGGAGAAGGTGTGCAAACATCCATGCCCAGAAACCTGTGGTTGTAGCTCCACAGCAACAAAGACCACTGTGAGTTGGCTCCCATACCTTATCCCTTGACTTACAAAGTAGCAAGCTTCTGAAGACAAAACTCTGTCTAGTTTAACAACTACTACATATGCTTCCTCTATAACAGCTTGTACACAGTGCATGACCTTCGGCCTAAGTATGGATATCTGAATTAATATCTGGGTTTTTGCTTAGTTGAGAGCCCGTTTAGCTTATGGCCAAGTGAATTCAACCATGCATTAAATATTGTAGTCAGAATGTACAGGAAAAACCTGATACAGTTATACTCTATTTCTATCTGATTGGATCACAGTTTCTTCTTCCTCCCTGCTACCTTCCATGATGTCTTTCCTCCCTTAAAGATAGCATGATTCTGGAAACAAGTTACTGTATCCCTGTTTTCAGTGGCTACAGATGAGGCATCTGCTTTGTCTCATTTATGGAATCCAAGCTTCACCTCTAAAATGTTTTATTGCAGAAGTACTGTATGCTGACAGAATTGCTTTCAACCGTATTAGGTACTCTTTAGCCAACATAATGACCCAGTGAACTGTACACATTCACTTACTTTAACATAGCAAGTTGCAGTTAGAATAGGCACATTTGAATCTTTACAGAGGAGTTGACTTGTTAAGCCCATTGATGCAGGCTTAGGTAAAGGTAAAGATCTCCCTTGTCTGAAAGCCAGTCGTATCCAACAGTGTTCATCTCCATTCACAGCCAAAGAGCCAGTGGTGTCTGCATCTGCAGATGTTTCTGTGGTCATGTGGCAGACATGACTAGACACTGGAGTGCGTAGAATGCTGTTACCTTTCCTGCCAAAGTGGTACCTATTTACCTACTTGCAATTTCTTGCTTTCGAACTGCTAGGTTGGCAGGAGTTGAGACAAATGATGGGAGCCTCAAACTGCTGACCTGCTGACCTTCCAGCCTTCCAGTCATCAAGTTCAGCGTCTTAATCACTAAGCCCCCACAGATACAGGCATACTGTAGTACAATTTATGAAGCAAAGCTACAGGATTTTAGCCAAACCTTTTTACCACTTGTATAGAATGAATGAGTGCCACCACTGCAGGAAACACAAGGGGAAGGAAGCATCACAATGGTGCCATTGAATGTGGCTGTTCACGTACAAGAGCTTGCAATAAGCTTTGGATTTCCCCCCAAATCTCTGTTTCTGGCTTTGCACCTGATCCTTTGCAGACTTTCTATCAATCATAAGATTGGGAACGGAACTGCTGTTAGTAAAGCATCTGACCACGAGCCAGTACTTCAAGCAGTTCTGTAGTAGTAACCCTTGACACTGCACTAGAATTGTTGTCCAGAATTTACCCCAGAACTTATTTTACCATCTTAGTATACCTGCCTTTCCAATTGACAGGACAGTGCCAAACGGAATTAAGTTTGAAGATGCGGAATTTTTGCAGGAACATCTAGTGAGTGATTCCGAAAATGTCATTAGCAGCATACACTAGCAAACCACTGTAAGTAGAATTTCATAAATGGTTCTTTTGCAAAGACGTATTTTTAAATAATCAAATAGAAGGAAAACTTCAGAATTGTGTGGGACGTCAAATGCCAGCTAGTTGAAAGGTACATGCAGATAGGGATTTGTCTTGCTCTGTTTGGTCCATTTTGGGAATGTTGTTGTTCACTCCTTTTCTCTAAAGTCACATGACCGTTGTGAACCAGCCTATACCTGATGTAGGCCTGCCTGCCTCTTTTTTTGCTCCCTGTCAGGGGCTGCTTTTTTTTAGTTTGATTCTGGCATGTGAAACTCTGGAATCGAACCAAAGCAAGTGACTTAAGTTGGGGATACTTAACCATATTGGGAAATTAAAAGCTTCTTCTATTCCTCTGTAGATGAGGAAAGAGGGAAGCGAAGGTTGTTGGATTTTAGCCTTGTAAGGCAGCACTGATACTTGCCATGGTGGTGAACCTTGGCACTCCAGGTGTTCTGGGACTTCAATTCCCAGAAGCCCAAGTCAGCACTCCTGCTCATCAGGGCTTCTGGGAATTGAGGTTCAAGAACACCTGGACTGCCAAGGTTAGCCATCGCTATGCCATTTAGATTTTTTTCAATTGAAAGTTTTCTTCTAGAAGGAGGAAGGACCCAAGTGCACAGAACACTGTCAACCTTCCCACTGAAGTGGTACCTATTTATCTATTTGCAATGTCTTGCTTTCGAACTGCTAGGTTGACAGGAGCTGGGACAGAGAGAGAAGCCCGGGTCTCAAACTGCTGGCCTACTGACCTTCTGGTCATAAAGTTCAGCATTTTAACCACTAAGCCACCACAGTCCCTCATATGGCAATTATATGTCCTTTTAAAAGGCTCAGCAAGCAAAGACGCTTCCATTCCCTACATTTAAATGCTACAAGCATTTAAATGCCCACAATGTGACAGCTGTGTTAGTCTTTTGCAACAAGAACAACAGAGAATCCTAAGTTCACCCAATTTTCTTGGGTTGCCATCAGTGGTGGGCTCCCAAAAAATTTTTACTACCACACTGTGGGAGTGGTATGGTGGGCATGGCCAGGGGGAAAGCCCTGCATTGCGCCTGAATTAGGACTACTTTATTTCAAAACTTGGATGGGCGGGGCCAGCCAGAATTTCTGCTACCGGTTCTGGCGAACTGATGCATACCTGCTGATGCCCACCACTGGTTGCCACCTGGTTCTTCAGATACATGGAGTAAAACCCACTTGAAGCAAAATGTTTAGGCCAGTGATAGCAAACCTATGGCATGTGTGCCAGAAGGGTCACACACAGACCCATCTCTGTCAGCACACAGAAGAGCTGCATCAGCACAAAGCTCGCTCTGCCCAGCAGCCCAATGGGAGTGCTTACTCCCTCCCCCCAGCACAGAGTTCACCCTGCCCCTCAGTCTGGGCACTCGGTCTCTAAAAGGTTTTCCATCATTGGTCTAGGCACTATGGCTGCACTTCATATATCTGAAAAGGCAGTCTGCTGTCCAAGAGAGCATATGCTAAGAAACACAAAACAACAAGACACTCAACCAGGTTAGTCTTGAAATGCCATAGGATTTTTTATTGTTCTCTCATCTTATTCCATTTCAGCACATCATCTGGTTTACATTGAAAATCTTGGCTCCGATTGTCACTACAAAGGAAAAACATGCATATCAGGTGCTTGTACTGTGTTGGACAGCGTTGCTCTTTGGCCTGAAGCTTATTTTTAGACAATTAATCAATTCAGCTAATGAGGCAGGCTATTCTCTTGGCACAGCTAAACAAACCTGTGAAGGAGTTTGACACTATCTTTTTTAAATAAAATAAAAAATATTTTCTTTCATTTTCAGATACTCAGAAATTAACAGTCTTCTGATTGATGGTTGGGATGAAGAAGTAACTTCAGCAGATTCTTATCTCTCATTTTTTGCAATACTTCCTGGTTTGTTTGTTGAGAAAATGGAAAAGCAAATTGTTGCTAAAACAGTGTAACAGGTTTCAGAAAATACTGGAGACAGTTTGAAGAATATGAAATGACAAGAGAGTTTCAGAAATATATAGATTGCAAAATGCAAATATTTTTGATGATTTTGAATTTGCTGGGTAGGTAGGAATTAAAATTGTGAAATATAGATGGCTAACAGCAGGGGCGTAGCTACCGTCGTATCTGCCGTATCAATTATACGGGGCCCCCGGGCCACGGGGGCCCCCTACAGCAAAAATTAATAAAAACTTCCCAATTTTTTTTATTTCACAAGGGCCCCCCAAACAAATTTTTATACGGGGCCCCGTTAAGGCATGCTACGCTTCTGGCTAACAGCCATACAAACTGTGTTCTAGTTTCATGAGACTTTGCAGTTTTTATCCCAACAATTCTAATCTACCATCCGTGTGTCCGTGCATGTGTCCGTGTGTCCGTGCGTGCGTGCGTGCGTGCGATCCCTTGGGTTGTCCCATTTAGATTGTACCATATTTGTTGGTTGCAATAATTTTTCAGGCTAGATTTCAATAGGCAGGAGCAGATGTAGGAAGGATATATGAAAGCAGTGTGCATCTTTGCCAGTGTCAGGCATGCTAAACTAGCACATCAAAACCATATCCTTCATTGAGAGGTGTTTACATCCTATCATAGATAGGTTATTTTGTAAGTAAAATAAATTTTGCTTTTATATAAAATTATTTGCAGAACAGTTGCATGAAACAGGAGCTGGTGGTCATTACTGATTAGATCTCTGTATTTCTGGAACGTTCTAAAGGGTAATTGCACCATATTTTTATTTCTGAGCCACATAGTTTAACCCAATAATATTTATTCAGGATTAAGTTCTACTCTTTTCCAGTGGTCTTCCTCTTGAATAAATGGGCATAAGATTGCAGTTTTAATGGTACAATCATACCACTGTCTAGTTAAAAAATAAAAACCCTTTAAATTCAGTGGTGATTATTCATGGAAAGAGGGTGTGAGATTGCAGCCATTGTATATTTTTATGATATAGGTATAGTTGCTGTGAACATAATACCAAAAATGTTATTAATATTGCTGGCTGACATGCATTTGTCAATTTCTTTTCATTACGTGAAGGTACACTTCTTCATGAATTCTAGTATCAGAAGACCAGTAGGTCTGAAAACTAGTAGTCTTCTTTTTGATTTCAAAATCAGGTGGGACATCTACACCAGAAAATAACAATGAGTCTTGTTGAAACTTTACAATGAATGTCCCTTATTTCAAATGGATTCTAGCACACTTCATTAGAAGTTTGGGACCCAAGCACCACCCAACGGAGTGAGGGGCCATCATCTATCTCAGCTCCTGCCAACCTAGCAGTTCGAAAGCAAGAAATTGCAATGGATAAATAGGTACTGCTTCAGTGGGAAAGGTAACGGCATTCCATATGCTCCGGTGTCTAGTCATACCTGCCACATGATCATATCTGCAGAAATGAGCACCCCTCCAGAGGTGGACACAACTGGCTTTTGAGCAAGGAAGACCTTTATCTTTACCTTATACTTCTCCATGCATTCCAGTGTCAAAAGATCAGTAAATCAAACAGTATGGTCTGGAAACTATTAGTTTTCTTTTTTATTTCAAAATCAGGTGGATACACCTGCACCAAAAATGTCTTATTATGTATTTCAAGGGACTGCAGTGGCGTGAGTGGTTAAGACACTAAACTCGACAACTGGAAAGTCAGAGTTCGATTCCTGAGTACTGCACAACAGAGTGAGCTCCTGTCTCTGTCCCAGCTCCTGCCAACCTAGCAGTTCAAAAGCAAGAAATTGCAAGTACTGTAGATAAATAGGGACCACTTTGGTGGGAGGGTAAACAGCATTCTATACACTCTGGTATTGAGGCATGTCTGCCACATGTCCATTGAAATGTCTGCAAATGCAGACAGCACTGTCTCCTTGGCTATAAACAAAGATGAGCACTAAACCCTAGTGTCAGATACAGCTGGATCTCGAGCAAGGGTGACATTTACCTTTACTATATGGGCCAGGATACCTAAGAGACCGCATTGTCCCAAGGACATCTGCCCGTCCCACTAGAGCGGACCGGAGAGGCTCTCTGGTTGTACCATCAGCTAGAGAGGCACATCTCTCTGGCACTCGAAGGAGGGCCTTCTCTGTGTCTACTCTGGCCCTGTGGAACCTCCTGCCAACTGAGCTGCACCTCCAGGCAGAGCTGCTACCCTTCCGGAAGGGTGTAAAAACCTGGCTGGCAGGGCAGGTCTGGGGTACTGGAGGCACAACGACCTCAGCCTGCTGGCTGGTTTGACCTCCTCCCCAGCTCCCTTAAGTTCTTAAGTTTTAAATCATATAACGTTTTAGTCGTAGTTTTAATTGGTTTTAACTGTGGGTTTTTGAGAACTTTTAGAATTTTAGCCTTTTTATGTGTTTTAGGATGTGTTAAACCGCCCTATATCGCCTTCGGCGAGGAGGGTGGTATAGAATTTTAAATAAATAAATAAATATTAACAACAAAGGCCCCTTATTTCACATGAACATGGACTCAATGCCAAGTGTCAGGTAGCGGTTAACTAACCTGACAACCCTGAGGACTAGCACCCTTGGTGAAGTCCACAGGGAAGGGTGATGGGCCCCAAGTGGATTAAATCCTACTTGAATCCATCTTGATGAAAGGCAGCAGCTCCATCAATATTCGCCTGGGCTCAAGGAGGACTTTGCATGCCAAAAGGGATCAGGACCAGAAAGTGCCTCGTGGAGCTGGATCAGTGATACGGGTATCATGCTGCAATGCGGAAGGCAGATGAAATGCCATGGCATTATATTTGCAGAGCAGTCTTCATGGCTGATTGTCATGATGATTTCCAAAATTCAGAATTGGATATGGCACAAGAAGAAGAAGAATACCCCACTTCAGCAGGTGCAAGTGAAAAGATGATAGAAGAAAGAGGAGGAATAGGGCTGGGGCGCATATACCAATGGGCAGAGATCTAATAAATTCCTACCATAGAGTCAGGTAAATCAGGTGTGGGATACGGGATGTGTCAAAACAATCCAAAAGTTGAGTATTGCCAGGCAGGAGATACAAACAGGAAGAATCAAGAAACATTATCAAGCCAAGTCCAGTTGTCATGTATATTGGAGGTTTCCGGAATGAGCTCCCATCTTTGTCCCAGCTCCTGCCAACCTAACAGTTTGAAAGCAAGAAATTGCAAGTAGATAAATAGGGACCACTTCGGTGGGAAGGTAACAGCGTTCCGTGTCTAGTCATGTCCACGGAAATGTCTGCAGAAGCAGACAGCGCTGGCTCTTCGGCTTTGAAACAGAGATGAGCACTGAACCTTAGAGTCGGATATGACTGGCTTTCGAGCAAGGGAAACCTTTACCTTTACTAACAGTCTTGTAATCCCTACTGGAACCCAAATTCAGGTATTTGGCCAAGTGGCAGGGGAGCTTTGCTGCAGGATTCTGGCCACTGGTCTTCCTTGAAGGAAGAGCTTTTCCTAGAGAACAAAAAATTCTCCCAAAAATGTCTCCCTGCAGCTCAGACCATCATCTGGGATCTTCTCTCTGGGCTCACATATTTATGCTGTAGCAGGTTCTTGGGCTGGAAGTTGAAGATCTTCTCTTTCTTTGTCTGGGGGTCCAGGCTCCTGTCCCCCTGAAGGCTGGGCAGTGAGGCATCATCATCTCAGGATTCAGCCTCCTGGATCTCCAAGGAGTCAGGGTATGCAGGACTTGGCATTTTCTCACTCATGGTCAGTGATGGGATGTCCCCGGTTCCAGACGGTTCCCTGGAACCGGTAGGACCAATTCCGGAGGGTTCTCCGGGAGGGGAGTCCACTTTTGAGGCATCCGGTTCCGGACGCCTCACCGAAAGAAATTTTTTTAAAAAAATCGGAGCTAAAATGGCTCCAATTGACTGCGCATGCGCAGAAACTCAATCTGACGCATTGTGCATGCGTCAGATTGAGTATCTGCGCATGCGCAGTCAATTGGAGCCATTTTGGCTCCGATTTTATTTATTTTTTCTTTTAGAGTTGGAGCCGCGCACCTTTCAGGGCGGTGGCGGCAGCGGCAGCGGCCCTTCTCCATTGGCGGCAGCGGCCTGTCAGCCTGTCAGGAGGAAGCGGAGAGAGACGGAGCGGGGGAGCCATGGGGCCCAGGCTGGGCGCGGGGGGCTCCTCCTGCCTCTGCTCCTCCTATTGCCGCTGCTGCTCCTACTCCTGCTGCCGTCGCCTGTCGGGGTCAAGTCTGAGGCGACAGAGGGGCCGGAGCGCCTGCTGTCCGTGTCCGGCGTCTGCTTCGGCTGGAGGAACCTGAGCTGCCCGACCTGCAAGGTCCTCTTCGCCGCCCTCAATGCCTCCGTCCAGGTGAGCCTCGCCTCGCCTCGCCCCGGGGGGTGGGGGTGGGGTAAAGGAGGCAGGCAGGTAGTGGGGGTGGCACCAACCCCCCCCAAACTGGATACCCGTCATGGGGATTGGGAGTCCCTTGGGCAGGAGGACGCCCTGGGACGCCTCAGCCTGCCGGCAACCCCCCGCCCCTGCTCTCTTTGCGGCTCAAGCTGCCCCAGGAGGAGGGGGGTCACCTTTCCCGGGCCCATCTTGCTTGCTCGACACCCACCCTCTCAAAGGGGGGGGCACCTGGGCTTCTCCCGCCCTCCGTCACCAGCCCTGCCCTCCCTGGCTTGTTTTGCTGCCTGAGTTGAGCGGACGCCCCCACCCCTTGGGGGCTCCTCCTGCCTCTCCTCCCCCGAGAAGGAGGAGGTGACAGGCGCCCGGCAGAGGGATTTTTATTTGGGGTGGGTGGGTAATTTATTTGTGTTTTGGGTGGGTGGTTGTATTTTTATTTAATTTTTATTTATTTATTTAAGTTATTTATGGCTTTGTGTGTGTAGCTGTCTGGCTGGGTAGGTGGGCTGAGGGGTGTGTGTGTGTGTTTATTTTTATTTTATTTATTTTTATTTTGGCCCTGCCCACAACGTCATGACATCATCACGATGGCTCAGCCCATGACATCATGATGTCATGACATTGGCCACGCCCATGACGTCCGTGACGTCATGGCATGGTAGTAGAATTTTTGTCATCCCATCACTGCTCATGGTGGGTTGAGGATGCTTGGGTTCATCCTTGTTCGAAGTCTCACCATGACAGTGCCATGGCAGTTCTTCTGGTCACGAGCTGGGACTTGCCAAAGGTTGTCCCTTGCTATTCTCCTATTTCAGACAAAAGACAAGCTATACCAACCATTTCATACACAGAAGTAAAATGGGCAGTTGAATCTCACTTGAACATTGGCAATTGGATAGTGTCTTTCTCCAACGAGAGAACAAAACAATTCAGGACTGAATAGGGCACTTATCCACCCAAAGCCAGGAGAGTTGGGAGAAACAGTTAGGGGCACTGTGCCCCCTCAGCAACTGCCAGCTGAGTCAGTTTAATATGCCATCTTTGGTATGCCCTATGATACATTTCCAGTCTGAATAGTTTGTTAATCTATGGACTTTCTCTATAGCTTTTGCTGAAACTTTCCAAACACCCAGAACTATCCTTCTTTTCTTCCTTTACATCTTATTTTTAAGTATTATTTTATTTGTTTGTTATATTTAATGGCCATCTTTCTCCCAATGACACTATTTCCTGCCTAAGCCTAGCAACCAAAAAGTAGTATTGTCATAAGATTAGATGTGATTTATTAGAACAAAGAATTGAAACTGATCGTGATTCAGCATGGGTTGATTCCAAATGATATTGAGTTAGTCATTATGATTTATTATTGTTATCAGATTAAAGGTGGGAAATGAATGTTGGATTATTTAGTTAAGAATGGAAGCAGTGTATGACTTGAATGGAAGTTACATTCATTCACAAGATAAAATATTTTTGGAATAGTCAGTATAAGTCTTGCAGAAGATCTATGTCTTGCAAAATAGAAAAATAATAAGGGATGTCTTAATACTGAGAAGAGAATGAACCCTGTAGTTTTTGTTCAAGGTTAGACTAACCTCACTGTTAGGGAAAATGTAATATATAATTTGACACAAGATAGATTATTGCTGTTGTAGAATGCTCCCATTTCCAACAATTTAACAGAATATTATCTGCATACCTTCAAACACCATTTATTTGAGAAGGGTAGCAGGATAATTTATTTTGGGGATTGCTTTTTAAGGTCATTCAAGAAAGTGACATATAACCTAGATAAAAAAAGGAGAAAGTTAATTACATTCAGAGAAGGTTTTTTATTGAAAAAGTCAAGATGATTAAATAGGATAATATGTAAAACAAATACATTTCAATCTAACAGGCCTAGATATCTTAAAGCACACTTGGCGATGATTTTTAATGTACAATTACAACTACACCATGTCTGTTGTTCAGACAGTTAGATTTGTTAATGTACAGTATATACCCGAATATAAGCCGACTCGAATATAAGCTGAGGTGCCTAATTTTGACCTGAGAAACCAGGAAAATAGATTGACCTGAAAATAAGCTGAGGGTGGCAAATGCAGCAGCTGCTAGTGAGTTTCAATAATCAAAGTACGGTACTTGAAAATAAGATGCAGCAGAAAGGAATTTTCTCCATGCCGATTGAGATGCACCGACAACAGGATGGGAGAAGTGGGTGGTGAAGGCTATTAGCCTCCACCGCTTTTTTCCATCGCACTCAGTGATCCTAGTATAAGCCGAGTCCACTTTTTTGACCTCATTTTTAGGACTGAAAAACTAGGCTTATACTCGAGTACAGTAAAACACCGGATAACGATTGGATTGGATAACGCTAAAATCGCATAAAGTTAAGTAATCTGGGGAGGAGAATTGGATCAAATAACGTTAAGGTCCTATGGGATGGATCGGATAACAACCGCTAAAGCCTGTGCGGTTACAATGTATCTCTATGGAGCTTTATTTATTTATTTATTTATTCATTTATTATTCGCATTTAATATCCCGGCCCAATCGGGAAGACCTGACTCTGGGCGGCTTACAACATACATTACCGTCATAGGTAATGGTCATAACAATATATAAAAACCTTAAAAGTTCATAATAATTCATAAAAATTTAAAACACTAAAACAGATAAAACAGCTAAAAACCGATGCAAATACAGATACAGATGCCAAGTGGGGGGAAGGATGGCTGCCCTTAAATCAGCCATCCTAGGTGAGAACCTGCATTACTGTGTCCCCACACTTGACCCGCCAGCCAGGTCTTTACGCCCTTTCAGAAGGGCAGGATCTCCGTCTGCAGGCGTTATCCGATCCATCCCATAGGATTTTAACATGGATCGGATAACACTAAAAATCAAATAACACCAAGACTTGTGGAATGAAGTTTTAGTGTTATCCGGGGTTTTACTGTATATTCAGTACTTCCATAATCTGTAGCCAAATCCCACCTGACCTTGGTTAATTATAATGTCAGTATGAACTGGAAGACAGGGTAAAGGATGCTGGCTGGGCTTCGGTATGGAAAACTTTAGGTGTGATGGGAGCTATCAACACTGGCTACAGGATACACAGAGTCTCCTCGAAGATTGTGGTATTTTTGAGCCACAATCGAGTATACACCAGTCAACGGCAACCTTGTGTCCGGCTAATCTCAGGATTCTCAACCTGTGGCCCATGGCTCCATTTCATGTGGCCCACCACCACACCAGGAAGTGCCATGTGGTGGAGGAATGGCAAAATGGTAGTCTGGCCCCCGACGCAGTCCAAGGGAGCGTGATCCGGCCCTCCAGCTTTAAAAGGTTGAGAACTCCTGGGCTAATCTTTCTCACACTAGGTGAGGTGAAAGGAACTACGGAATGAATTTACCAAAAGGTGGATTCATTTTGGTAGTTTCTCATCTGGCCTAGACACAGCAGAATCCTGGCTATAGCAATAAGAGATAAAAGAAAATGTAAAACCATCACATTCCAGGTACACTCATTGTCATTAGACAGAAGGTTGAAAATGCCTTCAGTTCCAGAAGGCCTTAGGTTGCTCATTTCAAAATGGGAGTACAGTAATACCTCTACCTCGGATAACACTAAAATCGCATAACGTTAAGTAATCTGGGGAGGAGAATTGGATCGAATAACGTTAAGGTCCTACGGGATGGATCGGATAACAACTGCTAAATCCTGTGTGGTTACAATGTATCTCTATGGAGCTTTAACGTTATCCGATACATCCCATAGGATTTTAACATGCATCGGATAACACTAAAAATCAGATAACAGAGGTATTACTGTATACTGATAGTAGAAAGTAACCTAGCCAATAGCTGTGTTAGTCTGTCATAGCAAAAGAAAAACCAGATACTGTAGTCCTGCAGCACCTTAAAGATGAACTAAATTAATTTTCAATAAATACTTGCATATTCAGTTATACTTATTTGGATGAATGAAGAGGTAGTGTCTTTGGCGGGAACATAGTAAGATTAAACAGAAGGACTAGGTTAAAAAAATTAAATTGGAAGTTTTCAAACAGGAAAAACACAGCAGAAAAACATGGGTAAATTAAACCTTATATAATTATGGTTTATGCAAAGGCATTGATATAAACTGATCATTTGTGCAGAGTGATTAAGACCAGGTTGGTACCTATAGGATGCACTTTCAGGTATGACTAAGCAACAATATATTATTATTATTATTATTATTATTATTATTATTATTATTATTATTATTATTATTATTATTATTATTATTATTATTATTATTATTATTATTATTATTATTATTATTATTATTATCGTCATTGTTGTCGTTGTTTCTATTGCCACCCACTTGGCAGCGACTCTGGGCGGCATACATCATGAACTACATAAATCCCACTAGAGAACTATAAAAAACTTAAAACCAATAACTCTCCCAATTAAAAATACAATAAAAAAAATTAGCCCAACAACTAAAAAGAGCAAGGGAGTGATATTACTATATCAGCCAGCAGGTGGGGATCATTTATTGCATTTTTTTATACTGCCCATTTGGGATATTTCCCACTCTGGACATCCAACAACAGATGGTGAATACAGTAAAACCTCATATAACACTAAAACCTGGTTCCACAAGTCTTGGTGTTATATGATTTTTAGTGTTATCTGATGCATGTTAAAATCCTATGGGATCCATAGAGATACATTGTAACCACACAGGCTTTAGCGGTTGTTATCTGAAGCATCCCATAGGATCTTAATGTTATCTGATGCAATTCTTCCCCCCAGATTCCTTAATGTTATGCGATTTTAGTGTTATTCGATACTAATGTTATATGAGGTATTACTGTATCTGTTTTCCCAGCAGGTTTATAAATCAGGATCCTTTATTTGCATTGGCAGCATTAAAAGAAATAAACGACATGCTGTTTCATTCATGGACTTCTACTGATATATTAATTACTAATGTTGAGCTTCTTTGTACTCCCATTTGTTCTGTACTGTATTGCAACATGCATGTTGAATCAAGTTATGTTATAAACAAGAGGTTTTTTGTACATTATAAAAGCACAAGCAAAATACATCAGCTCACGTAAAGGCAGAAACATAACTGCCACTCTTAAATACCTTTCCTAGTAATAAAAAGTGACAACTATGGAACGTGATATAGATACTCTACATTCAAAGTTTTATTGGAGACATGACTGAAAAGCAGTTACAGTAATACCTCGGATAACGTTTACCTCAGATAACGCTAACATCGCATAACGTTAAGTAATCTGGGGAGGATTGGATCGAATAACGTTAAGGTCCTATGGGATGGATCGGATAACAACCGCTAAAGCCTGTGCGGTTACAATGTATCTCTAAGGAGCTTTAACGTTATCCGATACATCCCATAGGTTTTTAACATGCATCGGATAACACTAAAAATCAGATAACACCAAAACTTGTGGAACCTAGTCTTAGTGTTATCCGAGGTATTACTGTATGTAAAACCTCGATGAACAAATTAATTTCGTATCTCAAGGTTTTACTGTACTTTAAATTATGAATGGAAACAATATCAACCAACTACTTTTTGCAAATGATCAGGCATTGATAGCAAGTACAGCTATAGCAACACCTTATGTCCATAAACCAAGATTATCAGATAAATAACATGAGAATCAATAAAGAGAAGACGGAGGTAATGGCAATTGGAAGGAAACATCACAATCTAAATATTGAAATAGAGGAAACAAGTATAAAAAGTGGCAGAATTCAAATACAATAAAACACCGGATAACGATTGGATTGGATAATGCTAAAATCGCATAACGTTAAGTATTCTGGGGAGGAGAATTGAATCAAATAAAGTTAAGGTCCTATGGGATGGATCGGATAACAACCGCTAAAGCCTGTGTGGTTACAATGTATCTCTATGGAGCTTTAATGTTATCCGATCCATCCCATAGGATTTTAACATGGATCAGATAACACTAAAAATCGGATAACACCAAGACTTGTGGAACCAAGTTTTAGCGTTGTCCGGTGTTTTGCTGTACCTAGGAACAATATTTAATGAAGATGGGAAAATGGGCAAAGAAATTAATTTAAATTCTTGTTGTAGGGGTGCCATTGTTTAAAAAGGAACCAAATACATCCACAAAGAGATCCTGACTCATGGGTGGTATACATATACAGCAGTATTGCTAATAAACTTTTATTATAACTCTGACACAGAGAACTGATTCAAACTCTTTATTTTTCATATTCCACATACAGGAGTTTGAATACGCATGAGCAAAAGTGCAACATTTTTATCTGCTTTTCATCCACTGTAAAAAAAAAAGGTCCATTTACATAAATATTGTCTATGTGGAACACAGCAGTTTTCTTCATGTTTATAAATGATGTTTAAAGTGTTCTGGAAAATTCCATGGTTAGATGCTTAGCACATTTTCTTCACTTTAATTGCTTTTTGCATGGTAGTTTTAGAAAATGCTACATAAATCGTTTTACTTTAATATAGTGGCGGGTTCTGAACGGGCCATCAATATTTGTGATCAGTGCTGCTAAGAGACTTACTGGTCACCTTCATGAGCTTCATAGTCCACTGTCTTTATGCTCTGGAAGGAATTCTTCAAAGAAGCTCAATTCTATACTGTTTATCTTTAATACAACCATTTACAATATGTATACATCAGTGCAACCATTTACTTCCACACTTTGACAATGCCATCTCGTGATGCTGTAACTATGAACCCTTGAGTTGTCTGGAAAGTAGCAATGTCTGTAATAATATCATGGTGCCCCACTGGTAAGGACTCTGGACCTCTTCGAGGAGTTTCATCAGTGGAGCCTACCTTCTGCGTGCTTTGGATTTCCTGTTGAAGAGGGGGAAATATTGAGATACTGACTACCAAATTCAACATTGTGTAGTTTGAAAGAAATTTTCAACTTGTGAACTTATTAGCCAGAATCCATAGGTTGGCATAACTGCTGCTAGTCAAGGAGCTGGTGCATGCTCTGTCGTTATGTGCCAAGTCCAGTGAGCTGGAGTGCAACAAAGAACTTGAGCATCAACTTCTTAACTTGTGGCAATTCACTATTAAGGCATTGGATTTAGGCCAATAAATGTACACAGAACACTAGGAAGTTCCTGATGCATTCAGCAGTGCTGGGCTTTCCATGTGGAATATAAATACAGTAAAACACCGGATAACAATTGGATTGGATAACGCTAAAATCGCATAACATTAAGTAATTTAGGGAGGAGAATTGGATCGAATAATGTTAAGGTCCTATGGGATGGATCGGATAACCACCGCTAAAGCCTGTGCAGTTACAATGTATCTCTATGGAGCTTTAACGTTATCCGATCCATCCCATAGGATTTTAACATGGATCGGAAAACACTAAAAATCGGATAACACCAAGACCTGTGGAAACAAGTTTTAGTGTTATCCGGTGTTTTACTGTATGTTCACTTGTCGTCATTCATCATAGTGACACAACTATCGTTTCCTTAAGTCTGCGCCATTTCACAAACTTAAAGCAAAAATAAACTAAGGGACAATCCACTTCCTTTGACAGCTTCTGAAAATGCTGCAACATTTATTTATCCCATTTATAACCTCACAGCAGTTCTTGTTCATAACTCTCCCACCCTGCTATTTGGTTCCCCATGACAAGTCTGTGACACAGAGAAACAGATTGGCTCCAAACCAGCCAGTAATCTTCATGGTCATGTGGAAATGTAATTTTGTATATTGTAAAAATGCACAAACGTTAACAATGGAAAGCTTCCATTGAAGAGCAGGGACTAGTAGGAATGCATATGACAGGTTCCCAAACTATTTACACTATGGACCTAACCACGCCCCCCAGACAGCTGAGTGGGCTGGACCATCCCCCCCCCCCGGAAGCGGGCACATTTACGGATATCGCAAATGTGCCCACTTCCATTTATGACAGCTGTGGTGCATTTATGGATGCAAACATGTCCACTTCCACGTGCGGTAGTGGGGGTGGCAGGCCATATGAAATGATGCCACAGGCCGTAGGTTGGGAACCCCTGGAGGATGATATTCTGAGACTGGGCAACTTGCTGCATTCCTCCTACCTGACCTACTGTCTTGTGATGGAGGGTGGAAGTACACATCTTGAAATGGTCGTTGTGAGACACCTTTGGAGCCACATTCCCAAAAACGTTAATCCAAATGAATTATCACATCGTATTATATTGTCTATTATATTGTTGATGTTGTGAGTCACCCTGAGTCGGTTTTCACCGAGTAGGGCGGAATATAAATTGAAGAAATGAATGAAATATACAGTTATAAAGAGAGAGCAAGTAAATACACAAATATGCAGAAATTAGAGCTGTGTAAAAAGAAGGTGCAACATACGTGAACTACTTCTGTTCCTTCAATGATCTTTCTAGAATATGATACAGATGGGGAGCTAGAACTCCCAGCAACTATGTAGGACCTCTCTGGGTATGCTAAATCCCAGAATCTGCAAAGAATAAAACAAATGCCATTTAAAAATCTTACTATTTTTTAGCTAGAATCATTTTATCCTAAAAATGAAATTGCTTAAAGGTATGACTGCAAGATCAACCAAATAAATCATACCACACGTCTGCCTACCTTGGCATGCGGCTCAGAACTAATAAATAAATAAATAACTGTGCTTGCTCAGAAACAAACTGCCTAAAGCAGGGGTTCCCAAACTTTTCAAGCCGCGGCCCGGGTCACACTCTCTCAGTCCGCTTTGAGGGCAGGACAGCCATTTTGCCCTGCCTACATGATGAGGACAGCCATTTTGTCCCAACAGCTTCAAAGGGGTGGCTATTTTGTTCCTCGAATGCCCTTGAAGGAGTGGGGGAGGAGCCCACATGAAATGGTGCCATGGGCTGGATCTGGCCTACGGGCCTTAAGTTGGGTACCCCTGGGCCTAAAGCCTTAAATAAAAACCACAGAGAGAACAGCCCTGCGATATGTGTTACAATCTCTCTAAACTATTACCAGCAACAGATACTAGTTTTGGAACAGAGACAAACCCCCTGGAGTTGGGGGGGGGGGGGGAGAGAAATAAACATGGGTGACATTGAACTCAAAATCTCCAGAGTACCTCATCCCAATAGTTTCCTGTATATGTAACAGAGCATGGGGACAAAATGGACGCCTAAAGGGTAGGTTCTATCTACAAAGCGGATGGACACATTCCCTTTCATTCATAAATGTGTGGGAATAGCAAGGCTGAACCCTCACAAAAAGATTTTTCTAGACCACCTCAGGGGAATTTACACAGCCACAATTATAGCCTGCTGGGTCCTGAAATACAACTATAAATACTTATTGGATACTTACCTTATCTTCATATCTGAACCTGCTGTCAGTAATATAGGATTTCCATCTGCTGGGCTGCAGTATATTCCATGAACACTATGAGAGGAAGGCTAATAGGTAGAAAAGTTGAAATACTGAATATTTATACTCAGGTGTTAAAATATTTTTAAACCCTTGTTGTTTTAATTGCTAATTCTACATTAAGGCACCAAATATGAACACAAAGCAGGAGCCTGTAGTAAAACCGACGTGAATCCTAAACAGAAGTAAAAGGGTGTGTTTGTTTAAAACAAATTAAATTTCACATTTCACATATTGAATCCAAACATTTAAATTAGATAATTTAGTATACAGTAATACCTCATATAACATTAGTATCGAATAACACTAAAATCGCATAACATTAAGGAATCTGGGGGGAAGAATTGCATCAGATAACATTAAGATCCTATGGGATGCTTCAGATAACAACCGCTAAAGCCTGTGTGGTTACAATGTATCTCTATGGATCCCATAGGATTTTAACATGCATCAGATAACACTAAAAATCATATAACACCAAGACTTGTGGAACCAGGTTTTAGTGTTATATGAAGTTTTACTGTATTTAGATACCACAGTACTGTATTAGAGAGAACTTACAGATTGTAAAAAAAGGAGCACCCTTACCCACCCAGATGAAAACAAAATGAAATACAGTCATACCTGGCATAAAGAGCGCCTCGCTTAAAGAGTAACTCGCTTAAAGAGCAGGATTTTCTCTGAATGTTCGCTTCGCTTAACAAATAAAACCAACCAAAAACTCGCTTAACAAATAAATCGGGGTTCACAATCCCCCCCACCAGAAGTCACAACTGGTCATTTACAATGGTGTTTTGCTTAAAGAGCAAACTTGCTTAAAGAGCAATCCTGTGGAACACATTGTGCTCTTTAAGCGAGGTACAACTGTACTGAAAGAATAAAACCAAGAACTAAACATTCAGACAATAGCAGATGCTATAAAACTATCCATATTCTCTTGGGAGTAAATCCTATTTAACAGAATGACACACACGGGATTGTGATGTAAATGATGTTTCAGCATTCAAAGTCACAAAGCCAAACCTGCATTTCTGAAAGAGGAGGTGCTTTGCTGGCCCATAACGTGAACCGTCTGTCCCCTGTTTCCATATCCCACATGGAGACTTCATTATTGCCTTGGACAGCTACCAGAAAACAAACGACAACAGATATCAATTAAAAGTATACAAAAAGGTCACCCTTGCTACAAAATTCAGTCATATCCAACTCTGTCTACACTCTACAGCCAAAGACCCAGCGCTGTCTGCATCTGCAGATGTTTCCATGGTCATGTGGAAAGCATGACTAGACTCCAGAGTGCACAGAATGCTGTTACCTTTGTTGATGAAGTGGTATCTGTTTATCTACTTGCAACTTTTTGCTTTTCAAAACTACTAGGTTGGCAGGAGCTGGAACAGATGACAGGCGCTCACGCCATCGTGCAGCACTCAAGTCTTGAACTGCTGACCTTCCAATCATCAAACTCAGCATCTTAACCACCAAGCCATAAAGGGACGTATATATGCTTTGGGATTTACTCTTCCCTCCTCTTTTGTCAGTACAAAAAAAGGATGAAGAATGGAAATCTTCTGTAGCCAATTTGGTGGCTTACAACATTTATATCTACACTTGAAAACTGTTCCTTAGTAATCCAGAAAATGCGCTTTCACATCCTATAATCCATACCTTGACTTTAAGGCTATGGAGGGGAGGGAGTTTGTAATACTCACCTTTCATCTCCTTCACTCAATTAAGAACTCCATTAAGGTTTCATTAGGAGGCCTGACAAATGCTCCATACCAGAACCAAGCCTCAGGAGATTCTGCTGCCTGCTACAAATGTTGCTAACCCAGCCCATGCAAAGAGAATGCATAGGACGAATTCGATCTTATTTTAATGCTAGCAATGGGAGTGTCTTCTCTAATACCCCTGAGGCAGAACCCAAGCAAAGCAATCCCTGACAAGCTGTGGGGCATTCATGGCCCTGTCCAGCAATAGAGAGGAACTTCTGGGCAGCTACCACTGATGTCTGCCAGTAGGTCTCACCTGAAGCACAATGCTTCAGGTGTGCCCTGGTGGCACAGTGATTAAACTGCTGTCCTGCAACCAAAAGGTTGTGAGTTCGATCCTGACCAGGGATCAAGTTGGACTCGGCCTTCTATCCTTCTGAGGTCGATAAAATGACTATAAAGCATGATGGGGACAAAATGATAGTAAACTTGTGAACCAGCCAGAGAGTGCACTAAGCGCAATGGGACGGTTTATAAGTAAGATCGCTTTGCTTTGCCTCTCCCCTGACAGCTCTGTTTCCCACACACCAAGACTCTACTCTGTTCCTCACCTTTTCATTTTATACCACAAACATGACAATTTTTCCTCCCCAGTCAGCAGTCCTTTCCCTTCCTCTACTTTGATCTGATTTAATGCCGCCAGGATGATCCACCCAAGCAGTTTGAATTGAGTTGCCCACCCTTTGCAGCTGTTTTGTGACAGCCATATAGACTCCTGAGGTTCCTAAACTTCTTTTTAAAAGAAAGTTGGAATTGTCCAGTGCAGATATTGCCAACATCAGAGATCTTGATAGTAGTAGATGCCATTTAAAAATTGATGTAAAATATTTGTAGAAATATAAGATTCTTGTTGACATTTCCTCTGTGTGTCAGCTAGAGGTATTGGAGAGCATCGTGCCCTTTGCCACCTTATCTGTTTGGCCCAACTAACAAGGAGGTTGAATTGAGTGGGACGCACCAGCGTTTGTGGGCAAGAAGAGCAGAAGGCACTGCCCTACTTTCCTCTTTGTGTGTGTTGAAATAAGTCAAAAAGGTAACAGCCATTTACTGGAATCTTAAAATTAGTTAGACACTCTGATAAAGGAAAAAGAGAGCGCTTTACCTGCAACCACCCATGACTGAGAGAGTGGATGCATCAACAGGCGTCTGATCCTTGCCCTGGAAGGATGGGAATGGCTGGAAATGGGTAACTGGAACCTCATATCCCAACACGCCATGGTGCCACTACTGGTACCTGGAGAAGAAAAATGAAGTTACCATCAGCAACTTTAAGAGCAAATCAACATGTTGAATGTAAAGAAGCATCATTATCTCCTCCTCCTTCATTTATTTATTTATTTTACTTATACCCCGCCCATCTAGGTTTTCCTACTCTGGACAGCTAACAACATGAAACTCACATATTAAAAACATACTAAAACACATTTTTTTAAACATTCAAAAAAACTATTGGAGACAGAGAGAGAATAAAATACCTAACACTCAGCCGTTGGCAAAATATTCTCAAAGGCCTCAAGAAACTATTTCAGTTGCTTTTTAAACATAGACAGGGATGGGACCTGGCACAGTTCAACTGGAAGTGAGTTCCACAAAGTTGGTGCCACCACTGAGAAGGCTCTTCTCTGAGTCACGGCCTTCCTTTATAATCTCGGGGTTGGCACTTGGAGCTGCGCCGTCTGAGAGGAACGAGTGATGCAGGCTGATGTCCTGAGAAGAAGATGCTCCACCAGTTAGGAAGGTCTTCTTCTTCCCCTTCCCCATTGGGTGTTGAGGGAGATGCAAGGTTCTTGCCCTGGCACTTCTAGCAGCTTCCACCAGTGTTATTTGGTGTGCTTGAAATATTTCTTTGACGTTATTTCTCCACCTTCCTCTGGGTCTGCATCATGGTCTTTGTCCTTCTCCTCTTTCTACATACTCCTTGTAAGGTACCGAATTCCAAGACATTCTCTCCAAATGGGCAAATCACTTTATTTGTTTTCTCTCTGTATTGTGCAAGATTGGTTCCATTCCAATCCCTTCTATTTTCTTCATATCATTTTAAAGAAGCTACTTTGTAACTACTTTCGGAATATCATTTCCAAGGCGCTTCAGCCTGTATTGCTTTCAGCCTGTATTGCTTCCCCAAAAGCCCTCTATAGCAAGCCCCTGTCACCTTGCAACTTACGTATGGGAAACCAAGACTGGGAGAAAATGATTCACTGAAACAAACTCCATGACAGAAGTAGCAACTGGTCGAACCTACCCAGTTCTCCAGAAACGTATTAGACTGGCCTTTCCAAAAGTAAGATATAGTGGTGCCTCGCTTAAAGAGCATAATGCGTTCCACAGGATTGCTCTTTAAGCGAGTTTGCTCTTTAAGCGAAACACCATTGTAAATGACCAATTGTGGGGGGGGGGGATGCGAACCCCGATTTATTTGTTAAGCAAGTTTTTGGTTGGTTTTATTTGTTAAGCGAAGCGAACATTCAGAGAAAATTCTGCTCTTTAAGCGAGGTACTCTTTAAGCGAAATGCTCTTTATGCGAGGTTTGACTGTACATTCAAACCTCACATAATGAGTGTTTCGCTTAGCAAAAAACTCGCAAGTTTTTTGCTAAGCGGTCCGACTCGCATAATGAATTTTTCGCTACGCGAGTCGGTCTTTTCCCTATGGAAAAACTTGCATAACGAGTGTTTATATGGGGAAAACTCACATAGTGAAAATTTTTCGCTATGCGAGTTTTCCCCCTTGAATGCTCATTATACAAGTTTTTCCATAGGGAAAAGTCCAACTCACATAGCAAAAAAATTCGTTATGCGAGTCTGACTCGCATAGCGAAAAACTCGCATAGCGAGCAGCCTCGCAGAACGAATTAAATTCGTTATCCGAGGTATGGCTGTATGTCTTTTCATTTCCACCTACGTGTAAAGGATAATTTTATTTATGCAGTTCTGATACACAGCTATTCAGGGGGAAACCACCAACACGTATCTTACCAATACAAAGCCAGCACTGATGTATGTCGACAGCAAATGAAGTTATAAGTCCCAACCGTAAATCATGTTTTAATGTCCAGGCATTACTGGAGGATCTCAGGTCCCATCCTACTAAGGAACCATTCACAGTAGCATAAGCCAACACTGACTGGGCTCCAGAGTTAAAATGATGCATGTCTACCACACAGCCATCATCCTTCTGATCCAAACACCTGGAACAAGATGAAGACAAAAGAAGTATTGTTCACTGAAATTTCATGTAGCCAGTGCCTTTTAGTAAGCGCCTTCTTTTAAAAGCCTTATAGCGTCCTGTATATTTGCTGACTGTGATAGCTTAGTGGTTAAGATGCTGAACTTAATGACTAGAAGGTCAGCAGTTTCAGACCCAAGTGCTGCATGATGGAGTGAGGTCCTATCTCCGTACCAGCTCCTGCCAACCTAGCAGTTTGAAAGCAAGAAATTGCAAGTAGATAAATAGGGACCACTTCGGTGGGAAGGTAAATGGTGTTCTGTGCGCTCCGGTGTCTAGTCATGCCTGCCACATGTCCATGGAAATGTCTGCAGAAGCAGACAGCGCTGGCTCTTTGGCTATAAACAGAGATGAGCGCTGAACTCTAGAGTTGGATACAACTGGCTTTCGAGCGAGGGTTACCTTTGCCTATATTTGGTCTTAATGGTTTGCTGGAATTGCTGATTCTGGATTAGTATACTAAACATGTACCAAGCTCATTGCTCCATACATACGACAACATGAGGTGGTGGGATTCTGAGGCAATAGAGTGGACCGATTCACACAAAGCATGTAAGCAATTTTCACAATGCCTGCCCATTCAAAAAAAGTGATTCAGATAAAAAGAAAAGGCTGTCAATATCAGGGAGAAGTAGTGTGTGTGTGTGTGTGTGTGTGTGTGTGTGTGTGTGCTTTTTTTTTTTTACATACATTGAACCCTACCTGCCAGCTTAATATTTGATAGGAGGGTTTCCTTGTTCGACTGATTTTAACAAACGGGTACATTCATTCATTCATTTGTTTATTTATGGTCCTCCATTTTGAAGCCATATGGTTCATTCTGTCTCCTCTGTGCTCTAGCAACCCAATTCTAATAAACTTGTCTTTCCTCTTTCACTAAAGATTGCTATTAACGGCCTACTAGGGTACATAGAAAAAGCCTCCTGGAAGATTGTGGTATTTTTGAGCCACAATCAGGCATACCCCAGGCAATGGCGACCTTGTTGTGCCGGCTAATCTTTCTCACACTGGGTGGGTCAAAAGGAACTGCGGAATGAACTCACCAAAAGGTGCCTTTCATTTGGGTAGTTTCACATCTGGCCTAGACATGGAAGAAGAAGGGCCTACCAGTGAGCACAGTAGATATCAATGGGATACAATAAAGAACAAATACCTGTTTTGAATTGGATGAATCTTTGGAGATTTGGGTAGTTTTGACCCTTCAATCCCAAGCAGTTGGATAGCTCCATTATCGGAAGCAATAGCCAAGTATTGAGAACCCTGGCAAAAAGTAAGTGTCATCACGCGTCCTCCAATCCGAGAATATGTCAAAATTGATCTGTTGTACATAACACAAAGAGGTACTTTAAAACACTGTTTTCCAAATATTTAAAAGTCCAGTTAAGTCAAATAAAATACCCAATGAAATATGCAAAATAGTGATTTGCATACCATTCATTCATTACAGCTTCTTGCAGTATTTTTTATGAATCTGCTATCCAATTAAGATAGTGAACATTTTGTGATTCTTCCCATTATAGGTCTACAATTTACTGTTAATGAAGGACACGACTGAAATCAGTTGTAAATGGACTGCCATGCGATACAAACCTATATCAAATCCATCTCATATGACAACAGGGTGTCATATGATATAATCTGAGGTGCTTGTTTAAATAGTCTCTGTTTTTAGTCTGGTTAGAAGGCAATGGACTATCTTTGCCTGAAAATCTGGGTTCATGTCCTTTTCACTCTAGTGAGCAGACAGGTATGTTGTAAGTTAAAAAATTAAAGATATAGAATTCATCCTAATAAACAGTGGTTTGTTGGGACTAAAGTTCTACTTCTTTTCCAGCATACCACACTTTGCAGCAGCTGTTCCAATATTAACTACTGACAACTGGTGTTGCTACTTGATGGGTGGAGAATCCCAGGACTTTGGAGGGAAGACCCATCTAGTTGTCTAGAGAATTCAGAAAATCTTTTAAAGGAAGGCACCGAGCAGCTGATTGGCTTAAAAAAACATTGCTTGTCAGACTCCTTTTTGGATTGGGCTGTTATGGGTTGTATAGGCTTTTCAATTGCTTTAAAAACAGATTTTATGTTCATTGTTTATTTGTTTGTTTTTGTTCATTTTCTTTTCATTTTAGTTCCCAAAGTCTTTGAGTGTCAATTGCTAGGGACAGGACAAGTAATACTTGTAAGCTGCTATGAACCTATGGGATAGAACAGGGTAAGATGATACTTTAAAAAGTTAAGGAAATGTTCCAAGTCTGGCCAGGTTATCCTGCTATAGTAATAGAGTAGACCATACTGCCAGCGATTCAATGCCAAGAGTCAGGTGGTGGTTAATTAACCAGACAACTCTGAGGACTGATGGATTTGGGTGCCAAAGTCCACAGGGAAGGGTGATAGTCCCCAAGTGGATTAAATCCCACTTGAATCCATCTTGATGAAAGGTAGCAGCTTCATCAATACTGTTCTGAGGATGATGAGAACTTTGCATGCCAAAAGGGCTCAGGACCAGAAAGTGACTTATGGAACAGGATAAGTGGTATGGGTATCATGCTGCAATGCAGAAGACAGATGAAAGACCACTGCATTATAGTCTCAGGGCAGTCTTCATGGCTGATCTCCATGAGAATCGCCAACAATCGGATTCGGATATGGCAGAAGAAGAAGGAAATATTGTTTGACAATGCTGTATGCAAGCCACTTAATCTCATATCCGTTAGAAAAACAGCAGACTCCTCATATATTGTAGGAATAGTTTTAGTAACACACAACTACAGATCCAAAAGGTAGCCATCATTTAGTTTTACACATTACCTTGTTGTAGTAGTCTTGCCTTCCATTTTCTGGCTGTTCCAGATTCTCACTGTTCCATCATTTGAGCATGTGGCAAAAATGGAATGTTCATCAGAAACTCTGATGCGGTTGACTGCAGCTTTATGTTCATGAAGGTGAGCAACCAGAAGTCCTTTAGGACGCCAGCCTAAGGAAATAGCCAGAAAAATCTTTGCTTTGTTTTTGTTTGTTCACCCACAAAAGGCCTCCTGCGAACCTGTCCTCTAACCAAACTGGAAAACTGTCAACAGGACAGCAACATACAGCCATAATCCATATCCCATTCCTTTGATCCAGAAACTTATTTGAAGAATGATAGAGCAAAATATATACTGTATTTGTCAGTGTATAAGATGCACTTCTCTCCCTTAAAATACACTGGATAAATGGAGTGTGTCTTATAACACAGCTATACCGGGGGGGGGGGGGATTTTTCCCCTGGCATGAGCTTTTGCAGTTGTTTTATACTAATTTCAGGCTGCTGATTACAAATATCTCAGATTTGCTCTATCACATCACATTTTTATGCTATTGGCCAACCCAATTGTCATTCCTGACTGCATGTTGGTGCAAGTCAGTTATAGAATTATAGTGATAAAATTAGTGACTGGTCAACACAATTTTTCTGGCATGAACGATTCTAAGGTATTTTTGAGGTGCTGATTCCAAATCTGGCATCCGTGTTTTTTTTTCCTAGCACATCAGGTTTTTGAGATCTCAAATATTCCAATATACCTATGAACAGCAAATTTATTATCATATTCGTCGAACGAAACAGACATATGGACCTAATAAAATAACATCCAATATGCAATACTTTATTGAACAAACATATTGAACAAGCACTTGGATGTAGAATGAGCATCAAGATTCACTATTTACATAGTCACTTGGCCAACTTTCCAGAGAATGTGAGCGAAGAGCACGGTGAACGTTTTCATCAAGACATTAAAGTAATGGAAGAGCGTTACCAAAGCTGATGGAACACCAACATGATGGCAGATTACTGTTGGTCCTTGATGAGAGACATTACACACGTTGAACATCTCAGAGTGTCCAAGAAAAGGGCGTTCATGACGATGTAAGGTCGATATTGTCAATTTACCTTTTTGTACACATTTTCATATCTTAACGTTTCAATTCTTGCATGTTAATATGCTTTCACTCTCAACTTTGTGCTTCAGTTCATAATTATATATGTTTGTTCAATAAAGTATTGCATATTGGATGTTATTTTATTAGGTCTGTATGTCTGTTTAGCTCAACAAATATGATGATAAATTTGCTGTTCGTAGGTATATTGCAATATTTGAGATCTCAAAAACCTGATGTGCTAGAAAAAAACGGATGCCAGATTCGGAATCAGCACCTCAAAATTACCTTAGATTCATTAGAGTACCTCATGCCAGAAAAATTGTGTTGACCAGTGTAATCTGATGCATATTTTATGCCAGCAAATACGGTACATCTTTCAAACAAGTATTTGATGTTACTATTCAATTAAATCTTAAAATATAGTTATTAAATTAATATATACATAAGCCAATAGAACAAAATAAAATCAGTTGGCGTGTTAAGAAGGTGCTTTGGAGCCATCAGAAGTGTCCCAACAGGCAGATGTTAGAAGGCCAATTAATACACATTGGTAAAACAACTGTCAAACTATAAACAAAAAGAAATGTGAGCACGGTGTTTCTCTTTATTGTTATTGTTACTGCTGTTGCTCTGGAGTAGACAAATGTATTTTAAAAAATCTTTCATCAAATCAGGTATTTGAAAAGCATTTGCATAATGAAAAGACAAAAACCCCAACAACCCAGAATTTAAGGTAGTAAACAGACAAATAAAATAGCTTAGAGGCGGCGGCAGCAGATGATGATGATGATGATGATTCTTAAGTTGTGCCATCTTACCATACTTCTAGCTGGCAATACTCACAATGTATCCTGTTGCATTTACAATTTGCTACACTGTCTAAAAGAGGGGTGCCCAAACTTTTTAGGCCATGGGCTGGTCACATGGTTCAAGGGGCTGGCCACTACGGCCTAGGGGCCAAATCTGGCCCCGGCGCCAATTCAGCCGGCCCGCAAAGTCCTCGTCACTCCTGGAAGTGGAAGTAAATGGCCGTCCCGCACCCAAAGCTGTCTGAGGGAGTGTGACCTGGCCCCCAGATTTAAAAGGTTGAGAACTCCTGATCTAGCAGGAACAAACAAGTTACCTTCCACAGTAAGAGGAAATTTTAAGTAGAATCCCTTTTCCTCTTTATCTCCCTCAACTTCCAGATTCTTTGTCTACAGACACTGATGTCTACAGGGCTGGAACTCCATTTTAGTATTACACTCCAAATAGCACTGACCTTTTGCTAAGAGTATGTCAAGTTATTACCTGGAGGGGGAGGCTTGCTCTCCCATTCAGCATTCTCCATCATCTGTTTAGCAATTCTTTCTGCATTGCATTGTTCACGCTTTTGCTGGATTAACTGCTGAAGTTCCGTTTTACAGGAAGTAATGCGCAGTTGGTATGTAGATGGTGAAGCTATGCTACTTAAAACTTGTATGGTTGGTTTCCTGGCTTGGACAACTGTTCCATCCACTGCCTGAAATAGATGAGGCATAAGTTGTGTTGCATATTAAGAAGTTATGTTTTAAAGCCATCATCTTTCTGACCATAAACTGTTCTACGAGAAATCCACTTGCATTACACTCACATTTGAATAAAGAGCATGCAGTCAGCGCAAAGTATGTATGTAATCTTTGACAAATATACTGATGTAATAAATACCTACAATGGTTCTTAACATTACAACTGGGGTACACAAAAAAAGCCTTCTCAAAGATTGTGGTATTTTTGAACCACAATTGGGTGTATCTCAGGCAACGGAAACCTTGTGTCGGCTAATCTTTCTCGCACTAGGTCAGACAAAGGAGCTACAGAATGAACTCACCAAAAGGTGGCTTCATTTTGGCAGCTTCGTGTCTGGCCTAGACATGGAAGAAGCACCATTACAACTGTAAAACATGGTAAGCTATGGTAGTTTTAACACAGTCTTAACAAGTGTACACACACAAGTCAAGGAACAGACTAGTGAAAACATTCCATTCGTTTAAAAATACATGTTGTATTTTTTGCGATAAAGGGAAAAACAGACTATCAACAATTTACAAAAACAAAACTATAATTAAAAAGTACCAAAAAAAAGATACAAAAACATGCTGTACAAATGCTACAATGCAATAAAACATAGTTGTTAAATATCTAGCAACCAAAAATCTAAGTCCACACAAATCAAACCAAACATAGAACTGGGATAAAGGAAACAAGTTACCCAGTCCTTAGAGCCTAGAAACCAACACTGATCGTTTTCATTTTCCAAGATTCCTAATCTCTCCAACAATTTTACAATATGAATACATAGGCAATTGTTTTTGCTAAAAAAGTTACCTTCATAAATGACTAAGTGCTGAATGAGTAAAACTATTCAAGACCTGAGTACTATGTGATAGAGTGGGCTCCCGTCTCTGTCCCAGCTCCTGCCAACCCAGCAGTTTAAAAGCAAGAAATTGCAAGTAGATAAACAGGTACCACTTTGGAGGGAAAGGTAACAGCATTCCATGTGCTCTGGTGTTTAGCCATGCCTGCCACATGTCCTCAGAAACAGATGCAGAGAGCACTGGCTCTTGGGCTGTAAAAGGACCGCCACAGAGAGTCAGACACGACTGGCTTTTGAGCAAGGGAGACCTTTATCTTTAAACTACTGATAAAAAGGAACTCCAAATAAATACCTGCGGTGAAGATGACAAAGGAGCAGAAATACCAGCTGAGGACTCCGAGCGAAGGGGTTTCCCACTCTGGGTGGCTTCTTGATCTGTGGCTTGGCTATGGCCTTTGCTGATTGGCTGAGGTATGTTAGAAGGCTCCAAAGAGCCAAACATGCTCTTCCACTCTTCATTTACATTTGAATCCTGTTTCACATGTTTTCTAGCTGAAATCAGTAAACCCAGGAAGGATCATTATCACAGGACTCAATACAATTTATTGTAACAGATCATCCAGACTGACCGAGACTCAGCCTAGCTATATAAACAGATGCATAGTTTACCTGCCTGATTTATCCTGTCCATATAGTAAAACCTCACATAAAGAGCACCTCGCTTAGAGACTAACTCACTTAAAGAGCAGAATTTTCTCTGAATGGTCGCCTTGTTTAACAACTAAAGCCAACCAAAAAATCGCTTAACAACTAAATCGGGGTTCACAATCCCCCCTCACAGAAGTCACAACTGGTCACTTACAATAGTGTTTCACTCAAAGAGCAAACTCACTTAAAGAGCAATCCCGTGGAACGCATTACATTCTTTAAGCGAGGTACAACTGTATTAGATCAGCATGCAATCCACAGCATAGCTATGAAATCTTCCCTGCCTGATCGTGTTTTTAAGACCTTTAGTAAAAATTATTAAAAAGCAGCAGATGTCAGCCATAAAGCTATACTAACCACGTTTGTCATCAGGCTCTTGCTTAGTTTTGACAAGGTCAACTTGTCTCCCCGGGATTCCCAAAGTTGCCAAGTCAATCACGCCTTTCTGGGTGCTGTCTTGAAGGTGGCCCTGGTCCACTATATTGGCTTTGGCTTTGTTTGACTTCAGCATGAAGTCTTTTAAGGCTAACAGTTTGTCTTCTTCTTCCTCGGTCATCCCCTGTTCCAAAACAAAAGAAAAACTGGATCAATGAACATATGCATTTATCAAAGCAAGAGCATTTCAGGTTTCACATGGCATGTGACAGCTAGAATCAGCCTAGACCTGAGTGTGGTATTTTACTTAGAAATTGTTTAGCAGTGACTGCTACGGAAACACAATGTCGCCTTTTTAAAGGCTACAATTCCTCGTGGCCACCTGGCCCTTAATCAGTCAAGGGATGGCAGGGTTGGTTGACTGATCAGGTATGGAAGAGGCTGGAAGTCATAGTCTCTGTAGAGGGCATCTCCCGAAGAACTACTATTCCCAGAAAGCCATTTTGGCTGCCCAGAAATACATTTTTGGAGTTTTACCACCAACCCAACGACCCCTCCTGATGGGGTGCTACCGGTTCAAACGAACCAGTCCGAACCGGTAACATCCCATCACTGCCTTCAGTGAGGAGGGCGGTATAGAAATTTAAATAAATAAATAATACAAAAAAATCGACTTACATAAAGATTTTGTGCTAAAACCATATCCTGATTTACACAATTTCATATGGGTTTTCTTCGAGTTACATAAAGATTCTTTTTCCTATGGGTTTTCTTTGAATTGTGTAAAAATTCATTTCCCTATGGGTTTGCTTCAGTTCACATAAAAATGTCATTTTTCCTATGGGTTTGCTTCGAGTTTTGTAAAAAATATTTTTTCCTATGAGTTTGCTTCAAATTACATAAAAACTCGATTTAAGCAAAAGCCTACGGAATGGACTTTTTTTTCGTAAGCAAGGGTTTTGCTGTACAGTAATACCCTGGATAACGATTGTACCGGATAGCGCTAAAAACCACATAACAATGCAAGATTTTTGGAAAAATCTTACCTCGGATAACGCGATTTTTAGTGTTACCCGGAACAATCATGGGGGGGAGGGTTGGATGGGGTAGAACAACCCCCCCCACGGCCCGCCCGCACGATGTTTGGAAAGGGAACGGGTCCCCGTACCCTTTCCAAACACTGTGCAGGCGCACGCCTGTCAAACGCAGCTTGGGGAGGAAAATCTCTGTATCCTACCCAAACCACGTTTGACACGCGCGCGCCAGCCCGCCTGATGTTTGAAAAGGGTACGGGCCCCCATACCCTTTCCAAACACCGTGCAGGCGCACGCCTGTCAAACGGGGTTTCGGGAGGGTACGGAGATCTTCCCCGTACCCTCCCCAAACCACCTCTGACACGCGCCTTGTTAGTGGTGCCATAATTCAGTTCTGACTTCCCAACATACAACAAGAAACAGAACTATGAAGAACTTCTGACCAGGGCCTAAGTAGCCATGCCTGCCCAATTTTTACCCTCAGTACATTAAAGCGTTTTTCTCATGTTCAAATAAAAAATATTTACAATTATCCCACAAATTACCTTTGGGTTGCTAGGTTTGAAAATCAGTGAAAACATCACTAAAACTTAAATTCAAGAATATCCCAATGAACAGAGACGACCAACTTTCGGATACAAAAAAAGTGCTGACTCCCGTGTTGTTTAGAAGGGTTATCTTGGCAGATTTCACCCTTCTGCTATATAGAACAATGAATATTTCTGAGCCCATTGTTGTTGTTATTCAGTTGCACAGTCGAGTCCGACCCTTTGTGACCCCATGGACCACTGCACGCCAGGCTTCTCTGTTCTCTGCCATCTTCCGCAGCCCAGCCAGATCTACACTCATCGCATCAACAATTCCATCCATCCACCTCATCGTCTGCCACCCCTTCTCCCTTTTGCCTTCAATCTCAGTATCAAGGCCTTCTCAAGTGAGTCCGCTCTTCTCCTTTGGTGGCCAAAGTACTTGAGCTTCATCATTATTTGTCCTTCCAATGAGCAGTCAGGTTGATTTCCTTCACGAATGACTGATTTGTTATCTTTGCAGTCCAGGGAACTCTCAGGAGTCACCTCCAGCACTACATTTCAAAGATGTTTATTCTTCTCAGCTCAGCCTTCCTTATGGTTCAGTTCTCACAGTCATACATTACTACTGGGAAGACCATTATTATGCTGCCTATGTTTCTCACAGCTTGCCATTTAGCACCCATTTGGAGCTGATAATGATAAAATACCAGTAAACAGGATCAAGCTAACCTATGGCAAAACAAATCATTTCATAGAAATTGGTCTGGATGAGTTCTCTAGCTCTATGCAAGCCTCCAAACCAGCTCCTGTACATTCCTAAGAACAACTGCTGGCCATCACCCACCTAAAAAGGGGAAAAGGCTATACCAGTGATGCTGGACCTTGGTACTCCAGCTGTTCTTGAACTTCAATTCCCAGAAGCCCTGATCAGCAAGAGTGGTGACATGGGCTTCTGGTAACTGAAGTCCAAGAACACCTGGAGAGCCATGGTTCGCCATCACTAGGCTATGTTGTGTGAAAACTAAGTCTTGATAAAGACAACAAAAAGAAATAGAAAATAACAGAGTCTACCAAAATGTTTTCCTCTTGGTAGGAATTGGGACTCAGTTCACCTGAAATTCTCCATGATATACCTATTGAAAGAGTGCATTAAAATCCTTCAGTTAGGTTGGAGGAGGGAATACTAGTGCCACGGACACACTTTAGTGTTTCATAGATACTAATATTACAGAGAGAAAACAAAACAAATGATGTAGCACTTTAAAGACTAACTGCTGTATTTTAATGTTAGCTTTCTTGGCTCAAGTCCACATTGTCAGACATAGGAGTGAGGCTTCATGACATGAAATCTCACTCCTATGTCTGACAAAGTGGACTTGATCCACGAAAGCTAACATTAAAATACAGCAGTTAGCCTTTAAAGTGCTACAATGGTTTGGTTTGATTTATTCTCTAAGATGCTTGAAACACAGGCTAACACAGCTACTACAGTGGAACCTCGGTTAATGTAATTAATGTGTTCTCCAGGATGTTTCTTACAGCAAAAATTACTTTAACCGAATTTCCCATAGGAATGCACTGAAAACCAAAACACTTTTAACGAAAATGAGGTTTCCCATAGGAATGCTTTGAAAAACAATTAATCCGTTCCGGGGGGAAATTCCGTAAACCAAGCCACTATTTTCTATGGATTTCCTTTTGTTATGCAATTTTTGTTAACTGAGCCATTCGTTAACTGAGGTTCCACTGTATTCCAGAAAAGAGATACTATTAATAATTGTGTGCCATCAATGTTATACTGGCTTGTGGCAACCCTTTCCTGTGTCTTTTAGATAGAAAGCATTTAGGAATAGTTTACTATACCCTTTTTTGGGGGGTTTGCCCTGGAACTGGGCAGCTTGCCCAAGGCCACAGGTTTGCTATTCTGGGATGCACAGGGGAAAACTGAGCTCCCATCCTCTGACACTGCATCCAAGCACTGCGCTATCCAGACAGCTCTTTGCAGATAGCATCACAACATATACCACAACATGCTTAAATTCTCATCAATCTCATTATACTGGTAAGGAATTACTTGGGAAAGTAGTTTTTTTAGCAGCTGGGCAATTATTGGATCTTCAGGGGGTGGGCATTCGGGAAGAGCCCCTTTCCTTTTCTTCTGACGAAGCTGAAGTGTTCTAAAAAGGCTTCCAATGTCCTTTGATCGTAGGGCATAATCAAAGATGGAACGGCTTACAGGCTCTTTGAGGACACTCAGCAGAACTACTTCTTTATCTATCTGCAATTCAGAAAGGGGAGCAAGGAATCAATCAGATTGTCATAGCCATTGTACTGAGATACAATAGTTAACCTTGTTCGCAGAGGTCTAGCCCAGGGATTCTCAACCCTCGGCCTACGGGCTGGATGTGGCCGATGGTACCATATCATGTGGCCCACCACCACCTCCACCACACAAGGAAGTGCCAAATGGTGGAGGAAGGGCAAAATGGCCATCTGTCCCCTGAAGCTGTCTGAGGGGGATGTGACCCGGCCCCTGGCTTTAAAAGGTTGAGAACTACTGTTCTAACCTATTAATCTTGGCAACAGTTTTAAAACTGGAGAGAACTGATGATCAAAAATGCAACATCTCTCTCTCTCTCTCTCTCTCTCTCTTACTTTTTTAAGATAAACTCCTAACAACTGCATCCCCCCCTTTTTTTGTCAAACTACTAAAGAAACATTTTAGATTTTATGAAATTACTATTTTGAGGTCAACAATACTTTGCAGACTCAGATGTGTTATGCAATGTTTACTTTTTTAATTCGGAACCATCATATGAGAGAGAGAGGTACAGTAGTACCTTGGATAACGTTTACCTCGGAAAACGCTAAAATCGCATAACGTTAAGTAATCTGGGGAGGAGAATTGGATCGAATAACGTTAAGGTCCTATGGGATGGATCAGATAACAACCGCTAAAGCCTGTGGGGTTACAATGTATCTCTATGGAGCTTTAACGTTATCCGATCCATCCCATAGGATTTTAACATGGATCGGATAACACTAAAAATCAGATAACACCAAGACTTGTGGAACCGATGTATTACTGTATAACAATTTAATACACATAAAATAAAAGCTGAGGGTTAACCAGGATTTGCTCAAGGCCTTTGTGAACTATCTGGACTATCTTCCAGAACTGTTCCTCAGACTAAACATGGGCAAATGATAGTGTACTCTCCGCCCCCCCCAGTTACCAGTTTATTTACACAATAGAAACTTAATAAGATGGGTATTTCAGTAGGAGCACTGACAAAGAGTGGAAGAGCTGTGTCCCCATTCTATAGGCCACAAAGGTCTACAAATAAGACCATAAGTGACAACCCTTTTCGCACCCTATACTAACTAACATCTAGGAGTTCTTACCATGCAGAATGGAGCATTATATTGCCACTTTTATCACCTATGCCAGTGGCAGCCAGTGATATAGAACCAGAACAGGAAACTCACAACATGAGACTATTGCATTATGTGGTAAGAAATATTAGTCAACACAGCAGAGAGACTTGTTGTGAGAACACCTTTCTGGCTTACATAACATCAAACTTTGCTCTCAGTTAAGCCAAGAAAGTGTTACAGTAAACCATTCAAGGCCTCTTATATACAACATGTAAATGAATGAGAACTGATTTGTTACCTGTATTATTGGCTGAGTGATAAAAGGCTGCAGATAAGGCATGAGTTTGCAATACACATCAGCAATGTTCAAATGCTGTGCTACGACTGTTATAAACCCAACTGCTCCATAGCGTATCCAGAGATTAGGATGGCACAGAAATGGTGCTGTGAGGAAGAACCAATACAGAGTACCAAAGCTTAAATAGATACCGTTTGCACAAGTCAAATTCAGGAGTTTTCTACTGCTCCTACTGGTAGCTTTTCCATGTCTTTCCAGAAAGGAGAGAGAAGGAAGTCTGACCAACCCACTATGCAGATTTGGCTAAGCATGCTGCCTAAAACAGTAACTTTGAAAACAGGTCAAATTACTTCTGAACAAAAATGCGCAGAATTGGTGTCAAGGACACCCATTTGTTTTACTGAAATTCATTCAAATTATTATCTAGTAATTGAATGATGTCGTATGTTCAGGAGGCATACTGGGAGTTGAAACTGCATGCCATACAAAGATGGATAGTGCAGACGGTTGGGTTTAAAGAAAGATGGCTTACCAATATCGCTGGCAAATTCATATACATGTGGTTTCTGAAGAAGCCCTAGCTGACACATACAAGTAAGAGCATTGAGGGCTTTATAGATGACAAATTCTTCAGCATCACTCAGTCCCTGCTGGAGGAGTGGCTTCAAGATTGAGGAACTCTGCCAACCAACGTAAGCAGCAACACCTGAAATCCAGACAGGAGAATGGGGGACACTTCAGATTATCACTTCTAATAGCTAAGTTAAATCATGAAGAATTATCAACATTGCCTTAAAAAGATCAATGTAATCACTAGGGCTTAATCTGAACTAGGGGTAAAATCCCTGAAGCTCATTTTCAACCCTAGAATTTGTTTTATACAGTTGTACCTTGCTTAAAGAGCATAATGCGTTCCATAGGACTGCTCTTTAAGCGAGTTTGCTCTTTAAGCAAAACACCATTGAAAGTGACCAATTGTGGGGGGGATTGTGAACCCTGATTTATTTGTTAAGCGAGTTTTTGGTTGGTTTTATTTGTTAAGCAAAGCGAACATTCAGAGAAAATTCTGCTCTTTAAGCAAGTTACTCTTTAAGCAAGATGCTCTTTATGTGAGGTTTGACTGTACAGCCAATCCATAATTAAGCTGTTGACCTCATTGACTAAAGATGACAAACAGCATAAATGGATATAATATTGCCATGTACAAAAATAAATAAATAGAACCTTCAACAATTTTGTGCTGTAAATAAACGAGGGATGGCTTGTGGCTACTTAATTTCATCTTTAGACCCTGTTTACCAGTATGTAGGAATCATCTAGGGGTTGTTGTACTTAGAGGTTAAGACACTGAATTTGACAACTGGAAGGTTGCAGGTCAGCAGTTCAAGACTCGAGTGCTGCATGACAGAGTGAGCTCCCATCTCTGTCCCAGCTCCTGCCAACCTAGCAGTTCGAAAGCAAGAAATCACAAGTAGATAAATAAATATCACTTCGGCGTGAAAGGTAACAGCATTCCGTGTGCTTCGGGGTCTAAGTCATGTCTGCCACATGAACATGGAAACATCTGCAGATGCTGACAGCACTGGCTCTTTGGCTATAAACGGAGATGAGCACTGCACCCTTGCTTTCGAGCAAGGAGGACCTCTACCTTTACCTGTGGAACATCTGACTGAATAGTACTGAATACAATTTTGCCAGGGAAATTCTTTTGCATTCGCTATTATTAATTAAGGTGCTTCCAAATAGAGGGTTCCCTTGTTTCACAAGAAAAGGCATTATGGCAGCTACTGCATCTTGTTTCCTTAGCACAGTTTCTTTGACAAGATGGAGGAGCCAATGGGAAGGTAGGAGAGGGCTACGAATTGAAGACATCACCTGAGCTTCCCATATATAGTTATAGTATAAACAAGACATTGCAACTGCATAATGAAAACCTAGCCGGGGACATCTCAGATGCTTCATCTGCTGCTGATAAAGCTTCAAATCAACAAGCGTAGCAAGTAAACACAGAGAACTATCCAGATAAAGAGATTAAATGGCTTTAGTTCTGCATTCAAAACTAATCAAACAACCTTCACAAGATGTTCTTTACTGCCCAGGTACATACCAACTATACTATCAAAAAAAGCTCCCCGTAGATGCCAATCATTTTTATCATTAAGGAAAGTGATCATATGGGACAGGAGGACATCATTGGCTTTCTGACGTCCAAAGAAGACACAAAGGCGAGTGATTCCGTTTTCCATCAAGGTCTGCTTCACAATGTTTTCTGGATCGCTCAGCAACGTGACCACCTTCTGCTGGACCATTTCATGCAAGGCTTGAAGCTCTGCAAGAACACCAAAGAAATGGAGTCATGGGAAACTGCAGGTGTTGTCCATTGACTAGACAAGGGGTTCCCAACTTAAGGCCCGTGGGCCAGACGTGGCCCACGGCATCATTTCATGTGCCCCCCTCCAAGGGCATTCAAGAAACAAAACAGCTGCCCTTTTGAAGCTGTTGAGACAAAATGGCCACCCCCATTGTGCAGGCAGGGCAAAATGGTCATCTGGCCCTCGAAGCTGACTGAGAAAGCGTGATCCAGCCCCCAGCTTGAAAAGGTTGGAACCCCTGGACCAGACATGTTCATGTAGTTACACCATTGCTTTTGTGTTGATATGCTCACAGATGAGCTGGCATATATATAAATATATATTTTTAAATTGCCTCTCCATAGGAACACAACACCACAGTACAAGATAAACATTTTTCCTGGCCATTCCAGTGCACTTTAAATATTACCCAATGCAATTTGGATCTTGTAGAAAGGGCTTAAAGAAAAACATTTAAAAGGTAAGGATAAAATGCTGTCTAGCACCTAGTCCCGTGATGGCTAGCCTTGGCACTCCAGGTGTTCTTGGACTTCAATTACCAGAAGCCCAAATCAGCACTCCTACTGATCAGGGCTTCGAAGTTCAAGAACACCTGGAATGTCAAGGTTTACCATCAGTGACCTAGTCCATTAACCAAGGCAAGTTATGCAAACCCTACACAAACACAAGCAACAATTCAGGCACAGAGTGTCAACTGGATGGAGCAGCCTGGTATAGTCATAATTATTTCTGCAACAGTTCCCTCCTTGCTTGCTTCAGCATTGAGGAACTCCGAGTGTATTTATGCTCAGTGCTTATTTGGATGGTCATCTCAACGTGGAGATGACCAAACATCCTGTCTGCATATACATTACATATCCTAGAAATACCACACAGAAAATGCAAGCACGCAAGATGATGCCTAACTTAGAATATACCATATTTGCCAGTGTATAAGATGCACCTTTCCCCCTTAAAATACAATGGAAAATGTAGTGTGTCTTATACTCCAATCCGTCTTATACACCAGCAAGTATGGTATTTACCAGTGTGTAAATGCCCTGCACCCCTTAAAATACACTGGGATAATGGAGTGCGTCTTATACTCCGATGCATCTTATACACTGGCAAATATGGTAGTTTTCCGACTAGGAGTGCCATAAATCTGTGTTTTTTTTTAAAGGATACAATAAACACAATGCTACTTGATTGTGTCACTAGTGGTATTGTCTTCTGTAATTCATCAATTTTATCCACACCACTTGGATTCCTATGATAAAACAGATATTCTAAGCATCCTTCTGAAATCTAAAGTAGAAACAGGAATCACAAATGGGTTTTTTTAGTTGGATGTAAGTTCCAGTGTATCCAATGAGGCTTACTCCCAAGTAAGTGTGCAGGCGATCATGCCCATATTATAGAAAAGAAGGAAGTACATCACCTGTGTCATAGTTTTCACTAGGGTGTGTTGCATCATCTGCTTCTTCACTGTTTGGTTCATTTTCCATGTTTAGGTTTTTCAGCTGGACGAGTTCCAAGAATCTCAAAGCAGTTTCCGCCAATAGTGCTATGTTTTCTAGAAAGATTAAAATGTTTTTTCCATGTATTTTGAAAGGTAGCTTAGAATTATAATGGCAAACGCTAGTTAAGCACAGTGAATATGTTTCTCAAATGCAAAGTGTCGCGGGATAAAAAGAGGAGGCTTGTGGCAACTTTTCAAGTTTTAGTTGACATAAAGTTTTTGAGGGCTTCAGACCATTTCTTCAGAAGAGCTTATCCCAAGCAAAACTTTTTAGTCTTTAAAGCAGAGGTACCCAAACTTTTCGGGCCGTGGGCCAGTCACATGGTTCAGGGAGCTGGTCACTATAGCCTGGGGGCCAAATCCAGCCCCTGATGCCAATTCATCTGGCCCATGAAGGGCACGTTTTACTTCTGCTTCCAGGAGTGACGAACGCTTTGTGGGCCAGATGAATTGGCATCAGGGACCGGATCCAGCCCCCAGGCAGTAGTTTGGGCACCACTGCTTTAAGGTAATACAACAAACTTGTTCCCATTCTAGCAGAGTAATACAAACTTGTACATGCACACATGCACATACATACCAAATACAAACATCTTATACTGATAAAGTAAAACCTCGAGTTACAAACAAATCCACTTATTAAAAACTCGCGATACGAAAGTAAATCTTGGAAATAATTGAGATACGATATTATTATTATTATTTTGAGATACTAATTTTTGGGGGCTTTCTGATGCTTCCCACAGTGGTGGGAGTATGTTTGGAGCAGTTCTGCTCCATTTTTGATTATTATTTTTTTGTCACGTTTTGGCACCCCCAGAAGCTTTCCCTGCAACCAGAAAGTAATGAAAATCCCCCCCCCCCGAAACAGCTGATTGGCAGGTACTTTTCCTTCAATTGCCAGAGGTGGCCACTAGATGGTGCTGTCAGAAAAGCAAAATACACTTCCAGAGCTCAGAAAAAAGCCAAATAAACATCTTTTATCTGTTCAAATTTCTTTATAAAGTGGCCAAAATGCAGCAAAAAAATTCCAAAGTGCAATTTATAAAGAGTTTTGAACAGAAAAATACAGGGTTGTGTTTTTTTGTTTTGTTTTGCTTTTCTGAGCTCTGGAATGGATTTTTTTGCTTTTCAATGCATTTCTATGGGAAACCATATTTCAAGATACAAATTTTTCAAGATACGAAAAACCTTAAGGAACAAATTAATTTCTTATCTCAAGGTTTTACTGTATAACATAGCCACACAGGCTTGCTAAAGCATTGCAGCTCATCTAGGCTTGAACTATGGAGGACATCTTCCTTTACACTCATACTATTTTGGGCACAGCTGCTAAAATATGTGTTTCACAAGACTGTGCCACATGGACCCAGTCTCCATCATCATGTTTTGCATGTGACTTCTCAGAAGAATCAGGGTCACTAGCGGAAACAGAACCCTGGACATACCCAGCAAAACAATTCTTCTTATGTCCACTAACACATACTGTTTTCTTAGAAGCAGTGACAGGAACAAGACTAGTATTGTCAGATGATGGGAGAGGCATTTTTAAGCTTTTAATTACCAGAACCACACAGCCAGCATGGTCACAATGATGAGTGAAGGAATACATGATCTGTAATTTGAAAAACAACATTGCTAAGCCCCAAATATTATGTAAGACACATTCTTGCTGACAAAACCCTGTTCAAATGATTAAAGTTAGTTTTCAAAATTACAAATTCTAACGCAAGAAATATCAAGTCCAGCACCTGACAGAAGTCTTCATTTGTACATGCTCCACTGCTGCTTTTAATACTGTGATTTTTTTAAAAAAAGAAACACAGTACAGTCAAAACTCGGATAACGATTGCATTGGATAATGCTAGAATCGGATAACGATGCAAGTTTTTTTGAAAAAACTTGTATCGGATAACGATTCTGGATAACAATTCTTTAGCGTTATCCGAGGCAATCGTCGGGGGAGGGGATTGGGTAGAACATCTACCCAATCCACCCCCACCCCCCCAGCGATGGATTGCTGAGGGGCGGTGGTGGTGGATTGGGCCCAATCCACCACCACCCCAGTGATCCATCGCTGCGGTTGAGGGGGTGGATTGGGTAGCCCAATCCAACCCCCAACCGTAGCGATCGCTAAGAGTGCAGTAGGGTCGGGGGGAAAGGCGCTCGCTCACTCGCAAAAAGGCGTGCGAGGGGCTTTTTTCCCCCAACCCTACTGCACTCTTAGTGATCGCTATGGTTGGGGGTTGGATTGGGCTACCCCAATGGATTGCTGCGGTTGGGGGGTGGATTGGGTAGCCCAATCCACTCCCAAACTGTAGCAATGACTTCAGGGACAAACCATGCGGTTTGTCCCTGAAGTCAAACTGACCCTAGGCTAACGATTGCATGCATCGGACAATGCTAAAAATTGGATAACGTCATGACTTGTGGAACCAAGTCATAATGTTATCCAAGGTTTGACTGTATATCTAACATCCAAACCATTTTCCAACTTCTATCTCTGTTTGCAGCCTACTTACCAGCATAAGCTAGTCGGACAATTGTGGCTTCATCCTGGGCCAAGTGGGCAATACCTGGCAAGATGTACTCAGGGTAGATATTGATGTCATTACGCGGCACCTCTTTGACCAGAGCAAGAACTTTAGTGAGTGTCCTAACAGCTTCTGCCCTTACCCTGGGCACAGAGTCATTGCTGAAATGCAAGAGATACGGTGTGATACGGTCCAGCAGGATTTCCACGCTTAACCGGGGTGCCAACTGGAGGATCAGCTCCAAAGCAGCTAGTTTTGAGTCACAGTATTTGAGGGTTTGCAGACATGAAGTGATCACAGACACCAAAATGACCAACCCATTCTCCTTCGTCTCTCCCTCTGCTTTCTCCGTCAGGTCGTGCCCACAAAGATTGTGAATAATATTGTCCAGATCTTTGCGAATGACCAGAATGCGCTCGTCTGCGGATACAAAGGTTTCCTTGGCAAACTGTGCCATGTAAGGCTGGAGGAAAGTGTAAAATATCTCAGGAAACCCATTGTTGCGCTGTTGTTTCAAGTAATCTTCAGCTGATAATCGTTTTTCTGGGTCACACTGGATCATTTGGATGACCTTCGAATAGAATAGGGCAAAAAGAACAGAGAAATGAGAGTGAGGAGAAAGTACAGAAAGAGTCATGTTATTGTTGGGTAGAAATGCAAACACAATCATAAGCCACCAGAAGAAGAGGAAAATTATTTACCAGCTCTCTGATACTTCGATCTTCAATCTTATTTAGCACTTGCTCAGGGGCAAACAGACCATTTCTGTACGCCAAAAGCTGTGATAAGTCAAACAGTGGTACACCTTCTGTAAACAACTCAGCAATTACACAACCTGGAAAACAGAAAATCAGTGCCTCAGAAATATGAATTTTGTTATGTTGATTCACAAATAAAACACAACTATCAACATAACTGTCAGAGATTGTGTGATTGTTTACATAGGTACATGAAATAACCCTGTTAGCATGCCAGAACCCATTCTCCATACCTCAACCTCGTTTTACAGAAGTTTTGCTATATATTGGGGTATCGTTCTCTACCCTGTCAAAATTTTTCCCAAATCTAAGAAATTTGCAGAAGTATCATGTGCCACATCAAGCACTAGCCAGCGTTTCCAACCTTTGCTTTTTGGTCCTCAATTCCCAGATGCCTAAGTCAATTCTCCAAAGCACTGATCAGCCAATGTACTGACTTAGGCTTCTGGGAATTGAAGACCCCCTGTGGGGCGTGGGGCCCACATAGGGATCCACAGTAACAGGGTGTATCATTCTGGACTGGAGGTGAGAATGCTACAAGTTTGAATTTTTCCTGGTTAGAAATAAAATACACTAGTACCCCAGATAACGTTATGACTTAGTTCCACAAGTCTCGTCGTTATCCGGTTTTTAACGTTGTGCGATACATTGATCACACAATATTTAAAAAAGCGCTGTTTCCCTGGAGGCTGCAGCAAGCCAGAACGTCGGGATTTGAATCCTGACATTTTGGCTTGCTGCAGCCTCCAGGGAGGTGGGGGAACTTTGGAAACAGCTTGGATCGGGTCTTCCCACCTCCCTGGACCCGGCGGGGGGGGGGGGGTCAGAGACCCCAAAATTGGTTTTTTTTTAAAAAAAGGATGTTTTTTTACCAATTTTGGGGTCTCTGACCCCCCCCCCCCGCTGGGTCCAGGGATGTGGGGAGACCCGATCCAAGCTGTTTCAGGGCTTCCCCGACATCCTCAGCCAGTGCAGCAAGCCAAAACGTCAGGGTTCAAATCCCGACATTCTGGCTTGCTGAACTGGCTGAGGACGTCAGGGAAGCCCAGAAACAGCTTGGATCAGGTCTCCCCACCTCCCTGGACCCGGTGGGGGGGGGTCAGAGACCCCAAAATTGGTAAAAAAAAGTCCATTTTTTTTTTACCAATTTTGGGGTCTCTGACCCCCCCCCCCCCCCCGGCCCGGGTCCAGGGAGGTGGGGAGACCCAATCCAAGCTGTTTCTGGGCTTCCCCGACATCCTCAGCCAGTGCAGCAAGCCAAAATGTCAGGGTTCGAATCCCGACGCTTGCTGCAGCCTCAAAGAGGGTGGGGGAACTTCAAAATTAGTGCGCATCGGGTCTCCCGACCTCCCTAGAGCCGATGCGCACTATTTTGAAGTTCCCCCAACCGTCTTTGGGGGAACTTCAGCTTTCCAGCCTCCCCACCCCTGCCTCTGTAGCTACAGGGTGGCTGGGAAGCTGAACGGAGAACCCCGTTCAGCTTTCCAGCCATCCTGCTGCTAAGAACGACTGTATCGGATAACGTTAAAAATCGCGTTATTCGATACAAGATTTTTCCGAAAATCTTGTAACGTTATGCGGTTTTAACGCTATCCGGTACTCGCGTTATCTGGGGTATTACTGTACTATGCAGAGAAAAGAATGACACGTCGCAAAAACAGTTCAACTAGATACTTCTTCATGGCATAATCATTTTCACGTGCAATATTTACACACCCTCCTCCAACAGCATGTGAACCTCCTGGGTATGTCACTTTCCGAGGGTATCATTCCTTTCAAAGCTCAAGAGATATCATCCTTCCCAATCTGAATAACAAATCAGAGATCATCTGCTACTGCTAGCTGTAGGAAGCTGTATTGATATGCCTGTTTATCTGTCATTCTGCTTGATTACTATATCTGAAATTCTGCTTGATTACTATATCTGTCATTCTGCTTGATTACTCTTTACCTCTGTATCTGGTGTATATAAGCCATGCCTGGAAATTTCACTCCTATGTCTGAAGAAGTGGACTTGATCCACGAAAGCTTACAGTAAAAATATAGCAGTTAGTCCTTAAAGTGCTGCAGTGTTTTTGTTTTTTCTGTTTTTTCTGATATCCTTCCCAAAACATGTAGTTTAAGTTCTCAGCACCAGTGTAGAACAAAAATGTATTGATCAGGAGGCATGTGAAGACTCGAGTGTGAAATATAACTTGTGTGTGTTTCCCCTGCCCCCTAAATCCTGGAGTTTTAAAGAGAAACAAAAAACTCATCCAGTGGGAAATGTGATAAGGTGGGAGGACTATAAAAGGATAAATTTAACCCCTAAAACTATCTTTTGGACTACCACTTTGAAAATTCTCTACCCAATATGGCAAGCAGTCCTGTTAGATGGGGAATCCAACAAGCGGGTTGTTGTTGTTGTTGTTTGGGGGGGAGTTATCTTTCAAAAGCTATGTCATCTTTTCTATGGTATAAAGATCTTAGAAATCATAACCTCAAGTTACAGAGAGAAATTGGAACTACAGTGGCTCAAGTAGTAAAGACACTGAACTTGAAGACTGGAAGGTTATAATTCGATAGCCGAGTAATGCATGACGGAATGAGTTCCTGTCTCTGTCCCTGCTCCTGCCAACCTAGCAGTTCGAAAGCAAGAAATTGCAAGTCGATAAATAGGTATCACTTCAGTGAGAAGATAAACATGTCTGTCACATGTCCACGGAAATATCTGAGAATGCAGACAGCACTGGCTCTTTGGCTGTAAACAGAGATGAGCACTGAACCCTAGAGTTGGATACAACTAGCTTTTAAGCAAGGGCAACCTTTATCTTTACCTATATCTCATACAACACTCCAAGAGCGTACAAAAGTTTCTTTTTCTCATCCAAAGATGAGAGACTGACTCTTTTCAACAATTCCGTATTGACAATGTTGATTTATGTGTAGTTATTCTGCTGTTTATTGCATTATATTATTGTATTTTTATGATATTTAATTGCTATTACATTACTATTATTATTTTGCTATGATATTGTTATATTTTTCATATTGGGTCTGAACCGTATTGTGAATATATTGTTTACTGTCCATTTGTACTGAATATTGTTACGGACTGTATTTTGATTATATTATGTTCATATTTATTTTGTTGCGCTGTATTTTGGGATGCTGTGATTTTGTACTGTTGATCTGTTATATTGTATTGTATTCGATTTTATGTTGTAAGCCGCCCTGAGTTGGTTTCGCCAAGTAGGGCGGCATATAAATCGAAATAATAAATAAATAAATAAATAAATAAATAAATAAATTTTCAAAAGTTGAAATTTTCACTACCAAGTTTGATGGGATCAGACGATGAAAGTTGGGTAGATGAGATAAGCTTGGTTGAGGGAAAACTCTCCTGAAATTGTCTTGCTTTATCCTCCATAATTGTCAGCCGATTATCCTCTGAGAACCAGTACAAGCTAGTTTCATACAAGAGCCATTGTACTGCTTATCGTAGTTACTAGCTAATATAGCTACAATGTTTGAATGCCTGTGGGAATGCTTTCTAGTTCAGCTTGCTGATCATGCATGTTACATGAAGCAAACATGAATTTTATTAACCAATGATTTATGAGACTGATTATGAAACTACCAATCACATAGCTGTAATATTCTATATGATAATGAGCTATCCTATTCTGTATGAAATAAATATGGGCATTAAAATAATGGCAGAGATCTGCAGATTAAGCTAGCATACATATGATCATTCAATAAAGGAAGTTCTGCTGGCCCAGAAACTTCGCTTGGTGTATTTTCTTCAGGATTATTATTTCAACACAAATTCTCAAGAAAGCAGAGGCCAATCCATTCATCAGTTTTACTTAATCCTTACGTACCTGCAGAAAAAATATCCATTGCACGTTTCAGTTCCCCTCTGCTTCGTTGATTACTGTTGGCTAAGTCCACCAGGGGAGTGGAAGGATCTCTCATATTCTCCAGCTCCGTGGAAAACATGCTGCCATCAACAAACCGTTCTGGCGCGATGTAACATGTCCTCCTTCGTGAGGTATCAAAGAAATAATTGAAATCTGCAGGGTTGTCTTCAGGGAGGTAGGTAGGTTTAAAACTGGCAAAATCTGTGAGAAGGACCCAGTTCCAGCTTGTCACCATAACATTTTCAGTTTTGATGTCCCCATGACGGACCCCGGATCTGTGCGCTTGGTCCACCGCCGTCAAGATCTGGAAGGCTATCCACCTCTTCTCAATGTTGTTTAGGAAAGGCCGCGTACTAATTCGGTCATAGAGATTGTCCCGAACATATTGCCTGAAGAGCATGGCTGCTTTCTCAGATAACGTGGCTTTCTGAAAGGGAAGACAGTTTTGTGCCGAATGAAGCCTTATTTTGAGTTCTTCTAGCTCTGTCTTGTAGCTGGTTAATGGTAAAGTTGGGTCCTGAATGGCAAACACTTTGACAACCACTAACCCTTCTCGGTGCTTAGCCCGGGCAACTTTAAAAAAGCGAGTACTGCCCAGGCTTTTATCATATTCAAAGTCATGGATGTCGGAGAAATAGCTGTCCACGGAAAGGATCTGAGAAGGGGCAATACCAGCCAGCTGGTTCCCCATGACAGCGCCTTTCTTTTGATATCACCACTCTACCTAAAGAAGAAAAGAAAACATTATTTGCTCATGTTGACTACAGTGTTTGGATGATGCTTTCAAAAGACGTATAATATACCATTCCATTTGAAACACACAAGAGACTTCTGTAAGTGGCTGCAATTTTACTACTTCATAAATAATTATTGGATGAAATCCTCTTTGGTAAGCTACACTATTTAAGGATGAAAACATCCCAAGGTTCATATGGAATCATCGTCCTAGCTCAGTCATGATGAACCTTTTGGAGACTGGGTGCCCAAACAAAGGGGTGTGGTGAACTCTGTGCTGTGGGGAGGGAGGAAGCACTCCCATTGGGCTGCTGGGCAGAGGGACAGGACCAGCTCTGTGCTGGGGGAGGAAGCACTCCCATTGGGCTGCTGGGCAGAGAGACGGGGTGAACTCTGTGCTAGGGGAGGAAGCACTCCCATTGGGCTGCTGGGCAGAGGGACGGGGTGAACTCTGTGCTGGGGGAGGAAGCACTCCCATTGGGCTGCTGGGCAGAGGGGGAGGACCAACTCTGTGCTGGGACAATCACCTGCATGCCAAAAGAGAGGGGTCAGAATGCCACTTCTGGCATGCGTGCCGTAGGTTCGCCCCCACTGTCCTAGTTTAACCATGTTTTGTAAATAAAGACTCCTCTGACTGATCCTGCACTACAAAGGCTCCCAACAACGAAAGGGATTCCTTGCGATCCTTAAGACCTGTAGGGGAGAATAGGTGATGTTTTATTTCCAGAAAAATCACTCTGCCTGATGACATCATCACCCTTACATGGAGCAACCTTGAGACTGAAGTTTGCCTATGACTGCAGAAGCTGACTTTTCTCCCAGGAAGCTCAGTGGGGAAATGAAGTCACAACCTCTGGTTCTGCAACCAGGTATCGAAACTACTGAGCGACCTCTTAACAAAATATAAAAACCTTTGTTGTTGACAACTACAGTGTTTGACTATTGCTTTCATGTGAGGGACAATACACCATTCTATCTGAAATCCCGCCTGGAGCCCCATTGCTGGGAGAAAGGCAGCATAAATTTGAAATAATAATAATAATAATAATAATAATAATAATAATAATAATAATAATAATAATAATAATAATAATAATAATAATAATAATAATAATAATAATAATAATAATACATACATACATACATACATACATACAATTCTGTAAATTGTAAATGGTCTTCTGGCCTGATACTAAGCCTTATTTACTAACCTCCTACTGTACTTAGACAATGATCTACCAGTTAGAGCAGGAGCTGTCAAATTTTTTAAGCTGGGGGCCGGGTCATGTTCCCTCAGATAGCTTTTGGGGATGGACGGCCATTTTGCCCTTCCTCCACCACATGGCACTTCCAGGTGTGGTGGAGGCTGTGGGGGCCACATGAAATGGTGCCATGGGCCACATTCAGCCCACTGGCCACAGGTTGAGAATCCCTGAGGAGACACCTGGTTTAAAAGCTGTATTATTACAAACAATTGAGATGCACAGATGCAATTGCTCATGTACAATTATTTTGATGCCTTCCATGTTCTGTCAATAGCAATTTTAAAAGAAAAAAAGGCACGACAGTTCCCGCTTGTTCCTCTAATAAATTACCATCTCTATCTGAGAACTCACGCTCCCTCTTCCTTCCTGTTGAACTCCACAATGGCTCTTGTGTTTTCATTTTCACTTGAAATTATACTAACGCCATGCACCATGGAAGTGTTTATATAACATCAAAGCTCATGAATGCTATCTAGATACTGTTAATAATAGCCTTATGAAACAATCCTTCAGATACTGAAATGCTTCCACTGTTTTAGGCCAGCAAAATGTAATGAATTATCATCTTGTATGTTTCAAAGTTTCTCCAAACTTATGGGCAGTAGATCTTTCAAGGGAATTGTGCGGGTCAGATTCCACACACTCCTGCCCTGGGTGGTATAGTTTGGCAAAGGATATAATACACCAGTTTATACTTTCCCCATCTCGTTTAGGATTAATCTGTTAAAAATCTCCTGGGTCAACAATACTAGTCTGATGTAGCACAAGAATCCTATGCCATCTTGGAGATTAAAATGCTTTATCTGATTTAACCTTTCATCTACTAAAGCTCACTGACAATTGACTACCTCTGTAGTTCATGAAAGCTTATTCTTAAGAAGTGGGCTGTAGTTCTGAAACAAGTTAAGCCTTAATGTGCCATAAAACCTTTAGTTACTTTTGAATGTGGTATTTTTGAACCACAATCGGGCATACCCTGGTAACGGCAACCTTGTGTTGCTGGCTAATCTTTCTCACTCTAGGTCAGGCAAAAGGAACTGGCACGGAAGAAGTAGTAAGTTTTACTGATATCAGTGGGATCTTGTGTCTAACTCTAGGGTGCAGAGCTCATCTCCATTTATAGCCAAAGAGCCAGCACTGTCTGCCTCTGCAGAGGTTTCCACGGTCATGTGGCAGGCATAACTAGACACTGGAGCGCAGGGAATGCTGTTACCTTTCCTGCCAAAGTAGTATCTATTTATCTACTTGCGATTTCTTTCTTTCGAACTTGTAGGTTGGCAGGAGCTGGGACAGTCTCAAACTGCTGACCTGCCAATCGTCAACCTCAGTGCTTTCACCACTAAGTCTCCACTACCCGTCAACACCATATTATTATATAATTATTATTATATTATATCTGCCCCACAACATCTTATCCCCAATTTCTTTTTAGCTCTTCATCCATCCACATACATAACATTTTGCTGTTCAGTCACAGAGTCGAGTCCAACCTTTTGAGACACCATGGACCATCGCGTGCCAGACACCCCTATCCTCCACCATCCTACATACACACAGAGACACAAATACTCAATGTATGCAAAAACACACACCTTAAAGAAAAATAAGCAGCAAAATATTGCCCTCTTTAACAGCTTCTTTTAACTCAGGGGTGCCCAAGCTACGGCCCGTGGGCCAGATCCAGTCCCTGACGCCAATTCATCCGGCCCATGAGCCCCTCGTTGCTCACATAAGCAGAAGTAAAACTCACCAATACAGTACATTTTACTTCCAATTCGAGGAGCAACGAGGGGCAGATTAATTGGCGTCGGGGGGTTGGATCTGGCCCATGGGCCATAGCTTGGGCACCCCTGAGTTAAAAGAAGCTGTTAAAGAGGGCAATATTTTTCTGCTTATTTTTCTTTAAAGTGTTTTTTTTTTTTTTGCATGCATTGAGTATTTGTGTCTGTGTATGTAGGATGGTGGAGGATAGGGGTGTCTAGCATGCGATGGTCCATGGTGCCTGTGGGCCATAGTGACCGGCCCCCTGAACTACGTGACCGGCCCACAACCGGAAAAGTTTGGGCACCCATGTTTTTAGTTTGCCCAAGGCTGAAATTCATCGCAGCTTAGAAAGAAACCGAAACCCCAAGAGGATTTGGGCAGTCATCATTTGGGGGTGTCCCCCCCCCTTCCCTCCCAAAACCCAGTTCTAAGCCTTCCCATCTCTTGTCCTTTGCAGGGTCGCGTCCAAAAACCCGGGGATTATTAGGGGCAACATGGCATCCACCCGGGCAAGCCTAGCCTCGGTCCATCCCAAGACCGGGGGAACCCTTAAGGAAGAGCTACCCCTCTCTGCAGTCTCGTCGGAACGCCTGATCCCGTGTACCCAGCAGGAGAAGCCAAGCGTCCTGCGCCTTCCCGTCGCCACTCATTCACTCACCGCTTCTCTGCGGCGCTGCCTCCACCCGAGGGAGCCCAGCCGGCGCAAAGGAGGGCCGGAACTGGCCCCTGAACTTCGGCGCCTCCCCTACTACACGGAACCGGTAAACACTGCCCGAGAGGAAGGGAGGAGGCGTCGGCGTCGTGAGCTCACATCCTGGCGAGGTGGAGAAAAGGAAACCCGGAGCATGACGAGCGGTGGCCAGCGCCGCTGTGCGCTTCTCCCGGTTGGGATGGGAAGCAAACCCGGGGGAGAAGGCGCAGTGGGCAACCTTCTAGCGCAGTGGGCAACCTTCCGTGGGTCGCCTCTTTTAGCGTTGCTTGGCCCTCGCCAACGGAAACGTGTTTTTTATTATGAATATTGTTGTCCAAGATTTCTGGTGCCACCTGGTTTTGTTTCTTGTGTGTTTTCATTGGTTATGACTGATTGATTTTGATCTGACCTTATATACTGTACAAATAAATATAAATAAGAGACAGGCTTAAACATTCTTGAGGGTAAAAGGTTTCTGGTGTCTTTTTTTTTTTTTTTTAGTTCATAAACTAAGAACATGCAACATGCATTTGCATGTATGCTTCAGGGCTGTAGCCAGGATTCTAGATTGGGGGGAGGGGGATATTTTTTCAGGAGGGGCAACAATATGACACAGACACACGGAGAGACACACACTCTAAGAACATGCAACACACACACACACACACACACACAAAGAACATGCATTTGCATGTATGCTTCAGGGCTGTAGCCAGGATTCTAGATTGGGGGGAGGGGGATATTTTTTCAGGAGGGGCAACAATGTGACACACACACACACACACACACACACACACACACACACACACAAAGAACATGCAACATGCATTTGCATGTATGCTTCAGGGCTGTAGCCAGGATTCTAGATTGGGGGGGGGGATATTTTTTCAGGAGGGGCAACAATGTGACACACACACACACACACACACACACACACACACACTCTAAGAACATGCAACATGCATTTGCATGTATGTTTCAGGGCTGTAGCCAGGATTCTAGATTGTGGGTGGGGTGGGGCGATATTTTTTCAGGAGGGGCAACAATGTCACACACACACACACACTAAGAACATGCAACATGCATTTGCATGTATGCTTCAGGGTTGTAGCCAGGATGGTCCCGTGGGGTGTCAGGGCGTAATGGGAGGTGGTTTTAGTGGGTAAAAATCCCACACACTGAAGCCAGAGCAAGGGCTCACAGTGTCTTTTGAAGATTTCCACCTGCCCTTAAAAAAAAAAACACACACACACACACACACTCCATCTCTACACACACTCCATCCCTTTACACACCATCCCTCTATGCACACACACACACTACATTTTTTGCTCTTGGGTGGGCTGTTAGCTCAGAGGGGGCTGGTCCCCCACCCACGCACCCCCTGGCTACGGCCTTAGTATGCTCGCATATAATAAATAAATAAACAAGCAAACTTGTATGGGAACATTTGGTAAAAATAAAGATTGCCAGTCATATCCAACTCTATAGAGTTCAGTACTCATCTCCATTTACAGCCCAACAGCTGGTGTGGTCTGCGTCTGCAGATGTTTCTGTGGTCGTGTGGCAGGCATTACCAGACACCGGAGTGCACGGAACGCTGTTACCTTTCCCACTGACAAAGGAATTCCTTGCTTTCAGACAGGTTGACAGGAGCTAGGACAGAAGGGAGCTTGTTCCATCGTGCAGCACTTGAGTCTCGAACAGCTGACCTTCCAGTCATCAAGTTATGTGTCTTAACCACTAAGCCACTGCAGTGCTTTTTGTCAATGTTACATTCGTGCTGTTTTTATCCTTGCAGCAATCCTGAAATATAAATCAGACTAGGAGAATGAGTGATCCAGTACGTTTCATAACAAGCCCAATATGTTTCATAAGAAATAGGAATTCCAATACCTCTTTTTCTGGTTGAAGTCCAATAAAAGCTCACTGTTCCATTCTACTACATGTCTTTACACTGCCCCTATTTACTTAGATTTGTCTTGCTATTTTTGCATACAACATTGTTTCAGAGAAACCTAACCTCAATTACTTCATAATGCTATCTCAGGTTGTTCCCATAGGTATCTTCTTTCTGAGATAGTATCTCAGTTGTATTTGTTATACAATTTTCACTCACATATTAACTTCCTATACAGTATCAATATCAAGAAAACCAAGATCATGGCAACAGGCCCTATCAGTCCCTGGAAAATAGTTGGGGAAGAAGTAGAAGCAGTGACAGATTTTACTTTCCTAGGATCAAAGCTCACTGCAGATGGTGACTGCAGCCATGAAATAAAAAGGCGACTGATTCTTGGGAGGCAAGCAATGAGAAACCTGGGGAGCATAGTGAAAAGCAGAGACATCACATTGCAAACAAAAATTCGCATAGTCAAAGCAATGGTATTCCCTGTGGCAATGTATGGTTGTGAGAGCTGGACCATTAGGAAAGCTGAGCACAGAAGAATAGACGCCTTTGAGATGTGGTGTTGGAGGAGAGTTTTGAGAGTCCCCTGGACAGCGAGGAGAACAAATAGGTCAATCTTAGAATAAATCAACCCTGACTGCTCCTTGGAAGGTCAAATAATAAAGATGAAGCTAAAGTACTTTGGACATCAAATGAGAAGAGAGGATTCACTTGAGAAAGCCTTGATGCTTGGAAGGGTCGAGGGCAAAAGAAGAAGGGGACGGCCCAAGATGAGATGGCTAGATGGTATTGTAGAAGCAATGGGCACAGAGCTGAGTGAGTTGAGGGGGATGGTGGAGGACAGGAGTGCCTGGCTGATGATGGTCCATGGGGTCGCAGAGGGTCGGAATCGACTGTGCGACTGAACAACAACAAAAAAAAACAGTATTTTCATGCAAGCAGCAGCATTTCAGATTTATTGTAAAAATGGTGTAAAAAGATGGTCATTAAAGTTAGGGGGGAATCGTCAGAATGTGCTTCTGTTTTGTCACTGCAAGCAAGCTGGGTAGAAAACACTACATCCTGAAATCGGCAGTTAACTAAAACATTTGTATGATCATACATCAGAGTGATACATACCATCATATATCGGATGTTGTAGACTAATCCACAAATAGTGCCACAGTGGCTGAAATCCTAATGCTTAAGAGTACAGTACTAAGTTGTAATTAGAGTAGGGCGACTAAATAGATGATTCTTACAGAGGAACTGACTTGCCAAACCTCCACTGATTCCATGGACCTATTCTAACTGCAACTTAATGTTTCTCTTTACAGTGCCACAAGACTATTTTTTTTAATCATATACAAGGCATGTCTCTGCATTCAAATTCCTACCAGCACTACCCATTGTGAACAGTAATAAGGCATAATGGGACGTAATTCAATATTTGGACAGCCAGTAATTCTACACTCCTGGTGTGGAAAGGAAGAAAAACAGAATTTGCTCTTTGATCGGCTGACAAGTTTACCATAGGAAGAACAGGCATAAGAGCTGGAGAGCCAAATGGCTCCACTAAACTGGTAACTGGATTGATCAGCCTCTGAGCTGAATGTCTTTATTATTGAACTTCTTCCAGAGTTCAGACCATATGTTTTGTTTTGAACAGTCAAGAGAAAATCAAAGTGAATTGTTTTAAATTTGGCCACAAGATGGCTCTAGTTCCTGGAAACCTGTATTCATGTTTTTGACCCTGTTTCTGTCACATTTCCTTCTCCCTTGTCCATCACAATGTTAAGCGTTTCTTCTCTCATCCATTTAGAGCTCCCCCTTTTTTTACTAAAGGAATTGTCGTTCCGCATTCTCTCTAATACTGTATACACTCCAGTATAAACTGTCCGAATATAAGCCGAGGTACCTAATTTTGACCTGAAAACCCAGGAAAATAGATTGACCCAAGTATAAGCCGAGGGTGGGAAATGCAGCAGCTGCTAGTGAGTTTCTATAATCAAAATACATGAAAATATGGTAAAATTAATTAAATTGTTGGCACATTTCAATCTGGCACGGTTCTGGGACCCTCATGATCATTGACCCAAGTATAAGCCGAGTCCCCTTTTGGGGGCTCATTTTTAGGGCTAAAAAACTTGGTTTATACTCGAGTATATATGGTAATAGTTCTGGTCTCAATCCACACCTCTTCTTGTTCACAATAAATTCAGTTTAATGATACACATTTAATTCCTCATATAGACATTAAATTCATTAGGAATGTTGTTTATACAGTTGTACCTCGCTTAAAGAGCATAATGCATTCCACAGGATTGCTCTTTAAGCGAGTTTGCTCTTTAAGCAAAACACCATTGTAAGTGACCAATTGTGGGGGGTATTGCGAACCCTGATTTATTTGTTAAGTGAGTTTTTGGTTGGTTTTATTTGTTAAGCGAAGCGAACATTCATAGAAAATTCTGCTCTTTAAGCGAGTTACTCTTTAAGCGAGGCGCTTTTTATGCGAGGTTTGTCTGTATTATATTTTGGCACTACAGCCAAACCTTGCATAAATATCACCTCGCTTAACGAGTAACTCACTTAAAGAGCAGAATCTTCTTTGAATGTTCTCTTCACTTAACAAATAAAACCACCCAAAAACTTGCTTAACAAATACATTGGGTTTTGCAATCCCCCCCCCCCCGCCAGAAGTCACAATTGGTCACTTACAATGGTGTTTCGCTTAAATAGCAAACTCGCTTAAAGAGCAATCTTGTGGAATTCTTTTAGTGTTCTTTACCCTAATGTCGGATATTAACAGTTCATGACCAGTACAGTACCACAATCTGCTCCTGGTCTTGTTTTGGCAGAGAGAATACAGCTTTTTCCATCTTCTGGTTCCAATTATGTAGTCTATTTAATTTCTGTATTGGCCATCTGGTGATGTCCACATGTACAGCCATCTGCTTAATTGCTTGAAGCATATATTTGCAATAATCAAATTGTTGGCTTTTTTCTATGAATTGTTCTGTTTTGTTTCTGAGTCCTGGAACATTCCAGGGACCTCTCTTCAACAGGTCCACAGCAGCTTGACATGAACATTTTATTAATAATTCAACAGATTATTTGAAAACCATTTTCCATGTCTATCAGAATGGTTCTTAATGGTCCTTAATTACTTATCATTTGACTGTCTCCCATCATGTTTCCAGGGACTGATGCTGACAGCAAGCTTAATTGCTTATGCATAGAAGAAGAAGGAGAAGTGAGTGTGTTCCATGTTTATCCAGACATGTTGAAATATCACTTCTGGTGAGAGGAGATAATTTCATTTCCATTTTAAATTTTATTAGTGAAATGTGATTGTTTTATTCTAAAGAAAATATTAGACAATCTCTCCCATATTTTTTATTATTAGTCTGCTACATATCTTGTATTAATGAGCTCAATGCTGTGGGATAAAATAAAGTTAAATTTCAAAGCATTTTAAAGCACTGATTTTTGACGTAAATATTTTCCTGAATTGCAGACACCACCCCCAATTAAAGTGATTTTGAACTGACTGTTCTTCTTTCATGTCCTGATCAAACCCTGGACTGGCAAAATGAAGCCACTTCTTCGCTTTGTCGTTGCCCAAACCCAAGTCCTCGTCGGTGCATGTCTCTGGTAGCAATCGGCAGACCAGTAAATGGACCATACTCTGTGTCTTTCCACATTCACACTGTGTGTTGTTGTCCTCTTGCAGTCCCCACTTGAGCATGTTGGTCTTGCATTTAGCGACTCCAACCCTCAGCCTATTCAGGGAGATTGAGATCTTCAGCCATATCCTCCTTCCTGGTTGGGGGAGGCTCGAAGACGCGGACGCTGCCGTGCAAAGACGACGACGCCGCCCCCTCCCGGCCCCCGTCACCGGCCGGTGAGGTTAAAAGGAGCCTTCCTGGTCAGGGGAGGCTCGAAGACGCGGACGCTGCCATGCGAAGTCGCCGCCGCCGCCCCCTCCCGGCCCCCGTCACCGGCCGGTGAGGTTAAAAGGAGCCTTCCTGGTCAGGGGAGGCTCGAAGACGCGGACGCTGCCATGCGAAGTCGCCGCCGCCGCCCCCTCCCGGCCCCCGTCACCGGCCGGTGAGGTTAAAAGGAGCCTTCCTGGTTGGGGGAGGCTCGAAGACGCGGACACTGCCGTGCGAAGACGACGACGCCGCCCCCTCCCGGCCCCCGTCACCGGCCGGTGAGGTTAAAAGGAGCCTTCCTGGTTGGGGGAGGCTCGAAGACGCGGACGCTGCCGTGCGAAGACGCCGCCGCCGACCCCTCCCGGCCCCCGTCACCGGCCGGTGAGGAAAAAGGAGCTTGTTGGACTCTCCCTCGGCCAGCCGGCCTCGAAGGGAGAGGAATCTGGGGGTCTTGGGCGGCAATAGAGGACTTGTATGGGGGGGGGTCTCTGGTGGGATATTGTTTTTTGTCTATTGTGGAGCCGCCTAGAGTCAGGTTTATCTGAGCAAGGCGGGGTATAAATTTGATGAAATAATAAATAATAATAAATTCCTTGTCCAGTGAGCTTCTTCCTCCATCTTCTAATTTGGTTTTGCTATTGTGTATCCTCAAGAATGTTTGTTCTTGCCATAAAGCTCTTCCTGGATCTGAACCAGGAGATTTGAGGCTCATATCCATTCAGAGGGTGTTGAGGGTCATTCTCTTGCTTACTTCTCTCAGCATCCGCTGCTACTTCTCTCCTGATCCAACAAGAAGGTATATTTTCTCAACTGGCGTAGATTTAAGGCATCCTGTCAATATACACATGGCTTCATTAACTGACTGTGTGATAGACAGAAGTGCAGTGATTTTGTCTATTGTAAAATATATCAGCCATTTTGGCAGTAGTGTCAGAATTTGCATTTCCAAGCTTTATAAATCAAATGAAAACTCATCTTGGCCAAAATATTAGCTATAGTACTCTACTCCTCACGTTTCACATAAACATCATTTATTGAATGTGAGAGACTTCCAAAGTGTTAGTGTCACTTATGAGAAAAATATTTGTTTTCAATTATACCATGCTACTAATGAAGACAGATGCATTATACCAGGGAGTCTCAACCTGCAGCCCACAGGCCAGATGCGGCCTACAGCACCATTTCATGTGGCCCTCCACTGCCTCCACCACACCAGGAAGTGTCATATGGTGGAGGAAGGGCAAAATGGCCATCCTGCACATGAAGCTGTCTGAGGGAGCGTGACCTGGCCCCCGGCTGTAAAAGGTTGAGAATTCCTGCATTATACTGTATACATGCTATTTTGAGAGCACTTTAAAGCCTCACAGAGGTATTTGTATCATAACCAGTGTGTTCTATAATATCTCTGGATAGAAAATATTAAGTGTCTTTTTTGAGGGTACACAAGAGCAAAATCAAATTAGAAGATAGAGGAAGGAGCTCACTGGACAAAGAACAACATTAAAGGAGGATATAGCCAAGGAACTCAACCTCCCCTATGTCATTTGGAGGACCCTAATTAGGCTGAAGGTCAGAGTGCCAAATGCAAGACCAACATGCTGAAGTGGGGGCTGCTGGCAGAAAACAATATGCTATGTGAATGTGGAGAGATACAGAATCCATCTCATTTACTGGTCTCCCAATTACTGCCAGAAACATGCACCGATTACGACTTGAGTTTGACCAATGACAAAGCCAAGAAAGTGGCTTCATTTTGGCAATCCAGGGTTTGACCAGGACACGAAAGAATGAAGTGGCTGCATGCCATTGCTGATGGGAGGCCCAAGTGTACTTGCAATGTTTGGCATCCTTTAAGGAGGTTCGTCCTATTATGTATAATTTCTATACTGTATTAATATTATCTATGACAGTAATTTTTTATAATATAGAGGGCACTTGTTCTTCACACTGATCCCAGCCAGCTGATGCCCTTTAAGAAGGGTTGATAATGCCAAACCAGGGTAGCCTTCAGAGCCTCCTAATTTTATCTTTGCTCCAAAGGCTTTATTTATTTATTTACTTAAGAGACCACATCACCCTAAGAACATCTGTCTGTCCCACCAGAGCAGACTGGAGAGGCTCTCTGGTTGTACCTTCAGCTAGAGAGGCTCATCTCTCTAGCACAAGAAGGAGGGCCTTTTCTGTGTCCGCTCCGACCCTATGGAACCTCCGGCCAACAGAGTTACGTCTCCAGACGGAATTGCTGCCCTTTAGGAAAGGAGTGAAGACCTGGCTGGCGGGGCATGCGTGAGGAGTGGGCCAGATGGCCAACTCGGTTGCCTGGCTCTTTTAAATATTCCACCTCTCTCCTCAGTGTTTTTAACTTGAATTTTAATTTTTATCTAAGTGTTTTAATTGCTTTTAGTTGTAAAGCCGCCCTGAATCTTTGGAGGAAGGTGGGGTACAAATGAAATAAAATAATAAATAAATAAATATAAATATTTATTTATTTATTTATCATATTTGTTTATCGCCTGCCTCACCGAAGTGACTCAGGGCGATTTACAACAAGTCATCAATAACAATTAAAATCAAATCAAAATTAAAATTAAAACTGATTAAAAGATTAAAACTTATATCCAGCCAGCTTATTGTTCCATCCATCCCCCAGACCCTACCCGCCAGCCAGGTTTTCACGTAGCTTTGCCATTAAGTGTTCCTTTGTATGCTTCATCCACCTTAGGATCAGCGTTTGTTTATTTATTTAACCTTTAATGGCATAAAAAGGGGGTGGGGACAAAAAGAAGAATTAATAAAATATACACAGTCATTTCACCCATTCTAATCTGAGCTGACCATACCATGCACACAACAGATTGTTAGGAATTACAGTTGCCATGTCTGTTAAGTACTTTATCTAGAAATTGAGCAACTATTTGTGAAATTTCAGGGAGAGAGTCACTTATTAGGCATTGGTAAGACAGCACAGCCAATACTGGGAATGTTGTCAATATGCTGTTGTGTTGGGAATCATCCTGGGTCCCGTAGGGGAGGAGGGCAATAAACAAATTTAAATAAATAAATATCCCTTAAAGGGTTTTGTTTTGGATTGAATCAAGAGATCCACAAGAGCAAAACCTCTCGTGTTTCGGGGTACAATTGTACCTCCCAAAAGGCCTCTCTGAGGGAAAGGAACTTACTCTGGCCGGAAAGAAAGCTCTTCTATGAGTTAAAATCATTAGGTCATAAAAATAATGCTCCATTTTACCCATACATTGTTCAATAGCATAATAGGGGAACACACAAAAGGTTGAGCAGGCCTAAATTTAGGGTATTCCAGGTCTAAAAATCTCTGCTTAATAGTTATAAAAACTGCTCTTTCATCTATTAAAAAAAATCATCAATGGCAACCCCAATTTGCATCGTATCCTGGTCTCCACAGGGCTGGCCTGGGAGGCTGAAAGTAGTGCAAGCTCCCTAGACCCTCTTGGTGGATAGAATTGGACCCATTCCTTCATACAGGGATTCTGTATCCTCATTGAGCAGTCCTCCCTGGGAACAGAAATGCCTATGAGATTCCATCTCTCAAGTCCATAGAAGGTGATGAATCCCCCATTCTTTTTCCTTCTCCTTTAAGCTCAGGTCCTTCCTCGGCCTGGTTTCTGCCTCATCTCTCCTATGTGGCTCATCAGCTTCTGAATCTTTCCTCTCATAAATCCCACTCTATGCCTTTGGGGCCCCTGTCATTGGATCTTCATAAAGTCCAGGGGGGACACAGGTCCAAGATGTGCAGCCTGCTGGGAAAAGCCAAAATGTTCCCCTCACATCATATAAGCTAGCAAAATTAAGCCGTGTGACCCATCCATACAATCAAACAACTGCAGCACAGAGGCGCTAACTTTTGTAAAGGTAAAGGTAAAGGTTTTCCTTGCTTGAAAGCCAGTTGTATCTGACTCTAGGGTTCAGTGCTCATCTTTGTTTCAAAGCCGAAGAGCCAGCACTGTCTGCTTCTGCAGACATTTCTGTAGTCATGTGGCAGGCATGACTAGACACCAGAGTGCACAGAATGCTGTTTACCTTCCCACAGAAGTGGTCCCAATTTATGTACTTGCAATTTTTTGTTTTTTAGTTGTATGTTCTGCCTGAATTGAATAACAGAGAATATAGCATTTGGGAACTACATTTTTCTGACACCATGGCACTTATTGTTAAGTAGCATGCCTAGAGTTGAAATGATAAACTGGTCATGGTTGGGAAAAAGTAACTGTCCTGAACAAATTGAATGGCAGACTTTATTTTTGCACATGAATCATTAAGATTATAAAGCAGCACATCCATAGAGAATTCAAAAGAATTGCAGAGGCAGAAAATAATGTCTATTTTAAAGTCACTTTGAAGGTTATTTAAAGGGAGACAAGACTGATTTAGTTCACATGAGATAATAAAAAGAAAATTGCAGTGGGATGACAAGAGCGAGATGCTACCTTGTGTGCACTCTGTGAGGGAGAGATATGGGGCAGAGCAGGGCAAAACACAGCAAATCATCTGGAAAGTAAACAAAAGATATTTAGGAAAATGCTTAGGAAAAAAGGAACTGTGGTGGCTTAGTGGTTAAGATCCTGAACAAAAGCAAGAAAATGCAAGTAGATAAACAGATACCACTTTGGTGGGCTGAATTCAGAGAAGTGTCAGCCATCTTGAAGGGAAAAGCTAAACTAGAAACAAAGGCAATTTTGTTCAATTCTATGGTCTTGAGAGCAGTGACCTATGGCAGTGAAACATGGGCTTTGACTGCAATGGAAATTGAAGAAAAACAGCTACAAGTAACACAACAAACAAGGGAGAGATAATTGGTTGGAATCTCACTTCCCAATAAAGTGAAAAATGAGAATGTCAGGCAAAGATCACTGCTAAAAGTTGTAGTAACAGAACACCTGACAAACAAGTTATGGTGGGCTGGCCATGTTGCACACACAAGTGACAATAGATGAGCACCAGAATAATGAATTAGTATCTGAGAGATCGCAAAGCGCCAGAATAATGAATTAGTATCTGAGAGATCGCAAAAGACTACGGGAAGACCACCTTGCAGATGGGAATATTTTTTCAATAAAAATGTTGGACCAACATGGAGAACTGCCAGGGACAGATTGTTATGGACAGAGGTTGTGTGGAATGTCATCACGGAGATGTCTACTCATAGAAGGACTCCTCACTGAATAACAACTCCAAGGTATCCAAGGTACAGCAGTTTAACCGGTATGATAATTGATAATAGCAGACTATCCAAGTACAGTACTGAAGAAAACAACACCTGTTGCACCTCTTTCTGGATTTATTACATAGGGATTTGATACCCTACCACATACAGTAATACCTCAGATAACGCTAAGACTTGGTTCCACATGTCTTGGTGTCATCCAATTTTTAGTGTTATCCGATCCATGTTAAAATCCTATGTTAAAGCTCCATAGAGATACATTGTAACCACACAGGCTTTAGCGGTTGTTATCCGATCCATCCCATAGGACCTTAATGTTATTCGATCCAATTCTCCTCAGATTACTTAACGTTATGCGATTTTAGCGTTATCCGTATTACTTGTACTTAGATAAATGAATCCCAACCTCTGGCTCCATACCCAAAGAGGTAACCGCTGAGGACACAATCCTAACTCCAAGTTAAGCACAACTGAGATGGATTTGGAAAGGGTTTAAACCCTATGTGCCAACACAAAGATCCTTAGGTGAACCTAACCCCTTATGCTGGCTACTAGCTGCTGACAGGTAGCTGTCAACTCAATTTCCATGGTTATTGTGTTGGGGTTTTAAGCCCCCACACTGTGCTATTTTCCTTAGTCGAGGTGTCTACCCTCCTGAGCTGAAAGGGGCTTGGATACAACATAGCCTCAGCCAGCCTAAATCTGTTCAGCTAGCCTAGCTAGTTAGAAACATGCCCTGAGTTACCTTGTAGTTATAAACCTAACTAAAATGTTACAGCTATGCTTGAAAAGAATGAAGCCACACTCACAATAGTAATATAACAGAGCTATACTGTACTTCCATTTTTGGAATAGGAAACTAGTTATAGCAGCTAGATATTTGTCACCAATATAATTTCTAGCCTCTGGAGAAGATTTTAGCACTCTTATGCGGCCACTTAAAGTTGTTCAGCTTCTGAGAATACCTTTATCCTTTGAAAAAGGGAAGTGGTACTCTCCAGTAGTTGAAAGAAACAGCTTTATTTTCACACTTCCAAATGAGGTCGACTTAGGTAGTTTTCTTTTGTAGTTTTACATTGCACTGGAGAAGTAGAACTGGAGAAACCACTCCTTAAATATCTCACTTATCTTGAAACTCCTATTAGGATTGCTATAAGGCAGTTCCAAGTTGACGCCAGATAACTTACCTAAATAGTAACAGAAGGTTGTGTAAAACACAACCTGCAGCCAGTATTCCACCTCTCAGACTTGTCCCTTTGGCAAACAGACACATCAGACACCATAACCCAAACTTTCCACATAGCCTATAATTTACATTGCTTCAGAATTGCAAATCACACATACAAGAGTCCTGGATAGGGTAGCCATAATTCTCTTCCACAAAACCAGGACAGCCACCTGATGTCATTGCCTTCTTCAAACTGCGTATGTGCATCCTCCCTGTTGACATTTTGTTGTTACATGCCATCAAGATGCCTCTGAAGTATGGCAACCTTACCCCCCCTTTTCCACCCCCACCATCCTCAGATCATGCTGGGGAAGGCAGGCCAAGGCACCGGGCAGCTCTGAGGGAGCCTCTCCCCATCACCTGGGAGGGAAGAAGGTGGGGTTCATCGGGGATCCCTGGCTTCCTTTGGCCCATCCGATTCCCACCACCACCCTTGGTCCCACACTCCACTTGGTCTTCCCCCGAGCCAGGCTCCCATCTCCACTGAACTTAACAACTGGAAGGTTGGCAGGTCAATACCTTCTCAGCAATAGGTAAAAGGAAACCCTAAACAAGCACCCGTACCTGAGAGCTGGCACTTTCAGCTTGAAGCTAGGGTCTTCCTGAAGGGAATCCAGGCAGGGAAACCCAGACACTGTCCTGGGACTTATCTCCCTCTCTGGCTCAGAGCCGCAGATTCAAAGCCGCTCCCATCTCAGCTACTTGGTGGTGGTGGAAGGAAAGAAGGAGATCCCCAGGGGCAGTGGCGTCGCTAGGAGGGCTAGGGGGGTGGTGGCCCCGGACAGTGTTTTTTGCGCTATGTATGTTCTTGGATTACAATTCCCAGAAGCCCTAGTGGGAGCGGATGCCATCGTCCACCAGGGGGTGGTAAATTTGGCTTCAGTCCCAGGCGGCTGAATTCCATGTGATGTTACTGCCCAGGGGCGTCCTAAGTTTTGCCGATTGATGGGGAGGCGAAGGCGGCCAAGCGGAACGCACCACCATTCCTTGCCCCATTTCAGTGGGGACACCTGGGGAGGAAGCGGAGAGCCAAGGGAGGCAAGTTTTGACTCCATACTTGATAAGCAAATGTCCCATGGGAAGCCCTGCTGGAAAGTCCATGCAGGTTTGCTTCAAGTCATCTTCACACCTTTTCCTCTCTCGCGAGAGCTGCGCCAATAGGAGGGGAAGGCTCAGAAAGAGAGGAAGGGCAAGCCAGATGAAAATCCGGGAATTTGGCAACATTTTTATTAAACGGGGTGGGACAAGGATCTCGACCTTAAATCCAAGACAATCCTGGTTTTCCTGAACGTATGGCAACTCTAGTCCTGGGAAGGGTGTGATTTGCCTTTGTAATTGGTAAGGAAATTGACTGCAGGTTGCTACCTGTATGCAACTAACGGCATCTCAGCCATGATACTAATCCTCAACATCGTAGCAGTCATGCCGTGAAACAACATGTTTATAACCCTCACTGCTTCAATGACAATTCAGACAGCATGATTGCTTAATAACTTGGCAAGGTATAAGTGTCCCAGTTTCTAAGCATGAATAATCTCACATAAGAAGAACACCTGGTACACCTAGTAGGTAAGGAATATATGCAAATTGTATTTATTATAGGCAAACAAAATATGCAAATTAACTGTATTGCTAAATCTGGTTCTTAGTGTTGAACATCTTGTCTATTTTTCTACTGGCATAGCTTTGAAATATGTTTTTATAGTACAGAGCAAATCGAGCCTGAACAATCTCCAGACACAAATATGATGAAGCCGAGACTGACCTATTTTGGGCACATCATGAGAAAGGAAGACTCTCTTGAAAAGATAATAAAGTTGGGGAAGGTGGAAGGCAGCAGGAAAAGAAGAAAACAAAATGTGAGATGGCTTGAGTTTGCAGGATCTGAATAGGATTGGTGAAGAAGACAGGACATTTTGGCCATCTCTCATTCACAGGTTCTCCATAAGGCGGAGACAACTTGATGGCACATATCAACAGCAATAGCAGAGAGACATTGTGGAATACCAAACTTCACCAGATGTTGTCCCAGAATTAAGAGATTCTCTAGACCAGCGGTCCCCAACCTTTTTTGTACCACAGCCCGGTTTCATGCTAAACAATTTAGCCATGGACTGGTAAGTGGGGGTGGTGGGATTGGATGGTGCAAGTGCACAATAAAATACAATAACGTGCATAAGCAAAGGGAGATGCCCCACTGTAGCTCAAAAACAAAGAGAAGGGGCCCGGCCACCTGACAGCCACAACATTTGACTTGGGCACACAATGGCAGGGGTCAGAGCCCTGCCATAGTTAAGCAACATAGAGGAGGGGCATAGCCACCTGCCTGTTTGCTGTGTCTGAAGCACATGCTCTCACTCAATTCACCAGGCAGACCCAGCAGAGCACATTGAGGCTGCCATTGGGGCTCCAAGCACCACCCACCCCTGCGACCTGGTTCTGGACACCCTGTGTCCCAGTACTCATCTGTGGCCCACTGGTTGTAGACTATTTACACCAAATGAAAACCATCTGTTCTTCCTATGCTGAGGTGAGCAAGAAAAAGATATTTATTTATTTATTTATTTATTTATTTAGATTTATATTGCCGAGGCGACTCAGGGCGGCTTACAGTCAAAACAACAATAGTACAATAAAAATTATAAAATGCAACCACATAAAACAACCAAACCAGAACACAAACTAACTCCCGTCAGGCCGTTGTTGTGGGCCCAGAGGAGGGGGCGATATTTCTTAAGGGTCCTCTCAGTGAAGCCTACAATGTAAAGCACTGTTTCCCAACCTTTGGCCTTTGGACTTCAGTTCCCAGAAGCCTAAATTAATTTCCCGAAGCACTGATCAGCCAATGTGCTGGTTTAGACTTCTTGGAATTGAAGTTTCCACATTGGGTATCACTGATGTAATGCGTACAATTCTATAGGGTTCCAGAGCAGTGAGTGCAGGGAATTGCTGTACCAATTGCTGAGAACTTTAATCACAATCTTCAATCAGTCATCCAGAAGCTTTCAAGGCCTAAAGAACCAAGTGTGTGAGTAAGCTAGTATAAAATTACAGCATGACTGAGTCAAAAAAATTTTTTTTGCCCAAGAGTCTCATTTAAATACAGAATGATTTTAATTTAGATAAAATGATTTTAAAACACGGAAGCAGGTCTCTGGAAAGTATGAAACCCATTCATAGAGCACAGCACGTTTGGAGATATGGCTAGCAAATGGGATATCAAATTGTCAATATTGTACAATTCTGAAACAAAAAGGAAAGAAGCAAGACGCTGATTATAAAGGAAACCTACCATGGTGACAGAACACAATTTATGAAACCTCTGTAATTTTAATAGCCCCTGTTTCTGTCTGGGGAAATTATTTCTGAGGAAAGGAGCTCCAGGAAAACAAAATATATTGACAATGAGATTAGGGGGTAACGGCTAAACAAACAGAATTCCACAAGCTATCACTGCATACTAATATTGGTTGTTTGTACTATCCAAGATAAGCAAAGCTTTTGATAGCATAATGCCAAGGAAAATAACCTTCAGTTTCTAACTTAGCTTGTCTTGATCTTTTTGCAGGATTCATGGCACCTGCATGCTGAAGTTATCTGAGCATAACTTTTTTTTTTCTGTAGAAGAGTGCCTTGCAAAAGCATGTGTTAAGCTGTTGGCCCTTTTGTCAAACAACACAAGTCTACTATGTTTTCATTTGTTTGTTTTGCTAGCAGCAGTTGAGGGGTGACTGGCAGTTTCAGAAACAAGGGCCATTCTAGTGCAGCAGTATCTGAAATAAAGGAAATGAGATATGATTAGTTATCAGTCTGGCCACATTATTTTGCTATGGTAATAGAATAGACCATATTGCCAGCAACTCAGTGCTGAGTGTCAGGTGGTGGTTAACTAGCCTGACCACCATGAGGACAAATGGCCTTGGGTGGCAAAGACCACAAGGAAGGGTGATGGTCCCCAAGTGGATTAAATCCAGTGATGGGCAGCAACAGGTTCACACACACACCCAGCAGGGGGGAGGGTAGCAAAATTGGGTGGCCTCTGGGGAGGGGGGTGGCGAAATTGGGTGGCCTTCAGGCAGGGGGAGGAGCAAATTGGGTAGCCACGCCTACCTCCCTGTCCTGCCCAAACTAACACAGCTACCATTTAAAAAGTTTTATTCTATGCAAAACAAAAAGACAAAAACGTTGTGGCACCTTAAAGACTAGCTGCTGTATTTTAATGTGAGCTTTTGTAGATCAAGTCCACTGGCTCTTTCGCTATAAATAGAGATGAGCACTGAACCCTAGAGTTGGTAACGAATGGCTTTTAAGTAAGGGGAGCCTTTACCTAATAACAGAAGATCCCTGATTGGTATTCAAATTTGACATGAGGTTTTGTCCCTACAAGTGGTTCAAGGTCTCCCTTGCTCAAAAGCGAATCATACCCAACTCTAGAGTGCAGTGCTCATCTCCATTTACAGCCAAAGAGCCAGTGCTGCCTGTGTTTGCAGATGTATACATGGCCATATGGCAAGTATGACTAGATCATCCATGATGTAGGCTCTGTCTATGATGTAGGCCCGCCCAGGACATAGGCGCTGCCCATGACATAGGCTCCACCCACGGTGTGGTAGATTTTTTTTTGCTGCCACCACTGATTAAATCCCACCTGATTCCATCTTGATGGAGGGCAGCCGCTTCATCAATACTGGCCTGGGGCTGAGGAGGACTTTGTGTGCCAATAGGGCTCAGGACCAGAAAGCGATTCGTGGAGCTGGATCAGTGGTATTGGTGTCATGCTGCGATGCAGAAGGCAAATGGAAGACCACTGCATTATATTGTTCCCAGGACAGAAGTTGCCCTCCCCTCCCCATTCCACCACTTGGCTGTAATGAAGAAGCCAGTCAAAATCACTGGAACTAAATGAAATCAGGGTCCTGGAGATGGTGACCAGAATTGTATTTTGAATCAGTCGTGATGTGTCCATTTGGATGAATGGGACATTAAAGGATGGTGAGGATGGGGATATTCATATCACCCTTTATCCCACTGACAAACTGTGACACAAATTTCTGTGTATTTGCTAGAAGTGCCTTACTGTGTTGCTGTGACCAGTAGCTCTTCCTTATCAGGGCTGCCAGTTTTGGAAACAACAATTAATTGCATTTGGCAGCTGTTTGCAGACCCTTGTGTGGCGCACAGAAGGATATACGTAACTTTATGACAGGGTAAGAATGTGGGCAGGAAGGGCTAGTATGTTTGCTTTTGCCTGCATCACTCTTTGAACTTTACATGCGTTCAGGCTGACATACAGATAAAACTTAGGCATATCAGAAAACAAATAAAACAAAAACACTTTAAAGCACTTTAAAGACTAACTGCTATATTTTTACTGTGAGCTTTCATGGATCAAGTCCACTTCTTCAGACAAAGGAGTAAAATTTCCAGGTATGGTTTATATACACCAGATGCAGGGGTCAAGATGTTACAAGGTACAAGGGTTACAAAGTAATGAGGTAAAGAGTAATCAAGCAGAATGACAGATAAGCATGCATGTCAATACAGCTTCTTGTAGCTAACAGTTTTTGTTTAATAAACTTAAGTTTCTATCCAGTCCAACACATTCTATTTCTATAGATCTAACAACCAAACAATACAGACCACATGCAGGGGCTCGGATTGTTAGTATCTCCCCAACTGTCTGCCTCTGCCACAACTGGAAATATGGCTGAACTATGCCACACCACGATGGCATATTCACCTAAAGCCAAGACTTTATTCATAGAGTTTGTGATTGTCTACCCTAACTGGTTCCTGATGTTTGTCAAAGAACAATATTTCGTATAGGGACCTTTTACATTGTGTTTCAGCAGTTCAGTGTCTGATCCAAAGGAGCAGCTAGGTATTTAGGAGGCAAAACAGTTAACCTAGTTAAATGCGCTTACAGATCATTTGACGTTTCCAGAATACAGTTGTTCAGTCGCCTCTCCAGAAATGTATTTCCGGGCAGCCAAAATGGCTGCCCGGAACTGCACATGTGTCAAACCTCCGTTTGACACATGCACAGTTCTATTTTTTAGTGTGCAGGCGTCAAATGGAGGTTTGACGCATGTACACTAAAAAAAGAACTGCGCATGCATCAAACGGAGGTTTGACGTATGCACAAACATTTTTTTTTTGCTTCGCCCATGACGTCATGACGTCACGGTGGGGTAGCGAAAAATTTGACAGCCCACCACTACACAGAAGGTGTCACCCTGAAGAATGTGAGGAATGTGGACATATTTGAGCATCCTCTAGACAACAACAGCATCCTACCACCTGATCCTTCCATTTTGGAATCACCATTGGATGAGTATATACTTCTATGAAGTACTCCCTCACTGGCAAACCTTGGCTTGCTGTAATTTAATATTGGCCAGTTGAAGACTGAACAGGACATTTTGAAAATTTGGGGCAAGATATTTCCCCATCCATAAGTCACTAGTAACAATGTGAAAAACAGGCTTCATAGTGGATTTGAACCTAGATCTTGCTGCAAGTGTAACACTATCCCTACTAAACCATGTTGGTCTCATGATGTTTCTGTTTTTCATGCTCATTTTATGAAGGGGTAAATGAAGCATAGCAGACAGAATATCAGACAACATCTCAAAAGGCCTGGGTTCAAATCCCCACTTGGTCATGGGAAATAACTGGAGATTGCACTGGAAAACTATTCCTTAAATACTGTAGTTCACATTTCACAGAAAACCTTCAAGGATTGCCATAAGTCAGAATTAATTTAACGGCACATAAGAACAAACTTAGTGGATGTCCTCTTAGAGTTTTTTTTACTAGGATGATAAAACAAAGTTGAGATAAATTCCTTTTCATCTTAACTGAACAGAAATCTAAATCATACTCTTGCATACAGTCTGAAAATATGATACACTGTATATTTCTTTGCTTGTCCAGTTGCAAACATTAGGCCTGCCTTTTAATGGAACACTCAAGGCTTTTTACAATTAGAATAAAAATGATTCACAACAGTAAAAGGACAATAACCCAAGCAGGTGATATGTTGGCATTAAAAAAATTTCCCCAGGGCTGTCCTAAAATTGTTACATAAATTGTGACATGGCTTGTTACTTCGTGTTATCAGTCTCATGCAGCAAATCTCTTGGTATAAGCGCAAGGAAAGTTTGAATAGATGAGCTTTTGCCAAAGAGAGGACAAATTGCTTCTTTCTGGGTAATAATCTGTCTCTGTTGAAGCTAGATCACCTTGCAAAGAGGGCAGATTGCCATGCAAGCAGATGTGCTGAAGTACAAAGTAGCCAAACTGTCACTTAGGAACATAAAGTGCATTGACAAAGGGCAGGAGTCCAAGCATTAATGACCAGAATGGTTTCCACAACCACTTTTCTACACTTCCTCACCGATGATGGGAGTGTGAGAGATTAATTTTGAAAGCTAGACAGATATACACATACACAAAACTGGGGGAGCCAAGCCTAGGCTCATACAGCTTGTCCTAAATCAGGGGTTCCTAACCTGTGACCCATGGGCCAGATCCGGCCTCTGGGCCAAATTCATCTGGCCCTGGGGCTGAATTGCTGCCAATTCTGGAAGTGCCCTGACATCATTGGAAGTGCCAAAATCGTTGTATTTTCGCACTGAAATATTGTGAAAATGCAGTGAAACATTCAAAAATGGCACAGAAATGTTCCTCCCTTGCTCCCTACTCCAAGGGAAGTGGCAGAGGTGGGAAAATGCCCAGAAATACAGTGCAAATGCACACACTGCTGCCGCCACATGGGAAGAACCATGTGACTGGACCATCAGCTGACTGAGGAGGCATGGTCAGGACCTTAGCAGGAAATGGTTGGGAACCCCTGGAGTAGACCATACTGCCAGCAACTCAATGCCGAGCATCAGGTGGCAGTTAACTAACCTGACATCCTTGAGGACTAACAGCCTTGGTGAAGTCCACAGGGAAGGGTGATGAACCCCAAGTAGATTAAATCCCACTTGAATCCATCTTGATGGAGGGCAGCAGCTTCATCAAAACTGACCTGGAGCTGAAGAGGACTTTGTGTGCCAAAAGGCTTTGGGACCAGAAAGTCACTCATGGATCTGGATCGGTGCCACGAGTATCACACTGTGATGTGCAGCATGATATTCTCAGGACAGTCTTAATTTCTGATCTGGTAATCAGAATTAGATACTCAGATAGATATTCAGAATTAGATACTGCATAAGAAGAAGAAATTTGTCATGTGCGCATATGATGCTCTATTCCCCAGATGAGTAAATCCAGTGTTTGCTGTTAAAGCAATTTTCAGATAAGCAGTAAAATCAAAACCAAACTCAAATTATTGGGGTGCCTTCAAAACTAACCCATTTATTTCAGTTTGAGCTTTGATTGATTACAATCCATATTTTATTTGCTCACACAGAAATAATTTTTAGTCCCAATGATACTACAATATACAGTTCTTGCTTTTTATTCTTCCTGAAAGGGCTTTTCTCGATAATGCATTTTTTTCATCTTATATCACAGGGTTCTACATTGCTGTTGTTAGCAATTTTTCTGCATTTGTAGAATATCCCCATTGTATGAATTTGTATGGTACTTTTCCCCATTATTATTTTTTTGCTCCTTTTAGTTCCCTCTGAAATTTTTAATTTAATTTAATTTAAATTTTAGACTTGTATGAAAGCTTTTGCATAGAGGCTCCCAGTGTGATACCACAATGGAAAGTGCTACAATCTGCCCTCAGTACAAAGCATTGCTATGGATAAACTGACCTCTCAGGAGAAAGGAAAAGGAGCAGAAAGTCATGGTAAAAAGAGCAGGATACAAAGTGAGATAAGAGGAATGATGTAAAGATGGCAGGGAAAATGCCAGTAAGATTTAGCCTTGTGGCTTGACTGAAGTAGGACTGGGTTCAGAGTCTGTTTCCAGTGCTGATATGTTAGGAAATAAGTTCCTCAGACTATGTTCAGTTTGCATTTCTTTCCTGGCTATATAGGCCTAATATAATTCAGGTGTTAAGTTTTATGGAACATGGATTTCAGGAAAAGCTGAATTGCCAGTGCTCTTGGTTAGAAATGCCCCATTGTTAGGAAGGGAGTGGCATTTCCTTCAACAAAATGTGGCAAGTAATTAAAGATATGGGAATACCAGAACACTTATATGCCTCATGAGAAATCTGTACATGAATCAAGAAGCAACAGTTAGGACTGAATATGGAATGACTGAGTGGTTTGGAATAGGAAAAGGAGTACGACAAGGCTGCATTTTGTCACCCTGCTTATTCAACTTATACACAGAGCACATGATGCGCAATGCAGGGATGGAGGAATCACAAATTGGGATCAAAATTGCTGAGAGAAACATTAACAATTTGAGATATGCAGATGATACCACCCTAATGGCAGAAAGTGAGGAGGATCTAAAGAAGCTCCTGATTACCGGTAGGTTGAAAGAAGAGAGTGAAAAAGCTGGCTTGAGACTCAATATAAAGAAAACCAAGATAACGGCAACAGGCCCTGTCAGTCCCTGGAAAATAGATGGGGAAGAAGTAGAAGCAGTGACAGATTTTACTTTCTTAGGATCAAAGCTGACTGCAGATGGTGATTGCAGTCACAAAATAAAAAGGCGGCTGATTCTTGGGAGGCAAGCAATGAGAAACCTGGGGAGCATAGTGAAAAGTAGAGACATCACACTGCAAACAAAAATTTGCATAGTCAAAGCAATGGTATTCCCTGTGGCAATGTATGGTTGTGAGAGCAGGACCATTAGGAAAGCTGAGTGCAGAAGAATAGATGCCTTTGAGATGTGGTGTTGGAGGAGAGTTTTGAGAGTCCCCTGGACAGCGAGGAGAACAAATAGGTCAATCTTAGAAGAAATCAACCCTGACTGCTCCCTAGAAGGTCAAATAGTAAAGATGAACCTATAGTACTTTGGTCATCAAATGAGAAGAGAGGATTCACTTGAGAAAGCCTTGATGCTGGGAAAGGTGGAGGGCAAAAGAAGAAGGGAGCGGACAAAAATGAGATGGCTAGATGGTATTGTAGACACAATGGGCACAAAGCTGAGTGAGTTGAGGAGGATGGTGGAGGACAGAAGTGCCTGGCGGACAGTGGTCCATGGGGTCGCAGAGGGTCAGAATCGACGGTGCGACTGAACAACAACAACAATTTTTAAATACAGAACATAGGTGCTTTGCAAAAAGCAGCAGTTCCATCCCCTTTCTTATATTCTATATTGCACATTCAAATGTGTATACAGGTATATATGTCATCAGCAGATCTGCACATTTTAAAGAGCTGCCTTCTATTTGAGCTACTAGGTGCAATATACAATTTTTAAGACAAGACAGATTTGTGTCTGTAAGTATTGGTGAGGTGCAATTTATTTTGACAAGTACACTGTAGCTGACTTTTTAAAGCTTCACTTTCTTACAGGAGATGTGTACTGTACTTCCATACAGTATTTTTGTTTCAAGCTCATTTTTAGCCTAATATATTTTCAGTTTACACTCTACAGATGGTGGTAGCTATGGATTTAATTGACTTTGTCCAACAGAATAGGCTAACGTAATTCTAAATTCAGGTAGTGGTCATTATGGAACATATGCTGGTCTCCAGCATAGTAAACTTCTCCTTGTACAGTATCTATGTACTGTATGTTATAAATTCTGCTTGATTTATCAGCTGCCTTGCATTTTTTCATGTCCCATTGTTAACTGCCCAGCAACTCTGTATAACAATGAAGTGGTTTTTGGCAAAGAGCCACACAACCAAATTCTTTTGTGGAAGTGAAGTGTGAGATGAAACTTTTCAACTGCATGAAAATGTCTTATGCAAGGTAGATTTCTCAACTTTTTTGCTGGGGCTCAAACATGCCTAAGCAGCATTAAGGTTTCGCCTTTATAGATCTGAAGGATGTCAAAAGAAGAACTTTGCAAAAGGAACAAGTTACTTCTTCTTTTTCTCTTCTTCTTCTTTCATGTTCAGAAAGAGCTTCCTTGAAGACTGTGGTAATTTTGAACCACAATCAGGTGTACCCTGGTAACGGCAACCTTGTGTTTCCAACTAATCTTTCTCACACTAGGTCAAACAAAGGAACTGCAGGAGGGACTTCACCAAAAGGTGCCTTTATTTTGGCAGTTTCACATCTGACCTAGACACATAAGAAGAAGAAGACTGTCCAGATTAAACTTTGGACTGCCAAAATGAAGCCACTCTCTTGGCTTTGACGTTGGTCAAAATTAAAATTAAGTCAAGCTTAAGTCAGTCTAATTTTGGCCAACTAGTTACTTACCACTTTTTATGGAAGGAATTGGGCTGTCTGATCATGCAGGCAGGAAAATGGCTTGGCACTTCTCAGCAGTGACCCTGGAATCCTTCCCAGTAATTAACTGCTGGGGGGGGGGGGGATTTATCATATCAGCTATTTATTTTAGCTCTAAGTTTCAGTATCTGGCTCTTTGACAGTGTTTAGCAGAAAAAGAATGTAGGTGGCCCTCTTTTCCAGACTGATACCCTCCTGATACGTTAGACTACATCTCCCATTCTGCTGGGATGCCAGGGCAGATAGAATTGGTGTACGCCCATTCTTTACAGAATGACAAGAGAAAGAAACAACAATGTGTATCATGCAGTGGTGGGCTGTCAAAAATTTTACTACCACACTGTGGGCAGAGCTGACGTCATGATGTCATGACTTCGTGGGGGGAGCCAGCATCATAACGGCATGATGTTGTAGGCGGAGCCAAAGTATTTTTTTTAAAAAAATAATTTTTATAAATAAAAATACAGTAGACATAAAAATAGAAATAAAAAACACATAAAATACAAATTAAATAGACATTAAATAGAAATAACAGACACGTAAAAATTAAAATTAAAAAGACATTAAATAGAAATAAAAAACATACAAATACAAATTAAAATAGACATTAAATGCACATAAAAACACACCACATAAAACACACACACACCTCAATCCACCCACCCACCCCATACACAAACCCGTCACTTACCCTGGGGTCAGGGAGCAGCAGGCAGGCAGGCAAGCAGAGCAGGAACAGTGGTGGCATAGTGGCAAAGCGGCCTGGCAGTGTGGTGGTGCAGCGACGTGGTCTGGCCCTGCTTGGCCTGGCAGCACAGCGCAGCCTAGCCTGGCAGCCCGGCCCGGTCCGGCCCAGCCTGGCGGTGTGCTGAAGAAAGGCCACCGCTGCCACCACTCCTCCAGCTGCTGCGCCCTTTCTGGGCAGTCCAAAATGGCTGCTCGGAAGTGCGCATGTGTCAAAACTACATTTGACGCATGCACACTTCTATTTTTCAGTGCACATACGTCAAATGGAGTTTTGACGCATGCGCACTTCAGAACAGCCATTTTGGGCTGCCCAGAAATGTCATCTGGAGGGCAGCTGGAGAGGTGACTGAACCGGTCACCCGGGGGTTTACTACCCACCCCCCCACCCCCCACGATCCCCTCCGGATTGCTGCTACTGGTTCAGGTGAACTGGTTGGAACCGGGAGCAGCCCACCACTGGTATCATGACATTTTTTCATCCTCAACGTGTCCATTCTTACTGCCATAAGAATAAATAAATGAGAACCAGTTTGTCTTGTTGATTAAAAAATCCAATGACTTTTGTATCAGTCTTGTGGCACCTTTTACAAGGCATCCGGTTTGATAACAACTGAAGAACTAGCAGGAGCATGTGTGTACACACAAAAGATACACAAGAAAGGGGCAAGTCTTTGCTTTGTAATCAAACCTAGCATACTAATGGAAGCAGAGAGACCAGACAGACGGAAGTGGTTTTGAAGTGTCTTAGCTCCTAGACTTCTGAGAGGTCTTGAATTGTTCCTTTTTCTGAGAAAATTGGTATCTCTGAGACAATGATTCTCTTAGATCAGAAACATAATGTTTCTGTGCTTCACAATATGGCTCATTGAGTATTCCTGCAGACAGAAGGAGAATTAGGATTGCTTTGCAGAGACTTCTGTTCTTGTGATTATTTTTTCCTGATCCACCAACCAGCCCCACTGTGACTCTTAAGATCAAATTCCTATTTAGGGCGCCTTTAAAAGTGCTTGTAATTCATGAATAGTACAGCACTCTGTTTTGATCCATCAATCAAAATAATTGATCTTTGAAAAACCCTTGGAGGAAAAATGTGTTCTTTTTATTCAGCAGAAGTAAAATATTTTATAGAGTAAGCTTTTCAACATCAAAGTCAATATATATTTTTTTTGTTTTTGTGAGTTGATCCTTGTGTTATATTAAATGTATGGATTTAAACCACAGATGAATGCACAACCTCTGTGATTTCTCTTCAGTGCTATTTTTGAATGGAGCAAGTTTTTATATTTGCAGTACTGTAGTTCCCAGTCCTATCGCATACATTCAGTTGAGAGGACAGGTTTCAACATGATGCAATAGATATAAGAGCTGATGGGATTCTCAGTACAGTATCTAGGATTCCTAGAAGTAAAAAAAAGCAAGTTTCAACCTCCATCCTAATAATGTTTGCTTTTGCCCATAAAGGTGAATGGTTGCCCTTTGTTTCTATGAAGAAAATGCCCTGTATTTAAAGATGCTACCAGATCCACCCTGACAGGTCTAGAACATTTCAGGGACAAAGCAGAAAAGGCACTGGATAAATCATAATTTGTATTTTAAATGTTTTTTTAAAGTAACTATTGATAAATGCAGTAAGATCTGTGAGACACCTTTCGTGGCTGTCTTTGTTGATCTAATTTAATCAATTTAATTTTAATTCATATCCCATCTTCCCTACATGAAATTCAAACCTGTGTAGATGGTTTTATGGCTTCTTTCATTTTTATTTTTACCACCAAAGTCTTCTGGATAGATCAAGCTGAGAGGTGGTGACTTATGCAAGTTCATCTAGTGAATTTGATGTCTGACTAGTAATATGAACACAGGTCACTGCAATTCTCATCTGGCACTTTTGCACTAGACCATGCATGAGCCAAAATCCTGTTGTTTAGAATAGGAAATTGCAATAGAGTTGGCCCACTGAATCAATGGAGTTTCCATGAGGAACTCATCTACAAGTTCTACTGATTCAAATAGACATACAGTACTCTTAACTGTGACTTTTACTATGATACAGTATGTTGTAGTTATCGCAGACCCACTTGAATCGGTGGGAGATATGGAGAAGTTAATTCAACAAATCCACATCAGTTCAATGGACTTGCTGAAGTAGGATTTACTACGCTGAGTGATAGGATTTTGGCCAATGGCTTTTAGGAAGATGGTTTGGCCCAAACATGGAAGAAGGAAGAAAAGTGTTTGCGGGGTGTCCCCCCCTCTTTAGAGAGTAATCTAGAATTACTCTTTTCATTTCTGCAATTAGCCAAATAAATACATTCCACATAGTCATCGGACCCCAAGGAGCTGCTTTTTAGCAGTTCAGCTTGATCGTGCAGTATCTGTTCTAAGCAGGGTCATACCCAGGATTCTAGATTTGGGTGGGTGAATATTTTTTCAGGATGGGCAACAAAGCCTCTTTTCAATGCATTCTTGTGGAAAACCATGCTTTGCCAGGGTGGGCAAAGTGCTAACTCAGGGTGGGCCAAGCCCGCCTCGGCCCACCCCATTGCTATGGCCCTAGTTCAAAGTGACTTTAGATCTCTGGAATCTTAGGCAGAAACTTTTTGCCACAAATTTCTACCCAATTCTTTTGGTCAACCAGGGACAGCTTAATGCAAAGCATTTACAATGCCAGTGAGTTGTTTTCAGTGGTGGGCTCAAAAATTTTTTACTACCCCACTGTGGGCATGGTATGGTGGCCAGGGGGAAAGCCCTGCATTGCACCTGAATTAGGACTACTTTATTTCAAAATTTGGATGTGAATTTCTGTTACCGGTTCTGGCGAACTGGTGTGAACCTGCTGATGCCCACCACTGGTTGTTTTGCCTCATTAATGTAAACAAAACATGGGGTTATGATAAATTACAATTGTTCTCAAATGTGTGTACAGTATCTGAAAGGCAGTACAAATAGATGATTTATTGTCCATTTGTATTCTGTGTTGCCTATTTTACTTTCTCCCATTCCCCCCAATAAAGATTATACAGTACAGTATTGTACATCTATCCCTACTGGGCTAATGACAGCTATGTTTACTTTCAGAGGCACTATTTTGTCCTGCCTCATTCAATGAAAAGACCTGCTTGCAAAAATCAAAAATAAATCTCACAAGGCTTAAGCCTGTCTACGTGTATAATAAAGTTTTCTTCCTGTTTCATTAAAACAGTGCATACATTATTTCACAACATTACGGGAAGTTAGACAAGGACTATTCTTTGTTACAGCACAGCTTGCATAACTTGCATTGTTCAAGTACTTTATGTAAATAAGTACTTTATTAATAAATAGGGACCACTGAGTCGCTCTGCGAGTAGGGCAGGATATAAATGCAAAAAATAAAAAAACAAGTTAAGCATAAAGAGATCAGAGAAGGAATAATAATGATAATTTCATGTCAGAAATTATTCTGGTTTGAAGGATTTTTGCTGGAGAAACTCCACTCAGGGGATGCCCGAAATGTCCCCAAGATCATTTCCCACCGAAGTGATCCCTAATCTACAGTACTTGCAATTTCTTGCTTTCAGTCTGCTAGGTTGGAAGGAATTTGTGTGTACCTGTATCTGTAACAGAACCCTCTGTTGTATTCATTTTTGTGTTTGTCATAACAAGCTTAGTAAAGGTAAAGGTCACCCTTGCTCGAAAGCCAGTCATATCCGACTCTAGGGTTCAGTGCTCATTTCTGTTTATAGCCAAAGAGCTGGCGCAGTCTGAGTTTGCAGATGTTTCCATGGTCATGTGGCAGGCATGATTAGACACCAGAGTGCACAGAACACTATTATTGTTAGTATTTTCTTTGCAATGTGTTATGATTTGATATGATATTGTAATTTGTTTGTTGTTACCCCATTGCTTTTTATCCTGTTGTAATGTGTATATGCTCTGTTATATTTTATATTGTAATGCTGTTTTTGTAATGTTATAATTGGGGACTCTGTTAGCTGCCCTGAGTCAGTTTTTACCAAGTAGGCGGCATATAATAATAATAATAATAATAATAATAATAATAATAATAATAATAATAATAATAATAATAATAATAATAATAATAATAATAATAATAATAATACCTTCCCACTGAAGTGGTACCTATTTATCTACTTGCAGTTTCTTGCTTTTGAACTGCTAGGTTGGCAGGAGCTGGGACTAAGACAGGAGCTCACTCCGTCCTTCAGTATTTGGGTATCAAACTGCTGACCTGCCACCTTCCAGTCAGCATCTTAACCACTTGAGCTTAGAAGTCAACATATTGTTGTATTTTAAGTGTTTGACTGCACTTGTAGAATAACTTGAATAGATTTATATTTTAATTCTGTCCACTGCTATATGCTGGCTAATATTAATTAGAAAATGGCATTTGATTAAATTTTAATCAAATATCATTTCCTAATTAACATTAGCCAGTGTGTTAAAATATACATTTGAATAAAGCAAGGTAAGGCATTATCAATTTATACAACTATTTGGTCTTTGAAGGCCACAATGGTTTTTACAAAAATAGATTGAGTGAATTTTCTTATGAAAATATACTTTTGAATAGATGGTACATATATGAAAATAATTTACTTAATGTACAAAATGTCTTCACTTGTAAGCAGAGAGGAAATTGTTTTTAGAGCAATAGCGATTTCCCTTCTTCCTCACTTTTGTAGGAAAAAGGTATAATATGTTAGATACAGTACCTATGTATTATTACAAAGGCTATTGATATGGAATGCTGGAAAAATGGGCTATCTAAGTCCCTAATAGCAAAACACAATTTTCTGCACTTCAGACAAGAAACAGGGTTTGGGGATGTGAATTGTATTTGTAATGGGAAATTTATCTTTCTTTCATCTAATGACTTTTACAGTGTGGCTAAGATAAATGGAATATCCATCAACTTTTCATAAAAATGACAATGAAACCAGCATAACATCTGAGATCATTTTCCTCAGCAATTTCTCCCATACTCAAATCCCAAAGTATGGGGGGAAAATACTACCCTGAATGTTTGGAGTGGAGAAGCAAAGCAAATCATTCAACAGCAAAGATGTAGGTAACTGTACCTATTTTACCATACTGTACATAACTGTATGCTTCAAATATTGGGGGAGGGGAGGGGGAATTGAGACAACATGATCCGTGTTCCTAAAGGAACAAAAAGTAAATCTGCTACAGGAACAGTGACATTCTTTTATAGGAAGAACATGAATATTTAACAAAGAAAAAGCAAGTGACCACAAGATTGTCATTTTAATCATGTAAGTCTCTAGTCATGCCTCCCACATGACCACGGAAATGACTGCAGAAGCAGACAGCGCTGGCTCTTTGGCTATAAACAGAAATGAGCACTGAACCCTAGAGTCAGATATAACTGGCTTTCGAGCAAGGGAAAGCTTTACCTTTACTAATTTAAATATAAATACATTCCTATAAGGATTTTCTTCAGTTGTATGTATTTGTTTTAGAACTATTACTACCAAAAATATTGGTTAATGACTTTGCTGCAGTCAGTTGCTACATGAACAAAGATTTCCATTTCTTAAACATTTTCAATGTGAATAAACAGAGGTTTACTGTTTTTGTTCTGTAAAATGCCTTTGACTGTAAAAAAAACCACAAAACAGACTGAATGGTCACAGCTGCCTTAAATTGACTGTGTTTACTTCCAATATTGGGGTGGGTGGGTGACTTATGTAAATCCAGGTTACGTATTACACATTCATAAACTTTGAGAGTACAGTGTTTGTAATGCAGTCAATGGACTGCCCTTGATATTTAATTTTTAGACTGTGTTTGTCTCCTTTTGTGGACAATGGGATTATTAGGATTGTGTGGCATTAATCCTTCAAGCCTGTACTAACCCTGAACCAGAATTCATACTCTTGTTTCTTTGTTTTCTATAGACGAGTGTAGACTAGGTTTGGGAAAATGAAGCTACTGTATTCAATTTTCTTTTTTTACAGTGTCTGAGAGCCTGAAAAATATAAATTGTTTGGATTATAATTCCCAGAATCTCCCAAGCAATATGGCCAATCTGGGGAATAGCCAGTTCAAACAAGTAACTTTTCCAAGCTTTGAACTGGGTGGTGAATTCAAACAGCAAGGGGAGTCCTACTATTAGGCAGAGAGACAGTTGCCATTGTCACATGCAGTTAAGACTAGATGATATGAAGGAAGCAGTGGCAACCTTGCCAGCATTCCTATGTTGGAAGTCAAAGATGTGTTTTCCATACAATCTGCCGGTGGCTGAACCTCCTAAACCAGCCTGACAATCTCAGGTGTAGCTAGGGTTGCTGAATTCTCAAGAACAGGCACACTTCATTGGATCTTGAGGTGAGAAGACAAACATCAGGGCAGGTAGCAGTAGCACTGTAAGAAAAGAAAGATTTGTGTGTGCGTAGAATGCAAGATGCAAGCCATAAAGTAACATCAGTAATTGTTACAGCTATTGGCTACATTTTGCCACTTGCCTATTGGGTGACCATATTCACCGGCTAGCGAGGTTTTAACAAATACAAGATCCTTTTGCCTAGATTTCCATGCCTTTTCACAACCAGCTGGTCCAAAAGCAGTTATGCCTCCACTCCGGCCCATAACTGCTATATCCCTGTGATATCACAAAGAGGTGATATCACAAGGACCCACATCTTGGTATCCAGTTTTGTTCCTGATGCTGTTGACCAGGCAACTCTTGATGCAGTAAAGGATGGGTCCCGGGCACCTGCACTGGAAGAATAAAATGCCAGTCCTCTGGCTTTCTTGTACTTCATTGAACTGACCAATCATATCCTTTATTTCAAATGGTGAAATGCCTGTGGGTTACCAGTGAGCAGCGAGAGAACGTTTTCTATGCTGCAGTTAAATAAGTCCTCTTAGGATCATGAAATTGTTTTGGGAGCTACAGGGAAATGGGGCCACTCTACCAATTTGCCTCAAACTGAGCCCCACACCCAGTGGTGTAGCGTGGGTTTCAGCTGCCTGGGGCATAGGTCAAATTCGCCGCCGGTGGTGGTGGAGGGTCCCGGCAGTGGCCTCTTTGCCCCGGCCACTAAGAAGTCCGGGGCTGGTGGCAAAGTCCTATTTATTGTGAAAAATTTCCACCCCAAAAAAGTGCTGCCCGGGGTGCCCCCCTTGCTACACCATGAACATGTATTTTCAGCATTCCTTCTGACTTTTTAAACTTTCAGTTTACAATCTTGTTAATTCTGTGTAGATATTATTAAAATTCTTCTTCATTGCTTCCTCTTTTACCACTTCAAGTGTTGAGGGATAAGAGTCTTGTTCTTAAAATCCAGATTTTTTTAAAAAAATCATTAAAATAAACAAGCATTACCTAGTTTTTGTCTTCATGTTCTTATACTGTATATCACTCCATTTTTTTCCTTAAAGAAAAAGTGTGGGGCTAAATTCAATTGTTAGTTCCCACTGTAACAGATCCTAGGAAGTACTCAACTCTTGAATAAAACAATCCCATCAATTTAGTAGGTCTACTTGACTTGAGACTAAATTGGATTTAGCACTATTAATTTCTTTAAAATACAAGTGGCTCTCAAAAACGTAGAATTATCTCAAGTGTTTTATTACAATGGCTCAAATTAAAAATTTGTAATCAGAAGCTTATCATTTCTTCATCCTGAACTGATATAAAGTCTGGAGTTTTTTGAGGGGGAGGTGAAAGGAAGAAGTTAAGACTGTACTTTCTTATCAAAAGGATTATTCAGGTCTTATTGGCATTTGCAGATTTTATTTGAAACATGCAGCCACAGAGTCATAAAGATTTATTGTTGGCTTTTTCATATGCCAGTTATTGCTTAATCACATCACATTCTTTTTTTAATTATTCCATAGGGAGATAAAGATTGAACAACTACTTGCTTTCTGTAGCATATTTTAAAAATCTGATATAGTTGACATAGGATTAAACTAAGGCTGTTGTGACCCCAAAATAGCTATTTTAATTAAGTAACCTCTTTCATTAACAAAATAAGTATACAGTTAAAGATCACAATGAAGCTTACATAACTATTTTCATTTTATGAAAAGAGTTACACAAAAGCCCTGTATCATTTATCTATGTGGAATAGACTTGTGTGACTGTGCATTTCTGAACATTCCAGAAAGTATGTATTCCCAAGATAAAATATGAAACACCTCCGCCCTTCGGCCCCACTTGGGCCAAGAACACGTGTGTAGTTTGTCAAAAAGTATATAAGTCTGGTAGAAATGTTAATTAGCACCTGCTTGGATACAAGCACCAATATATGCATTATATTATATTATATTATATTATATTATATTATATTATATTATATTATATTATATTATATTATATTATATTATATTATATTATATTATATTATATTATATTATATTATATTGTAATTGATGTTGTTGATAAAATATCTTTTCCCTTCAAAATCTATTTGGCTGTTTCATTTATGTTTAAGGAAACTTATAAACTGATCCCTTTAGAGAGTTTGCAGGTGACACTGTTAAGGATTGTCTTTAACATCCATACAAAGACAACAACTAATGGAATACAGAAAGCTTTACAGTAAATCTCCTGAGACTTCTCAAGACCAGTCTATACAACTCTGCTCTGGACAGCATCTACCTATGAACCAAGAACATATCTGATTTCAGTAAGTTCTTAACTGGAGACCCCAAGCACCTTTGAATTAATTGGGGCTTGAAACATACACAGTCCCCCACCAATATCGTTGGACTGTTAACTTCTTGTATTCCCCACCATTGACTACATTGGCAAAGACTGATGAGAGTTGCAGTCCAATTATATCTGGAAGGCTGCATTTTATCCTGCCTTGTAATAAAAGGAGTGGAAAGATTTTCTGAAAGAATTCAAATTGTGTGGTGTAACTAGCAACCAGTTCAGTAACAAGAAAAAAAGTGAGATCATACAAAAGGCAGGGTAATACATTAGATGACTAAAACATTAAACACAGACAGGCTTTAGCCCAGCAGATTGCAGAACCCTTCATCAGACTATGCATTGCAGAATGCATACTGTTCAGGCTAGGATGACTGGCATACAGTACTGTATATGGAACAGCATTGGAGCAGTATTCAAATACAGCATTGCTGTATTTAATGTATGGTTGTGAGAGCTGGACCATAAAGAAAGCTGAGTGTAGAATAGACGCCTTTGAGATGTGATGTTGGAGAATTCTGAGAGTACCCTGGACAGCAAAGAGAAAAAATAGGTTGATCTTAAAATAAATCAACCCCGACTGCTCCTTGGAAGGTAAAATATTGATGATGAAGTTACAGTACTTTTGTCAGCAAATGAGAAGAGAGGATTCACTTGAGAAAGCTTTGATGCTGGGAAAGGTGAGGGCAAAAGAAGAAGGGGGCAGCAGAGAATGAGATGGCTAGGTGGCATTGTTGACGCAACGGGCACAAAGCTGAGTGGGCTGAGAAGGATGGTGGAGGATAGGGGTGCCTGGCGTCCGGTGGTCCATGGGGTTGCAAAGGGTCGGAATTGACTGTGCAACTGAACAACATTTAACATTCTTATCAGAGCACTGCACGATTTAAAATTATGGCTCAAGTGGCTAAGACACTGACAGGAAGGCAGCAAGTCAGCAGTTCGATACCCAAATACTGCAGGATGGAGCGAGCTCCCGTCTGTCCCAGCTCCTGCCAACCTAGCACTTCGAAAGCAAGAAATTGCAAGTACTGTAGATAAATAGGGACCACTTCAGTGTGAAGGTAAACAGCATTCCATGCGCTCCAGTGTCTAGTTATGGCTGCCACATGACCAGGGAAATGTCTGTAGAAGCAGACAGTGCTGGCTCTTTGATTTTGAAACAGAGATGAGCACTAAACCTTAGAGTCAGATACAACTGGCTTTCGAGCGAGGGAAACTTTTACCTTTATGAAATATAGATAAAATTCAAAACAAATTAAAATGTTAAAATAATTTTACTGTTTGACCAGAAGCAAGCTACTTCAAAAGAATCATCTCAAACATTTACTGTATCATCTTTTGTATATGTGGTGGAGCATAAATTTTACACACAAAGGCTGCATGAGAGGTGCCAGTGCGATGGTATTACATCAGAGAAAGGGGATTTTGTGCTTTGGCAACCAAGTTGCAGTCCTTATGCATATTGATGCATCATTGTGTTATGAAGGGCTAAACATGTTTCCAAAATAACTGTCTAAAACATAAAATTGGTACCTGGCCTTTTTGCTATTGCCTGAATGTGCCCAGTTTAAAATTTACTGCACCTTGTTACTTGGAAGTGACACCACAGAGAGTTGAACAGAGAGAGTTTTAATTCTCTGGTGGTGCAGTGTTTAAACTGCTGTTCTGCAACCAAAAGGTTGCGAGTTCAGTCCTGACTAACTCTTAAGTTTGTGACTCAGCTTTTCTATCCTTCTGAGGTAGGTAAAATGAGGACACAGCATGTAGGGGGCAAAATACTAATTAACTTGTGAACCGCTGAGAGTAAACTAAGGGCATGGGTACGTCATCTCTCACATTAGGGGGAACAATATACAGTCAAACCTCGCATAAAGAGCTCCTCGCTTAAAGAGCAGAATTTTCTCTGAATGTTCGCTTCACTTAACAAATAAAACCAACCAAAAACTTGCTTAACAAATAAATCAGGGTTTGCAATCCCCTCCACAACTGGTCACTTACAATGGTGTTTCACTTAAAGAGCAATCCTGTGGAACGCATTATGCTCTTTAAGCGAGGCACAACTGTACTGTATAAGTATGATTGCTTTGTTTAAGGGGCTGCAGTGGCTCAGTGGTTAAGAAGCTTGCCTTGTTCGTTGGAAGGCCAAGTCGGCAGCTCGAGAACCGGGAAATGTATGATGGATTGAGCGCCCTTCTCTGTGCCAGTTCCTGCCAAACTAGCAATTTGAAAGCAAGAACTTGAAGTAGACAAATAGGAACTACTTTAGTGGGGAAAGATATTGGGGACATGAAAGGCGCCTCGTTCGGGGGTCCCCTGAGCGGAGTTTCTCTAGCAAAAATCCTTTCAACCCAGAATAATTTGGCATAAAATTATTATTATTAGTAGTAGTAAAGGTCACCCTTTCTCGTATCCGACTCTAGGGTTCATTGCTCATGTTTCAAAGCCGAAGAGCCAGCACTGTCTGCTTCTGCAGACGTTTCCGTGGTCATGTGGCAGGCATGACTAGACACCGGAGCGCATGGAGCGCTGTGTACCTTCCCACGGAAGTGGTATCTGTCTATCTACTTGCAATTCTTTGCTTTCCAACTGCTAGGTTGGCAGGAGCTGGGGCAGAGTCGGGAGCTCACTCCGTCCTGCAGTATCCGGGGTATGGAACTGCTGACCTGCTGCCTTCCTGTCAGCGTCTTAGCCACTCGAGCCACTGCAGTCCCCTATTACCATCATCATCATAATACCCCCGCCAAAATCCCAGCAGGGTTCCCAGCATTTATTATTTTTATTGGATTTGGTCTGTGTTTTTAGCTACGCTTTAAGCCGCCCAGAGTCGGGTTTACCCGATTGGGGCGGGATAGCAAACGTGAATTAAATAAATAATAAATAAATAATTTATGGGGTGAAGGAGCAGCTGCCATCACACACACACACCCCGGCTTCCTCTCACTCTCCTCCCGGCACCGCTGCCATGATGAGCCATGGCGACGGAACCCTGAGGCTAACATGCAAGGGCGGCTGCGGCCACAGCGAGCGCCCGCCGGTGGCGCATGCGCGTTTTTCGCGCTCGGCCCGCGCCCGCCTCGCGTTCCGCTCTCCCTCCCTCCCCCCTCGTTTCATCTCTAGGCCCTTCCGCTCCGTGCCCGCTCTTGGCAGCGGAAGTGGAATCCGGGCTGCTTAGTGCGCCTGCGGAGACGGAGCCGCGAGAGCCTGGCCAGGGCAGGGAGCGAGAGAGAGAGAGAGAGAGAAAGGATGCGTTGGGGCCAGTACGGCCCGGCCAGTGAAGGCTGACGAGGCTTGCGGAGGAGAGAAAGAACAAGAGCCCCAGCCGCTTTCGGGGGAGGGAAGAAAAAAGGCGTCTCTTTTGATAAGGTAAAAGGGGTCTCCCTTGCTCGAAAGCCAGTCGTATCCGACTCTAGGGTTCGGTGCTCATCTCTGTTTCAAAGCCAAAGAGCCAGCGTTGCCTTGTCCGTTTATGGCAGGCACGACTAGACCTCCTCCCCCCCCTTTTTTCCGGGAGCGCACGGAACGCTGTTACCTTCCCCGCCGAAGTGGTGCCTATTTATCTGCTTGCAATTTCTTGGCTTTCGAACTGCAGGGGCTGGGGCAGACGGCGGGAGCGTGGTGAAGCCCCCCTGGGTCTAGCCAGGGAGGAAATTAGCAGAATGAGGGGTGAAAATGGAGGGGGGGAGGTGTCGTCTACTGGCTCAGCCCCATGTAAGACTCTGAAAGGGGGGGGCACTCGGGGAAGGGACAGCTTCAAAGGGAGCCGGGCAGATTTAAGGCACGCTGGCTTTTCAGCTCCAAATAATCTCTTCTTCCCACGCAGGGCTTCCTCGGGTCCAGGACGCCTTCCATTCCCCTCCCCACCTGCCTCTCCTACCTTATCTACTCCGGTTTTTCAGGTCTATTTTGTCTGCCTCCGCCTTTGGCCCGGTGTCTCTGGGGTGGACCTTAGCAACAGGCAAAAGGATGTTGTTAATCACTCTGCTGTGTGCTGCAGCCAAAACGTTTTGTGTTTGATCCTGATGGATGGATAGATCAAGGTTGGCTCAGCCTTCCTTCCATCCGAGGTCAAGAAAATGAGTCCCCATCATGTTTGGGTGCAAAATGCTAAATAACTTGGGTACCGCCCAGAGAGTGCACTAAGCATTGTGAGGGTGGGTAGAGGTTTCCCTTGGTCAGCCGTATCCGACTCTAGGGTTCATTGCTCATTTCTGTTTCAAAGCCGAAGAGCCAGTGCTGTCTGATTTCTGTGGTTATGTGACAGGCATAACTAGGCACCGGAGCGCATGGAACACTGTTTATCTTCCCACTGAAGTGGTCCCTATTCAGAGGCGTAGCTACCGCCGTATCTGCCATATCAATTATACGGGGGCCCCGGGCCACGGGGGCCCCCAACGTGCGTAAGCAAAACAAATCTTTACCCTTCCTAAGGGCCCCCCAAACAAATTTTTATACGGGGCCCCGCCAAGGCACGCTACTCTTCTGTCCCTATTTATCTACTTCAAACTGCTAGGTTGGCAGGAGCTGGGACAAATACGGGAGCTCATTCCATTCTGCAGTACAGTACTTGGGAATCGAACTGACGACCTCCTGCCTTCCAGTCAGCGTCTTAGCCGCTTGACCCACTGCAGTCCTATGGATGTGTGTGCATAAATGTTATTGCTATGTAAGAGAGAAGGAAGATCGGTTAGTTGGAAGGAAGAGCTTCTTTTGTATCCAGATTAAACTTTGGACTGCCAAAATGAAGCCACTTTCTTGGCTTGGTCATTGGCCAAAATTAAATCTTCATTGGAACATGTTTCTGGTACTAACCAGCAGACCAGCAAATGAGCCGGACTCTGTATCTCTCCACAGTCACGCAGTGTGTTGTTGCCCGCCAGCAGCCCTCACTTGACCCTGTTGGTCTTGCATTTAGGGACTTCGACCTTCAGCCTATTCAGGGTCCTCCAAGTGACGGAGGTTGAGATCTTCAGCTATATCCTCCTTTAATGTTCCTTGTCCAGCGAACTCCTTCCTCCATCTTCTAATTTGGTTTTGCTCTTGTGTACCCTCAAGAATGTTTGTTCTTGCCATAAAGCTCTTCCTGGATCTGAGGCGGTGGACCTGAGGCACACCTCCATTCAGAGGATGTTGAGGGTCCTTCTCTTGCTTAATTCTTAGTATGGAAGGAAGAGCTGATAGGTGTCAAGGAAAGGGAGCGATGAATGGGGAGCCTTTCAGGCAAGGAAGAGGTTCGGGGTACAGGTCATTGAGCTCCTGGAAAAGGCTTGGTTTTAAGACAGCAAAGCTCCCTTGAGGGTGGTTTGTGTTTTATTTTTATTTTTTGGGGGGGGATTTCTCCTTCCTTTGCTGCCTCCGATTCTGTGTATGGAGCTGGTTTCTGGGTTACAAATCGCTTTCACTTGGATGGGTTTAGGGAGGGTCTCTTCTGGACGGCAACATCTGTCAAGGTTTCTCTGCTGAAGTGACAGAGGGGGCAATTTAAAAAATGGTCTTTTCTTTTTTTTTACTTTTTCTTGCTAGTGCTGCACCGTTTTCCTTTCTCGTCGATGTTGCTGTATTTGAGGGCAGTGAGAACAAAGCAGCTGTCTGGAATATAGGGATTTCTCCGCTCTCAGTCCCAACCCCAGGGCTGCTGTTGGTGTCACAAAAGTGTTTGTAGCCATCAACCCAAGTGTGGTTTCGATGGGAAAATGAAGGTAAATATCTTGGCAAGTAATGCATGTCAGACTTGTTTGGGACATGATAGCTGTTCTTTTTTGTTTCTAATCATACATTTTGTTGATCAGTATGCACGTGCTTTCTTATTTGTTTTGGGCACTTTATACATACAACTGAATGAGTTTATTTTAAGCTTATAGACTTACAGGCAGCAATTTCATCTTACAATTTGGTAGATAGTGGTGCTTTTCCCTTAACCAAAATCTTGATAACATATCAGACAGGAACAAAGAAAAAACATAAAATTTATGGCACCTTAAAGGTAACAGCTATGTTTTGATGTTACAGTAGAACCCTGTAAAAAACTTAGTTCTGCAGAGCTCTTCACTATTCGTTTTTTCCCGTTATACGGATCCCTATGGGCGATCCACCATATAACAAAAAGAAAATGTTAGTTATACGAATCGCTATTGGTGATATCCCGTACAACGAATTTTTTCCTTGCTGTACTGGGTATTGCCAATAGTGATGCGTATGATGAACATTTCCTTTTCGTTATACAGTGCATTGGCAATAGCGCAAAAACGCTTCATTGAAGGGATTTTTCGTTATACGAAGCGTTCGTTATACAGGGTCCCACTGTACTTTCAAAAGATAACAAAGGCTTCAGTTATTTGTAATAGAAAGTTGTTATAAGAACAGTTTGTAAATACCTGAAAATTACAAATACTAGATGAACTGTATTAATTGAAAATATTCATAGGGGAGTAATGTAAAGGTCGCCCTTGCTTGAAAGCCAGTTGTATCCAACTCTAGGGTTCAGTGCTCATTTCTGTTTATAGCCAAAGAGCCAGTGCTATCTGCATCTGAAGATGTTTCCATTGACATGTGGCAGGTATGACTAAATGCTGTTTACCTCCCCACTGAAGTGGTCCCTATTTATCTACTTGCTTACAAACTGCTAGGTTGGCAGGAGCTGGGATAGAAACGGAAGCTCACTCTGTCATGCAGTATTTGGGGCTCAAACCTTCCCATCATGAAATTCAGCATCTTAACCACTAAGCCACTGCAGTCCCCTCATAGGATAGTAATACTTCATAAATTGGGAATGGCATTTATCATATTGCTCTCAGAGCTGGTTGTATGTTAAGTGGGTTTACCTATGGCTAGATTTCAGAAATTCTAAATGGCTTTGTGTTTCAGTTTTCAGTTTGACATTCATGGTGCAAATAAATATTTTAATAAAGTGTTAATCTCATAAAAACTAATTATTGTTTTGCTTTTAAAATATAATATATTCATCTGCTTTTCAAACAAGGCCAGCAGCAACTTAGTATAGATGTAAATTTTAGTTGGAAAACAATAGAGGGACATGGCTTAAACTTAACCCTTTCCCAGCACCACTATGCAATCAAATTTGCAAATCCTGTAACTAGCTTCAGTAAAATATACTGTACTGGCATATCCAGTTGTGTAGTTTGTCTTTAAGGTTGCAATCTCATATGAAGTTACTGGGTTGTAAATCATGTGGCATTCAATAGGACTTTTTTCTGAGTAAGAATGTAAAGAAATTGCACTGCACTTTTCAGAATATATTTTTCTTACCTTGTCCCATTGATTGGACATAAAACCATGTAGCACTAATTAGCTGTGGCTGGCTGGTTGGTTCAGTAGTTTAGGTATCTGTCTGTGGAGCCAGGGGTTGGGATTTTGATTCCCCACTGTGCCTCCCAGGTGAAAATCCAGTCTGTGTTGCCGTGGGGAAGCAAACAGAAGGAAAAAGTAAACCACTTCTGTGTGTTCTCTATCTGGGAAACCCTAGAACAGATAGCTGTTAAGTTAGAATTGAATTGACAGCATGCAGTGTTGTTAATTAGTTGTACTTATACAACTGTAATTTGGTATTTTAACTATGAAGAGTTTTAGTTTGGTTTGTGCATTTGTGGTTGAAAATCTACTTCCTTAGACACAAGAATGCAAATACAAGTCCTTTATAGTTAGATGAGAGTACTAGGCGAAATGATACTAAAAGGGAGAAGAATGCTGTAATTGTTATAGATCACAGTATGAGTCAACAGTGCAATACTGCTGCAAAAAATGAAAATGCTGTTTTAGGCATTTAATATAGAAGCATAAGCCTCCAAAACCATGAGGTACTAATCCTTCTATTCTGCACCAGTTAGGTCCCCTCTAAAGTACAGTCAAACCTCGCATAAAGAGCGCCTTGCTTAGAAACTAACTCACTTAAAGAGCAGAATTTTCTCTGAATGGTCGCCTCACTTAACTAAAACCAACCAAAAACTCGCTTTACAACTAAATTGGGATTTGCATTCCCCCCACTAAAAGTCACAATTGGTCACTTACAGTGGTGTTTCGCTTAAAGAGCAAACTCGCTTAAAGAGCAATCCCATGGAACACATTATGCTCTTTAAGCGAAGTACCACTGTACTGTATCCAGTTCTGGATACCACACATTAAAAAGGATGCTGGCAAACTGGAACATGTTCAGAGGATGGCAAAAAGGATGATCGTGGGACTGGCAACCAAATGATATGGGGATAAGTAACTGGTCATGTTTAGCCTTAATAAAAGGAGATTGAGGGAGGATATGATCACTCTTTTCAAATTCTTGAAAAATAGTTGTAAAGAGGAATGGCAGGTTCTGTTCTTGATCATTCCAGAATACAGGATACATAACAATGGGTTCAAGTTACAGGAAGCCAGATATAGGTTAAATAACAGGAAAATCATCTTAGCTGTTAGATGAGTATGACAGTATATCCAATTACCTTGGGAGGTAGTGAGTGCTCCAACGCTGGAGCCATTCATGCGAGAAGCGGAGAATCATCTGTCAGATCTGCTTTGATTTGTTTCAAGATGGGGGCCAGGTCACTCTCTCTCAGTCAGCTTTGAGGGCTGGATGGCCATTTTGCCCTGTCTGCACAATGGGGATGGGCATTTTGCCCCAACAGCTTCAAAGGGGTAGCCATTTTGTTTCTCAGATGCCTTTGGAGGAGTCGGGGTCCACATGAAATGGCACTGTGGGCCGCATCCAGCCCATGGGCCATAGGTTGGGTACCCTTGCTCTAGTGTTTTTGAGGCCTTATGACTATTGCTACTGATACATTCCTCTAAAATAAGGTGGGCACACATCCTTGCTCTCCTAACTTTAGTGTGCAGATGGGATTTAGGGAACTGAGAATTGCCCCTCCCACCCATGTCTAGTGGCAGTCTAAGCTGCAGAAGTTTGGCATAGTTTATGCTACAGTGGGATCCATGGGGCTAAAATTAGCTCCTGAGCCTGCTGAATGTATCCACCTCTGGTTTAAAGCACAGTGTCAGGAACAGTCTGAAAATTGTCATAGAGATGGTCAAATAATAATGATGAACTGCTCAGCATATTTTTTATTACTACTGTATTATCTCAAGGGTTTCAGACTTAGTAACTGTTTGTTTAAATATATTTTGTGAGTATTGACTTGTTTACAAACATTTGATGCCTTCAGTATTAGTGCTACATAATGTAACTGACCAAGATGGATGTTGAGTTATCTGTATTGTCACCTCTCAATATTACTTAGCTTTGGATTTCTGTATTCTTATTAAATATACACTGCTCAGATCAGTTGTTTTAGTTCGACAGGGGAGATCAATGTATGCTGATGCAGTATGTAGCAGATACACGTTGTGCAGTGTTGGCTCTGCTGAAATAACTAGAGGTGTCTGTTGATACTAAGTGTGCACATCACTAGAGATATTAGGCACACATGCAGTGTGAAGAGGCTGTTTGTTATATTTAAAAGCCTCTACACATATACAGTAAAACCTCGGTTTACAAACGCCTTGGTTAACATTTGTCACATTTGTCACAGACGGCAAATCCTACTAAATTGATGTCCCATTTTACAATGTTTTTTTGTTTGTTTACGCCTGGGGAGTAGATCCCCAGCACCATTTTAGACTCTTTAAAATGGTGGCCCCGTTCTATTTTAGAGTCTAATATGGTACCCACCCCCCACCGGTAGAAGTTGTGATTCTTCACTTACTGCTGTGGAAGCTGCAGTGGTGGCGGCGTTGGTGGCATTTTTGCCATTGTTTCCAAATTGTCCTCCATGTTTACGACAGCCATGGGTCATTTAGGACAGCATTCTTCACATGTGTGGGCACATAACATGTCTGCACATGCGTATTTTACTTCCACTTCCGGGAGTGGCGAGGGCAGTGCAGATCAGATGAATTAGTGTCAGGGGCCAGATCTGGCCCATGGGCAGTAGCTTGGGCACCCTGGGCTAGATTTAATAGGAGTGCAGTGAGCAGTAGTCTTAGTGGTGGTAAAGCAGTCCAAGTTTGCTTTTCATGGGTCTTATTGACTTCATGTTTCCAAGTCTAGTCCTTGAGTATCAATGAAATTTTGTTTGTGTCAGAAACAATACAATGTAACTCTGGAGTGGAAGGATGAGCAAACATGGTGCTGTCTTTGCCCAGGTTGTTCCCAAATGTATTCATAATCCTCATGTTCTTTGTAGAGCCTCCTTCCATGTCACATGGCAATGAATTAAGCAGGTGGAGAAGATGAAGCATAGTGTTAGCAATGCAGATAAAAGTCCCACCATTACCTCTTTCGTATGTTAACATACACTTTAGTCAGGGGAACTGATCAATGATAAATTCAAAGTAAAGAACTTATTTTGTGTGAGATATAATTGATATATTGAAATCACCACTACGTTCTGTGACTTGATAGTTTAATTAATTTATTAATTACATTTACCTGTATATATGCTTGATTGATAGTTTAATTTGTTAATTGCATTTATATGCTGCACAGAGACTTATTCATCGAACAGCTTGCAGTAGTAATACCAAGCCTAAAATAAAGCTAGAAACCTAAAAAAACCTAAGTACAATGGTACCTCGCTTAAAGAGCATAATGCGTTCCACGGGATTGCTGTTTAAGCAAGTTTGCTCTTTAAATGAAACACCATTGTAAATGACCAATTGTGACTTCTGGTGCGCGTGTGTGTGCGTGTGTAACCTGATTTATTTGTTAAGTGAGTTTTTGATTGGTTTTATTTGTTAAGCGAGGCGACCATTCAGAAAAAATTCTGCTCTTCAAGCGAGTTACTCTCTAAGCGAGGCGCTCTTTATGTGAGATTTCACTGTACAGTACTAGAATATAACATTAAAATTTGGAGAGCATAAAATAAAATAAATACAGTGATCATCAAACAGTAGTTAAAATGACTTCTTAAAATAAATGCATATAATTTCAGAAACGTTTCTAACAGCCCCTCTTAAATTTTTTTTAAAAAGTCAGGATTAAATAGACTCACAGATGGCTGGCTTCTGGCTATAAGTTATGATAGCACAATAATTTGTCACCTTTCAGAAGCAAGATGCCTTTGAGTGTGAGTTGACTTTATTAAGGGCTTCTTGTGAACATGTGTCTAGTCACTATTTATTCTGAACTAGAATTCTTCAGTTTGGTTTATCAGGTCTTTGATGTGCTCATTAAGTTTTGTACAGTATTTTGAAGAGTTGCATAGAAGTGAGATGACGTAATGCATCACATTGCTTGATATGGAACTGGAGTGATAGGGAAGTTGGATCTTGAAGAATTGTTTTCTATGAATAGAATGTACAGGAGCCTTTACAGTAACCAGACATGACAGAGGAAATGTAATGAACACTGTATAGTACAGTGACTAGAGACTGAGTTGTGAACTGGGGACTTGCCTGGTTTGGTTCTTGTCTCTGCTGCTAACTTACCGTATTTGCTGGCATATAAGATGACTTTTTACCCCTGAAAAACATGCTTCCAAGTGGGGAGCCGTTTTGTACGCTGGGTACACTTCAGTTGAATAAAATACAGTAATACCCCGGATAACGCTAGTACCGGATAGCGCTAAAACCGCATAACGTTACAAGATTTTCGGAAATATCTTGTATCGAATAACGCGATTTTTAGCGTTATCCGATACAGTCGTTCTTAGCAGCAGGGTGACTGGAAAGCTAAATGGGGTTCTCCGTTCAGCTTCCCAGCCACCCTGCAGCTACGGAGGCAGGGGTAGGGAGGCTGGAAAGCTGACGGGAGGCTCCCCTGTCGGCTTTCCCAGCCACCCCACAGCTGCGGAGGCAAGGGCAGGTGGCTAGGGAAGCCGACAGGGAGTCCCCATCAGCTTCCCCAGCCACCCTGCAGCTGTAGATCGGGTCCTCTGATCTCTCTGGAGCAGGCAGGGGACCCGATCCAAGCTGTTTGTGGGCTTCCCCAACGTCCTCAGCCAGTGCAGCAAGCCAAAACGTCAGGGTTCGAATCCTGACATTCTGGCTTGCTGCACTGGCTGAGGACGTCGGGGAAGCCCAGAAACAGCTTGGACCGGGTCTCCCCACCTCCCTGGACCCGGCCGGGGGGGGGGGGGGGTCAGAGACCCCAAAATTGGTAAAAAAAAAAGGGGTTTTTTTTTACCAATTTTGAGGTCTCTGACCCCCCCCCCGGGTCCAGGGAGGTGAGGAGACCCGATCCAAGCTGTTTGTGGGCTTCCCCGACGTCCTCAGCCAGTGCAGCAAGCCAAAACGTCAGGTTCAAATCCCGACATTCTGGCTTGCTGCACTGGCTGAGGACATTGGGGAAGCCCAGAAACAGCTTGGATCGGGTCTCCCCACCTCCCTGGACCCAGCCGGGGGGGGGTCAGAGACCCCAAAATTGGTAAAAAAAAGGTTTTTTTAACCAATTTTGGGGTCTCTGACCCCCCCCCCTCCAGGGAGGTGGGGAGACCCGATCCAAGCTGTTTCTGGGCTTCCCCGACGTCCTCAGCCAGTGCAGCAAGCCAAAACGTCAGGGTTCAAATTCCGACATTCTGGCTTGCTGCAGCCTCCAGGGAAACAGGGCTTTTTTAAACGTTGTGTGATCAATGCATCGCACAATGTTAAAAACCGGATAACGACGAGACTTGTGGAACCAAGTCTCAACGTTAACCAGGGTACTAGTGTACCTCAGATAACATTTATCTTGCATAATGTTAAGCAATCTGGGTAGGAGAATTGCATTGAATAACGTTAAGGTCCTATGGGATGGATCGGATAACAACTTTTAATATCAGATGACGAACAGGAGTTAGAAGGCTTTTATAGGGAAACTGTCACGCCATCAAACTTGCTAGGGACTTGCCTGGCATTTGCTCTCTCCCTCTATTTGTTATCTTCCCTCTATCATTGACAGTTCCAGTTTGGTTAACAGATTAGAAAACAAACAGCATGGCAGCTTCCATAGGTTTATTGTTCCATTCAGCTTTAGTGAATTGTCTTTGGTGAATAACGTTTAATAAACTTGCACTGTTTTATGTTTATTGTACATGTCTGATAACATACAGCCTTGAGAGAGAGAGAGAGAGAGTCAGTCCTCTTGGCTGTCCACTGCTTCAGTGATACTGTACTGTATGCATTATAGGATATCCAATCCTAGTGGCTCACTAGGATTGTAATCTTATGTCAGGAGTGGGTTCAAGGACATATCAATTCTTCATGTGTTTGAAGAAAGAGTTTTCATTTGAAATTTTATTTCAACAGGGATTTGTGTTTAGAATGACAATTCTGCATATGTTGATGTGGAGGCTTCCCCCCTTCCTGTAACCAATTTTAATGTTAATGTTATGTTGATTTTATATTCGTTTTATATAGCAAAATGGCATAGCGGTGGGCAGTATTGCCAAATGATCTTAAGGGTTTTTTATTGGCTTTATATTGGTTTTAACTTGTTTCATTGTATGGTCAGTGAGGTGTCACTGGCCTATGTACACTGCCCAGAGACCACCAGATTAGCGTGGTATATAAATCTATTAAATGAATAAATGACATTATAAGTTGGTAATTAAGGCTTAATGCTCCTTTTAAGCACATCTAAATAAGCTAATTGAGGATTGTGCTCACTTTTTCATTTCTGCAAATTTAAGAAGACTTTTGCCTTGGCAATGAAGTTTGTGAACCTCTTGGGGAAAAGTATATGCTTCATAGCAACACCATCTCTATACTATTTTATTCAGTAGAACTAAAAGATTAATAAACGCGTTAATGAGTTAGTTATCTAGAAAGGAAAACAAAAACTCATTTCTGTACCATTATTGGTGATCTCATCATAGAAGCAGAAATTCAGTTTCAGATATGCATACATAGCTTTTCCTAAAATTTGTGGATTATTTTTTAAAAGATGCATACTATTCTCTGTAATATGACCCCGAAGCCTCTTTCAAATGTTACCATTATCTGATGTTTCTGCATGTGGTTTTCCCATTATTGTGCTGCACATTGTTCACTAGTATGAGCACATGCTGCTTGTAGATTTAATAATCTTTGTGAGCTTTGAGTATAATCTGCTTTCCTGAGGTGTATGCTGCTCATTAAATGTCTGTAGAGTAATTGGAAATGTGAAAGTCTACCAGAGGATTTAGGCAATGTTGGTGCATATTTTTAGTATGCATCTGTTCCTTGTTTTTTATGGTTCTACAGTCTAAACCCAGCTTTTGACAGTAGTACCAATATTACGTTGTTAAATAATACAAATGGGATAAGAAAATGTTCCATATCTCATAAGCTTACATTTTTCTGAAGCTGCTTTATATTCATTGCCTTTTTAAAATTTATATGTAGACTTTTGCTACTTATTGTGCTGGTTTAAAATTCAGCTCTGGGTGCAATTCAAGGTGCTGGTAATTACCTTTAAACTCCAACATGGTAATGGGCCAGGATACCTTAGAGACCACATCACCCCAATAACATCTGTCCGTCCTACCAGAGCGGACCGGAGAGGCGTCCTTGTGGTTCTGTCTGCTAGAAAGGCACATCTCTCTAGCACCAGGAGGAGAGCCTTCTCTGTGTCCACTCCAGCCCTTTGGAACCTCCTGCCAATGGAGTTGCATCTCCAGACAGAGTTGCTGCCCTTTAGGAAGGGGGTAAAAACATGTCTGGGGGGCAGATATGGGGTCCTGGTCACACGATGACCCCAGCTTGTTGGCTGATCTGATCTACCCCTGAACCTCAATCTTAATCTTTTAATTTAAAATTCTTTTAACTTAAATTTTATGGGGTTTATGGCCATTTATGAATTTTTACTGTGGGATTATTCTTTTAATGTATTGTTATTCTTGTTAATCCGCTCTGAGTTGCTTTGCAAATAGGGTGGTACAGTAATACCTCGGATAACGCTAAGACTTGGTTCCACAAGTCTTGGTGTTATCCGATTTTTAGTGTTATCCGATGCATGTTAAAAATCCTATGGGATGTATCGGATAACGTTAAAGCTCCATAGAGATACATTGTAACCGCACAGGCTTTAGCGGTTGTTATCCGATCCATCCCATAGGACCTTAACGTTATTTGATCCAATTCTCCTCCCCAGATTACTTAACGTTATGCGATTTTAGCGTTATCCGAGGTAAACGTTTTCCCCGGTATTACTGTATATAAATGTGGATTTTTTTTTTAAAATAAGAATTTGTAAAAAGATGGGTGTTGAGGGGGCAGGAAAGAAACTGAGTGAAATAGTAGGGACCACTAGTGAATTATCATGAATGTCTTTTTAAAAAAGTCATTTTACATAATGAGAGGATTATGTACAGTCAAACCTCGCATAAAGAGCGCCTTGCTTAAAGAGTAACTCGCTTAAAGAGCAGAATTTTCTCTGAATGTTCGCTTCGCTTAACAAATAAAACCAACCAAAAACTCGCTTAACAAATAAATCGGGGTTCACAATCCCCCCCACAATTGGTCACTTACAATGGTGTTTCACTTAAAGAGCAAACTCGCTAAAAGAGCAGTCCTGTGGAACGCATTATGGTTTTTAAGCGAGGTAGAACTGTATATATCTCATAGTTAGGGCCCATTAATTGAGATCCTAACTACTTTTTTACAATACAGGAATTACTGTACTAATAAGATAAGTTCACTTTATTTCATGAACCAATATGTATGAGATTTCTTTTAAAGAAGATATTCCAAAAAGGCACACGATTTTTGAGAGTAGCATTTTTAAAATTATGCTTGAGAAATGGCTTAAATAATGAGTATTTATCTGGAAAGTAAGTGGTAGCACCTTGTAGTTTCCTGGATTTTTTTTTTAAAAAGACCTTGTGAGAATGGAGAAGAATACAGTATATAGTGTAGTGATCTGTGTAGCCTTTTTATTTTAGGTTGCACGTTTTCAACAACTACCTAATGATGACAAAGAAACAATGATTCCTTTCCTGACTTCCAAAAGAGCAAGTGAATTACCAGTCAATGAAGTTGCAAGCATTCTTCAGGTGAGCAGTGACTATGGATGTTTAAATTATTTTAAAAATGGCTTTCAATACATTATTTATCTAATTAATTTAAAAGTTTGCTGAATTAATAATTATCCATTATTAAGCTAGTGTTTTTTTTCTTGTCTGGTAGCATTTTAAATTATTACAAGTTATATTAAATGGCTTCCTTCTTAGTTTACTGATAAATGTTGATGTGGCCTGAATTTACAGTATACATTTGAAAATATTATAAGCATATACAATTTAAGGTTGTGCGTCCCTATCAAGATCCCAAGAGATACCGAGCACACACTATCAAAATTAAGCATGAATTAAGGGATTTGAAAAATGCATGTCCTGATAAATGCCATCTTTCAAGACCTCTTGATGTGAAAGAAATTACTCAGGCACTGAAGAGTATTAAAATTGGGAAATTTCCAGGATTTTACGGAATCCACAATGAATGCATTATAAACACTGGCAGACATATTAAACAATGGCTGGCAAACTTCTTCACAGACATACTTAATACTGGAATCTTCCCTCAGGAGTTTAAAAAGGCAAAAATCTGTATTTAAACATGGCAAACTAAAAGACAGAGCTGAGTTATTGACCAATTTCACTCCTTAGCTCATACTACAAACTGTTAGAGAGATTAATCCTCGAAAGAAAAGCAGACAATAAACCAGGGGCGCCCTAACTACAGTCCGCAGGCTGGATCCAGCACTAAATAATCCATCCTGCATCTCCCACCCCACTCCCTGAAGCAGAAGTAAAATGTGCATGTGTAAAACACTGCCGTAAATTCACGGTGGCTGTCGTAAGTGCGTTTACAACAGTCATAAGTTCTTTTACAGCAGCGGTATGCGCGGGTGAGTTTTATTTCTGCTTCCGGTGAGAAGAGCCATATGACCAGCCTGCTCAAACATGTGAATGGCCCATGGCTCAAAAGGTTTGGGCACCCCTGCAATAAACAAACACATTCCAAGTTTTCAAACAGGCTTTTGATCTGGCCGCAATTGTACTTACCAAATACCATAACTTGTTTTTATTGACTTAGCTGTGGCTTATGACACAGTTTGGAGGCATGGTTTACTGAATAAGTTCTTACAAGTAATTCATAACAGACTCCTGGGCCAGCTAATAAATAACATGTTTTGTAATAAGCTGCTTTAGGTGGTAATGGGAGACTAAATCAGGAAGCTGAGGGTGTTGCAGAATGGCTTACCTGAAGGCTTCATGCTGGTTCCAATACTTTTTAATCTATATATAGCTGATATGCCAGAGAAAACATAAAAAAAAGTTTGTGTATGCAGATGATAAGGCTCTAGCTATCAGGTAAGACATGCTCCTCACAGAGGAGCAATTGAGCTCCAAATTTTATGGGTTTTTTTTTTTTTTGGAATAGTAGCAGTGTCAGGCATATCAGAAAACAAAACAAAACTAATAAAAAATAGCAATAAAATAAAAAACTGTAGCACTTTAAAGACTAACTGCTATATTTTTATTGTTAGCTTTCGTGGATCAAGTCCACTTCTTCAGACAAAGAGTGAAACTTACAGGCATGGTTTTTATACACCAAATTTTATGGGAGTATTATCATTTATTTATTTATTTATTATTTATTTATTTATTTATTATTTTACAGATTGATATGCCACCCTCCTCAAAAAGACTCAGGGCGACTAACAAAAGCTTAAAAAGATACATAAAAACATAATATAAAATCCAAATTAAAAACTATTAAAATATTAAAACTAAACAAGTTAAAATATTTAAATGGACTGACCTCCAATCTGACTGAAACATGGTGGGGACCTAGGCACTGCCGGAAGCTCCCTGCTGCCACTGGAAGTGCCGAAAATGCTGTGTTTTTGCTGCAAAAAAGCAGTGAAAAATTAAAAAAAAAACACACGCAGCGGAAATAATCCCCCTGTCCCTCCCACAGTCATGGGAAGGGGCGGAGGCTGCAAAAGCAGCGTAAGAAATCTCTGCAATTGAGCCCACCGCTGCTACAGAAACCAAAAGGTCAAAAGGCCACATTTTCACTGGGAGAATGCAGTGAAAATGTGGCTAAAAAATTAAAAACGTGGCAAAAAACATCCCCCTTCCCCCACCGCCATGGGAAGCAATGGGGGCTGCAAAAGCAGCTGAAAAACACCGGCATTGCACCTGCCACCTTGCCACAGAAACTGCAACCACCACAAGCGGCGGGAGGGACCACGCCTCTGGCTTGTGCAGCTGTGTGTCAGGGGTGTGTCAATCTTCTTTAATTGTACTCATCTGAAATATAATTCCAATCCAAAATATCTGGGTAGCACTATGGATTGTACCCTTTCGTATAAATGATACCTCATTAACATAGCAGCTAAAGTCCAAACGAGCAGCTAAAGTCCAAACAAGAAACAATATACAGTAAAATCTCGGATAACGCTAAAACCTGGTTCCACAAATCTTGGTGTTATCCGATTTTTAGTATTATCCGATCCATGTTAAAATCCTATGGGATCCATAGAGATACATTGTAACCACACAGGCTTTAGCGGTTGTTATCCGATGCATCCCATAGGATCTTAATGTTATCCGATGCAATTCTTCCCCCCAGATTGCTTAATGTTATGCGATTTTAGTGTGGATACTAATGTTATCCGAGGTATTACTGTACCACGTGGGGTCCAATGGCAACTATGCTTCGGTGTATGGCATTAAGCCTTGTTTAGAGTTCTGCAGCCATATAATAAATAAACACATAAAACTGGATATAACTGTTTATATTCTTATAGGCTGATCTTCAAAATGGATTGAAGAACTGTGAAGTCTGTCATAGGCGGGCTTTTCATGGTTGGAATGAATTTGATATTGGTGAAGATGAGCCACTGTGGAAAAAATACATTTCTCAGGTAAATTATTTTCAAGGATATTTTGATATATATGTATGCTTAAAAGACTATATGTCTTTTAAAGTCATTGTTATGTTATCCTTTGTGTCCCAGTTCATAGGCATTTCAACGATTTACTCTCTATTTGTAATGAAAGGTGAATTTAATAACACAAGGGAAATGAGACAATATCCACCCTACAAACTCAGAGAGCTTGTGGCATTTCCTTTCAAAAGACTGTGGAACACACAGCTTGCAAAAAGAGAACTTCTGTAATTAGTTTCATTACCTATGCTAATTGTCAACTTTATGGTGTGTTCTTTTAAAGCCTCAAGGCAAAGTCTGAAAATCAGATGCATAAATTGGTGACTGGGTAATGTTAATTAAGTAGTTTCTCCAGTCTCTGTATTGTGATTACTTTCAAATGAAGTACCTCTTTAGAAGCTAAGTAAAGACTTCAGGATCATGGCCTATTATGGTTTTAGTGTTGGAAGGATGTGCCACTCACAGTTCAATGAAACTAGCAACCAACAGCCCAAGCAGCAGTAAAGCTTGGAAAAGAATCTTGTTCTTATTGGGGGGAAACTATTAAAAATTGTATCTTTAAAGCAAATATGTTTTAAATTTGTTACAGTATTTTTGTTATCTGCTGAAACAAATTAACACGGCTCTCTGAAAATTTCCATGACTGGTTGTCAGCTGCAACTTGATCCGACTATACGTTTTTTCCTGCCTCAAGGCGCCAGGAGGCCTGGTCTTGGAGGCCGGCTGGTTCTGGGCCGCCTTTCCCTTCTGAGGCAAGCGGAAAAAATGCCACCGGCATGAGTTTGTTTAAGGTGGATCCCAGCTTGCCATGAAGTGACCCACACACTATGATCTCAGAGCCATCTCCTGTGGCACATATGAAATGAGACATGCAGGATTTAACACCGGGGCTGCAATGGACTGCTGCAGCCTAGATGATATTATCAAGGTGTGCTTCACATCTGACATAGCCTCTTCTGCCTCCATGACAGTTGGGAATCAGAATAAATGGTTCCTCCTCCGCTCATTTTGCCATTGGGCCCAGTATGATGGTTTCTAGTGGCACTTCCTCCACTGAAGGGACCATCACCTCTCCAAAAGGGGCTCATCTGCCCGTAGCCATTGGCCCCTTTGGGGAGTCAGGTTATTTACCGCCGCCCAACACTTGGCATTGAGTTGCTGGCTGTACGGTCTACTCCATTACCGTAGCAGGATGTGTGACCAGACAAGTATTTCTTCCACATACATGACTATATATATTTTTTAGCAAAAACAACATTGGTCTATCCTCTGAATGTATCAGAGTTTGAGTAAACCAGTTTGTATCTAAACCAGTAACACTGGTTTAGATATAAGTACAAACTTCCATGTGATCACACACTAAATTGGCAATCTTTTGTCCAGTTTACCATTGGCATTCAGATAAGGATCATGTGAAGTGTACACTTGACACATTTTTACTCAGCCTGTCCTTTAAAACATCTTTCTAAGGAAGAGACAGTGAATCTTTGACCCATAAGTCAAATTTTGCCCTGCCTTAGAAAGGAGACAAGAGAATTGAGCTATAAGATCGTCATTCTGTCTATTTGCTCGTTCATTTTAGTGCAAGCTTGAGATGAGTCCTAATTATAGAAATTCTTCTGCATACAAGAGACAAATAAAATATCTTCTTTGAAGACCCAGTTTTGCTCATGTGAACAAATAAAATCAAACCTAGGTCTCTCACCAGGGCAGAGAACGTCAACTGGCCTGTAATGGAGGCTAAAGAAGGAGAACTCTTTAATTCTAAAATGTATGTCTTGTCAAGTTTTGTAACATAGGCAAAGGTCGCCCTTGCTCGAAAGCCAGTCGTATCTGACTCTAGGGTGTGGTGCTCATCTTTGTTTACAGCCCAATAGCCAGCGCTGTCTGTGTCTGCAGACATTTCTGTGGTCATGTGGCAGGCATGACTAGACTCCGGAGCACATGGACTGCTGTTACCCTTGCACTGAAGTGGTACCTATTTATCTATTTGCTATCAAACTGCTAGGTTGGCAGGAGCTGGGACAGAGATGGGAGCTTACTCCATGGTTCAGCACTCGGATCTTGAACTGCTGACCTTCTGGTCATCAAGTTCAGCGTCTTAACCACTAAGCCACTGCAGTCACTGTTTGTAACATAGATCTACTCTAAAGTTTTGCACTATTCATGCAATTATTCTGTTCAGTTTTGAATAACTGTACAGTAAGGCTATTTTGAGGATTGCAAATCTGAATTCTATCAGTCAGAACTCTGATTTTTATCAAGTTTTGTTGCAGGAAGTATTTTCTTTAAATGTTTAACGATAGAGATGTCAGAATATATTTAAGCTTCTTGTAATAAAATAAATATTAATGTTAAATTCTAATATCATTAAACATCTTGCACTTGTAGCACTTAAAGAACCTATTTTAAGATATTAAGGTATAATGGTGTTTCCTGCTATCGCTTCTCAACCTTTTGACTAAGATCAAGTGCAGAATTTGCTGGGTTTTTTTTAATTTTTGAAAAAGGAATTTTATTATAAGACTATTTAAAATGTGTTTTATTTTTCTTTGCAGTTCAAAAACCCTCTTATTATGCTTCTCTTGGCTTCTGCAGTCATCAGTGTTATAATGCATCAGTTTGATGATGCCGTCAGTATCACAGTGGTAAGATCTCTTTTTTTGCTAAAATAAAGTGTAAAATAGAAGACATCCAAATGGCTTACGTGTGTTTAAAATTAATTTTTTTTAATAGTATCAATAAAATTGTTGTGTGCCGACGTCGTCCTCCCCCTCCCAGTTTTACATTTACGTACTTCACATGAATGGGAGTCTGTGTATTACATGCACATGCTTTCCCAAATCTTTCATATAACCCCAAATTCTTGAATACTTCTAAAATGGTACTGTTTTTTCCTTCACAAAAACATACTTGAGGAGGAAATATGACTTTGGCTAATGCAATATATTTGATTATTTTGAATGGTACTCTTTCCTCCAGGCAGCTAAGATAATTCTTAGAGTTAAAAAAAAGGGGGGGATTGTAAACCCCATTCATCTAATAATTGAGCTTGTGTTTTAGCGTGGATTAAGTTTTGTCTGAACAAGAATTTGCTTTTGGCAAAAAATAAGAACATACAAATTCTCTCTACCCAGGATTTTAGAAGACTACCCATCATTGTTACTGAGATTGTGGAGGGGATAATAATTTGTGCATGCCTTAAATGTAGGACAAAATGGATTCATGAGAGACATTTGTAAAGAATACCAGAGTGTAAACAAAACAAAAAATATAAAAATGTTGTGCCACTGTAAAGACTAACTGCTGTATTTTAATGTTAGCTTTTGTGGATCAAGTCCACTTCATCAGACATAACAGTGAGACTTCATGGCATCAATTTGTACACATCACGTACTGTGATTTTTTTGTTGTTCAGTTGCATAGTCGATTCTGACCCTTTGCGACCCTATGGGCCATTGCCCGCCAGGCACCTCAGTCTTCCACCATCCTCCTCAGCCTGCCCAGCTTCATGTCCATTGCATCTACAATACCATCTAGCCATCTCATTTTTGGCTATTCCCCTTCTTCTTTTGCCCTCCACCTTTCCCAGCATCAAGACTTTCTCAAGCGAATCTTCTCTTCTCATTTGATGTCCAAAGTACTCTAGCTTCATCTTTACTATTTGACCTTCTAAGGAGCAGTCTGGGTTGATTTCTTCTAGAATCGACCTATTTGTTCTCCTCGCTGTCCAGGGGACTCTCAGAACTCTCCTCCAACACCACATCTCAAAGGGATCTATTCTTCTGTGCTCAGCTTTCCTAATGGTCCAGCTCTCACAACCATACATTGCCACCGGGAATACCATTGCTTTGACTATGCGAATTTTTGTTTGCAAGGTGGTATCTCTACTTTTCACTATGTTCCCTAAGTTTCTCATAGTTTGTCTCTCAAGCATCAGTCGCCTTTTTATTTCATGGCTGCAATCACCATCTGCAGTGATCTTGAATCCCAGGAAAGTAAAATCTGTCACTGCTTCTACTTCTTCCCCATCTATTTTCCAGGGATTGATAGGGCCTGTTGCCATTATCTTAGTACTGTGGTAGAGTGTCACAATGATTTTTGTCTTTTTGTCTTGTTTCACTTACTCTCTGATATGCTTGAAACACAGACTAACACAGCTACCATTTCAAAAATTTGTAAAGAAATGAGTTCCTGTGTTTCCCCAGTGACTAGTTAGTTCTTTTTCTCCTACAGAGTGATATTCTCATTGTTTTAATTGGGCTATAGTCCAAGTAGCTGTCTGAAAACAACATAGACATAATATCTTGTTCTCTCCTTTCTTTTAGAAACATAACCTATTGTTCTTGCCATTTGGCACCCTTTTGAATTGCTTAGTTTCTTGTTTGAAAGATTGTAATAATGGCACTTTAAATAGAAATTAAATGAGGTCTAGAGATTATGCTGTTGCTTGTTCTTACTCTTGAATCACTAGTGGTGGCAGATACCTGAGATTTTTCCACCTTGTGAGACTAATTAAATGGTACAAAGGACAAATAAATGCAGGCTTTGAATGTTAGGTGAAGTGATTTGCACTTGGTGCTAGTGCTAAATGGTCTGATGTGACATTTCTAACCAGCCTTTCTGCTGTCTGAGTCTAATCTTGACTTATTCAAATACCTTTGCAGTGTTAATCTTTTTAAAACCTAAAAGTTATGCTCTGATTGCCTAACTAAGCGGTAAGCAGATATTCCTGAGAACGATCCAGAGAAGATGAAAAGAAATACAATGTTTCTTGGGGCATAATTTCTCTGTACAATAAAAATGCAAAAAAAAAAAAAAACTTAATTATTTAAACAAGTCTGTTTGTGTGTTTGTGAGAGCCAGCATAGTGTAGTAGACAGAATGTCAAGATTGGGATTCACACAGCATAGGTTCAGATACTCTCTTGGCTATGACGACTCGCTATGTGTATGTGTGTGATAATGATAAGATAAAATTTTGTGTCATCAAGTCAATTATGATGCATTGTGACCCTTTTCAGGACTTTCTATGAATTGGTTTATGATTCACTTTGGGGACTGTGCAGCTTGCCCATTGCCCTTAGGGAAGCAAAGTCTGATTGTTCCTGTAGTCCCTGGGGTGCTTCCCCATTGACTGTAGGGGTACTATCTTAAGTTATGTGTCCTTGATGTTGTTAGCTGGAATAAATAAAATAACATCTAGATAACTTAAAGATGAGAGCAGTTCTACCTGCTGACTTACTTTGGTAGTGGAGTTGAATGCAGAATATTTTGTTTATTAAAAAAACTATGAATAATATGCATACAATATACAGTAATACCTCGGATAACGCTAAGACTTGGTTCCACAAGTCTTGGTGTTATCCGATTTTTAGTGTTATCCGATGCATGTTAAAATCCTATGGGACGGATCGGATAACGTTAAAACTCCATAGAGATACATTGTAACCTCATAAGCTTTAGCGGTTGTTATCCGATCCATCTCATAGGACCTTAACGTTATTCGATCCAATTCTCCTCCCCAGATTACTTAATGTTATGCAATTTTAGCGTTATCTGAGGTAAACGTTATCCGAGGTATTACTGTACTGTGACCAGAATCCTATTGTCTTGCCAAAGGTTTGCATAACTTACCATGGATAGTTGCAGCTAATTACAAGGTCCTGGAGTGCATTACAGCTGGGCACGTGACTGAGAATGCATTTGAGACATGGACTGGCACCTAGTCAGTTAGGTACAATTAGTTTTGGCAAGTTACGCAAACCTCGAGGAAACAGCAATAGGATTCTGGCCATTGATACAAAAATGGGTGACCCATTTATAACAACAGATTGGGCAGTAACTTTATTAGATTGCTAAAAAGGTTATAAACAGCAGTGTTTATGTAATTGCAAGTACTGTAGTGGTATATTGGCATGACTACCAATATGTTACAGAAACAAAGCCATATGTTTTGGTTTGTTCCTCACTAGTAAGTTAAGAGTCCCTGCTGCAGTTCTTGGGATGGTGGTGGGGAGAATGCACCAAGCCAAGAAGGAGCCAACCAAAACTTACAATTTTGCATATGTTGCACAGCTGGATTATAATCACTGACTCATTGTCAAATGTTATAGATTTGATTTTCACTTACTTTATTACATTATCATACACTGTGATGTTGTTGCCTGGTTCTCATTGTCTGGCTTCTACAATTTTTAATGGGAGTTTTCTATTTTTGAAATTTGTTTTATACCGGGGTGGCCAACCTTTTACGCCCCTGACAGCTGAGCAAGCCGGACAACACACCCCGGAAGCGGAAGCAGGCACATTTACAGTCATCGTAAATGCTCCCACTTCTGCATTTACAACAGCTGCATGCACATTTTACAGGTAACATAAACATGCCAGTTTCCACTTCCGGAGGTGGCGACAGACCAGATGGAATGGCGTAGCAAGCAGGGTCTGGCCCACGGGCCATAGGTTGAGAACCCCTGTTTTATATTATCCCAAATCCCGGCAACCACTGGGACCAGCTTCCTTTTCCAACTGGCAACTCAGCCTTCCTCCAGGTGAACACAATTTAGTGTCTATATGGCAGGTGGAACTCCTAGAATGGAGAATTCTGGAATTTAGGGTCCAAACAAAATCAAATGCACTTGAGTGTTTGACATCCTTGATTAAAATAATATAGTATAACCTTCACAAATAATTTAAATATTAGTAAAATAGTTTGTTTAATGAATATTTGTTTTCTATCATACAGGCAATCCTTATTGTTGTTACAGTTGCCTTTGTTCAGGTAAGAAATTATTATTCACTTTGTAACAGGAGTGATCACTCTTTTAAAAAAACCCTGTTTTTACTATTTAAAATATAACCTACCTGTCATGCTAATAACAGGTTGTAGGAAAGGGTAGTTGAACTGCTCATTTCTCAGTAGCAGCTTCTGAGTATCCACAAGTTTTCATTTGGCAAGCATAAACAAAATACATTAAGATGTAGTTTGTTGAATGAAAATGTTGTTGACTAAATGAGTTGGCAAATAATATTTAATGTGAGCCAGGATCATTTTGGGAACTATAAACTTGAGAAGCATTTATCTAGGTCAGCTAAAGGCCATTACAGTTGTACCTCGCTTAAAGAGCATAATGTGTTCCACAGGATTGCTCTTTAAGCGAAACACCATTGTAAGTGACCAATTGTGTGTGTGTGTGTGTGGGGGGGATTGTGAACCCCAATTTATTTGTTAAGCGAGTTTTTGGTTGGTTTTATTTGTTAAGTGAAGCGAACAGTCACAGAAAATTCTGCTCTTTAAGTGAGTTACTCTTTAAGCTAGGCGCTATTTATGTGAGGTTTGACTGTATTGATAAATAGCCTGATAGTTTGTTACATATATTATAGTGTCTGTCATCCCATAATTAATATCCAAATTTATGATGACAGAAAAAGTGTGATAGCCCTTGGAGATTGATTAGTCAATTCACCTCCATGTATCATGGCGTTTTAAGAGGAAGTGTTCATCCAACCATATGTATAAAATGAGCTGAAAAATACTGATATGGTACTTGCATTATGCATATCTACATATGCTTGTGAATATATTTTTAATGTTAATATCTTAGAATTTTAGTTTAAGCTGATGAATATTGAAAGCTGAAACCAAATCATCAATGTTTAATATGTTTGCTATGAAATTATCATTTCCTGTCAGGTTGCAGTAAAATATGCATATTCATGAGAAAAACCTTTAAAAGTACTAAAGAAAAGCAGGAAAAATCCTGAGGTTTAGCAAAACTTCAAAAAAAATCTATATAATAATTGAAAAAGGCAAGAGATACTGACTCTTGTACTTTTCCTAATGAAAAAGGGTGTGTTTCTGAGTGTAGAAGTGGTTCCCAACCTTTTTTTGGCCATACCTCACCTAAGCATCTCTAAAATCCTGACATATCCACAGTGACATATTCTTATTATTCAAAAAGTGAACTATTCACGTAGAGGAAGCCTAAAAGGCAATTCACTGTTAATAAATCATTCTCAAATCCCCCCCCCCCCAAAAAAATATCAAATTTCCCAATGCCACATTGGAAACCATGGCTTTAGACCAGTGGTGCCCAAACTAAGGCCCAGGGGGCCGGGTGCGGCCCCCGATGCCAATTCATCCGGCCCGCAAAGCCCTCGTCGCTCCTGGAAGCAGAAGTAAAAAACACCCATACGCTTCCAGGAGCGACGATGAATTGGCGTTGGGGGCTGCACCTGGCCCCCTGCCTTAGTGACCGGCTCCCTGAACCACATGATCGGCCCACGGCCCAAAACATTTGGGCACCCCTGCTTTAGACAATCCCGAGGCACTGCCCCTTTGTTTTTATCAGAGTAAACAAAACAAAAAGACAAGAAACATTGTGGCACCTTAAAGATTAATTTTTGTATTTTGATGTTAGCTTTTGTGGATTAAATCCTCTTTGCCAGACATAAGAGTGAGACCTCATGGCATCAGTTTATACACATCAGGTACAGAGGCACACAATGATTGGCCAGCCTAACGGAAAAGTAACATTCTGGCTTTTCATAACTGGCAATAATGGAAAATCCCCAGTTGTTAATGAAAGTTGCTGTGAAATATGAGATCTCATTCTTCCGTCTGATGAAGTGGAATTGGTTAACAAAAGTCAACATCAATTTTTGTCTGTTTTGTTTTGTTTACTCTTTGATATGCTTAGACTGACTAACATGGTCACCATTTCAAAAAAAACCCCTTGTTTTTAGTGATTCTTACTTCCACAAATTTTTGAGATATTTCAAGTAGCTTCTGGGAGCCATCAAAATTTTAATTGGTTCATTGAAGAGATGGTTATAAATGTAACATGTGGCAGCTTCTTTGGAAATGTAATACACCTCTTGGAATTTTAGGATGAATGGCTAAAATGTGCTAAGATGCAGGCTTTATTTTCATATTTGAGAATTTCTTCTGTATTTTTAAATTAATAAATGGCTGAGATTCATGCTGTTATAGTATCCTGATTTTGGTCAGAATAGTCTAATTATTTTAACATTTCAATTTGTTTTGAATTTTACCTATACAGTAAAACACCGGATAACGCTAAAACTTGGTTCCACAAGTCTTAGTGTTATCTGATTTTTAGTTTTATCCGATCCATGTTAAAATCCTATGAGATGGCTCGGATAACGTTAAAGCTCCATAGAGGTACGTTGTAACCGCACAGGCTTTAGCGGTTGTTATCCGATCCATCCCATAGGACCTTAATGTTATTCGATCCAATTCTCCTCCCCAGATTACTTAACATTATGCGATTTTAGCATTATCCGCTCCAATCGTTATCCGGTGTTTTACTGTACTGTATTTCACATATGTCCACAATTTTAGATTATGCAACTATCTGATACAAATAAAGAAAAGAAAGAAAAGTGTCACATCTTTGTGATTGTCATGTGTATTTCATACAATGTTGAACTTATTTCCATATTGCAGTGTTCTGTAACCTACACTAAAGGAAGAATGTTGATCACAAATTCAGACATATAAACGTGATTGATTTGATATAGTATATTTAGAGGGCTGATTTAGGTCTATAATGTTTTTCTTTTTATTTATTTATTTTATTCAATTACAGGAATACCGTTCAGAAAAATCTCTTGAAGAGCTGAGTAAACTTGTTCCTCCAGGATGTCATTGGTATGATCTATCTTACTATTCAGATTTTAAGTATGTTTAAAGCTAATGTGACAATATACACTTCCTGATTTTTATTATGCCAAGTTATTGTAATTACATAATAGAGGGATGTGATCATGCAGTACAAAGCTGCCAGTTTATGTGAACGAGAAGTGTCTTACAAGCACTAAAGAGCAGCTAAATAAAGCTTTAAATTTTGCCCTGTGATTTTTTAAATTGTATGATATGACCCTGGACACAGAAGAAGGACACTTGTTTTATTTCTCTCCTAACATTGCATCACAAAACAGTATTGTATGCTACTTTGTCTAATCCATGTGTCCTGTACTAAATTAAGTGTGCTGAATCCAAATCTGAAGTCCGATTCTTCCTAGCACATCAGGATCTTAAATTAATTATGCATATTGATGCGATTAGCTACATTCTCTCACAGCTGCACCTACTCATCTAGCTCAAAACAGACTTACTGTGGCCTAGCTGTACTATCCAGTAAGATGGTTTCACACTAGAAACAAGCGTTGGTCCATCTCGCCTTATATACTTATTTTTGATGTTAGTTCACTGACATGCTCAGACATGCCTGCCCCCTGCTGAAACATGCATGCCACCAGGGGACATGAATCAGCTGAGGTGGCAGCAGGCATAGTGGTAGCTGCAACTGTTAAAATATTCCCATGTAAAAATACATTACCCAATAACAGACCATTTGAACAGCTATAGCACACCTTAAAATCTGTATGTGATAGGCAAATTTTGAGTTCAGATTTGGAATCAGAACATTCGATATCATGTAAATCACATGTTATTCCCAGTAGCAAAATCTTTGTTGTGCAGTGTAATTATCAATGGACTCAATCAGTTTTTCTGAATCAGTTGTAGATAATATTTTTGGTTTCTACCTTTGTAAAAGAAAGTAATGAGATTGGCACCGCTGCTTAAGTTTCCATAGCATGATAAACCACAAAGCATTGTTTCTTTAACTGCAAGAAGATACAGCATTCATCATATAATGCTGGTAACTGATAAATCATTATGTGATTTACCGTACCATGTTTTTGGACAGTCTGTTGTTCTCTAGCAGTGTATAAGACACATCAGAATATAAGACACACTTGTTTTTTCTGGTGTATTTTAAGGGGAGAAAGTGTGTCCGTACACTGGCAAATAAGGTATTTGCCAGTGTATAAGATGCATCACAGTATAAGACACACTCCATTTTTCCAATATATTTAAGGAGGGAAAGTCCATCTAAAAAATTTCTAAATGACACATTGTGGTTCTATGAGTATGGAATCCAAGACTGTTGAAACATTGATTGGTAAGTGTAGATACTCTTAAAATGGACAACAGCTTGCCTCTTGGAAGAGGTGGTTATAGTACAGTAAAACCTCACATAAAGAGCACCTCGCTTAGAGACTAACTTGCTTAAAGAGCAGAATTTTCTTTGAATGGTTGCCTCGCTTAACAACTAAAACCAACCAAAAACTTGCTAAACAACTAAATCGGGGTCCCCCCCCCACCACCAGAAGTCACAATTGGTCACTTACAATGGTGTTTCACTTAAAGTGCAATCCTGTGGAACATATTATGCTCTTTAAGCAAGGTACCACTTTATTTGTTGAAGTACTTAGCTTGTTTACTTTTAAGGAGTAGAGTTGAAAATATTTTTAAGATCTACCGTAGTTAGTTTTGTTAGAATACTTGTATACCTGTCCTCAAATATGTGTCTCATAAATATTTTTTATAAATAAGTAATGCAGAGTTCTTCATAGAAATTTCCTCATATGTAAATTGTTTCTTGTGTTAATTTACACTAACTAGAATCTAGACTAAGTTATATTTTAGGGTAGATTCTTGAAATTAACACAAACTAAATTGACTAGTTTAAGTGCCATGAGTTTTACTGGGTTTGCTGTAAATGTGTCTAAATTCGAAACTAAATCGAGAATAACATTTTTTAAGCAGTAGTGTTTAAGTATCTGGCTGGAAGAAGAGGCAACTGGTGTAGTCATGGGTAGGCTGCAAAATCCCAGGATGTTCCCAGAAGAAGGGAATCATAAATAACTTCTGAGTAGTCTCTGTTTAGAAAACCTTAGAAAGAGTCACCATAAGTTTGAGCTGATTTGATGGCATTCAGTTTACAGTTCTTTAAGACTATTTCTGCAATAACTTTTATTCTCCTAATAAACAGGTTTAATTTAAAAGTCAGAAATTTGTAGGTTTAAAGGAAAAATTACTTTCAGCTCAGATCATGCAATGTTATTTGTGTAAAAGCCAGTGTGTACTCAAGGAGTACAAACTGTTAGCAGTGTAAACTCAAAACTAAAAATTCAGAATATAGTTTTCAAAGGAACGTTGTAGAAAATATAGTGAATCAAACAGACTTTGATCAGCTGTAGTTTGTAGAGGTGTTATGATCTGTTAGAAAGAAGTATGAAATGCTTTGTTTTTTAATATAAAAAATAAATATGAACAGATGATATATTCAATATGGTGTTCGCTTTAATACAACATATCTGTTTCTATTCAGTGTTCGAGAAGGCAGAGTGGAACATACACTTGCAAGAGACTTGGTTCCAGGTGATACTGTCTGCCTTTCAGTGGGAGACAGAGTACCTGCTGACTTGCGCTTATTTGAGGTATGTAGTCATTAATTTAATTATTAATTTCACACTAAGCCAGGAGTTCCCAAACTATGGCCCGCGGCGCCAATTAATCCAGCCGGTGCTGCTCCAGGAAGCGGAAGTAAAATGCATTTTATTTCGTGTTCCAGTGGGAGGAACCACATGGCACACTCGGCCACATGACTGGCAAGCTGTCTGAAAAGTCTGGGCACCCCTGCATTAAGCCATAGTTCAGCTTTTGGATTTGGTGTCTAACAGATAAGCATACTGATTTTAGTCATATATAATAACTGAGCAAGGGAAATGAAAAAATGCCCTGGAATCTTATAAATATTGTTGTTTAGAAGTCATTTTGACTATTTACATATAATATGTCAAGAGGCAGTTATGTAATATTAAGGCTATGACTAAAACATCTTTCAGAATTCGGAATGAACCTGTATTTTCTGTGATACATTGTGTGTTTTTTTTGGAATGTAATATTTAAAAGCAGCTTGTCAAATTTTGTGTACATTTGTATTTAATCTTCAAAGTTTCCTTAAAAAAAAGAAAACTGGAGAGATTTTTAAGCTACTGAAAATGCTCCCTAATACTTTATGAAGTGTCTAATTTAGAGTAACTGTTTTGTTTTATCTGCTTGCTTTCCAAAGGCCATGGATCTTTCTATTGATGAATCTAGTTTGACAGGTGAGACAACTCCTTGCTCTAAATGTACATCTCATCAACCAGCTGCTACCAATGGAGATCTTACTTCAAGAAGCAATATTGCTTTCATGGGAACACTGGTTCGATGCGGAAAAGCAAAGGTATTTCCTGTCAGAGAATGTAAAACTAATTTTTAAAACTCAGACTGACTTTAAAGATTTTCAGTTGTTCCAACATGAAATGTCAAGAGTTGAATCCAGACCTAATTTTAGTTGTTATAGTCACATTGAAATTCGTGGGGCCCAAATTAGCCATGATTTTTAGTCTGTAGGTGTATTCTTTTTGATAGCGCAAAACTGTTAATACAAACAAGATCAGGTGGCTAGAATCTTATTGGTGTTGACATAAGGTTTCCATAACTTGCCATAGCTAATTGTGGCCAATAAACAGGTGAATCTTAGTCGTGTGGCCAGGCCTAGCACCACATCAATTAGCTGCAATTAGCTGTAGCAGATTACATGTAGATACCAATAGGATTCTGGCCTATAAGAAAGTAGGCCATAGTCTTTAGGTGAGGTTTTTTGTATGCTACGAAATGACTGCCAGGTACCTTGTAATCTTGGTTAAGGTCAATTTTCATCTGATTAAAGTATTTGTCATCTTGAACAAGAATGCCTTCTCAGGTTCACCTTTAACAGATTATTCATGCCATAAGTGTTCAGACTTGTTCCTACTGTAAATTGGGCATTTAAGCATTAAATCTTTTAATTATTCTTGGCTTAAATTTTAATATGTAATTTTATTTTGTAGGGGATTGTTATTGGAACTGGAGAAAATTCTGAATTTGGAGAGGTTTTCAAAATGATGCAAGCAGAAGAAGTAAGTAATATAATCGAGAGAACAACATAAAACTGTCTCTTCCAAAAATTAGGTGATTGTGTATTGTATGACTTGAACCTAACATCTAAGCCATTACCAAACCTCTTTAAAACCTCTTCCATCATTATGCAAATATTCTCTGCAGTTCATTTATTTCTACCATTCCTAGTGTTTTAAATTGCCATTTAATTCCAATATATTCCAGTTTACTTCTAAAGTGATATAAAACAGCTATCCAATATGATTTCCAGATGGGTAATTCTGTTGCAGAGCACTATTTTGGAAACAAAATGTAATAAATTATTATTATTATTTTGTCATACCAAAGGCTCCGAAGACACCGTTGCAGAGGAGCATGGATCTCTTAGGGAAGCAACTCTCCCTGTATTCCTTTGGCATAATCGGTAAGAAAACTGCTGTTTAGTTGAACTGTAGCATCCTAAGCAGTACCATCTACTTGGGGAAAATAGGTAAATACTGGAACAGGGATTGATCTTTAAGATTTCTGTTTACTTCTGTTATAGGAATAATTATGTTGGTTGGCTGGCTACAAGGAAAGCATATCCTTGATATGTTTACGATTGGTGTGAGGTGAGATCCTAAATATTATATAACTAATGCATTTTATGAATGAGTAGGTGCCACAAATTGTAGTTGTAAGGAGTGAATTCTATTTCTGAGACTGTTGTCATCCAAATAGATGCATTACAAAATGGAGCTTGTCTCATATTTTTTAAAGAAGGCAGCATCCAGCATAAATGATTTACTCTTGCAGTAAAAATAATTTTGTCCTTTTAACACTAAACAGCTAAAGATTGGGTGTATTGATGAATCATACCATATGATTGCATATGTCGATATGTAAACATTGGAACAAAAAGTAGCAAAAATGTAATGATCTGAAATACATTTATATCATAGCAAAATCTGCAACAAGTTCAAGAAAGAAATTCAAATATTAGGTCCTTTTTTTCTCTATAGGTTTCAAATGATCATTATTTGGATTGTAAAATACCACCTCTTCTAGGGTAGGGTTTCCCGACCTTGGGCCTCCAGGTGTTCTTTGACTTCAGTTACCAGAAGCCCAAGTCAGCACACCTGGGAATTGAAGTCCAAGAACATCTGGGGGACCCGAGGTTGAGAAACCCTGTTCTAGGTCATTGTAAATCCTACAGTCTTAGAAACCTAATTGCATTTAAGTGGGGCTGATTGGACATGTAATGTAAGGTATCCCTTGTTCATCTTCAAAATGTTTTTCTACAGTGTACTGCTCCCCATGGACATATATTTCCAACACGATAAGCTGTATACTATATAATCTAATAAGCAGACAGGAAAGTCATGCTGCAGAACATGGAGTTAATGGAACCTTGTTCTTTAAACTTATCACCTCCCAGTTAAGAGTCAGAAAATATAGATACAAGCTTCTGTGTTGCAACTTAAACAGTCCACACCTACAAAATGGGTGGTTGGTCAGATAACATGAGCAGGGACTTAATTAGCTTTTACAGTCAAGCAGATGGAGGCTTATCAAGCTGTGAGTCAGTACTTGTCTGGTTACTCTGCTTTCATTGAGGTAAATTTATTTGACATAGGAGAAAACTGAGAACCATATATCTTTGAAGCTCATTTTACGCAAGTTTTACCAATAAAGCTGTACTGAATATTCTTCCATGAATATTTGGAGTCTGCTTATAATTTGGGGGATACTGCTGCTTTTTATAGCCAGTTCTGTACCCAATCTCTATCTGTGCCTGTGGTTGGGTATCTGACTGAGGAGCCAGGGTTGCAAGTTTGATTCCCCACTGTGCCTCCTATAGCTAGCCTCTATAGCCTTGGGTAAGATGCAGAGTCTCAGGATCCCTCAGAAGAAGGGAATGGAAAATACTTCTGAGTAGTGTCTATCTAGGAAATCCTGGAAAGAGTAGCCATAAATCAGAATTGATGGGATGGCACATGGCTATTATTATCTGTGCAACTATGTTTTTAAAAATAGCTGGCTCAGATTGACTTTGAAAATAACCAGTTACATAGGGTAACATTTGCAATCAAACTTGATGCCGCAAAGGCATCAGAATGAAAATAACACTCCTTGTACTTCCAAGTAGCATTAAAATGTAAGGCAACATTTCTGTCCCATTTATATAATTCCAGTTAGTAGTCCTAACTGGTATGAACCAGTGAATCTGTGGGATTTATGTAAGAGTTGATTTAACAAGTCACATTCATTTAGTGAATGTGTGTTTGGAACTGACTAGAGATAGTTCTTTAGGTAAATAATTCTTTATGAAATGTGCTCCATTCACATTTTAAACCAGTCTTATATATAATATATTTTTTGGGTTTCATAAACATATATAAATTTGAAATGAACTTAATTTCCTTCTGAAAATTGCAGTTTGGCTGTAGCTGCCATCCCTGAAGGGCTGCCTATTGTGGTAACAGTAACATTGGCTCTTGGTGTGATGAGAATGGTCAAGAAACAAGCTATTGTTAAAAAGCTGCCAATTGTTGAAACATTAGGTAAGAAAATTTACAGAAGTATTGTGAGTTATGATGGTTAACCATACATTGAAAATAACCATACATTGAAAATGGCTGTAATGGATTTTTATTTTGTATATATTAGCAGCTGGAGAGAGTGCATGAGGTAGGACATTGAAATAAGTGAGAAATGATAAATAAAAAATATGTCATACTTTTTATTCAGTCAATGGGATTTGAAAGTGACATACAGTAATACCTTGGATAACGCTAAGACTTGGTTCCACAAGTCTCGGTGTTATCCAATTTTTAGTGTTATCCGATCCATGTTAAAATCCTATGGGATGGATCGGATAACGTTAAAGCTCCATAGAGATACATTGTAACCGCACAGGCTTTAGCGGTTGTTATCCGATACATCTCATAGGACTTTAACATTATTCGATCCAGTTCTCTTCTCTCCCCCCCCCCGATTACTTAACGTTATGCGATTTTAGCGTTATTCAAGGTAAACGTTATCCGAGGTATTACTGTATTCCAGGCGCAAATTGAATATTAGAGGCAATTGAAGGGAATACTTTGGGGCTCTTAAGATTCATCTCAAAATGTGCACGAAATTGGGCCTATCAAAAGCAAAAAGGAGTCAGATACCTTTGGCTGCAGAAAACCGAGTGGCTTTGCTTATCCTTTCTTATGCTGAGGATAACCAAATATAACCTAAGTATTTTGGGATTTGCGAATTATATCATTTGGCCTCTGTAGCATAAACTTTGTCTGATTACCTGATTCTTATTTTTCAGGTTGTTGCAATGTGATTTGCTCAGATAAAACTGGTACACTGACAAAAAATGAAATGACTGTTACCCATATATTTACTGCAGATGGACTGCATGCTGAGGTATGTAGTAAATGGTAAGAACAGGGATGGAGAGATATTGTTTATTTGTTACAAATAGGGTGATTCTGAGAACTTCTCAACTCCTGAAAAGACTGTTCAAATTTAATGATCATTGAGACCAGCTTCTGAACCCACTTGACTGTATTATTTAGTTGTGTTAGTTGTATTTGACTGTATTGCATTATGTTGTTATATTTATATTATGTTGCTGTATTTATATTTGATGTTGTAATATATTGATACATGTTGCTTTATGGTTGATATTGTAAAACTGTGATATATGTTGCCCTATAGTATGCTAGCCGCTCTGAGTCGCTTCGGTGAATAGAGCGGCATAAAAATCTAACTTTATATCTCTATCTATCTATCTATCTATCTATCTATCTATCTATCTATCTATCTATCTATCTATCTATCTATCTATCTATCTATCTATCTAGATAGATAGATAGATAGATAGATAGATAGATAGATAGATAGATAGATAGATAGATAGATATTTCTGATCTCTAACGAGAAAGGCTAAATGGGTTTTCATGTTGCAGAGACCTAGGTTTAGAGACTGTTTTGGAATTTATTTATTTATTTATTTAGATTTATATCACCGCCCACTCGCCATGGCGACTCAGGGCGGTTTACAGTCAGGAAAGAAAAAACAGAACAAAACAACAACACACACATAGCTAGAATCAAGTAGAATAGTCACTTGGTACAAGGAGAATTGCAGTTCAAATGTGTGAATGGAAGATTTCTACGATTTGAAGAGAAACCAGAGCATAAAATTGTGAATGGAAGAGAAAAGAAAATTATGTTGTCACATGGAATGAAAAATTTACTATTTTGCTCTTAAAGGAAATTTTTCCCATAGGATGAAAATGTAATTTTCAATTTTTAGCAGACTTGGTAGTCAGGTGTTTCTTCACCATTCCTGTCTGCTTTGCTTACACACTCCAAATCATAGAAATATACAAACACAGATGAAAGAGAGCGCTGAGGATTAATGTTTTACAATTCATATTGTCTACTATCTGTTTGTAAGATTATATAAAAAATGACAATAAGATGCATTGTAGAATTTATAGTGTTTGTTTTGTCTCAGGTTACTGGAGTGGGCTATAACAGGTGTGGAGAAGTTATGGTTGATGGTGATGTTGTTCATGGATTTTTTAAGCCATCTGTTAGCAGAATTGTTGAGGTAAGATCTTGAATTGAAATTATGCTCTTCTGAAATACAGACATTACTTTATTCCATTAACATCAATTTCTTTTCTCATCTACAGGCAGGGTGTGTGTGTAATGATGCTATAATTCAAAACAACACTTTAATGGGAAAACCAACAGAAGGGGCCTTAATTGCACTTGCAATGAAGGTATGTGGTATGTTGATATATGCAGATAGGAGAATCAGTATTGGTTTTTAAACCCTATTTTCTGTATGTTCTAGAAGATTATAAGTGATAGTCTTTTGCATCACAAAAATAGCTAGCTAGCTAGCTAGATGGATGGATGGATGGATGGATGGATGGATGGATGGATGGATGGATGGATGGATGGATAGGTAGGTAGGTAGGTAGGTAGGTAGGTAGGTAGGTAAGTACCATAGGTGAGTAAATATATTGAAGCATAAATTTTCTTTGCTAGAGTCAGTACAAGATTAGGCACAATAGAGAAATTTTACAACATAAGATGAAGCTCTGAAAAGAGATAGTCATGGTGTATAACAATATTGTGCAGAATACAAATAAAGTCACAGTCCAGTCAACCAAGTAAGATCCAGTTGGTTTGCCATGCTTTGATGTGGCAGCTGATATTGATAAATAGGTATAGGATGAGGAATCATGCAGGTAACACACAAGAAAGTGGCATGTTCCAAGTGAGACAGCAATTTGAGATCAAATTCTGTAGTTTTATGTTAGCCAAAAATTCCAACAATTATGTGCTGTTGTTTGTGAGGCTCTGAAGGCCTTATTTCACTTTCCTAAGGGTTAGTCCGGGGGAAGATTTTTTCATTGAACGCACTTTCAGCTGGATTCCATCAGGTGAATGTACCTTTAATGAACTTTAGGATTTGCTGGCCAAAAAGCTTTGCCTTAGCAAGGTAAACACATTAGAATAAGCCCTTTGTATCAGTTTGTATTTAGTAAGTCAACTGCTAAGTAAGTTCCAGTGATTCAAATGGGTTTACTCTAACTTTGACTTATTTTGACTTTACTAAAGTAAGTGTGATGTATTGTACTAAGTAACATGAGTTTGGCCACTGTCTATTAGACTGCATTCTGACTTGCAAGTACCGTATATACTCGAGTATAATTCGGGTTTTTTAGCCCCCAAAATGAGGTCCAAAAATGGGACTTGACTTATTCTCAGGTCAGTATAAATGCTCAAAAACATACCTACGCAAAAGTCTAAATTAATTAATTTTACCATATTTTCATGTATTTTAAATATTGAAACTCACTAGCAGCTACTGTATTTTCCACCCCAACTTATACTCGGGTCAATCTATTTTCCTAGTTTTAGAGGTCCAAATTAGGTACCTCAACTTATGTTTGGAACGACTTATAGTCGAGTATATATGGTATCATTTTTTTGGTGGTACTTTTGAGTAAAGCTACATGTGTTTGGTTATCTGATGATATTTCTATCTGACAATTTTAAGTTTAGATGTCTTTTTAAATTATATAGTATTATATTTTACAGTTGCAGTTAAATCATGATCATTTCTATGGAAGTTTGAAATTATGTGACAACAATTGTTGATTATATCAGTTATTCACAAGATATTAAGATTAGCCTTCCATTCAAGTTTTAGGTAGAAACGTATAAGCAGCTCTATATCAGATCCTGTCAGAATGCTTCTCTGGGTTCTGCTATAATACATGTTGCCTGTTTCACAAAAGGGTTATTGTAAGTGAATTAACTCTGTAGCTGAGGGAACTAAACAAGAGAATGACCCTTGACATTCTCTGAATGGATATGAGCCTTAAGTCTGCCGGCTCAGATCCAGAAAGAGTTTCATGGGAAGAACAAACATTCTTGAAGGTGACAACAAAGCACTGTGTGAATGTGGAGAGATACAGAATCCAGCTCATTTACTGGTCTGCCAATTACTGCTAGAGACATACAGGTTGGGCAGCAACGTTGCCAAGAAAGTGGCTTCATTTTGGCAAACCCGGGTTTGATCAGGACATGAAAGAACTGTAGCACTTGATTGATCATTTGGTATTGACAAGATAATTGATACATTGATTATTACAAATAATCCTAACTATAGTTCTAAAATTTGCTGAGAAAATTGACATACAGAATGTTATAAATACAGTTGATAGTAAGATGAGCTAAAACAAATCAAGTTTAATTCTGAGCAAATATAGTCATGGATGTTATTTTAAAAAAACCAGTATGTTTTCTGCCCTGATAGTTGCAAGGATAATGCAGATTTGTAGTCACCTGTGTATCTGGAACAGTTCCACAATTAAATTTTGCATTGTAGAGTGAAGTCATATATTTGTACGTGTGCATCTATCAGACAGTGTTTTACCTATGCCCTTATTTTAATATGGTGATTGAGTACTACTTATATCAAGTAAAAACAAGTAAGTTGAAGTGTACTTGTGGTGCAGCAGAATTAAACAAATTAAAATTGAGTATGAATACTGTGAGTCCAAAAGGAGCGGGTTAACTCAAATTTGGAGTTTTTCTTTCAGATGGGTTTGGATGGAATACAGCAGGACTACATAAGAAAAGCAGAATATCCTTTCAGTTCTGAGCAAAAATGGATGGCTGTTAAGTGTGTTCATAGAACACAACAGGTATGTTTTTCTCTGCAGTTTTTCATTAAATAGTCACCAGCATTATGTTTATTTTACTATGAAGTGACAAGAGTTTTGATCTTAACTAAAAATGCGAAATAATTTTTGTGAAAATCGTGCAAGCCCACTTGAGTTTTGCAACAGTATGGCACTTCACCCAGCATAGTTTCACTAGATGAAACAGCTTTAGATCTTCAAACATGGTTTTCTTTTAAAATCACGTTGCTAGTTAGTATATCTAATAGTTATTTTAAAGATCTAAATCTCCTTGAAGAAGCAATAGAAGTGTAATTGAAAACTTGAGCAAATGGAAAGGATAGTTTTAAAAATTCTAATACAGTAAAACCTTGAGTTACAAATGGCTTGACCTACGGATAACTTGCGATACATAAGGAAATCTCAGAAAAATTTGCTTCAAGATACGATTTTTTTCAAGATACGAAAAATGGATGTGTGTCTTCTGATGGCTGTGGGAGGGTGTTCAGAGCATTTCCGCTCCATTTTTGGATTTTTTTTGTTGTGTTTTGGCACCACCAGAAGCTTTTTCCCGAAACCAGCAAGTGCTGAAAATTCCCCGTCCCCACAACAGCTGATCAGCAGGTACTTTTCCTGCAATTACCAGAGGTGGCCATTAGATGATGGTGCTGTTCGAAATGTGCCAAATATGCATTGAAAACTAAAATAAAACCCTGACTTACATATGCGCCAAGTTACATGAAATTCGACTTACATAATGATTTTGTGTTAAAACCATGTCCCGATTTACATAACACGATTTCCTATGGGTTTGCTTTGTTACATAAAAATGCATCTCCCTACGGGTTTGCTTCAATTTACATAAAAATTTCATTTTTTCCTATGGGTTTGCTTCAAGTTACATAAAAAACTGATTTAAGCAAAAGCCTACAGAATGAACTTTTTACGTAAGTAGGGGTTTTACTGTAATAAGTTCCGAAGCTCAGTAAAAAAACCAAATACACATCTTTTATCTGTTCAAATCTCTCTATAAAGTGGCAAAAATGCAGTGAAATAATTCCAAAATGTACTTTATGAAGAGTTTTGAACAGAAAAAATAAGTTTTTTCATATTTTTTTGAGCTCCAGAATGGATTATTTACTTTTCAATGCATTCCTATGGGAAACCACATTTTGAGATACAATTTTTTCAAGACACGAAAAATCTTGAGGAACGAATTAATTTTGTATCTTGAGATTTTGCTGTATTGCTCAGCATATATTATCAAACCTTGGTTAGTCGTTTAGATGGTGAAGCAGTATTTCTGCAGACCATGTGTATGCATATGTTTGTTTATATACACATTGAATAGTCAGAGGGATATTTTATGAACTCCTCAGATGGGACTACTGTATTATGTGACTTCTAATAGTGAATCAGGTGAGCTAATAGGTTTGTCTTCATCAGAGCAGTGAGCTAAACATCAATTAGAAATGATTATTGGGGAAAATATAAAGACTTTGAAGCTGTCTAATGACAGAGCTGAGGCAGAGGACAGAGCAGTATGTACAGTGGCGTCGCGCAGAGTTCAGCCGCCGGGGGCGAAGAACAAATTCGCTCCCCCCCCGCTCGCCGCTGCTTCCCCCCCCCGACCCAGGCAGAAGGCGGCCCCCCTGCTGACGTGCCGCCTGCCCCTGGCTCTGCCTCCGTTGCGAGTTCGATCCTGGTGGGATACCAGATTGCCTAATAGCCATTCATCCTTCCGAGGGCGGTTAAATGAGTACCCAAGCCAATGGGACGGAGGCGAGCAGCGCTCGCCAGCAAAAGGGTCGCCCTCCACCTCGGAAGTCCTGCACGCGCGCGCGCGCGCTGCCCACCTCCTCCCCCCCAGCCACCCAGCCAGCTTGCCGTCAGACGGGGCGCTCGTCGGGGGTGGGTGGCGCCGTAGCGGGGAGCCCCTGGCTGCTGGCTGGGTGGCTGGGCGGGAGGGAGGAGGTGGGCAGCGCGCGTGCAGGACTTCCCAGGTGGAGGGCGACCTTTTTGCTGGCGAGCGCTGCTCACCTCCGTCCCATTGGCTTGGGTACTCATTTAACCGGCCTCGGTCGCCAGAAAAAGGGTCGCCCTCCACCTGGGAAGTCCTGCACGCGCTCTGCCCACCTCCTCCCTCCCGCCCAGCCACCCAGCCAGCAGCCAGGGGCTCCCCGCTACGGCGCCACCCACCCCCGACGAGCGCCCCGTCTGACGGCAAGCTGGCTGGGTGGCTGGGGGGGAGGAGGTGGGCAGCGCGCGCGCGCGCGCGTGCAGGACTTCCCAGGCGGAGGGCGACCCTTTTGCTGGCGAGCGCTGCTCACCTCCGTCCCATTGGCTTGGGTACTCATTTAACCGCCCTCGGAAGGATGAATGGCTATTAGGCAATCTGGTATCCCACCAGGATCGAACTCGCAACGGAGGCGGAGCCAGGGGCAGGCGGCGGAAAGCCCCCGACGGCCAGCCAGGCGGACGGAGGCGAGCAGCGCTCGCCAGCAAAAGGGCCGCCCTCCGCCTGGGAAGTCCTGCTTCCTTCCTAAGCCCAGGCAGAGGGAGGAGGCCAAAGTGGTGAGGACATTTTGCCGCCCCCTGAAAGCCGCTGCCCGGGGCATCCGCCCCCCCCGCCCCCCCCACGCTACGCCACTGAGTATGTACTAAAATGTTTATTCTTTTAGGACAAACCAGAGATTTGCTTCATGAAAGGTGCCTATGAGGAAGTGATTCGATATTGTTCAACATATAATAGCAAAGGGCATAACTTACCTCTTAGCCAACAACAAAGAGATCTTTATCAGCAAGAAAAAGCAACTATGGGCTCTGCCGGGCTTAGAGGTAATACCCTATACCAGTATTGTTGTCACAGCCAAAGATAGGCTTTGAAAACTAATTGCCTGCTGTGCTCAATGTAAGAAGTTTCAGAAACATTGAATAAGACTTTTCATGTTTTCACATTTGGGTCATGCTGCTTTCATTTTGTACAGAGACTGATACTTAATTTTCATATTTTAAAATGAGCACATATTTTGGTTTAACCTTTAAATTGTAACCTGAAGTTTATAAGCAAAGACAGCCGTGTGATCCATACATTAAATAAAATAAATGCAGAATGAAGGCATGCTTTTTAGCCAGGCTGTATATCTTAGATCAAGGCTCACAACTTTTTTACGCAGTGGGCCGGACCACGCCCTCCACACAGTTGAGCAGGCTGGACCACGCCCCCTGGAAGTGGGCGCATTTATGGCTGTCATAAATGCGCCCACGTCCGTGTTTACGACAGCCGCAGGCGTGTGTATGCAGGCTTCAGTGCATTTTACAACTGACATAAACGTGTCCACTTCTGGGTGTGGTGGCAATGCATGCCACATGAAATGGTGCTGCAGGTCTGGCCCATGGGCCATAGGTTGGGAACCCTTGTATTAGATGGTTTTTTTTTGGAGGGGGTGGAATAGCAGACTGCATCCTTTTACAATCCCATTCCACAAACAGGAAGCCAGGTATACCAGATATATAAAAGGATACAGTCTGCTGTCTCCCCCCCCCCCCAATCTAAGGTAGGGGTTCCCATTCTTTCCAAGCCAGGGCCGGGTCATGTTCTCTCAGTCACCTTCGAGGGCCAGATGGCCATTTTGCCCTGCCTGCACAATGGGGGTAGCCATTTTGTCCCAACAACTTCAAAGGGGTGGCCATTTTGTTTCTCGAATGCCCTTGGAGGGGTGGGGAGGCCACATAAAATGGTGCCACAGGCTGGATCCAGTCCATGGTCCTTAGGTTGGGAACCCCTGGTGTAAGATATACATCCTGGTTAAACATACCATGAATTTCTGGGACTTTTCTGTGTAATTTCCCTACCCTGCTTGAAGAAGTGATCTTGAATTGCGAAAGCTCTCAATGCTTTATTTTTTAAGTGATCCTATAAAGGTATCGCATTCCTCTTGCATTTATTTTATGAAGTTTATAAACGGTTCCTATGAAGATTCATAGCCTAATTTTCAGGCTTTTGAACCAAGCTTTGTACAGTACAGTACAGTACTGTATATCTTTTAAAAAAGAAGCTATTCCCCATACCTCTATCAGAATGTACTGAGAACAGATAAAGTCAATTCTTATTGAAATAAATGGGGAAACTCAACCTTAGAGTGTGGAAAGTTATCTTATACTGTGTCAAATCCTGGTCCATCTATTTAGTATTGTTGATACTGGCTGGCAGTGTTTTCTGAGGTTTCAGCCACATGACCTTCCATTGATCAACAATCACCTCTAGTTATGACTCATATCCTAATAATTTCAATATGACCTACCATAAGTGCAAGTAGATTACAATGCACTCCTTTACATAATTAACTAAGAAACAATCCCTTCAATCTTCAATTTGACTAATTTCTGTGTTAGTCGACTTTTTCTGGATCCAACAAGAGATATGAAGAGCCGTGTACATTCCCTAAATTAGCAGAATTCCCTAAGAATAGGAGGAAAAAAGAGCTTCAACCAGTGTAACCCTTGCTATAATCTCTGTGATGGAAAAATGAATTATATATGTCATACAGTTATTACATTTAATTGTGAAAATGGTACTCCTTTTTTGAGTGGCCTTGTCCTTTCTGTGCGGTCATATCCACAATTATCTGTGAAACTTTTTGTACTGCTGGAAGGAAGGTAATTTTTGGAAGTGTGTATGGTTAAATAGTTTCTGCAAAGATTGGAAACGATTATAGCATTCTGATCTATAGCTAAACTCAATTGTTTCTTTTTAATTTGAAAGTTCTGACCTTAGCTTCTGGCCCTGAGCTTGGACAGCTATCTTTCCTTGGTCTGGTTGGAATTTTTGATCCTCCAAGAACTGGTGTAAAAGAAGCTGTGACTGCACTTATCACATCTGGAGTAGCTGTAAAAATGATTACTGGAGATTCTCAAGAAACTGCTGTAGCTATTGGTATGATTGGAATTTTTTTATTCTGTAAATTACTGCCTTAGTAAATTTAGCTTTTCTGCAAATTTTGGAATCTTAATTAGGTTCAAAGTCATAAGAACAATTCCACAAGCTCAATGGTGTATTTCAAATTTCTTTATTCAAATACCACTCCCTGATACATGGTAAATAGCTTTTGAATGTGAGACCAGATTTAAAAACAGTCTGATAATCCTATGGGAATCACTAAATCAAGGTGTAATCAAAGATTCCAGTGGGCTATGGTTAATACAAAACATATGTACCGGCACGTTTTACTTCCACTTCCAGGAGCGACGAGGGTGGCACAGGCCAGATGAATTGGGGTCAGGGGCCAGATCAGGCCCATGGGCCATAGTTTGGACCCCCTTGGTTTAAGTAGAAGTTAAAAGTCCAGAGATCTAGCTTGGTCAGCTCAGACCCTGCAAAGAAAGCTTGTACCATTAAGTGGCCATTGCGTAGGTGGTCTTGCTCAACTTCTCCTCCTCCTGACACTTGTGCCTCTCTGATTTGGGTTTATGACCAGGTGGCCCCATGGTGGCCATTGTCTCCAGTGGCAAGTCCCTTACCAAGACCTCTTCCTTTGGGTAGACCAATCTGGACCAACCCAGTTCAGGGGTCTTCAATGTAGGCTTTGTCATAGATCTTGTCCTCATATACGCTTAGCACTGGTTCCTCTACAGGAATCCCTCACTTTCCTTTATCTTCTAACTCTGTGGTACCAGTCACCACCTTCCCTCCTTCAAATGCTGCTAGCTCCTTCCTTTCATTAGCTACCACCACCTACTTTACTTACCCCACCTTTATTCCATGTAGGCAGCTGCAGAGATCGGGCTGCCTCCTTGGCCAGGTAGATCCCATCAACATGCTTCTCCTCCCCACCTTGGGTTTGTTGACTAGCCTCAGCACCTGCCTGAAGGCCCAGCAGATGTTGTCTCCAACAGGCCCTCTGGGGGTGGGGTGAGAGCAAACAATCCACCAGGGTTACCGTTTGTCACCCTTCCACATCTTCATCCTTGCATAAGCACTTATTGGAGGTAGACTTTAAAAAGGCTTCTAGCTTTTTCTTAGGAGTGATTGGTTTCTCAATAGTATTTTGCCCACTGAAGCTTCAGGGCTTCATGTGACTCTTGCTATAGTCCAATGATTGTGAACCTTGGCATCCCAGCTGTTTTTGAACTTTAGTTACCAGAAGCCCTGATCAGCAGGAGTATTGACTTGGGCTTCTGGGAATTGAAGTCCAAGAACATCTGGAATGCCAAGGTTTGCCATCACTGCTATAGTCTAACGTGCAAAGCTGAGAGGGCATGCCTTCCCAGGAAAAGCTAAAAAACCCTTGAGTTCTGTTTGTAAGAACACAACTTGCTTGTCACAGAACTTCAGAATAGAAACAGCCTTCACGGTAAGTTCCGTCTTCCATTTGCAAAGTATTATTTTTCTCATACTTCTTATTACCTTATGTCCATGAGTATACAATATAGCTATTAACTATATTTGTTAGCATAACCAGAGTATATATATATTTTAAAAAACCTAAAAATGTCCTGAACTTTGCTACATAGCAATAGGGGCAGATCCAGGAGAGCGGTATGACAGCTGTTTAATTGATCTGGTCTAGTGCATATTTTTATTTCAACTTTGTTATAATGAAAAAATAAAACAAAAATACAGTAAAACCCCGACTTACATATGCCTCGAGTTACATAAAATTTGACTTACATAATGATTTTTTTGCTAAAACCACGTCCTGATTTACACGATTTCCTATGGGTTTGCTTCAAGTTACATAAAGATTCTTTTTCCTAAGGGTTTGCTTCAAGTTATGTAAAAATTCATTTCCCTATGGGTTTGCTTCAATTTACATAAAAAATTCATTTTTTCTATAGGTATGCTTCGAGTTACGTAAAAAAAATAATTTTTCCTATGAGTTTGCTTTGAGTTACATAAAAATCCCATTTAAGCAAAAGAGTACGGAATGGACTTTTTTTTCATAAGTAGGGGTTTTACTGTAATATAGAATGATAAATGCGTACACTTGGATGTGCCCTAGTATATTTTTTGAGTGTGCAATGTTTGACAAAGTAACTTTTTTATTCATTCTTTGCTAGCTAGTCGCTTGGGGTTATATTCCAAAAATTCTCAGTCAATCTCAGGCGAAGAAATAGACACACTGGATCTACAACAGCTTTCACAAATAGCACCAAAGGTTAGTTTTCACTGGTGGGTGGGGTGGATAAAACTGGAGTTAAGTGAATTACCAGTCTTTGGTTGTTTATAATTGCACCAGGTCAAAAACCATGTTAGCAAAAACTGCCAATCTGAGGGCAATCATACAGCAGTATTCCTCCTTTGGTGGGCTGTTTTATCAGTTGTGGGACTGCGGTGGTTCAAGTGGTTAAGACGCTGAAACGATGACTGGAAAGTCAGAGTTCGATCCTGAGTACTGCATGATGGAGTGACCTCCTGTCTCTGTCTCAACTCTTGCCAACCTAGCAGTTCGAAAGCAAGAAATTGCAAGTAGATAAATAAGGACCACTTGGGTGGGAAGGGAAATAGCATTCTATGTCTAGTCATGCCTGCCACATGTCCACGGAAACGTCTGCACACACAGTGCTGACTCTTTGGCTGTAAACAGAGATGAGCACCGAACCCTAGGTTGGACTACAACTGGCTTTTGAGCAAGGACAACCTTTACCTTTAACAATATGCTGAAGAATATTAGAAATTGAGGAGGAGGGCAGGGGGGTATTCCTTCTCTACTCCACTCCTCCTGTTGCTATAATGGTTGAGTTAGTCCTTAGTAGAAGATTCCAGGATAATCTTATTTAGGGAATACTTGCCATTGAGTCCTTCTGTTTGCATTTTTAGGTAGCAGTGTTCTACAGAGCCAGCCCCAGACATAAGCTGAAAATTGTTAAGGTATGTATTGCAAACTCATTTTTAAAATGGGATATAAATATTTTAATGGTAGTAATCCAGTGTTGAGATGAAATGTATCAGGGCTCTAAAAGACGAATGCAATATGTCACTTTAAATACTTTTAAAACACAAGGGGAAGCTAAAATACAAAGTGATGTGTTGCAGTTTAGCCAGATGGATTCTCTGAATGTGATTTAAGGCATTGTGAAGCATTTCTATACTTGCTTTGAAATGCTAAAGGCAAATGGAGAAATAAAACTGGAAAAAGAGAACGTGTGCATGTGGGATGTAGAAGGAGAAAAGGAGCTGAACCAGTGAGTTCTTTTGCTTGAGAGATTAAATTGCCTTTAATTTGTCAGGTAATGTATATGTAATGTACAGTATATGTAATGTATATTGGTGTTGGAGAGGTGATAGCAGAATTAACATATTGCAGGAAAAATAACAAAGTATGTTTATAACAGTTTATTAATAGTTTTTCTCTGACAAGCTACAATCCATGTAGACTTATCCCAAATAAGACTCATTAGATTTTAAGATGCCAAATGACTTTTTGTTGTTCATTACAAGACTTTCGTAGATAATCTTATGATATAGAACTCACATGCAGATTCATTAGAGGGGGAAATGGCATTTTAAATACCATATACAGTAACGCTAAAACTTGGTTCCACAAGTCTTGGTGTTATCCGATTTTTAGTGTTATTCGATCCATGTTAAAATCCTATGGGATGGATCGGATAACGTTAAAGCTCCATAGAGATACATTGTAACCGCACAGGCTTTAGCGGTTGTTATCCGATCCATCCCATAGGACCTTAACGTTATTCGATCCAATTCTCCTCCCCAGATTACTTAACGTTATGCGATTTTTGCATTATCCGAACCAATTGTTATCCGGTGTTTTACTGTATACTCAACTATAAGTCATTCCAAATATAAGTCAAGGTACCTAATTTGGACCTCTAGGAAAATAGATTGACCCAAGTATAAGTCGGGGGTAGAAAATGCGGCAGCTGCTAGTGAGTTTCAATAATTAAAATAAATGAAAATATGGTAAAATTAATTAATTTAGACATTTGTGTATGTTTTTGAGTGTTTACATTGACCTGGGTATAAATCGAGTCCCATTTTTGGACTTCATTTTGTGGGCTGAAAAACCCGATGTATATAAGGTACAGTAAAACCGTGCATAAAGAGTGCCTTGCTTAAAGACTGACTCACTTAAAGAGCAGAATGTTCTCTGAACAGTCGCCATCACTTAACAAAAAAAAAACCAAAAACTCACTCAACAACTAAATTGGGGTTCACAATCCCCTCCTGCCAGAAGTCACAATCGGTCATTTACAATGGCAGCAGCAGCACTTTTTTCAAGAGTTTTGCTTAAAGAGCAACTCGCTTAAAGAGCAATCTCATGGAACGCATTATGCTCTTTAAGTGAGGTACCACTGTAAACTGGATTACTACTCATCACCTCATGCATGATTACTGTAGCATTTCGAATAATAACGTCTTGTGGTGATAGTTGATAGAATAATTGTGTTTTCTTCCCCTCAGTCACTTCAGAATAATGGTGCAGTAGTTGCTATGACAGGGGATGGAGTAAATGATGCTGTAGCACTGAAGGCTGCAGATATTGGAGTAGCAATGGGACAGACTGGCACTGATGTTTGTAAAGAAGCTGCTGATATGATCTTAGTAGATGATGACTTCCAGACAATAATGTAAGTTTGTTCCAAATTCCTATTCTCCATACTGTGCAACTGTTATATTATCTGGATGGTGATTGTTTTGTTCAGAATGTGTAAATATCACGTCATTGAACTTTAAATAGCACAACCATCTTTGGTACTGACATTCAAAATAATATACAGTAAAACCTCATATAACACTAAAACCTGGTTCCACAAGTCTTGGTGTTATATGATTTTTAGTGTTATCTGATCCTCTATGGGATCCATAGAGATACATTGTAACCACACAGGCTTTAGCGGTTGTTATCTGAAGCATCCCATAGGATCTTAATGTTATCTGATGCAATTCTTCCCCCCAGATTCCTTAATGTTATGCGATTTTAGTGTTATTCGATACTAATGTTATATGAGGTATTACTGTACTGTATAATGAATTATGTCATGTGTGGATGTATGTGATGAAAATTCTATTTTAGTTTTCAATAAATGCCCACATTAGAACTTGTGTTAGCTATCTGAATTGTTTTCTACTTATGAAATCAGTGAGAAGATTAGTAGGAATTGATAAAAAATAAGCGAAAGTATTTTTCTATGGCACATGTCAGAAAAATAGATTGTATCTGGTAATCTCTGTGCTCAGTGGTTCCCAGTGTAGGGCCCACATTTCACAGGGGGACTTCAATTCCCAGAAGTTTAGGTCAGTACGTTGGCTGATCAGTGCTTTGGGGAATTTGCTTAGGCTTCTGGGAATTGAAGTCCAAAAACAAAAGGTTGAAAAACACTGGTATAGATCCATGTTACTGCAGAACAGTATAAATTCAAAGTTGTTACTATAGTTCTGTTTACCATATTTGCAGGCATTTAAATGGCACCTTGGTTTTTATACACATTTTTAAGTGTGTGTGTGTGTGTGTGTGTGTGTGTGTGTGTGTGTGTGTGTGTGTGTGGATATCTACATTTTTCATGAATTTCCAAAATGATTTATTGTACTCATTTTATAATTTATATCTACAAAATATGAAACTAGGAATCACTGTAATTAGGTATCTTTTAATCATCCTCAAAACTCAGAAATTCATTCCCTTCACCCGGTTCCATCCGTCGCTGATTGCTAGGAGCCAGGGAGGGTGGGATCCACGAGGGAAGAGATCTCCTTTGTAAGGCCGTCCTCCACCTGCTCCAGCCCCCACTGATCAACATGATAATTTTGATTACAGGCACACAAGACACACTCTATTTTTCAAGTGTATTTTAAGGGAGGGGCAAAAGAGGAAGGAGACGGCCAAGAATGAGATGGCTAGCTAGTATTGTAGATGCAGTAGGCACAAAGCTAGGCGGGTTGAGGAGGATGGTGGAGGACAGAGGTGCCTGGAGAGTGGTGGTCCATGGGATCGTGAAGGGTCGGAATCGACTGTGTGACTGAACAACAACAAAGTGTATCTTATACACCGACAAATATGGTATATATTGCCCCATAATGTTAAGCACCTTCTGGGTGGTTCAGAAACTATTGGAAAATACAAACAAGTAAAGTCCCAGCTTTCTTACCAACTAAGTAAACAATTTCAAATTACTCCCTTCATGATCTACTAAAATGAATTGCTTCATTGAAATACAGTTACATGACTGAGTATTTTTAGCTCCTTGAACTGAAGTGATAAAAGCAGCTTTGTCTTATATTTAGAAAGAGTGATAAAGGGGAAACAGTAATCTTAATGTTTAATTCATTTTCAGAATGCCACCTAAATTTTATGCCTTTTGTAGGATCCATTTTCTAACCATTATAACTTTTTTTAATGTTTCAGGTCTGCCATTGAGGAGGGTAAAGGAATTTATAATAACATCAAAAATTTTGTTAGATTTCAGCTTAGCACGTAAGTTTTGCAGCACAATGTCAGGATTTTCCTATTCTGCTCAGTGATCAATTGTGCACAAGTTTGTTCATAAATCTGTGATAATATTCAGTCCGTAAATCTATGATAGGCATTCCCTGCCTACTAAAGCACACATTTTCAGCCCCTGCAGCAGAAGAGCTAAAAAAGAAACAAGAATTTGATGGATTTTAATTATGCTGTATAGTGAGGTGGACAGATGTCCCATTGGCAAGATCTGCTCTGTTTTTTGTTTTTTAAACTAGAACATTGAGCATCGTTATTCAGCTTGATGCAGAACACAATTGAGATCAGAAAACCTACTTTTGGTAGGGAAAACAAGAGTCATTTTGTTGCCACTATGTTTAAACAATTGGGAGTTAGAACCTCCTTCATGATATATTACAACACACTAAGATCTAACAGTATATTGAGAAGATTTACTTTCAGCTTATCTATGTTGGAAGCCACTTCAAAATTATTTTTGTTTTAATTAAAGAACACTTTTTTGTAGGAATGTGTCTTGACAATAATTTGAAGCTCCTAATTTTTATGGGTTTTTTTCCTTCAAATTTTGATGCCAGTTTTCACTTTAGAAGCACTTTCATTGTTCTATTACAGTACTTGATAATATTCTTAGATCTTGGCATTAAAGAGGATGGAAGTATATTGTTTCTGCTAAGGTACCTAACAAGTAAACATAGAGGTTTTATATAACTTTTAAATATTAAAAATATTTTAGGTATAATCTTTCATACATCTAGTAATATTGATTAGCCCATAAAAGCTATAAGGGATTTGTTAATTTGTAAAATGTGATGTTTTTTCTTTTTCTTGTATTTGCTACAGTAGTGCAAGATGTTTAATACCTGGGTTTCCTTGTACAGTACCTTGAAAAATTAGAGGTTGTAGAAGTGTATTCCCTACTTGATTTGTTCATAGAAGTCAGTTTATAACAGCTCAGTGAAGCCTCCATGTTTAGAGACTGAATACTAAAAACTTCGGGGACATATGGCATATGTTTGTTGCCTGCATGCCTAGTTTATGAATCTAGCTGCCTCTGTTCTTCCCTCTCCGTCACATTTAAACTGTTCTATTTATTGAATTAGTTGGTTGTAATATTTACTCTGTGTTGAACCTGACTTGATTAAAGGTGTGGGTACTTACAACATTGGTTAGCTTGTTTAGATTTTGAGTAAACAATTTCAGTGGAGTTGGAGGCCAATTTTGACTCCATGGGGACTCCCTGGGAACTGAAACCTTCTTGCTCAGTTTTTCAAACGTGGCTAGAAAATTTCAGTTTTGAAAAAACTTTGCAAATGAGCTCACTAATGAAAGCCTCCTCCTTGAGAGGAGATCTGCTGCTTAAGAGTTGCAGTTCTTCTTTTTATTATTTTTGGGATGGTGAATATCTACTGAGGAATTCACATGCCCATCTAGGGCAAAAAAAAGATGTTTGGATTATAGTAGTGGATTTCAAGTTAACCTCCCTCAATCTACTTGTTGGTTGTTGTTCTTTTGGCCAATCTCTTCCCCACAGTGTTGGCACAAACATTAATTTTTCAAAGGTTTTTTGTCATTATAAACATTAGTGGATAAAGCTAATTATGAACCATAGCTTCTTTTAATATGGCAAATATAAATTTGAACTAATAAATAAATAAATCATATCAGCAGAACAAAATTGGAAGACAATACTTCAAGAGTTCTATTTGGGTAACTCCTAATACATACTTAGGAGCCTTATAAGCAAAAGATAACAGGATCTAATTGTGTCAGTTATTCTGCATATTTTCTAAACTACTTTAGAATCTTAATGAATGCCTTGAAAATTATGCCTAGGGAATAGTCCAGCTGTTGCAATGAATAAATCTCTCTCTCATCAGGGAGCCAAAACAGTCACAGCATACTGTAAAAGCAGTGACTAGTGGTATACATGACTTGCTAAACTAGACTAATTATTAAGATCTAATTCTGTATTATATGGTGCAGTATTCCAGAGAACCTGCATGATTTTTTTTTAAAAGTTGTTATGTTTGATAGTCACATGTAGCTCAGATATTTGTGAATTTATCTTGTCATTGCTTGGAATGTGTATGAGCACTTTTAAATAGCAACACTTTTCTGATGACTGTGTAAAACAACTTTTCTCAACAGGAGTATAGCTGCGTTGACGTTAATTTCATTGGCCACATTAATGAACTTTCCTAATCCCCTCAATGCCATGCAGATTTTATGGATCAACATTATCATGGATGGACCTCCAGCGCAAAGGTGATAATTCTTTAAAATGCCAAAAAATGAGGCAATATAGTTAATGCTAACAAAATAAATAATACCATATATACTTGAGTATAAGCTGAGTTTTTTAACCACAAAAATGATTCCCAAAAAGGGGAAACGGCTTATACTCGGGTCAGTGACCATGAGGGTCCCAAGACTGCGCCAGATTGAGATGTGCCAACAATTTAATTAATTTTACCATATTTTCATGTATTTTGATTGTTGAAACTCACTAGCAGCTGCTGCATTTCCCACCCTTGGCTTATAATTGGGTCAGTCTATTTTCCTGAGGTTTCAGGAATTAGGTACCTTGGCTTATATTTGGGTCGGCTTATACTTGAGTATATACAGTAGTAATGGCATATCGTTTGACATTTTGTTGTTTTGTTTTAGAAAATATATTTAAATATATGTTGCTAAAAAGAAAAGTTTCTATATTATAAAATGATTGTTCTTATTCTGTGTGGAAAATCAGGGTTGCTTTTCTTCTCATTTTTTCTAATTCTTGTCTCAACTTAATCTAACAAATGTTTAGTCAAGCGCCTTGTTAATTTGGAAGTAATATTAGGGCTTTTAGTTCACTTGTCAAAATAACAAGTGCTTAAATTTTGAGGGTTTTTGCAATCACAATCTGACTTTGAGAGTAACTGTGGAGGGTACTTTTCATTATTTACATCAATGTTTACTAGTCAGGACAAACGATCAGGTAAGACACAGATTTAAGTTAGCCACTTTTCGGTCCATCAGGGTTAGTTAAGGGGAACTATCTTAGATTTTGCTTAATGGTTCAAGTCAATTGAGACAAGTATCTTTGGGATGCTATTACAGTAAAACCTCATATAACACTAAAACCTGGTTCCACAAGTCTTGGTGTTATATGATTTTTAGTGTTATCTGATGCATGTTAAAATCCTATGGGATCCATAGAGATACATTGTAACCACACAGGCTTTAGCGGTTGTTATCTGAAGCATCCCATAGGATCTTAATGTTATCTGATGCAATTCTTCCCCCCAGATTCCTTAATGTTATGCGATTTTAGTGTTATTCGATACTAATGTTATATGAGGTATTACTGTATTTAACTTCATTCAGGATTATGTCTTGCTTTCTATATGTTACACTCCATCAATAAATTTAAACTTTAAAAAAACTGTTGTTGTTTTTTAGTCTTGGAGTTGAGCCTGTGGATAAAGATGTTATCCGGAAGCCCCCAAGAAATGTCAAGGACAGCATTTTGACTAGAAATCTAATTGTTAAAATATTAGTTTCATCTATAATTATTGTATGTGGAACACTGTTTGTCTTCTGGAGAGAGGTATGATAATGATGTACCCATTCTTATTGTTTCTCTTATGTACCAGCATTTGCAAACTTTAAAGTGCAATGAATATGGCCATAATCTAAAGAAGGAGGCAATTAATTTTATATACCTAAGAGGGCTTAAGACTTGGAGTTCTGTAATAGTAGCTCTCTATGTGCATGTAAATCTTTTTTTTTTTTTTTTAATGATTTGATGTTTGAAAGTTAGTATTTATGAGTGTTTTCCAACATTTGGTTTTTGGATTTCAATTCCCAGAAGCCTAAGTCAATTCCCCAAAGCACTGAATAGCCAATGTACTGACTTAGACTTCTGGGAATTGGAAGTCCCCCTGTGGGGCATAGGCTCCATGACGAGAACCACTGGTCTATACAAAGAGAAAATAAATCTCCACTGAATATACGTAAGGACTTCAATCTGCATAATGTAAATATTTCAAATAAATCTTGGTGTTCTTCCTTAGTTGTTTTCTCTTGATCTTGGTCTCTTCCCTTAGTTTTCTCCCAAAGAAACAAATGTTTTACTTTGGAAGTGCCACATAAAGCTTAGTGTGCGGGTTATAGACTGCCATAACTATTCTATAAGTTTTACCACAGAGTGAAGATACGTAGACACGGTAGATCAGGGGTAGGTGACTTATGGCCTGTGGGCTGGATTCAGCCCGTGGCACCAAATGATCTGGCCCCCGCCCTTGCTCCAGCCGCTGCCACCAGCAGAATCGGCATTGGACTCATTTATGGCTGTGGTGAACACATTTACAACAGAAGTAAATGAGTCCACAGCTGTTGTAAACACATTTATAACAGCTGTAAATGGGGGGGGGGCACCAGTCTGCCCCCCTCAACTGTCTGAGGGAGCATGACCTGGTCCCTGACTGAAAAAGGTTGGCAACCCTTGCAGTAAATGGTCCACAAGTAGCAAAACATGAGTAAGATGCAAGAGATTCTAAGTACAGTGGTACCTCAGACAACAATTTTAATCCATTCCATGGGACTTGTTGTACGAAACAATTGCTATACGATGCATGCAGATAGGTACCCTATCTGTGCAGAGATGATGAATGAATTCATATTTCTAAATACCAGCAACAAATTTGTAGGAGGCTGGATGTGCCATTTGGAATTTTTCCACATTAAATAGGAAAGTAGAAATTCTGTGGGATTACAGCTTTATATATTGGGTTAATTTAATTTTTTATTGTATATTTCTTTTGACAGCTGCGAGACAATGTCATAACACCCCGAGATACAACAATGACTTTCACGTGCTTTGTATTTTTTGACATGTTCAATGCTTTGAGTTCCAGATCTCAGGTATGTGACACACGTTTTAAAAGCCATAATACAATCAATATTTTGAAAATGTTTAGCTGCCCTGTACAAATTCTCAAAATTCAACATAGCTTAAATCAAAGTGTCTAAACCAGGGGTTCCCAACCTAAGGCTGGCCCACAGTGCCAATTTATGTGCCCTCCCTCCAAGGGCATTTGAGAAACAAAATGATCACCTCTTTGGAGCTGTTGGGACAAAATGGCTACCCCCATCGTGCAGGCAGGACAAAATGGCCATCTGGCCCTCAAAGCTGACTGACAGAGCGTGACCCAGCCCCTGGCTTGAAAAGGTTGGGAACCTGCCAGGGCAGGTTGAGGACTTCGCTGCCCCTCCCCCTGAGCCCACAACCAATGGCTGGGGGAAGAAGCAGCCAGGCAGGTTGAGGACTTTGCCACTCCTCCCCCTGTGCCCACACCAACAGCCGGGGGAAGAAGAAGCTAGGGCAGGTTGAGGACTTCACCGCCCCTCCCCCTAAGCCCACACTTAACGGCCGGGGGAAGAAGAAGCCAGGGCAGGTTGAGGACTTCACTGCCCCTCCCCCTGAGTCCCAGTCAACATATTGTAATGTAATGTAATGTTTGTAAGCCACCCTGAGTTGCTACAGCGAGTGGCCAGCAATATACATTTGAAATAATAAATAAAACCTTGGTCTAGACCAACCAAAATGTTGACAAGAAAATTAATTATATACTGTACAATTTTAATCCATCATTTCATCTGTAGCTTGAATTTTAAAATTTCAAATACTTGAAAAAACCAGAATATCATGGCTTTTTTTTTACTTACAGACTAAATCTGTGACTGAAATAGGACTTTGCAGCAACAGAATGTTTTGTTATGCAGTCCTTGGATCTATAATGGGACAACTGTTGGTAATCTACTTCCCTCCTCTTCAGAAGGTTTTCCAGACAGAGAGTCTAAGCATACTAGGTAAAGAATATTTTCTTTTTGGTGTTTTAAACTGAAATTTGTAAGGGGCATGAACAAATGCATAAAATTTGTATACAGTTCAACTATAAAAACATCTCTTTCTGTGTATTGGCCTATATTTTGTAATAGTTGGCATTTTATTAGCATCCCTCTTTTCTCTGCAAGCCCACTTTCATTGCATGCTATGGACTTATCCATTCCCAATCCTTGATCCCTGCAGCCATTTCTTCATCATCTTCTGGCCCTAAATTATCTAAAACCATAATTGAAAACAACCATTGATGTCTGGACAGGGAGAAGAAAATATGCAAGTTCAAGCGTCCCAGTTCTTCATTTAAACAAGAGTTTTAAACTCTTTCTAGTTTCTTTTCAAGAGAACTAATCAGGTCTCGGTAATTTTCCAAGTTGGGCTTGGTGTGAGAAATCAATAAAGTTATTAGCCCTAAGTCACACAAGTGCAAAAACATAGATTTATTTGGGAGATTACTGGAGTTACCAGTATTGAAAAGTTGTAAACCTCTGTATATACTCGAGTATAACCTGACCCGAATATAAGCTGAGGTACCTAATTTTCACCTGAAAACCCAGGAAAACAGATTGACCCGAGTATAAGCCGAGGTTGGGAACTGCATCAGCTGCTAGTGAGTTTCAATAATCAAAATACATGAAAATATGGTAAAATGAATTACATTGTTGGCGCGTCTCAATCCAGCATGATATTGGGAACCTTGTGGTCGTTGACCCGAGTATAAGCCATGTCCCCTTTTGGGGGCTCATTTTTGGCGCTAAAAACCTCGGCTTATACTCAAGTATATATAGTACGTAATAGTGTAGTGCTAAGTTTTAAAAGTAATTCAATCAAAATAAAACCCTTGATTGGTAGGGAACATCATACGCTGGGCCAAAAGAAGTCAAGAACTTCACAGGCAGTGGTGGGCATCAGCAGGTTCACATCAGTTTGCCAGAACCGGTTTTGAAATAAAGTAGTCATGATTTGGGTTCAGCAGCAGAGCTTTCCCCCTGGCCACACCCACCATACCATGCCCACCCACAGTGTGGTAGTAAAAAATTTTTTGGAGCCCACCACTGTTCATAGGTAGTTTTGGGATTTTATCTCTATTGTTAACAAATTCAGATGTAGCATCATTGCTTATATTTAGTAGAATCATTGTCAAGAAGTGGAAAACATGTTGTTGATTTTGTTTTTAGACTTGCTGTTTCTTCTGGGCCTTACCTCCTCGGTTTGTATAGTAGCAGAGGTCATAAAGAAGGTGGAAAGCAGCAGGGAGAAGACAGAGAAGCACGGCAGATCATCACCTTTAACATCTTTTCTTGATGTATGATGCACATTGCATTATTTCTGATTGCAAAACCAGAAACTGTTGTCCTACTTAGGAGGCAGTGAATTGAGAAGATGAAGGGCTTTTGACGTCCTTTCACCGATGGATGATGAACACTGGTAATTTTAGAGACTGTTTTGTTCTAAACTCCCATATGAGGGAGCAATAAAATTATGCAACTTTGGTAATACGCCCCCCCCCCCCCTTCAAAGAGAACTTACTTTTCAGATTGAATGGAACTTTGTAAGTGTGAGAGGTTACTTTCACAAAAAACTCAGTCTGGCCCACCTTTTTGCTCTTAAGAGATATATGTGTATAGAAACATGTATTAGACAAAGAATTAGTTTTTATTTAAAAAAACTCTTGTGGTGGTGGTGGAGGGACTTTACTATCTGAGGCATTCCATCTGGTATAGAGAAGTTGCAAAAGGTGCCATATTTCAGCCTCTGTATTTATTTACATTACCCTGCAGTGTGTACCTTGTGCGACCTTTTTTATAGCCTATCTTTGCACAGGTTGTGACCACTATCAGATCATTGTCTTTTCTTTCTTTTTGTGACTGAAAAGCGTAAATTGCAATTTTGAAGTAAATGTCTGCTTTTCTAAAATGTGTGGATGTGTATCTTGATAATTTTAAATGAAGATGATCACCAATTATAAACTGATTTGTAAGGTTTTTTATTTCTGCAGTGATCTAGATTTCTTACTTGATTAAAATTAACTTCTTGCTTTTTTGAACTGTAAAACCTTTTCTCACAGTAGCGAGTGACTGTCTATCAACTGGTGTCAAGTCAAATAGGTTTATCTTTGAGCATTTAATAGATGTGAGTTACAGACAAATTACATTACACCATCAGGTCTTGGTCAAACGGAATTACATCTAACATCTGGGTGGTCAATTTGCTCCTTGACTTTTCATTCTGAAATAAGCCCTTGGAAGGATCAGATATTTGTATTTTTGTGACATTCTTAGGAGACTGACTTCATTTTAAATATAAAATATAATTTCTCTAAAAATATTTAATTTATCAAGTATAGTTTGTTAAGTTACTAATACAGTGTCATTTGGTAGAAATGGATGAACACCTTGAAAAAAAGTTGAAGTACAGTAATACCTCGGATAACGTTTACCTCGGATAACGCTAAAATCGCATAACGTTAAGTAATCTGGGGAGGAGAATTGGATCGAATAACGTTAAGGTCCTATGGGATGGATCGGATAACAACCGCTAAAGCCTGTGCGGTTACAATGTTATCTCTATGAAGCTTTAATGTTATCCGATGCATCCCACAGGATTTTAACATGCATCAAATAACACTAAAAATCGGATAACACCAAGACTTGTGGAACCAAGTCTTAGCGTTATCCAAGGTATTACTGTAATACTTGACTGCCAAACTTGACACACCAGCTGTTCTTGGACTTCAATTCCCAGAAGCCCTGATTAGCAGGTGTACTGAATTGGGCTTTTGGTAATTGAAGTCCAAGAACACTTGGAGTGCCAAGGTTGGCCATCACTGGTATAGGTGATACAAGAAATCGTGTGCATTTAATATGAAAAGTGAATGCTGTTTTTTCCCTCACTTGATGCAAAGGAATGAATATGCTGATCTTCATGCACAGAAGGTTTTTCCTTTTTTTTTTGTTACATCCTGGGTCTAGGCTGACCAGCTGCTGATCATTGGAGGTCATTCCACCAATAACAATATGGTCCAGAGACTGACAAGCCCCTCAATGTATGAATATACAGTACAACCTTGAGTTACGAATGCCTCAATTAACAAACTTGTGATATGGAAGGAAATCCCGGAAAAATAATGCTTCAAGATATGAAATTTTTTTGAGATACTAAATTATTTTTGGGTCTTCCAGCACTTCCCACAGTGGCGGAAGGATGTTCAGAGCATTTCTGCTCCATTTTTGGAATTTTTTGTCATGTTTTGGCACTGCCAGAAGCTCCCACCACCACCAGGAAGTACTGAAAATTCCCCCTTCTCTGCAACAGCTGATTCTCAGAGACAAGTTCAGCAATTACCAGAGCTTGGTACTAGAGGCCACTATCAGAAATGTGCCAAGTATGCATTGAAACCAATTCCAGAGGTCAGAAAAAAAGTGGGAGATAAAACATTTTTTATCTATTCAAAACTCTAAAGTGTACTTTGGAATTTTTCGCCATGTTTTTGACACTTTAGAAAGATTTTTGAACAACTAAAATACTTTTTTTTTTGACCTTCAGAATTCATTATTTGGTTTTCAGTGAATTCCTATGAGAAACCATGCTTCAAAATACGAATTTTTTGGGATACAAAAAAACCCAAGGAACAAATTAATTTTGTATCTCAAGGTACCACTGTACAGAATTGCATTTTCAAATTAAGCATAATGCTGTTTAAATGCTAGTCAGTTTCAAAGACCTACAGACTTTATTTTGTTTTAGATGGTAATGATCAAAGGATCATGTGATTTTCCAATGGCAAACCAGGAATTTTTGATTTTCTTTTGAAGTGTGTCACATGGCATTTGATAGTGTACACTGAAGCATGTTAATTAGCCCGAAGTTAGTATTTTCTGATAGTAGTCTAATAAAAATGGGTCTGTCCCTTTGATAGCTGCTGATGCAAGTTTAGATATGCTGTTCAAATAAAAGCCACAAAAACATTGGGAGTTTTTAAGCAATTTGAAGAGACAGAATTAGTGTCTTTCTAGTATTAAGCAGAATTAATACACATAGATTTTTTAAAAACCCACTGAATATAAAATGGTTCACACAGAGGGATTACAGATTCTAAGAAATATCCAAATTCCACATTTCTTTGGGAATTTTAAAGGGTATAAAAGTTAATTATGTTCTCTGCCTTTTGTTTATAGCTAGAATATAATCTGTAAAGGAGAATACATGTGATTTGAAACCAGTAGTGTGCCGAGCTCAAAAAAACCTAGCCACAGCAAGAAAAACTGTAACAATATTTGAGCCTTCTTTGCATTTTTTCTGAGAAAGAACTTTGCAGATGTAAACACAAAGAATACATTACTATCAGAATGTACTATCGTTTACCATTAATGTTGCAAATCTGTTGTGAATACTGCATGAAGCCACTGACTCTAATGGAGTACCTTCTCTTTCATGTGGCACATGATCAGAAGTTTTCTTCCTCCGTTTCCTACGGTCGTTTGACTTTTTCTGGAAGAAGCCCACTGGTGCTGCACCTTTCACCACAGAAACCATGTTGCAATAAAGTCGGTACATTTCTGAAGATGTGCTTAGCAGATCCTCTGGCGTAGATGCTGATTTAAGTTCATGGTACAGTCTGTGCACCAGTGTGCCACAGTAAAGCCTGTCAAAGATGGAAAAGAAAATAGGTCATTTATATATCGCTATAGGATAAGCCAGTCATGTCCAACTAGGTTCTGTGCTCATCTCTGTTTACAGCCAAAGAGCCAGCCTTTGCCTTTGGGTTGGGGGCTGAAATTGAGCCTGTAACCCCCCTCTCCCCCCAAAAAAAATCCCCCCAAAGGTAAAAGCAGAGAGATTCTCCCTGCCTCCCCTGCTGAAACAACAGGGTGGGCAAGACAAATCCCTCACTGTTTGAAGAATCCCTCACTGAAAGGCTTGCAAACCTAACTTGTTTCAGTAGGGGAGGTGGGGAGAATCTCTCGCCTTTGCAGAGATCAACATTGGGGAATTTGAAGCAAACATTTGCACTGCACGTTATCTTAACTATCTTAACATTGTGCAATGCAAATGTTTGCCTCCAATTCCCCAACATTATCCGATTTTAGCCTTATCCGAGGTAAACGTTATCCGAAGTACCACTGCACATGCATCAATTTTAAAAAATATATTATTTTGGATACCTTCCCGTCGTTATTCAGTGAGGAGTCCACACACTGGTAGATGTCTCCGTGATGAGTCTGCACATGCAAATGGACTTGGGAGATCAAGTCCGCCTGCATGCGGTATTTTCAGCCACCTGAATATCACATCACCTGCTGGCCTAGGTAAACTATGACGTGTGCCCTGTTTTCACCTGGCCCAAAGGGATACAATGGAGGATGCCTTGGTGAGTTTTAGTTCTGGCCTAACATCATTGACAATTGATGGGCAACACTGACTAAAGAGACTGCTCAAGCCCCTGCACCTTGACAAGGCTCTCACCTATATATTAAGAACAGTTTGACATAATGTTATAACGGGGTCAAAAGAAATGCTGTGCTTTTATAACAGCAGAATGTTTCCTGGCCTATATTTAACAAAAGAAAACTATAAAGTGCAGCGTATTGAGAACTCTGTTAAGTATATGCCAGACTGATAAACATACAGTAAAACCTCAGATAACGCTAAAACCTGGTTCCACAAGTCTTGGTGTTAATCGATTTTTAGTGTTGTCCGATGCATGTTAAAATCCTATGGGATGCATTGGATGTTAAAGCTCCATAGAGATACATTGTAACCACATAGGCTTTAGCGGTTGTTATACGATCCATCCCATAGGACCTTAATGTTATTTGATCCAATTCCCCCCAGAATGCTTAATGTTATGCGATTTTAGCGTTATCTGATGCAAACGTTATCCGATGTATTACTGTACTTCAGTATAACTGTAACACAAGAGAAGTCATCAGACAGATACTGCATACTTTTACGTGCCCCTAAGTCCCACTGCATTCCATAGAACTTACTCCCGAGAGTATTTATTTTTGAGGCCTTGGAAGTAAAGGTAAAGGTCGCCCTTGCTTGACCAGTCGTAGTCAACTCTAGGGCTCAGTGCTCATCTCTGTTTATAGCCAAAGAGCCAGCGCTATCTGCATATGTATCCATGGACATGCGGAAGGCATGACTAGATATGGAACACTGCTTACCTTCCCACCGAAGTGGTCCCTATTTATCTACTTGCAATTTCTTGCTTTCAAACTGCAGGAGCTGGGACAGAGACGGGAGCTCACTCCATCATGCAGTTACCCAGGGATCAAACTCTGACCTTGCAGTCAGCAAGTTCAGCGTCTTAACCACTTGAACCACTGCAGTCCTTGGAAGTACTTACTGTGAAAGCTCAGGCTCCGGGAGAGGATAACAAAGCAGCTGGTTGAGATACAGGCCCATTTGAAGGCAGCACTGCCACTGGCAAAAAATGTGGGCCGCATCTAATTCCAATGTTTCCTTTTGCAATTTATTTCCCTTCCATTTTTGGAACTGTTCATGCACAATTGTATTGACCTCACCCCGTGAAGCTTCAGAACCTAGATAAAAAGATGAGAAACAAAGATTCTGAATGCAGAGACATTCTAAGCAAGAATATGTGTGAAAAGTAGATCCTCTTTGTTGTAGATGTTTCAGCAATCTCTGGCTTGTTACTGTGGAGGCTGAAGCTTATCCTGTTATGTTTGTGCTAGATACTTTCTTGCACAAAATATGGGAAAGCCTTTTGTGGTATGGGATAGAAGGATACTGGTCAACATCTATGGAGTATATACATTTCTCCCGCAATAAGGTACTGTTTATTAGGTACTTTAGTATGCTTAGTGCCAACCTCGCAGCTCGAAAGCAAGAAATTGCAAGTAGATAAATAGGGACCACTTCGGTGGGAAGGTAAACAGTGTTCTATGCACTCTGGTGTTGAAACATGCCTGCCACATGTCCATAGAAATGTCTGGAAACACAGACAGCGCTGACTTTTCGGCTATAAACAGATGAGCACTGAACCCTAGAGTCAGATACGAACAAAGGCGACCTTTACCTTTACTAGGCTTAGATATTCTTATCTTCCATATTTTGTGAAAATAGTCTTGTGTTGCTGATGGACTGTAGGGCTGAATACAATGTCCTGATGAAGGTGAACCTGCTTCCATCCAATGGCAAAACTAGGAGCAACTTCAGTTGACTACATATATTGCCAGCATGTGACTCCCTGCACATAAACTCATGAATACCAATATTCTATTGCAGTGATGGCAGACCTTTTAGGGACTGAGTGTCTAAACCTTAGGATTGGACACAATTTGCTTTCGAGCAAGGGCGGCTGAGGCCAGTAGGGCGGGAGCGTGCAGGAATGCATCCATGTTGGTGTGCATCTGGTGGTTCTGGCCAGCAGGTATCATCGGGCAAGGGTGCACGTGGCCCTATGGCAAGGTGGCTGGGAATCAGAGGGGACACCAGAACCAGCTGCAGAAGCTGAGCTGGAGGAGGCTGGGCTGCTGGGCGGGTAATGTGAGAAATGTCCTCAGGTGCGTGTGGGGAGGGGAGCGGCCCGGCCCCACGTCCCTATGGCTTTGTAATGGACTCTGGTGAACTCTGCTGGGGCGATGGTGCACGTGCCCCACAGAGACGGCTCTGAGTTCCCCCTCTGGCACACATGCCATAGGTTCACCACCACTGCAGTAGACCCTTTGTCCAGAGTGCACGCTCATGTATCAGGCCAACCAAATGTTCAGTTATGCCAATTTCGTTTAGAATAACCCAGAGCTTTCTGTGTATTTGTACTCCTGTATCAGGGAAACAGATTTTGATCCATAGGTTCGCCACCACTGCCCTATAGTATCTAAGCCAAATTGCTGCGATGGAAATAACAGCATTCTCCACCTCCTTACTCCTACCTCCATCTCTTCTGCTTCTTCTGTTTCACTTTTCTTTATAAAATGTTATGTCTGCCACAGAAACAATACAGTAGTAAGTCTGATGCAAATTTTAAAGCCTGCAATATCCCCGTGATGTTAAAGTTAAAACACCTTTACAATGGTGCTTTAAAGAGTGGCATTTTACTTGCCATAAACATGTGGGCAAGGACCCACATGCATTTGACAAGCCATAAATGTATGTAGAATAAAACTAGCTAGTCCTTAAGGTGGCACAAGACTTGTTTCAACAGATACACATGTTCATTCTGTCCCCAAATATATTAAAGAGCAAATTACCACCGATCAGCCAATGTACTGACTTAGGCTTCTGAGAATAGAAGTCCCTCCTTTGGGGCCTGGGCCCCACGCTGGGAACCACTGATCTAGAGGGACATAAAGTCTACCTATAGGGGAAAAATACTATGCACAAACCATTGAACAAATTTGTAAATGCAGTCAAACTTCACATAAAGAGCACCTCGCTTAAAAAGTAACTTGTTTAATGAGCAGAATTTTCTCTGAATGTTCGCTTCGCTTAACAAATAAAACCAACCAAAAACTTGCTTAACAAATAAATTGGGGTTCACAATCCCCCCCAACAGAAGTCACAATTGGTCACTTACAATGGTATTTCGCTTAAAGAGCAAACTCACTTAAAGAGCAATCTTGTGGAACACATTATGCTCTTTAAGCAAGGTACAATTGTAATATATTTCTTAAGAGTCATTGGACTTGCATCAAAGTGGGAGTCTAATAATTGTGTTCTGATCACAAGTGACATTCAGGATTATTTAATGCTGCCCATAATGTAGATGTGATACCAAACCCTGCAGTAGCTTAGTGGTCTGTGGTGGCTCAGTGGTTAAGAAGCTCACCTTGTTAGCTGGAATGCTGGTAAGTCAGCAGTTCAAGACCCAGGTACTGCATGACGGATTGAGCACATGTCCCTGTCCCTGCTAGTTAATATTTATGCACCAGATGAAAATCAAGAATTGTTTTTAGACAACCCAGAATAATTTCTGACACGGAATTTTTATTATTATGACATATTGCTGATATAGCATATTAAAATAAAGAAGAATGCTCTAATTTCATTTCCAAGTATGTAGAGAAACAAGTGCACTCTCATATATTATCACCGGCCAAGTTGCCTATGAGTGATGGGAACTGGACACTGCAATATTTGTAGGGCCTCAAATCCTTCAGCCCTGTTTTAAAACAGAATAGACACTAATTGAAATGGTGAAACTTTTAAGGAAAATATTGAGATAGCCAGACATAACATCAAAGGGGAGCAATTTAAGTTTCTGAACCTACCTGAACTATGTACTGTCTTGTCCAATTCACCAAATACTATCCCAAGGAGCAAAGCTTTCATGTGCTGTAACTTCACTCTGGGTTCTGAATACTTTATCCAGTAACAGGTTGCAGCTATAGGGAGCTGCAGGAGGCAAGGAATTGTTTCAAGGATGTTGGCTGATACTCCTAAGGTCTCTAACAAAAGTTGACTACGGTCCGTTAAGGGAACCTAAACATGAAGAAATCACAAAGTATTTGCAAAGAAAATGACTGGTAGAAATTTCAAACATATGACACCAATTTTGTACAACAAGGCTGTAAGCTAATGAGTTATACTAGTAGGTAAAGGTCTCCCTTGCTTGAAAGCCAGTTGTGTCTAACTCAAGGGTGTGGTGCTCATCTCCGTTTACGGCCAAAGAGCCAGCGCTGTCTGCATTTGCAGATGTTCCCGTGGTCATGTGGCAAGCATGACTAGACACCGGAGTGCACAAAATGTCATTACCTTTCCCACCGAAGCATTACCTATTTATCCACTTGCAATTTACTGCTTTTGAACTCCTAGGTTGGTAGGAGCTGGGACAGAGACAGGAGCTCACTCCATCGTGCAGTCTCAAACTGCTGACCTGCCAAACTTCCGGTCGTCAAGTTCAGCATCTTAACCACTAAGCCACTGCAGTCACTCACTGAGTTATACTACTTGCATGGAAAATAATGGAGACATTTGACTGCTAGAATCTGACCAATTCCCACACTGGCGTACACCGAGCCTCTGGGGTTGTTTGTGGCTAAGGACAAATCTTTCTTATGCCTTGAACGTACGAGAGGCAATGGCTACAGAGGTTTCCACAAGGATTTTAATACAAAGAGGTGATTGACCAGGGTTTGGTACAGTAAAACCTCAGATAATGCTAAAACTTGGTTCCACAAGTCTTGGTGTTATCCGATTTTTAGTGTTATCCGATGCATGTTAAAATCCTGTGGGATGCATCTGATAACGTTAAAGCTCCATAGCGATACATTGTAACCGCACAGGCTTTAGCGGTTGTTATCCGATGCATCCCATAGGGCCTTAACGTTATTCGATGCAATTCTACATCCCCCATTACTTAATGTTAAGCGATTTTAGCGTTATCTGAGGTAAACATTATCCGAGTTATTACTGTATCACATTTTTGCTACAGAATTGCTGCATACTAACAACCCAACTGAGACATCTACATTACAGGCATCATTTTACCTTATTTAATGTAGCCAGAGAATAAGCTTCCCCAGAAAAATTACCAGGTAATTCCGCTGCTTGGACAGATGATTTCTTGAGTGCTTTCTGAGTTCTGTCAAATTCTTGGAAAATATGAGGCGCTGAAGTGGACTGTTTGCTCAGGAAAGAGTTAGGCGAACTCTGTGAAGTCTTTACTAGCAACCCATAGATAACCTGCCGGATTGGCAGAGCAGTAGCATGAGCACTGCACCTTTGCATGTTCTCTACCTGAACATGAAGGATGGTTCTTCTTAACACCAAGGCGTCACTAACAAAAGGTGCAAGAAGGCCTTTAGCTAAAGCAGCAAGAATCCACTCAGGTAATTCTAAGTTCTTCGCCGCCTCGGATTCGTAAACTCCATTCTGAAAGAAATCTCTGAGATTGACACGGGAGGGTTCGTATTCCTCCATAAAAGAGGCGAGAAGCCGCCTCGTTTCCTCCTCGTCGTGTTTCTTCACATATTTCAGTACGTTTTCTATCGCCTCAGCAGGGTCGGCAAAACGAGACAGCCAGTTCAGCAGCCCTTGAATGCGGGCGGGCTTTCGACCTTTCTGCCGGGAGCCTCCGACAGGAAGGTGTGCCTTGCTGAAGAACATTTCAATCGCCGGCAGGTTAATGTAATCGTTGCCATTCATCACCGCAAAAAGAGGCAGGAGGCTTTTGTTCATGTTGCCGAAATGGCTACAAAACCTTTCTAATGAGAAGCACCTGGCTGGGATATAGCAGCCAGGCGAGTCTTTGCAAAGGTTTTGCCACTGGAAGTAATTCAGAGGGCAGTAGCCAGCCTTGAGGTCGAAAATGCAGAAATCGCTATCTAAGGTTAGCACTGGGCAACTCAAATGATTGGCTAGGGATACAATTTCCCGGTCTGCCTCGTAAAAAGACTGGACAAAAGGCACTCGGAGTTTAGCCAAGATCTGCTTAAAGACCTCTCTGATGAGCAACGGCAAGACGCTCCCTACACCACCACAGGAGAGAGAAGAAGCGGCCTGGATTTTCTCCCGAGCTCTTTCCTTCAAGGTTGTAAGCTTTTTGTCCGATGCATCACACCCTCCATCCAGTACAACGTAGGGATGTATATCACATGCAGTCAGTGTTTCGAAGAACCTCTGCACACGACTGGCAAAAGATCCATAATCACCACCATGCCGGATGTCAAGATTAGAGTCGAAGTAAAGGCGATGGTACAGGTTGTTTCCATCGATAACGATATCAACATTCTTCAACTGCAGATCAATGAAGAACTCCTTATGTTCCCCTATATACGTCATTAATCCTTGGATGCCCATACTGCTGAGCTAAAAGGCTTTTGCTAAAAAGGTAAGAAAGACAAATTAGCCTTTTGAATACTAATGCACAAACACCCAAAAAGCCGAACCTGGGAAACACACTGTGTATAGATTCTTCTTGTGCCATATCCCATTCTGAATATTGGCAATCATCATGGTGATCTGCCATGAAAACTGTCCTGAGAATATAATGCAGTGGCCTGCATTTTGTCACCCTGCTTATTTAACTTATATACAGGGCACATATTGCAAAATCCAGGGCTGGATGAATCACAAGTTGGAACTAAAGTTGCTGAGAGAAGCATCAACAACTTGAGATTTATTTATTTAGATTTATATTGCCGCCCAATCGGCGAGGCAACTTAGATATGCAGATGATACTACCCTAATGGCAGAAAGTGAGGAAGACCTAAAGAAGATTCTGCTTAGGTTGAAAGAAGAGAGTGCAAAAGCTGGCTTGAGACATCAAGAAAACCAAGATAATGGCAACAGGTCCTATCAGTCCCTGGAAAATAGATGGGGAAGAAGTAGAATCAGTGACAGATTTACTTTCCTAGGATCAAAGCTCACTGCAGATGGTGATTGCAGCCATGAAATAAAAAGGCGACTGATGCTTGGGAGGCAAGCTATGAGAAACCTGGGGAACATGGTTAAAAGTAGAGACATCACCTTGCAAACAAAAGTCCACATAGTCAAAGCAATGGTATTCCCAGTAGTAATGTATGGTTGTGAGAGCTGGGCCATAAAGATAGCTGAGCACAGAAGAATAGATGCCTTTGAAATGTGGTGTTGGAGAGTACCCTGGGCAGCAAGGAGAACAAATAGGACAATCTTAGAAGAAATCAACCCTGACTGCTTGGAAGGTCAAATAGTAAAGATGAAACTAAAGTACTTTGAACATCAAATGAGAAGAGAGGATTCACTTGAGAAAGCCTCGATGCTGGGAAAGGTGGAGGGCAAAAGAAGTGGGCATCAGAGAATGAGATGGCTAGATGGCATTGTTGACGCAATGGGCACAGAACTGGGTGGGTTGAGGAGGATGGTGGAGGATAGGGGTGCCTGGCGCATAATGGTCCATGGGGTCGCAAAGGGTCGGAATCGACTATGTGACTGAACAAATACATTTGCCAAAGAGTTAGCATCTATTGACAATGGTTTGAGTGACCCAGGCAATATTGCAGCATATAACAACCTGTTAGTTATGGTGCATCAAATTTGATAATGTCCCAGAAGCTATTTAAGGTGCCATTTTTTTGGTCTTTTTTTTCTGTTAACTCTCTGATATGGTTCGTAAAAGTATCTACCAGGCTAGCTAACCATTGTGTCCCTCTGTACCTGATGTGTGTAAACTGATGCCAAGAAGTCTCTCTGATGTCTGAGGGAGTGGACTCGACCCATGAGTTAGTCTTTAAGTTGCATGTTTTGTCTTTTTGCTTTGTTTGCTCTCTGATAAATCCTTTTCTGAAGATGATCATCCAATCAGTTGGGGGAGGGGGGGTTGTCATTCCTTTCTGACAGGTCTCCTCCTGTGTTTAATATGTCCAGACTTGCACAGAAACACAGCAAGGAAAAAAGCTGTATCGTTCGCATTTCCGCCTGCTAAGCAGCTCTGAGAGCCTAACAAGCCTTGCCTGCTCCATTCCCACCAGCATCAGACTCTGCCAAAGTGTCTGCGAACGTTTCCGTGGTCATGTGGCAGTCATGACTAGATGCTGGAGCAGTTACTTTCCTGCTAAAGCCTATTTAGTAAAGGTAAAGATTTCCCTTGCTCGAAAGCCAGTCGTATCCGACTCTAGGGGTCAGTGCTCATCTCTGTTTTTAAGCCGAAGAGCCAGCGCTGTCTGCTTCTGCAGAAGTTTCCATGGTCATGTGGCAGGCATGACTAGACACCGGAGCACATGGAACGCTGTTACCTTCCCACCGAAGTGGTCCCTATTTATCTACTTGCAATTTCTTGCTTTCGAACTGCTAGGTTGGCAGGAGCTGGGACAGGCGACGGGAGCTCATTCCAACACGCAGCCGACTTTCAAAAGCTTAATATCTTAACCACCCCAACTTCCTGATTAGCTAAGCAATTACAATTCTATAGGGCTTAGTGCACACTCTCTGGGTGGTTCACAATTAGCATTTTGCCCTCCAACATGCTCAGTGCTCATTTTAGCGAAGGCACAGTCAACCTCGAAGCCCACGTCAGACTCGAACTCGCAACGTTCGGGGTGCAGAGCAGCCGTTTTAACCACTACGCTATCGGGGCTTACTTGTAGAAAGGCGGACGGAGCTACCTTTTTCCCTTAACGTTCCATCCAGCTCGCGCTGGAGGCGGCCGTTCTCTCGGACGCCACGACCGCGCCGAGACAGAGAAAGGGGGCGGGGCCAGGCCGTAACGTCATCCAGAAGTCACGCACCACGCGTCGTTTTGCTCCTCAAAGGCCCGCCTCCTGCAATCCCGTCGTGCCAAGCGCCGTCTCTTAGCAACGGGAACCAAACACTGAGGATGCAGGGGGGGTGGGGGAGATGCTGGTTCTGGTTTGCTTCGCAGTCTCGTCGGGGGGCGCTTGAGTGAGGGAAGCTGAAGAGGGGCTTCCTCTGTCCCAGCGCCTGTGGTTGAAGGGACGAGAAAGGTAAATCTAGGCAAAGTTAGACAGAGGGGACTGGAGTGGCTCAAGTGGTTAAGACGCTGAACTTGGCGACTGGAAGGTCAGAGTTCGATTCCCGAGTACTGCACGATGGAGTGAGCTCCCGTCTCTGTCCCAGCTCCTGCCCATCTAGCAGTTCATAAAGCAAAACATTGCAAGTAGATAAACAGGGACCACTTCGGTGGGAAGGGAAACAGCGTTTTGATGCCCCATTGCTGTTTGTAGCCAAAGAGCCAGCGCTGTCTGAATTTCCATGGCCATGTGGCAGACATGACTAGATACTGGAACACATAAAATGCTGTTATTTTTCCCCACTGAAGTGGTACAAACTTTTAAACAGTAATTTTTCTACTCCTTAACTCTGACCAGAAATGCTCCTTTTTAAAATATATTTAAGTTCCCTCATTTTAACTTCTGCCTCTTGATAGATTTCAACTTCTAATCTGGATATTTTGTTATGCTATGCCGGTCTTGGACCATAATAAAGATTGATTGATTGATTGATTGATTGATCATCAAAGCGGTACTTATTAATCTACTTGCAATTTCTTGCTCTCGGACTGCTAGGTTGGCAGGACCTGGGACAGAGATGGGAGCTCACTCTGTCATGCAGCCCTCGGGTCTCATAATGCTGACTTTCCAGTCATCAAGTTCAGTTTCTTAATCACTAAGCTACCTCTGTCCCTAGAATGGAGAATCGTGGTGGCTAAAGTCCACCAGAAGAGGTTATTTTGTTGTTGTTCAGTCGCACAGTCGATTCCGACCCTCTGCGACCCCATGTGGACCACTGTCCGCCAGGCACTCCTGTCCTCCACCATCCCCCTCAACTCGCTCAGCTCTGTGCCCATTGTGTCTACAATACCATCTAGCCATCTCATCTTGGGCCGTCCCCCTTCTTCTTTTGCCCTCTACCCTTCCCAGCATCAAGGCTTTCTCAAGCAAATCCTCTCTTCTCATTTGATGTCCAAAGTACTTTAGCAGTCAGGGTTGATTTCTTCTAAGATTGACCTATTTGTTCTCCTTGCTGTCCAGGGGATTCTCAAAACTCTCCTACAACACCACATCTCAAAGACATCTATTCTTCTGCGCTCAGCTTTCCTAATGGTCCAGCTCTCACAACCATACATTGCCACCGGGAATACCATTGCTTTGACTATACGAATTTTTGTTTACAATTTGATGTCTCTGCTTTTCACTATGCTCCCCAGGTTTCTCATAACTTGTCACATGGCTTCAATCACCATCTGCAGTGAGCTTTGATCCTAAGAAAGTAAAATCTGTCACTCCTTCTACTTCTTCCCTATCTATTTTCCAGGGACTGATAGGGCCTGTTACCATTATCTTGGTTTTCTTGATATTGAGTCTCAAGCCAGCTTTTGCACTTTCATCTTTCAATTAAATAAACAAATATTATATTAATGACGTATCATACAGGATCATAAACAATGATGAAATATCAGAATATGAATTTATGTCATTAAAATATAGATGGCATTTCTCAAATGAAAGGCTCAATACAAGAAAATATGTGGAATAATAATAATAAATTTTGTGTCAGAAATTTTTCTGGGTTGAAAGGATTTTTGTGGAAGAAACTCCGCTCAAATGCCCAAATGAGGCTCCTTTCATGTCCCCAAGAGCTGGCACACATACGGGTGCTCAGTCAATCATGCAGTACCCAGGTTTCGAACTGCAAACTTGCCAGCCTTCCAGCTAACAAGGCAAGCTTCTTAACCACTCAGCCAAAATATATAAATAAATAAATTCAGATTTACAGAGGCTTGGTTGAACAGAGGATTGCAGGCATGCAGAAAGTCAGGCTGTTATGCAGAGATATTAGTCACATATACCTGAACAGATATCTGATAGAAGATAGTGCTGGTAAATAACTATATTTACTTATCTGCTGAGATTTTTCACTCATATTTTGTAAGAATCTGATTCACTGTTTGAAAAGAAAAATGTGGCATATTGGCAAATAAAATGAAAATGAGGCATAGTGTGGAATCATTAAATGAAAACTAAGGAAGTGGTTTAAGCAAGGTACAGTACACTGCACATATGCAGAATGCAAAAAGTTATTAAACTGTCAATAGAAAAAATAAATGAAGGAAATGAAAAAGTGAGATATTAATAGTATGCATATAAGATTGAAATGAAGAGTGAGATCACATGATAAGCTAGAATGAATGCTTTAATATTATGTTCAGGAATAACATAATTTCTTCAATGAGTGAAGTAAATTGGCAGCACTTTGGGAAGATTTTAGGGAAAAGAATGAAATCTGTTCAGTCAACTGTAAGTGAAAGGTAGAAATGCAAAATACTGTACAGTTATTTCCTCTTTCTTGTGAAGACTGTCTTTTACAGTATAACAGGCATGTGAGTGACATCTACTTTTACTCTAGCAATTTAAAGAATTAGTTCACAAATGATTCAGCGAAAGAGAGCTTAATAAAGGTCTCCAGAGAAAGAGAGCTTAATAAATGTCTCCCTTGCTCGAAAACCAGTCGTGTCTGACTCTGTGGAATGGTGCTCATCTCCATTTACAGCCAAAGAGCCAGCACTGCAGACATTTTCGTTGTTGTGTACTCTGTAACCTTTCACACCAAAGTTGTACCTATTTATCTACTTGCAATTTCTTGCTTTTGAATTGCCAGGTTAGCAGGAGCTGGGGCAGACGATGGGTACGCACTCCATTGTGCAAGCTCAGCGTCTTAACCACTAAGCCACCGTGGCCCTGGCAAAAGAGAACTTACCTACATTGATAAACCTGTCTGACTAATAAGTTGTCACAGCCATGCTTCCATGAGTAGGTGATTAAATGCTCTGTTCCTGTTGCAAGTGAGGTGTACTCATGAGAGATATAAAGAAGATCTTAAGGCTGACATGAGACCTGTGTACATAATAGGCATTTCAGGTGGCCTCCTTTTTGGTGTTTTTTAGTCTCCTCACTATTTATTTATTTATTACATTTCTATACTGCCCATTTGGGAAATTTCCCACTCTGGGTGGTGTACATACAAATACTGTATCAAATAACCAAACAAAACACACAACAAATAAAAAACAGACCAACCAAACAAATATGTCCAAAAGTAAAATAAAATAAAATAGCTGTTGTCTGAGATCACAGAGGATCAACTAGCTGGCTAACTTATTCCTAAATTTAAAACTACTGTATCATGTTATAAAATTATTGTTGCTGCTTGATTACACAATTGCAAGTAGATAAATAGGTACCACTTCAGTGAGAAGGTAACATTGTTCCGTGTGCTCTCGTGTCTAGCCATGCCTGCTACATGACCATGGAAAAGTCTGCAGACTCAGACAATGCTGGCTCTTTGGCTGTAAATGGAGATGAGCACTGTTCCCTAGAGTCGGATGCAACTGGCTTTTGAGCAAGGGTGACCTTTACTATAAATTGCTTTTTGATACATATTGAGGTTTTTTCTTTTTCTTCTCTCCTAGATGCCTTTTGTGACTCTTGCTTTATGACAAAGAAGCCTTTGATTCTATGGATTGAGTATTAAATTCTGAGTTGACTCTGCTGGGTGGAGCAATGCTGAGATTCCAAGAAGTAGTTAAGCCGGGTACTTCTTTAACAACAATCTCTACTTGTGCAAAGACATTGATTTCAGGACGATATACTATCAAACAAAAACTTGGTCGTGGAAGCTTTGGAACTGTCTATTTGGTTTCTGATAAAAAGGCAAAAGAAGAAGAAGAACAATTGTAAGTGGTTTGTGATGTGAATTCACTGGGTTTGTCTTTTTTAAACAGACTAAATATCTGATTAGGGACTGCAGTAGCTCAAGTAGCTAAAGACGCTGCCTAGAGGGTGGGAGGTCAGCAGTTCAATTCCCAAGTACTGCAGGATGAAATGAGCTCCTGTCTTTGTCCCAGCTCCTGCCAACCTAGCAGTTTGAAAGCAAGAAACTGCAAGTAGATAAGTAGGGACCGCTTGGGTGGGAAGGTAAACAACATTCCGTGCGCTCCGGTGTCTAGTCATGCCTGCTACATGACCACAGAAATGTCTGCAGAAACAGACAGTGCTGGCTCTTCAACTTTGAAACAGAGAAGAGTGCTGACCCCTAGAGTTAGGTACAACTGGCTTTCAAGCAAGGGAAACCTTTACCTTTTATATATCTGATTTGGTTAGATTTTTAACTGTTGTCTTTAAGGACAAAAGACAACAACACTCTTATGCATTTTTGGCATTCCACATCAATAAACATTTTGCTGGCATCCATATAGTCTACACTTTCTGAAATAAAATGGATTCTTGAGCCAAGAAAAGTTGAATCAATCCATAATACAAAATAACAGTGATCAGAGATCCAATATGTCTGATTTTTCACTGTGTCCTCACATCCTGAATTTATCTAAGTTCTTCCCAGCTTTTTTCTACTTTTCTTAGGAGTATGCTTTCCCCTCTCTGTATAGCTTTTTTTCCTCCTGGCTTTTAGTACATATAGCTAATCATCCTTGACTTATTGGCATTTCGCCAGTTCATTTTCACATGTCTCCTAGGCCATGCCTAGCAGCTGTTGGAGATACAGTAGTTCTCTGTCATGCATAGAGAGAGAGCCATTTAGCAAAAAATTGAGCTGGTATTGCCATCAGGGTAGTAATGGCTGATTAAGAAAAGGATCTTATGATTGGATTTAGCACTATACTGTATCAGCATAAGTTGTATTAAAACAATAATTTTATTTAAAACAAGAGTTTTTGACACATTTTTTGTTATCCATATATTACAGACTTCTATCCCGCATAGCTTTTGATCCAAAGTCCTTATACCTTACAAAAATAGCCCCAAAATATCATTAATATAATACAGTACAATGCTTTTTAAAGCTGTCAACTGATGCATAGCTAGAATAATTGTAGATTATTTTTTCTTAACTACAGGATATTTATTTTAGTGGTAGTCCTAACCAGCAGGAGGCAAAGGTGTTTGCTTCCATACGAGGCCTCATTGTATCCAGCTTGTTCTAAACTGAAATCTTTTTGTTTGGTATGAGGGTCCTTCTGGCTTTTCAGTGAAATACTTTTAGATTGGTAAAAGTAAAGGTCGCCTTTGCTCGAATGCCAGCCATATCTGACTCTAGGGTGTGGTGCTCGTCTCTTTTTATAGTCCAAGAGCCAACGCTGTCTGCATTTGCAGATGTTTTCATGTACATGTGGCAGGCATAACTAAACACCGGAACGCAGTACTTGGGTCTCGAACTGCTGGCTTGCTGACCTTCCACTTGAGCCACCTCAGTCCTTACCTTTCTGTTTGAAAGGACTCTGCAGTTTAACATTGTCCCACTTGAGGGAGCCCGTGTATAACTCATACCACAAGAAAGTAGGGAATTCTCTAATTTGTCAGAGCATCTCTCATCAGAATTGTTATTTAACTTTAGCAGTGCGTTTTGGTAAGTCATTCTCAAATGCTGTACCATCGTTGTGTGTATCAAAGAAATATTATGTTTTAGAAAACAGAGATCTAATGATGGACCTCCCTATCAAAAGAGACTTGTCCAGTTTAGAATCTCTTGTGCACAAATTGTGACAGGCACTGCTTATATTGCAGTATCACATCTCCTGTTTCCATTATCATCACAATCGGAAGCAGTGATGCTGAGTTTGCTTTCCTGTGTCATAATGCAGACACAGGGTCAGTAAGGAACTGCAGTGGTGGCGCACTGCCAGAGTTGGCCCAAGGCACTTTGGTGCTGGACATGGAGCAGCAAACGGTCTTCCTTCTGACCCAATCCAAAGTGCATCTGACCCAAGTTACTTTGGCACATGAGGCAGAAAATGCCACAAACTTGCTTCTTTGTCTCTGGCAGAAGAAATGCAACAATAACAAATTAAACCACTAAGATTTATTTATTTTTGCCTTTTCGTGATCTCCAAAATCTACTGCTTGAAATATTTGCCTCCTAATGTCGGAGTAATAGGGACTGCAGTGACTTAGGGGTTAAGATGCTGAACTTGACAACCAGAAGGTTGGCAGGTCAGCAGTTTGAGACCCAAGTGCTGCATGATGGAGTGAGCTCCGGTTGTCTGTCCCAGCTCCTGCCAACCTAGCACTTCGAATGCAAAAAAATTTGCATGTAGATAAATAGGTACCACTTCAGTGGGAAAGGTAACAGCATTCCGTGCACTCTGACGTCTAGACCTGCCACATGACCACGGAAACATCTTTAGACACAGACAGTGCTGGTTCTTCGGCTGTAAATGGAGATGAGCACTAAGCCCTACAGTCGGACACAACTGGCTTTCGAGCAAGGGAGACCTTTACCTTAACCTTTAATGTAGGAGTGGACAAAAGGTATCCCCATGGACCCAAATGTGGCATAGTCCTCCAGCTTTTCTCCATCCTCTCCCCCAAGTTTTACAAATTAATATTCTCCCCCCCCCCTTGAAAAATTCCACTTCTGTCCAGGGACCATAACAGGCACTTTTGCTGCCATTTTTGAGGAGCACCTGTTGCAGCTTCCAGTCTCCTGATATGTATAAAACAAATAGGCCACTATAAGTTGTAAAGGCAGCTTGGAGTTTAAAAGACCAGTTTCCCTCCAGTTATCTTGCAGTTGGGCAGCACAGTGTTTGGGCAGTGATGGGTTGTTACCGGTTCGGACCGGTTCGCCCGAACTGGTAGCACCCATCAGGAGGGGGTCGTTGGGGTGGTGGTTAACCCCTGAGCAACCGGTTTGGTCGCCTCTCCGGGGGCCCCTCTGGAAGTGTATTTCCGGGCAGCCAAAATGGCTGCCCGGCACTGCGCATGCATCAAACCTCCATTTGATGCATGCACACTTCTATTTTTTAGTGTGCATGCATCAAATAGAGGTTTGACGCATGCACACTAAAAAAAGAACTGCATGCGTCAAATGGAGGTTTGATGCATGAGCAGTGCCACGCAGCCATTTTTTACTTTTAATTTTTTTGCTCCCTCCCAAACGTCATCACGTTGGCTACGCCCACGACATAATGACGTCATGATGTCGGCTAAGCCCATGACGTAATGATGTCTCGGTGGGGTAGCGAAAAAATTGACAGCCCACCACTGTGTGTGGGTCTGGTCTAAATGTTCTCACTGGCTCTTAAGAACTGGTCATTGGTCAAATCTGTCAGCACAGCAGTGTGACAGCTGTAGTGATGGACTTTTTTTAAAAAAACACATAAAACACATCACGATAGCTCTGAGAATTTGTTGCATTTGTTCTGGTCTGAGAAATTACAGCACTTTCAGATAGCACCGTATGGTGCTACAGTAATGCAGTGTGCATGTGTGTGTGAATATGGGCAAAGGTAAAGGCCACCCTTGCTCGAAAACCAGTTGTATCCAACTCTAGGGTTCAGTGCTCATCTCCATTTACAGTAAAAAAGCCAGTGCTGTCTGCAGACATTTCCATGGACATGTGGCAGACAACTCAACACCAGAGTGCACAGAACACTGTTAACCTTCCCACCAAAGTGGTACCTATTTATCTACTTGCAATTTCTTGCTTTCAGACTGCTAGGTTGGCAGAGCAGGGACAGAGACAGGAGTTCATTCCGTCATGCAGTACTCGGGACTCAAACTGCTGACCTGACGACCTTCCAGTGGTCAAGTTTAGCATCTTAACCACTTGAGCCATGTGTATGAATATGGTGGGCTTTTATTTTGCCTTTGCTAGCATGAAAGTGGGATTAGGAACTGGTGGCAGAATAATGAAATTTTCTATCCTGACCGCTTGAAGGCCCAGCTTAAGACACCTCAGTTTCCTCAAGTTGCTGCTGTATTTCCTATGTACAAACTTGTGTTTTTGTTTATATCATTTAATTAAAACTGCGCTGCTCAGGTGAAGAGGCTTTTGCAACCACCTCAGAATATATGCAATCTACTGGTTAATATCTCGGATATGGAGAATTCATGTTTGTTTCCCATTCTTGCTTTCCAAATAACCTCAAACCACTCATTTTCTTTCAGGTTGCCCACCGTATTTCCAGATTCAAGTATCCATAGTTTCAGTTATCTGTGGGTCTAGAAATATGCAATAAAATATCCTGGGGGTAGAAACAGTTCTTTTTAATGTGCTAGTGTGGAAACCTAATGGCTAACTTATCATCTTACTCAGATACTGTACTTAAGTTTTCCAAATGCATTGCTAGTCTTCCATCCTCTGCTGTCTTTGTTATGTAACCGTGGAGAGCATGTAAGGACTGTTCCTCTGTCAGCTGATCTTGAGCGGTGCTGCCTGCCTTTTAAAACAAATTTAGGGTTTCAGTATGCAGTCCTCTCGTCCCAATTGCCCATTGCGCATGGAAATCCTCCCCCCCCCCCGTTTCTCCTCCCTTAAAGGGCACTTCTCCAATTAGTCCCCACCTGTATTATTTATTAGTGATAATGGTTCGGCATTCTTGTGCTCCCAAATGGTCACTGGGAAGACACTGCAGTCCCTAGTGGGTAACGAAAGTCCTCATTGGTTGCGTCTAAAGAAAGCTTTGAGTTAGGGCTTACTGTTCCAAAGCATGCACGCCCAAGCAACAGAAGTACACAGCAGGCAACGGGGACTTCAGTTCCATCAATATTCAAGAGCCGTTAATATGTCCCCTCGGTGGAAGGCGCATGCTGAGAGGTGGCAAAGCACCCAGCCCTGTTCCTGCATGTGGTCATGGTGGGGTGTCAGCACCACTTCTGCCCCTGACTTGCATTATACCATTAATCCCGACTCATGCTAGGATTCCTTGGAAACGGTGCACTTAGCTGAATAATTTATCGCGCGTCTCTCAATTATTGATGCCGCCTTATTACAACCGAAATAAAAATCTAAAAGGTGGAAAGGAGCTCTGTAACTTATGAATATCCACGAGATAATCAGCGGATTGCTGTGTAGTTAAATCCCCGCCTTGGCATCCCGTTTGCTGCTCTGAAAGTATTTCCAGAGAGAACATTCTGCCGAAACTGAATCGATTAATACAATAACAAATGGCTCCCTGCCGGTGGCACTGAATTTGCTCATCTAATCACGCTGGGTTGCCTTTTCTTTTCACGTTGCCAAGGTCTGAAAATAAAATTATACATAATGTAGAGAGAGGGCAAGGCATTGGGAAAGGAATCGGGAAAGTGAAAGCTCTTATCAGGTCATGGAGTGTGTAAGGCCTCTGTTAGGTAGGGAAGAAGGCTTTGGGATAGATATTTGCTCAAAGTGGCAACATATCTTACATTTCGGATCTTGTCTTTCTGGGGTGGGAATTGTTGGTAGGAGGAAGTATGCAGTGGTGGGCTGTCAAAATTTTTGCTACCCCACCGTGGCGGAGCTGACATCATGGGCAGAGCCAACATCATGACTTCATGATGTTGTGGGTGGAGCCAACATCATGACATCATGATGTTATGCGCGGAGACAAAGAAATAAAATAAAATAAATAAAAATTAAATAAAAATACACATTAAAATTAAAATAATCAACCAACCCACCCACCCACCCCAAACACAAATCAACCAACCCACCCCAAACACAAACCCGTCACTTACCTGGCCTGGGGTCAGGGAGCAGGCAGTAGGCAGGCAGGCAGTAGGCAGGCAGGCAGCCAAGAAGCGTGGTGGTGCAGTGGCAAACTGCCACTGTGACAAACCGCTACAGCAGCGCGGCGAGGAAAGGCCGCCGCCACCGCTTCTTCAGGCGCTACCTGCGCCCTTCCCAGACAGCCAAAATGGCTGCCCGGAACTGCGCATGCGTCAAACCACCATTTGATGCATCCAGACTTCTATTTTTTAGTGCACATGCATCAAATGGAGGTTTGATGCATCCATTTTGGTTGCCTGAAAATACACTTCTGGAGGGTGGCCGGAGAGGCGACCGAACCAGTCATCTGGAGTTTCTCAAACTCCCCCCCCCCGGCGATCCCCTCCAGAAAGCTGCTACCGGTTCAGGCAAACTGGTCCGAACTGGTAGCAGCCCATCACTGGAAGTATGGCTTTACCTTAACTGACATGAAGTGGAGATTCATAATTCTTTCTGAATAATAATTATGATGATGAGGACGGTTCTAGACAATCCATATATTTCCTTTTTGAAATATGCACACATATTTCATCCACCTCCTGATTGAAGACCTCTCTCCATGGAGCAGGGAGGGGATATGTTGGCTGTTCTCTCTCTCCACTGTAACCCGCACACCCCTTCCCACATAGTTCCAGGGAGTCCTGCTCCAGCTTGTTCAGTGGATGAAGAGTGAGACTTGCTAAAAATAACCATTTGCACTCAACTGCGGAGGGATTCCTGTCAAGGAATGCAACCTCCCTCCCATCAAATGAATGCCACCTGATGACTTTATCAATTTCTGATTATGTAGTTGATGCATTATTTGGGTAAAGTAAGCTTCCACATGCACTCCAGAGTTACCTTTATCAGAACAAATGAACAAAAACAAATTAGAAGATGGAGGAAGAACCTCACTGGACAAGGAAACAACATCAAATGAGGATATAGCTGAGGAACTCAACCTCTCCTACATCACTTGGAGGACCTTGGATAGGCTGAGGGTCGGAGTGGCTAAATGAAAGACCAGCATGCTCAAGTGAGGGCTGCTGGCAGACAACAACACACTGTGAATGTGGAGAGATACAGAATCCAGCTCATTTACCTGGTCTGCCAATTACGGTCAGAAACATGTAGCGATGAGGACATAAGTTTGGACAATGACAAAGCCAAGAAAGTGGCTTCATTTTGGCAGTCCAGGGTTTGATCGGGGCACAAAAGAAGAAGAACAAATCAAGAGGAGTGCTTTCCCCTCAGCTACCTCCCTGACTACCTGAATGGTCAGCAGGTCATCAGTTTGAGACCCGAATGCTGCACAGCAGAGTGAGCTCCCATCGTCTGCCCCAGCTCCTGCCACCTCAGCAGTTCAAAAACAAGATATTGCAAGTAGATAAATAGGTACTGCTTTGGTGGGAAAGGTAACAGCATTTTGTCATGCCTGCCACATGACCATGGAAACATCTGTAAATGCAAACAGCACTGGCTCTCTTTTCCAACTGCCTCGCACTTTCCCTAGCATTATCTGTCTTTTCCAGAGAGTCTTGTCTTATTTAAAAATAAGTATTTTCACCATTTGCCTTGTTGATTGCAACTTTGCGGGCCTGTGTGTTCCATAGTTTTGGATTTTGTTTGCAGCTCTGAGAGAAATGTTCACTACAGTCTGTGAGCCATGCAGATTAGCATTCTTCAAAGAGATTCTTCACAAATCCTATATTTACACAATCAACATGAAGAAATACTGCCCCACTGTTTACCTCTCAATGACCAGACACAAAAGCAAACCATGCTAACTTATCATTGGTGAAGCTGCTAAATGCAACTGGAAGATAATAAATGTCCTTTACTCTTTAAGGCAGCTCCACTTCCAATTGCAACACTACTATTTTGTCTGTTTCTACTCTTGTCATTACATATTTTCATCCGAACAAAGCTGAATACAGATGTTCCAAGCTGTTCCTTGATGTTATATGAATAATTGAGAAATCAGAAGTGTACCATGGGTTCGTTTGCTCAATTCCTCCTGCCCCGTGTCCAAAACTATAGTTTCAAATCATGATTTTAAAGAAATTACAGGTTTTTTTAAATACACAACATATATATGTATTAGATATTGACATTAGCTGTGACTGGTATATGTGACGTTCAAACAAACTACAGTACTGTATTGTATTTGGAAAGAAAGCAGAGGCAGTAGCTCTTAGCGTGGTTCTGAACGGTAGATGGCAGTAATGTAACACTTGAATGGCTTCCAATAACTGCTGTACACACACATTACACATTATTCCTCATAATTTTCTGACTCTGAAGGAATTTCTTTGTTTTATCTGCAATATAAATATTTAAATTTTACTTTGAAAGAGAAAAAATGTCTTTTAAAAGGTAATAAAAGTGTATAATTGTCCTTGATAAAAAGTACAAATAGAATTTAAGGACTCAGTTTTGCAGAAATATGTTTATATCCCTTACTCATCCTTTTTCCAAATAGTTTAGCGTTGAACCCTTTCTGTTGCTTTGCATTCAGTACTTTCGTTTCTGTAGAAATTTGCTCCCTGTACTCAGGAGAATTCTCAACTTCTTGAAAACTTGCTTGCTTACTGAGAAAATTAAAATTACAGTATAAAGTAAAACCAACTCCCTTTACGTAGACTCAGTGACTTAGTGAGGATGTGATATAGTAATTCAAATGTTGCACTGAGACTCTAGAGCAGGGGTGCCCAAACTTTTTGGGCCATGGGCCAATCATGTGGTTCAGGGAGCCGGTCACTAAGGCCCGGGGCCCGGGTACAGCCCCTGATGCTAAGTCATCTGGCCCTGAATCCCTCGTCACTCCTGGAAGTGGACAAGAGCTTCGCGGGCCAGATGGATTGGCGTCAGGGGCCGCACCCAGCCCTCGGGACTTAGTTTGGGCACCAATGCTCTAGAGCAGGCATGCCCAAACTACGGCCCGCGAGGCCATTTCATCCGGCCCCCGACATGGTATAGGAACTCTTATTATTTTATTTTATTTTTTAAAAAATTTTTTGCGGACTTTTTTTTTTTGCGGAGGGATCACAAATCAGTGCCTAGTTCCTTCCTTCTGCTGCTTAGTACTAGGAATTCTGCCGAATCTAATTTAGAATTGCTGAATCCCTCCGCCTAGCTGATTTGGCTGTTAAGAGTGGAGAGAGAGACTGAGCCTGAGGCCATCCGGGAGCTAAAAGTAAGCGTCCACCATTTTGTCTTAGCCTTCCGCTTATTCAGGGCTGAGGGGGGGGGGGAGAATGGTTTCTTCTGGGAGAGGGAGAAAGAGGTGTGTGTGTGTGTGTGTGTGTGTGTGAGAGAGAGAGAGAGAGAGAGAGAGAGAGAGAAAGAGATGTGTGTGTGTGTGTGTCCAGGATTACAAGCAGTTTCTTCTGGGAGAGGGAGAAAGAGGTGTGGGGTGGGGAGAGAAAGAGGTGTGTGGGGGGGAGAGAAAGAGGTGTGTGTGTGTGTGTCTCCCGACCTCCCTAGAGCTGATGCGCGCTAATTTTGAACTCCTCCCCCCCTCTTTTATGCTGCAGCAAGCCAGAATGTCGGGATTCGAATCCTGACATTTTGCCTTGCTGCAGCCTCCAGGGAGGTGGGAGAACTTTGGAAACAGCTTGGATCGGGTCCCCACACCTCCCTGGACCCGGCGGGGGGGTCAGAGACCCCAAAATTGGTTAAAAAAAAGTCCATTTTTTTTACCAATTTTGGGGTTTCTGACCCCCCCGGCGGGTCCAGGGAGGTGTGGGGACCCGATCCAAGCTGTTTCTGGGCTTCCCCGACGTCCTGAGCTAGAGCAGCAAGCCAGAATGTTGGGATTCGAACTCTGACATTCTGGCTTGCTGCACTGGCTCAGGACGTCGAGGAAGCCCAGAAACAGCTTGGATCGTGTCTGCCCACCTCCCTGGACCCGCCGGGGGGGGGGTCAGAAACCCCAAAATTGGTTTAAAAAAAAAAAGTCCGTTTTTTTACCAATTTTGGGGTTTCTGACCCCCCCCCCCGGCTGGGTCCAGGGAGGTGTGGGGACCCGATACAAGCTGTTTGTGGGCATCCCCGACGTCCTCAACCAGTGCAGCAAGCCAGAATGTCGGGATTCGAACCCTGACATTCTGGCTTGCTGCACTGGCTCAGGACGTCGGGGAATCCCAGAAACAGCTTGGATCGTGTCCCCTGCCTGCTCCAGAGAGATCAGAGGACCCGATCTACAGCTGCAGGGTGGCTGGGAAAGCTGACGGGGACTCCCTGTCGGCTTCCCTAGCCACCCGCCCTTGCCTCCGTAGCTGCAGGGTGGCTGGGAAGCTGAACGGAGAACCCCGTTCAGCTTTCCACCCACCCTGCTGCTAAGAACGACTGTATCGGATAACGTTAAAATCATGTTATTCGATACAAGATTTTTCCGAAAATCTTGTAACGTTATACGGTTTTAGCGCTATATGATACTCACGTTATACGGGGTATTACTGTATTGGTATAAGTTGGAAGTCAAAATTGATTTACAGTATTATGGCTGTGCATTGTGTAATTCCTGATTTTAAATTGATTGGGAGACCCAATGCGCGCTAATTTTGAAGTTCCCCCACCCTCTGAGGCTGCAGGAAGCCAGGCAGGACATGATGTCAGGAAGCAGATCTTTTCTAAGGCTAATGACTTTTCATTGCTAATTAAAATCTAAAGTTTCAGGTAGGTGGGGTTTTAATTGGCAATGAAAAGTCATTAGCCTTAGAAAAGATCCGCTTCCTGTCAGGAAGCGGGTCTTTTATAAGGCTAATGACTTTTCATTGCTAATTAAAATCCAGAGTTCCAGGTATGTGGGGTTTTAATTGGCAATGAAAAGTCATTAGCCTTATAAAAGATCTGCTTCCTGACATGATGTCAGAAGCAGATCTTTTCTAAGGCTAATGACTTTTCATTGCTAATTAAAATCCAAAGTTTCAGGTAGGTGGGGTTTTAATTGGCAATGAAAAGTCATTAGCCTTAGAAAAGATCTGCTTCAGGAAGCGGATCTTTTCTAAGGCTAATGACTTTTCATTGCCAATTAAAATCCAAAGTTTCAGGTAGGTGGGGTTTTAATTGGCAATGAAAAGTCATTAGCCTTAAAAAAGATCCGCTTCCTGACATGATGTCAGGAAGCGGATCTTTTATAAGGCTAATGACTTTTCATTGCTAATTAAAATCCAAAGTTCCAGGTATGTGGGGTTTTAATTGGCAATGAAAAGTCATTAGCCTTATGAAAGATCTGCTTCCTGACATGATGTCAGAAGCAGATCTTTTCTAAGGCTAATGACTTTTCATTGCTAACTAAAATCCAAAGTTTCAGGTAGGTGGGGTTTTAATTGGCAATGAAAAGTCATTAGCCTTAGAAAAGATCTGCTTCCTGACATCATGTCAGGAAGCGGATCTTTTCTAAGGCTAATGACTTTTCATTGCTAATTAAAATCCAAAGTTCCAGGTATGTGGGGTTTTAATTGGCAATGAAAAGTCATTAGCCTTAGAAAAGATCTGCTTCCTGACATGATGTCAGAAGCGGATCTTTTCTAAGGCTAATGACTTTTCATTGCTAATTAAAATCCAAAGTTCCAGGTATGTGGGGTTTTAATTGGCAATGAAAAGTCATTAGCCTTAGAAAAGATCCGCTTCCTGACATCATGTCAGGAAGCGGATCTTTTCTAAGGCTAATGACTTTTCATTGCTAATTAAAATCCCACCTACCTGAAGCTTTGGAACACAACAACAGCTCCTTGGATGCCACAATGACCAAGCTGGATGTGAGTTTCTAGGATCTGTCATATTTTTTTAAAAGGACATTTTTAAAGGACACCGCGAAGACAGCGAAGGAGGAGCCGGTGAAAGAGGAGGCGGCGGCAAAGGCGTTAGTGGTGGCGGCGGAGGAGGCGGCGGCAAGGCTGGGTGGATGTATGTACCATGGAGAGATAGTTCGGCCCTCGGAGCCTCTGATAAAATGTTATCCGGCCCCCGGGCCGAAAAGTTTGGGCACCCTTGCTCTAGAGACATGGGTTCAAGTCACCATTTGGCCATGAAACATACTTGGTTACTTAATTGATATGGCACATGAAGAAGAAGAGAAGCTGAAACTACGTAACATGTTTTATGCATCTGTCCTTATACGAGATAAACTCATATCCCCACTGCTCTCCAAATATTTTATTTATTTATTTAAACTTATATCCCGCCCCACTCAGGCGAACCCGACTCTAGGCAGCTTACAATTCAGAAAATCATACATAATAAATACAAGATATCCCAACTATGCAATTCAGAAATTAAAATTGGTTAAAAATATCCTGGCCAATCAAACAGCACTTACACTCACTGGCTACTATCAGACGAAAATCTCACTTTTACCTGTAATACCACCATGTTTTCTGTTACAGAGATCTGGATTAGAAGAACAATTCTGGCAGGCCCCTCAATGATAACTGCAGTAGCAATTACCATAGCACTAATTTTAAAAACTGATTTTATTCTATTTCTTTTAATTTTTAATGGGTATGTTTTTATATAATAATAATAATAATAATAATAATAATAATAATAATAATAATAATAATAATAATAATAATAATAATAATAATAATAATAATAATAATAATAATAATAATAATTTATATGCCGCCCCTTGCATAAAACGCGACTCCGGGTGGCACACAACAGTAAAGAATAAAAAGCAATACACAGAACCTACAATCACAATAAAAAATGTCCAAAACATCTAAGGTAAAAGTTGGGGAAAGTAGCAGCAGTAGCAGTAGCAACAGCGATGGTTCAGATTTTAAAGTCCCACTGCGTTGCTCAGCTGTTCCTGTTTGATGGAGCCCAGGGCTCAACATCTTCGACGGAGCCCGGGGCTCAACATCTTCGACGGAGCCCGGGGCTCAGCGTCTTCGACGGAGCCCAGGGCTCATCATCTACATTTTAAGCATTTAAATTTTAAAAAAACTTAACTCTTGTTTTACTGTGCTGGTCGTAGACTCTATTGAAGTGATTGATTGATTGATACTTGGTTACTTTGGGTCTGTCATATTTTCTCAGTCTGACCAGTGTTATTATGAGGCTAAAATGAGGAGTAGGAAAGTCATTGACATCGCCTTGGGTTCATGGGAAGAAATGTGAGACAAAAACATAAATAATACATTATTTTTAAAAATCCAAATATTTTAAATACCTCTATACTCAAGTATAAACTGATCCGAATATAAGCCGAGTTACCTAATTTTACCTGAGAAACCAGGAAAACTTATTGATTCAAGTCTAAGCCTAGGGTGGGAAATGCAGCATCTATTAGTGAGTTTCAATAATCAAAATAAACCAGCCTCATATGACTAGCATTTTTGTTTTGGTCCAAGATTACCCATTTCTAACAGGAGAGCCCGGTAAGTGATGTGGGTGCCTGGGCAGGGGCGATGGTGTTTTGCCTACTGTAGAAGTGATCAAGACCAGTTCTTCAGCCTCTCAGCTGAAGAACTTTTACATGAAAGCTCATTGCTGGCAGAAAAAAAAAAGATAATGGCTACAACCTTGATCCAGATCTAACCACTTCCTGACCAGGACGTTTATCTACATTCAACAGTGGTTAACATTCAAAGGGATACTCACATCCTGCTAGTGCTCATCTGCTCTATAAGTCACAGCATCAGATGGTCTCAAATGTGCAGATCTCCTGCACAGCCAGGAAAATAGAGCAGATGACTCAAGTATAAGTCAAGTCTGCTTTTTTCAGCACATTTTTTTGTGCTGAAAAAATCGGCTTATATTTGAGTATATATGATATATAGTACAATTAAAGGGCGTTGATAGTAAAAAATCAAGGTGCAATATTGAAGGGGAAGGCAATTATACTAATCAAAGCCTTAATGTTTTGGAACTCTTTGCCAGTACCTTGATTCATACATGCCAATGCAGAATCCCAGGACTAATGTATTACTAACAGCTCATTAGGTCAGGAGGTGTTTCGATACATGCCAACAGGCTTTGCTTTGGTATTTGTGGCTGGACTGGTACTAGCTTTCTCCTTAAAGTAAAATACTGTATATAAACATGTGAGTAGATGGACAGATAGGTACATAGCTATATTATATCCTGTCTATATGGTCACTGACCTAAATGGAAACAAAACTGATCACCTAATTAGTGAAGAAAGGCCATGAGAAAGTTGTTGATACAACATAACAGATGGATTAAATTAAGGCTGTTCAATTTACATAGATCTAATTTCAGATTCTGGATTGTGCCCCATAACATGTTTTAGACTCAAAGTGGGTGTTCCACAGGCCCTTGTTTCGTTGCAGAAAGGCAGTGGACCAAATCCTGTAGTATAGTACAGTAATGCTAACAAACAGAATAGGCTTAACTTGCATTGACAAATTGATATTAATGAATCTCCACTTAGAATTTTTGTTTGTATACCAGTTAAGTAGCTCTTTGGAAAACCGAGAGTCCAAGTAAAGACTCAATAAATAGCACCAGTCTGCCAATGTAAGTTACTTAACTTCCCTTCCATAGGAATAACTACACAACAGTTATTGGCCAATCCTTTTTCTGCTCCTGCTATATCACCAGTATAGACTATGTCCTTCCTTGTTTGTATCAGAAGCATCACAGTACAACTTATAAAGATATCAGATAGTTATCACCCAGTAACAGGCAACATCAAGAGTATGTGGGTCAATTAACATCAAACCTTCCATAGTACATGTTGAAGGGCATAGGGCAAATGGCTGGGGAATGTGCAGCAACACCAGGCTGTCTGCTAGGGTGGGCACATGTGCTCCTTCAAATGGACATGGTGTCCATTTGAAAGGCATTGGAGAGAACAATCCTCTATCTGAAGAGTTGCCCAATCTAAATGTGATTTATAGTAAAGAGACGTAAACAGAAAGTCAGCAACCTTAAATTGGCCATTTATTTGTAGAAATTGGACAATACACTCAACAATAAGCAGACAAGTCACCTGGCCTTTCTCACTCAAGTGAGATATATTTTAATGCTGTTTAAATTATGAATATTATTTCAAATTTTGCATCTGTATATATGCGGTAAGTCAACAAATGAAGTTTTATGCAAATGAGTGTCCTTGCCTCCATCCAGTTTGTTGATATCAACCATCTTTTTATTGTGTAAATCAGGTGTTCCCAAACATTTCAAGCCGGGGCCGGGTCATGCTCTCTCAGTCAGCTTCGAGGGCCAGACAGCCATTTTGCCTTGCCTGCACAATGGGGGTGGCCATTTTGTCCCAACAGTTTCAAAGGGGTAGCCATTTTGTTTCTCAAATGCCCTTGGAGGGGTGGGGCACATGAAATGGCACCAGGGGCCGTATCTGGCCCACAGGCCTTAGGTTGGGAACCCCTGGTGTAAATGCTTGTTCTGTATTAGGTTTTCTGCTTTTTCTCTCAACAAATGTCCAAGAACAGATGCAGTAGCTTCTTGGCACAGAACGCCCATCAGTAAACACCCAATTTATAGATTGTAAAATGTCTTTTTGCGCATAATGGTGCTTTGTGTCTAAATAGTATTTTGCGGGGGAGAGTAAACAAGTGTTAAAATGACAGATTTGTGACTAGACTGTTGTAATTCTTGCTAATAAAAACAAATGAGCTACAGTCTCCCAACAGTAAACAAGTAGGGAAGATGTTTTCGATACAACCTACTCTGGTGAGGGCTGGAGCTTTTAGTGTCAAGTCTAATGAATAAAAATGCAGTTTGCCAGAAAATGTTTAATATAATTTACGTAGGAAAATTTCTTCCTTATTTTATTAGGTCTTTGGAAACACTTTCAAGTACAGTAAAACCTCATTTAACACTAAAACCTGGTTCCACAAGTCTTGGTGTTATATGATTTTTAGTGTTATCTGATGCATGTTAAAATCCTATGGGATCCATAGAGATACATTGTAACCACACAGGCTTTAGCGGTTGTTATCTGAAGCATCCCATAGGATCTTAATGTTATCCGATGCAATTCTTCCCCCCAGATTCCTTAATGTTATACGATTTTCGTGTTATTCGATACTAATGTTATATGAGGTATTACTGTACAGTATGTTACACTTCTTTCAAGATTTATTTCAATCTACAGTCTTTTGATTGAGTGTCCAGAAAATTTAACTGCTTTTAAGTTATTCTATAGCTTTTTCTGATAGTCCAATGTTGTATAGTGGATAGAATAATGGACTAGAATTTAGAAAGACTGTGTTCAAATTCTCAGTCATAGAAATTCCCGGCGGTTGGGGGGTGAGTTTTTCTTAAATATCTCACTAACTTTGAAACTCCTATTAGGTTTGCTATAAATTGGTTCTGGCTTGAACCAGCATAAGAAAACATTTTCATTTTTGGAAGATGGCTCTTATTTCATTTGGTTGTGGTTAGGCTGGTATGATAAAATCAAATTTTATTAATGTAGTTAGTCACTATAAAATCTAAAAAGATTAAAAGCTCACCAAATGCTACATCTTACTAATCTTACTAATTAAAAAGTAGAGGGAGAGAGGGGTTCAGATCATGCAGCAAGCTGGGGTCATTATACCTCCCGCACCCCATAACTGCCCCGCCAGCCATGTTTTTAGATTCTTCCTAAAGGGCAGCAGCTCTGTCTGGAGACATAGCTCTATTGGCAGGAGGTTCCATAGGGAAGGAGAAGGCCCTCCTTCTAGTGCCAGAGAGATGCGCCTCTCTGGCCGATGGAACAACTAGAGAGCCTGACCGGCCTGCTCTGGTGGGATGGACAGATCTTGGGGTGAGGCGATCTCTTAAGTATCCTGGCCCACTACCATGTAGGGCTTTAAAGGTAATACTAGCACCTTGAATTGCACCCAGAGACATACTGGCAACCAGTGCAACTCCCGAAAGCAGTGGTGAGGCATGTGCATACCACCCACACCCCATCACCACCCAGGCAGCCACATTCTGGACCAGTTGAAGCCTCTGAATGGTTGTCAAGGGCAGCCCCATGTAGAGCACATTACAGTAATCAAGTCTGGAGGTGACCAGAGTGTGTGTGATCATGAGCAAGATGGGATGCGTTGTACAACGATTTTTTTTCACCAAGTGGTTTTTCCCATTTAAAATTGTTGTACAATTTTTTTCCATAGGGAAAATTGTTATGCAGGAGGCCATTTCCCCCCCAAACCTAATTGTTATACAATTTCGTAGCTATATGGGGCGATTGTTGTATGAGGTTCGACTGTATTACAATTTCTATGTGGTCAACTTATGTGGTGCATTTTTCTGTAATCTTACATTTATTATGCAAATATACTTTTATCCATAAGGTGGATCCTATGGTCCCGTGGTAGTAGCTACGATACTGCTGCTTCTACCATGATTCTGTGCTGCATCAGCTGTAAAACAGCACAAGAGTAATGTTAGAAAAAGATAGCTCAATTAGCTATGTTGAAAGCCACTTCCACAGTGTTCCTGGCAAATTCATAGTCCATTACCTATCATAGTCATGCTTGCTCAATGATGCCACAGTTATTATCCTTGCATAAATGGCATCTGTCAATATGGGGCTATACTAGGTGTGCTATTATGATATCATCAGACCCATACTGCATAGCTAACAATGTGCAAGTACACAGCTACATCCACAGTAGTCCAAAGTCTTCAATGGTCCAGGAGGCAGGATGCCTAAAAAGATGACAGCTGACTCATCCATTCAGAGAAAGGCTTGAATCTTTGTGCAATGGCAAGATATCTATTTGCACAAGCTTTAGATTACTATACATACCATGTTATGTAGGAAGTGATGTGTGCATTTGTTAGGGGAGCAAGCTTTTGTTGAAGGGAGCAATTTGGACAAAATTGATATGCATTTCATCAACAAGGTAATGATAACTTCTTTGGTAACTCAGGAAAAGAATTACTAGGCAATGGAAGCAGAACATTTGTGTTTGATTTTTACTATTGAAGAAGTAAATGTTGCCAGAAGACAAGAATCAAACATTGAGGTAATGATGAATAATTAGTAGGAGGCAAAACAGACAGAGATACATTGCCTAAATGGTTGCCATGCTATATATTCCAGCTCCATTCTTGAACATACCATCCAATGCATCGTCAACTAATAATCCCGTTGGTTTCTGTATTTCAAGGGCTCAACATCTGGAGAGAAGAAGTTAAAATGAGGAAAATTCACAGCCCATGTAAGACATTTGCACTGCAGTTCTTTCTCAAGTAGACAGTTGTTTTTATTATCATGCCTCTTGACTGGTCTTGCAAGGAAGGAATCCAGTAACCTTTGGTCAGTGCTACCAATAGATGAAGGAGTGTATTTAATGTTTAGATCCTCTCCCCCAAAGACTAGTTCCATATTGCCTTCCAAAGACCATGTTCATCTGTATTTGACAGCTAAGCTCTCCTGAACTCCTGTTTCGTGGAATGGATTCTGGTCCTAATTGGCTAAGATTATTAAGCCAAAAGAGTTACTACTAATTCCTGTGGATTGTACCTAGATGGGGGAGGGGGGATAAAGTATGTGTATCAATGATACTTTGGAGTACCACCTCTCCCTCTCTTGTAGACCCATTTCCCTTGTACCTCTCTGTGTAGGTGCCTTGATTTTTCAGTCTTAATGGCAGTGCTAGAATTAAGATTCAGATACAGTGGTATCCCGAGTTACAAATGCCTCGTGTTATGAATTTTTTGAGATACGAATGAAAATCCATTTAAAAGAATGCCTCGGGTTGCGAATTTCCCCCTATGTATGAATGAAGCAAGTTTCCCTATAAATTACATGGTGTCCTCTAGTTGTCGCCTCTGGTACTGCATGGTGTTTTGCATTGTGTTTTGAGTTGCGAATGTTTTGTAATACGAAACGTCCCAGGGAACGCATTAAATTTGTAACTCAAGGTACCACTGTAAGTGTAAATATGTTCCTCAGGGAAAAAATTGGTCCTGTCCTGAAATTATTGGTACATCCACCTGCCTTTATTCTACATTCTTTATCCTTGACTGTTGTGTGTTTATGTCTTGACACTTCTTTTTCACAAATGTGTTGGAAGACCTTTTCCTTTGCCAGTTTGCCCAATAAGTTATAAAATAACTGTCTGAAGTTCTCCTGTTGGTGTTCCCACCTAGCGGGAGGGGGAGGGGGGGTTAAAGTGGATTGAACAGCCGATGCTAATGGAGCCCTGCTTCCATAATGTTACCTATGTATCATTGTAGTGCAGGGGTGTCCAAACTTTTAGGGCTGTGGGCCAGTCACGTGGTTCAGGGAGCTGGTCACTATGCCCTGGGGGCCGGATGTGGCCCCCAAAACAAATTCATCCGGCCCACAAAAACCCTCGTTGCTCCTGGAAGCGGAAGTAAAACATGCCCGTACGGATGCATTTTACTTCTGCTTCCAGGAGCGATGAGGGCTTCATGAACTGGATGAATTGGTGTCAGGGCCACATCTGGCCCTCGGGCTGTAGTTTGGGCACCCCTGTTGTAGTGCGTATGAAAGAGCCCCCCGGGATTTTCAAACCCTTTAAAACAATTTTTAATCTGCAGTTTTTTTAAATGCAGTAGGTAACTTTATCACAATTTGTTACATCACTTTTCCTGTAATTGGCAACTGCTTATTATATTGCTAATTACCCAAGTATAAACTAGTTACAGATAACTATGCTACTTTTAAGAAGTTGCTTCTAAAACCTGACCCTATGTTCTTTTACTGTATCTTGGGGCCAAAAATATACTACAGACAACTTATCCTTAGAAGGGAAGTCATGTTAGTTTTCCAGAAATATACGGTAATTTAAACAGACTTTTCTGACTGAGTCATCAGAATGATGATGATGATGATGATGATTTCAAATTTATATTGCTGCTCACTCGCCGTAGCAACTTCTGTCTTGAAGACCAGTCACAAAACAAAGCAAGCTAATTTACAAACTGTGGAAGATAAGAAATGCTTCCCACCAGACAATCACACAATCAGCACTTAAATAATTCTATCTTCTAAAGCTGGGTTACCTGTAAGGTACTGATTAGATGCCTGTGCTCTGATACAGGTGGAGGTGAGGTTGCAGTGGTTTATCTTGACTCAATTGAAAAAGGAATAACACTTCTTTCTGTTTGACTCGCATCAGAAGGACAGAGATGAGCCTTAAGTAGTCATAGTGTGGACTCCTTCCCCCTCCTCCATGTCTGGGCCAGACGTGAAACTGCCAAAATGAGGGCACCTTTTGGTGAATTCATTCTGCCGTTCGTTTTGCCAGACCTAGTGTGAGAAAGATTAGCTGGCAACACAAGGTTGTCATTACCAGGGTATGCCTGGTTGCAGTTCAAAAATACTACAATCTTTGAGGATGATCTTTCTGTGTACCCTAGTGTGATGACTGCAAAGTCCCAAATTCTCTCATTTCTTCTTCCTCCTTGTACATGTTTTAGATAGCTCAGGCTAAATAACATTGGCAGCATATTATTAGAAGCAAGGATCCACACGTGCTGAAAGACTGATTTTCACAGTGTCTGTTGTTACCAATGTGGCTTCAGCTTCTAACAATGGGCTATCCATATAACCAGAGTCTTTCACCAAATACTACTTACCTGCCACTGTAACTTTACTACATAAGCTCATCATTATGTTCTTCTAGCCCACAAGGTTTAACAGTAATTTTATCCTGCCCAACAGGTTTAACATAGGGATCAGATCTCTTTGTATAATATAATGAAACAGCTGCTTAATCAAAACAAAATATTTGATTTCTCTCTCACACCTCTCTCACCTTAATCCCTATAAATCTGTTTTCTTTTGAATGAAAAAGTAGACTTTTTGTTATAAGCAGAATTCATCATTTCTGTCACTGCTTCCCCCCTGCCTTCTCTGTTAATGCATCAGTCTTTTAAATTTACAGCATACGCCATCAGCCACCTTTTGATAATTAATCTCCTTGCCAGAGCGAGACCAAATGCAATCCATTTTTAAATGGACTTTCTGTTCCTACATATGGATTGGCAATCATGTAGTCAATTTACATTTGACTTGGCAGTTAATTTATTATTTCCTCTACATTTTATGCTTTGAAATATCCGAATGTGGCCAAATAATGTGTCACCATTACTGGTTCCAGCTGTATTACCATAAATCCTTGGCCACCTGTTTGTTCACCTGTTCAAGGGGGGAAAAACACCTAGTAAATTTTTTATAATTGTTTAAAATTGCAGCAGTACTCAAGTGGTCTCACTTAAGAACCCCTGTACAAAAATGTATTTTCCCCCAGAGTATATAGTAAGTGCTTTGCTGAATTAGCATAAGCTCCATTTACTTCTTGCTTCTGCATCTTACAGTGACCATTCAGTTGCCTCTCGGAACCTCACAGGTAAGACGTGAAAGCAATCCACCTTACTGTCCCTCAGCAGTATTTAGAGGGCTTCAGCCTACAAAATCTAGTGCCAGTGAAATGTTTATTTTTATAGGGCCACAAGTGCTTTATAGTTTTTACTACAACATTATTGCCTCCCCAACAAGTCAGGAGTACTGTACTTTCCCCCTCTGAACTGAAATATTCCACATAACTAGTGTGACTTATTCTTTTGTGTCCTGATTAAACCCTAGACTGCCAAAATGAAGCCACTTTCTTGGCTTTGTCATTGCCCAAACTTAAGTCCTCCTTGGTGAATGTTTCCGGCAGTAATTGAGAGACTAGTAAATGAGCCGGATTCTGCACCTCTCCACATGATACTAACCATGACTTCTTCTTCTGTGTCTAGACCAGACGTGAAACTGCCAAAATGAAGGCACCTTTTGGAGAGTTCAATCCACAGTTCCAGTGTGAGAAAGACTCGTTGGCAACACAAGGTTGCCGTTACCAGTGTACGCCTGATTGTAGTTCAAAAATACCACAATCTTCGAGGAAGTTGTTTCTATGTATAGTGGTACCTCGCTTAAAGAGCATAATGCGTTCCACGGGATTGCTCTTTAAGCGAGTTTGCTCTTTAAGTGAAACACCATTGTAAGTGACCAATTGTGGGGGGGATTGCAAACCCCGATTTATTTGTTAAGCGAGTTTTTGGTTGGTTTTATTTGTTAAGTGAAACAAACATTCAAAGAAAATTCTGCTCTTTAAGCGAGTTACTCTTTAAGCGAGGTGCTCTTTATGCGAGGTTTGAGTGTACGTGTACATTAAGTTATACATTAAGTTTTTTTCTTTCTTTTATGTATACATTGTAGGTGTAATACACGTATTGTAAAATTATTGAATGTGTTAATTTCTTGATGTATCAATTTATTTGTTATGTATATCTCTTTTATTACTTTTTATATACCTATAAATAAAAATAAAAAGTAAGTGACCAATTGTGACTTCTGGTGGGGGGATTGTGAAACCTGATTTATTTGTTAAGCTAGTTTTTGGTTGGTTTTATTTGTTAAGTGAGGCGACAATTCAGAGAAAATTCTGCTCTTTAAGGGAGTTACTCTCTAAGCGAGGCACTCTTTATGTGAGGTTTCACTGTACCCCTAATCATGACTAGTATCCATTAATAGACATGATGTCTCTGGATTTCTCTGATTTGCCTTATGGAACACTTTAGGTATCTTTTAAGGCGTTATTGTACCTTGTGGCAGAAAATTCAAGAAAATTAGTTTCTCATCATGTGGAAAAAGTGCCTTCACATCTCCTCCGCTTTTCAGAAGCTTATTACAATTGGCTTCAATAGATGGCCTTCATACCAATGAGACAGGAAAGCTAATCTCTGTCCACTTTATGTATAACTTTTCTTTTCTCCCATCATCAACTTTTTTTCTAAATTAGCCTAAGTGTTTGCATCTTTTGTTTTAAAAAAGCACATTACAACCCCTCGATTGCTTTGTTTAAGAAAATGATTTGACAACAACCATTTTATCCTGAGCAACTGCTGAAGTTAGTGGCACCCGTGTTGTTTCAAGTTTCTCTCTCTCAAGAAGCACCAAACATTTCCCTTGATGGTTTCCTCAAAACACCATTAATATTTTTGTTTTGTGCAGCATTGTTTGGGCCTCTTTGCAATTAGCTGTGACTAAAATTGTGCTGGTGTTAACTCAAAGAGGTCAGTCATATAAACACCTGGTATGTAAGACAAGAAGGGCTAAAACACATGCTATGATAAATATGTGTTGTGTAGATTAGAACCAGTGATGGGATGTTACTGGTTTGGATCGGTTCGCCTGAACCAGTAGCACCCCATCAGGAGGGGTCACCGGGGTGCTGGTAAAACCCCGGGCGACCAGTTGGGTCGCCTCTCCGCCCCCCTCCAGAAATGTATTTCTGGGCAGGCAAAATGGCTGCCCGGAACTGCGCATGCGTCAAACCACCATTTGACGCATGCACAGTTCTAATTTTTAGTGTGCATGCGTCAAATAGAGTTTTGAAGCATGTGCAGTAAAAAAAGAACTGTGCATGCATCAAACAGAGGTTTGATGCATGCGCAGACATATTTTTATTTTATTTTTTTGCTCTGCCCACGACATCATGATGTCATAATGTCATGACATCAGATAGGCCCATGACGTCTATGATGTCACGGTGGGGTAGCGGGAAATTTAACAACCCACCACTGATTAGAACCAATTGTTTTTTTACATTATAAAAGTGTATATGGCCCCGAACTGGATCAGGACCATGTATTTGAGAGGGGAGAGGGTCAAATCTCCCTCCAAAATCCTCATTTTCCATTTGAGAGCTATACCATAATGAACATACTAATAAATATTTTTTAATCTCCCAGAATGAGGAGAGGGCATGCAGTTTGAAATTCTTCTTCTTCTTTCGTATCCAGGTCAAACTTTAAACTGTCAAAATAAACCCACCTTCTAGGCCACGGGTGCCCAAACTTTGTGGGCTGTGGGCTAGTCACGTGGTTCAGGGGGCTGGTCACTATGGCTTGGGAGCTGGATCCAGCCCCCAACGCCAATTCATCTGGCCCACGAAACCCCCATTGCTCCTGGAAGTGGAAATAAAACACGGCCGTACAGGCATGTTTTGCTTCCAGGAGCGACGAGGGCTTTGCCGGCTGGATGAATTGGCATCAGGAGTTGGATCCGGCCCCCGGGCTGTAGTTTAGGCACCCCTGTTCTAGGCTTTGATGTTGGTCAAACTTAAACCCTCATTGGTTCACATAATCGGCAGACCAGCAAATGAGCCAGATTCTGTATTCCTCCACATTCACACAGCATGTCGTTGTCTGCCAGCAGTCCCCATTTGAGCACATTGGTCTTACATTTAGGCACTTCGACCCTCAGCCTGTTCAGGATCCTCCAAGTGACAAAGAGGTCAAGTTCCTCAGCCATATTCTCCTTTAATATTTTTCCTTGTTCACTTTGAATTAAAAATGTGTGAGGAATGTTGAAACCTCTCCTACCAGATCCAGACTGCACATGCCTCTGTGAATATCAAGAAAGAAAGTGATCCTAAATTGGATGCTACAGCTACATATTTACACAGGGAGTGGTTTTGTTCTGAGAGCTTGAACTTTTCAGTCATTTTGATGCATATAAGAGTTTTAGCAGCGGTTCTGCTTGCTTTATTAAACAAGTCATTTGTGTATTGAGAAAAACAGTGCGGTCAGTTTTGGTTCATATAAAATCAGCAGATGACCTAAGACAGAAGTCCTGTGTGATTCTGTGGATGGATGATGCGCTATGGGATTCCTGCACAGAGTCTGCTGTAGAGAAATAGAAGTTGCCATTTTTTTCTTTGTCTGGTCCCTGGGATATTAGCATATGCTTTGTACAGCTGTCTTCGCTTAAATCTGCTGTACATGCAGCTGCCATTTATTCTCAGAGAACATTCTGAATTCCATGTGATCTTTTCTCCCTTTCTCTTTAAGTATCAATTTGATCCCTAATTTTTATTGAATTAGCTGTTCATCACTTTCTGACTGCAGATAGGACTTTGACAGCAATCTACCACACTCTCTTCTTTTAATACCTTGATTTCATTTCCTTTGCCTCAGACAATTCCAAATCTCTAGATAATGGTAAAGTGCCGAGTTGTTTTATATTTAATTATGAAAATAATCAAATCAGTAGATAAGCAATGTTGTCTTAAAGCACTGAAATTAAATTCCATACATTTAAGAACAAGAAATACTTTTAGTTTAGGTCTAGGTAAACCAGACATACTCAGCACATGTTTACTCAAAAATAAATCTCAGAATTTAAAGGAATTATTTACAAACGGAGAGATAAACAATTGCCCTCTTGGTTAGTTGCATTTAGTTCTAAATTGAAATAAGTCAGTGATGGTGAACCTTGGCAGTCCAGCTGTTCTTGGACTTCAATTCCCAGAAGCCCAAGTCAGCACTCCTACTGATCATGGCTTCTTGAATTGAAATCCAAGAACAGCTGGAGTGCCAAGGTTCACCATCATGGGTCTAGGGCAGTGATGGTGAACCTTTGCACTCCAGATGTTCTTGAACTTCAATGCCCAGAAGCCCAAGTACACATTCCTGCTGATCAGGGCTTCTGGGCATTGAAGTTCCAGAACAGCTGGACTGCCAAGGTTCACCATCACTGGAATAAGAGACTTTTAAACACTTGTTTCAGTGGAATCCAAGACCCTCATAGTCTGAATTTAATCTACTGCTTCCCTAACTGGGATATGTGAAGTCATTCTAAGGAGATATATAGCTGTGAGATTTTGCATAGATCCTACTATTAAATTTGTTTTGCTTCTACTGTTTCTTATGGTAAACTTCATTTTTATTAATTTTGGTGGCAAGAAACCTTATTCAAGTCCAAGGTCAAAGCCAGGAGCAGAAAGGGGAACAAGGCTAGTCCAGTAGAGGAGACATAGTCTAAACCCAGAAGGAATCAGGCAACCAAGGAAGCAACCAAAGCAGGCTACCTTTAGGGCTGGAGCAGGAGGTTTACACAAAACATCACAACAAATCCAGGAACATTTGTTGCTGAAGCAACTTCTATGGGAAGGAGCTGGTTCTTACATAGCTCTTCCTACAAAACTATCAGGTGATCTTCATCAGGGCTTTTAGCTGATGCAATCGTGTGTGATTCTGATCAGAGCTGAAGCCATGAGTCTGTCTCAGGTCCTGAAACCCTGTCAACAGCTTCACCATTTTTGATGTGGATAAGCACGCTCTAGTTTGGTCCATTTCCAGCATGTGCAATCATTGAGAATGGACAGAAATCGAGCTTTGCTGCTATCTTAGCTGTCAGGTTGTGGTGGCTTAGTGGTTAAGATGCTGAATGTGACGACTGGAAGGTTTGAGACCCGAGTGCTGCACAATGGAACGAGCTCCCATCTCTTTCCCAGCTCCTGCCAACCTAGCCACTTGAAAGCAAGAAAATTGCAAGTAGATAAATAGGTGCCATTTGGTGGGAAAGGTAACAGCATTCCTTGCAGTCCGGTGTCTAGTCATGCCTGCCATATGACTACGGAAATGTCTGCAGGTGCAGACAGTGCTGGCTCTTTGACTGTAAATGGAGATGAGCACTGTGCCCTAGAGTCAGATATGACTGGCTTTTGAACAAGGGAGACTTTTACCTTTAATTATTCTTCTTTGTCAAACCATTGTAAATTGTCCATATAAATAGTAATGGAACATGCCTAAAGGTTTACCTTTACCTTTACCTCAGCTCCCAAGGCCTCGTCTGCTTTCAATTTAAGGCAAATTAAATATTTTCCTCTACTCCTCAGCAGAGGGGCAGAGGAAGTAATCCCCTCATGCTATAAGCTTGCTGAGGTGCTGTATCACTTATATTAAATTTTTAAATATATTTCCCTATGTTTGAAATGCTACTCAAACCTACAGACGCAGGGAGTTTCTTGATCAGCTCTAGACATGACTTGAAGAATTTGTTAAAATTCAATCTAAATGTTTCGGCACATCAACTGAAATGTGAGGTGTAGGATGAGAACCAATTATTAATCATTTCCTCAGATACCTACCTGAACCTTTCATGTCACAAAGTGACATGTTCAACTCCCTTCATTCCATCAACCAATTCTATTTCCTGCCTATGTTCACAAAGAGGATTAACATTTGTGGATATTTTCCAAGAATACCTTGTGATCAGTAACAGAAACACCACTTGGGGAAGAAACTACTGTAATCTGCTGCATGAATGAAAATTATTCTTCAGCATCTTAAGTAAGGGTACTATGCAGTGATAGGATGTTACCGGTTTGGACCGGTTAGCCCAAACCAGTAGCACCCATCAGGAGGGGGGTGCCAGGGGGGTAGTAAACCTCCGGGCGACCGGTTCGGTCACCTCTCCGGGCCCCCTCCAGAAATGTATTTCTGGGCAGCCCAAATGGCTGCCTGGAACTGTGCATGCACCAAACCTCCATTTGATGCATGCACAGTTGTATTTTTTAGTGTGCATGCATCAAATAGAGGCTTGACACACACACACTAAAAAAATAGAACTGCACATGTGTCAAATGGAGTTTTGACGCATGCACAGCCATTTTTAAAATTTATTTTTATTTTGCTCCGCCCACGACATCATGACGTCATGACGTCAGCTACGCCCATGATGTAATGATGTCACGGTGGGGTAGCGAAAAATTTGACAACCCACCACTGGTACTATGGGAATAATCCATATACAGTACTGAAATCATTATGTTGTCAGCTGGGGCCTTTTATTACATTTATATATTTTTAAAAATTATTTTATTAATTAAAAATTTCTGAAACCTCCCCTTCCTAGATTCCTTTTCTCCCAGGGCAGCATGATGGGCAACAGCTATTTTGGACATTAAAGACCTCCCTCTATCCTAAGGCTTCCAAAGGCCTACCCAGGATTGAATGGATTCCTAGAGAACTTCAGACTCATGGGCAGGTGGAATTGGATATTTTTAATTAGTGATAAAAAGCTGTAACTGAGGACACAAAGCTGCACCTATGGGAATTCAGGGAGTGTCTTCTCAAATCATGGAGGGCAACACACACATATATATATTTGTAAATTCAGTGGGATTGATAAAAACTGATTGCCTATGCTTTGGCATATGAGCATTTCTCTTATTCTTCTAGGCCAGATACCTTGGCAAATACCCTTTTATAGGAGTGAAGTTGAGTTTCTCTTATGAGTTCTTGGAGCTATGATGAAAGAATTATTCTGCTCATGGTGAATCAACTCTAGATCCACCTATTGTAAATATATCCAAGTCTAACCTATTCAGCTATTTTCAGTTGCTGGTTCTCCATAATCTTAACCATTTCCCGTTATGGAAGTGTATTGAGTAACCAATCCCCACAGAAGTAATTTTATGTCCTAAACATGGAAAGATGCACTAGTGGTGCGACAACTTGTGATTCTGGATGTTCTGGGCCATTGCAGCTCTTTTGAAAAGAAGTTAGCCAAGCTGGAGCATCTTGATCTCAGCCTTGCCTACCGTACTTAAAAGCCCTGGATTTTGGATGTGATGTCCATGCTTTATGTTATAGTATATGCGGTGATCAGTCTGAATCATTACAGGGCAAAGTGCAGCCCTCTAGATATCACTGGACTGCAGTTCTCAGCATTCCTTACCATCAGCTACGCTGTTAAGATAGGAATTGCAGTACAACAACATTTTGTAGGTCTGCACTTTTGCCCAGCCTTGTCCTGACTTTTCTTCCTTGAGCAAATATGTTTTGGGATGCCTGAGAAAAAAAAATCACCTAACTCATTACTAAACAGTGATGAATAGCATAGCCTTCATGTAAGTTACGTGTGACAAATAAACATCAATTCATATTTTTGCAACAGATAATATCGTGCTTGTTATATGGCCAAGGCCCTTCTTTACATTTGCTGCAAATCATTCAGTTTACTTTCAAAAAGTGCTGTTGTTGTCAACACCTGGTACAAGGCATCAATCATGCAGCTCTTGCTTACTATACATCTTATATCTCTTGACAGCCACTGCCTAGTTTAGCCCTAAAATACCATGGAACATGTAGTGTCAGCAGCCTACAATTTCTCTTTTTAAATCAGTAGAAAATAATAAGCAAGCAAGAACACATACTTGGGTGAACCATAAAGTGTTTAAAATATAAGCACTTGGTCTTTGCTAAATGTTGCACTCGCTTTTTAGTTACTCAAGCAATTGCTCTTCAAATTGAAAAGCTGATTGACAAGGTTGTGTTTATCTAGTGGAAAGTGCCTTCTGGCATCACCTGGTTTGCTGTAAGTAGCTTTTTTGAACAAGATCTGATCTTGTGAAAATGACTAAAGAAATCAAGGAAAGAAAAACAGGGCCCTATTCTTAACCAAATGTACTGCAGTGTATTCTTGATAAATTCTGAACATATTTGATAATTGTATAAATGTGCACATTCATAGAAGATAGATCTGTCTGATCCAGAGAGCTAAGTGGAAATTTCATTTGTAGGGGCAGAAACCTAAAGGCCACTTACACATTCTGAGAAAAAAAAAGATAAAACACACACAAAAGAATACATACAAAAACATGATGAAGGTGTACTCAGACTACATGACAGGCCTATTCCACTTTATATATGCAGATTGAAATGTATAAATAACTACTGTATAAGTACAAATGTAACAGTCCCCCTACTAAGAAGGGCTACATGATTCTGCTCTCTGATCTGTACAGGTACTAAGCTATTACTGGACAACTTTGTGGGTCTTGTTCTTCAATCTTTTATTCTTTATCTTTAAACCAATTTTAAATAAGAGATCTTTTCAATAAAGGACTGGCCGCAATGGGTTTTCAAATAGAGCACCGGTCTTTACAAAGTAGGACTCATGAGCAATCTTTGGTGAATGTCAATTTTTAAGGATCAGAATTGGTGAAGCCCCCCTTTTTATATCCTGCTGACATGTCTCCCAGAAGAATCTAACAGGCTATTCCTAGATGTTAGATAAAGTTTATCTGGTCTGATCCAGCAGGGTTTGTCCTATGTTCTTTCTAAATGGGCCACTAGGAATTTGACATTATCAATAGTATTTTTTTTATGTTGACTGAGGTTGAGATGGATGGTACTTAGCTTTTATTTAATGCATTGCTAGTTGCACCCTTGTGCGGCAGCTCATTTAACGTGTGTGAAGAGGGATATGAGCTGCAATTCATTAATAAGTGACAACAGGCCTAGCCATTCACACCATTGCACTTATGTTGGTGTAACTAATCAATATGTTTCTGGACAGGGTGATGGTTGTGCTCACATTTTTCTGCATGCCATCAAGTGTACAACATTGAAGCATACAGAAATCAAGGTAAAGGTAAAGGTTTCCCTTGCTCGAAAGCCAGTTGTATCCAACTCTAGGGTTCAGTGCTCATCTCTCTTTCAAAGCCGAATAGCCAGCGCTGTCTGCTTCTGCAGACGTTTCCGTGGACATGTGACAGGCATGACTAGACACCGGAGCACACAGAACACTGTTTACCTTCCCACCGAAGTGATCTCTATTTACCTACTTGCAATTTCTTTCTTTCGAACTGCTAGGTTGGCAGAAGCTGGGACAGAGACGAGAGCACATTCAGTCCTGCAGTACTCGGGAATCAAACTGCTGACCTCCCGCCTTCGAGTCAGCATCTTAGTCACTTGAGCCACTGCAGTCAAGATACATTGATGCATATGTGAATCAGCACTGTTTTCCCCTGTGATATTCTTGTAGTTTTCAGTAACATTGCTATTAAAGATCAAACGACCAATTTCATAAAACTGAAATGCATAAATTTTGGAGATTTCTCTTATTTTGCTACTATTTCAAAGTATATTTTAGTGGTTATTTTTCTTGCATATGTTTAGAAGATGAGAGATAAAGCTTTAGAACATTGGGAGGAAATGTAATTCTTTGTGTCTAGAAACCACATTTTAAGAAAGATGTCTATAAACTGGAACAAGTTCAGAGGAGGGCAACAAAGATGATTAGGGATCTGCAAAGCAAGCCCTCCAAGGAGAGACTAAACAAATTGCACATGTTTAGTCTCAAGAAAAGAAAGCAGAGGGGAGTTATGATTGGACTATTCAAATATTTGAAAGGTTGTCATATAGAGAAGGAGCAGGACATGTTCTTAATCATCCCAGAGGGCAAGACATGTAAGAATGTGCTCACATTATAAGAAGCCAGATTTTGGTTGAATATCAGGAAGACGTCCATAACTGTTAGAGTAATATGACAATGGAGCCAATTACTTCAAGAGGTGGTGGGCACTCTGACACTGGAAACATTCAGGAGAAAATTAGGCACTATTTTTAGCTATACTTTGGTTTGGATTCCTGCATTGAATGGGACTTTGACTCTATGTCATGTGTATGTTTTTTTTAATAAATAAGAAATCTGAAACTGTTGTAAAGCTTCTTCAGTTACCTGTAATATGAACTGCCAATTTGGTATTAAAGTGCCATTATGTAGGAGTGAACCAGTGACTAATTTATAAGTGTATAACTTCTTGATTATTCAATGATGGAATTTTAATAGGATAAACATTTGTCATGTTGTTTGACAAGTGGTGGCAGCATCAAAATCCCCCAGTGATTTCATGACAAGCTGTCCTGGCATGTCAGGTTTTTACTGCTGTCTTTTGGTGCATAAAGATCTTGTATTAAGTGATATTTACAGATGACTCATTCTGTTTGACAGTTTTAGTGACATGATCTGTGAACAGGAAGAAATAATGTCACAATGTCAAGTCAAAGATGAGAAGATTGGTGCAGATATTACCTATTTTAATAGCCCTGAGCAAGTTTGCAGAGATGTAGACAAGCAAGTTCTATGTTTTATTATACGTTTGCCCAATAGGTCTTAGTCAAGGTACATGTACCGAAAAATAAAAATCCATGTGCTGTTACCGGATAATTGATGGGTAATACAGGCAAGGAGATTACATGGAAGGATTTATCTTGTTTATCTCACAAAACAAATGGTTTTTCTGATTTCTTTTTGTTATAATGATTTTTGTTGACAATAGTTGAAATGCTTTCATCATACTAAAATTTATACAGTATTATTATTTGTTCCACCTCAGTTAAAAATGTATGCCTTTGCTCTCTTAATGATATTGTACTCTAATGGTATCCACATACTCAACAAACAGATGTTTTATAATCTATCTGCTTAAAATAAAAGAGAAAATTTCATATTTGATATACATTTAGCGCCAGTATTGGTAAGAAACTTTCATGCTACAAGACATCGATTCCTTTATTGTTGCACTTTCATTAAAAATAAGAATAGTGTTTGTGCATAATAAAGTGAGGAAAAAGTGAATTTCCTTTGTTTTTTACCAGGTTAACACTTTCTTCTAGTTTCACCTTACTTTAAGAAGTTTCTTAGAGCTTTTAGCATATTTCTTTCAAGCTATGTGTGTTATGTACTTTCAAATTGTTTTTCAACATACGGTGACTCTAGTAGGGTTTAAAGTTTATTTATTTTATTTATTACATTTTACACCGCCAATTTGGGAAATTTCCCACTCTGGGCGGTGTACATAAAATATCAAATAACACATTTATATTTTTCTTCTCCTGCTGATCTTCTGCCTGAACATGAAGAACATGAATATCGACTCTGATGATGGTCTCTTTCTATTACTGTTGGGATTTCTAATGTTGGGATTTCTGTAGTAGATGTGCTTTGAGGAATTCACTGTTCACGAACATGCTCTGTATCCATGGTTATTGTGTTGACCTCAGAACTCAATTTTCTGGTTCTATTTTTCTACTGTAGTTCCTGGTTTCAAAAGAAGGTATCATGATGTGTTTTTTTTTAATTGGGATACTACAAATTAGGAAATGTGCACATTGAGAGGCAGAAATTTAAAATGTTTATATTTGTGTGTACGTGTGCGCGCGCACACGTGTTGCAAGTCTTGTGTTTACTTCTATATTTCAGTGCAAATGTCCATGCAGAATTTTAAACATGTTTAAAGTAATATGGAAATAGGATGGAACATGACTGTGTATGTTCAAAAGTGAAATAGGTCAGATAGAAACTTGTCTGTCCATCTCTAGTCTGAGTTTATACGTCATTTTAAAGAATACAATTGTACCTCGATTAAAGAGCATAATGTGTTCCACAGGATTGCTCTTTAAGCGAGTTTTCTCTTTAAGTGAAACACCATTGTAAGTGACTGATTGTGACTTCTGGTGGTGTGTGTGTGTGTGAACCCTGATTTATTTGTTAAGCGAGTTTTTGGTTGGTTTTATTTGTTAAGCGAAGTGAACATTCAGAGAAATTCTGCTCTTTATTCGAGTTACTCTTTATGCGAGGTTTGACTGTAAGTTTGTTCTTAAATGATAAAAGATGAAGGTCAAAATCCTGTTGGCATAAATTATACTGCAGATCTCCGGTAATGTTATTAGCCACAAACATTTTGTGAAATTAAAAACTTCCCATTTTCCCCTAACACCAGGCTCCAGGGATTCTTTTTGTCATAGAGCAGCCTTTGGTAGCCACAAAGGAAGAGGGGAATGATATAAAGTTGGACAATCACAACTGCCAATCCCAGAGGTGGAACCAGTGTGGTGATTTTCCAGCATTTAAATCATTCTCCTTCCTTTTTCATAGCTCCCAATGGCTGTCCTAGAAAGGGATGCTCCATCCCCTTAAAGATCCTAGACCTTGGCCATGGGGGACAGGAAGCATTTAACTTGCTGAAATGGCCACAGCATGGGCAGGACTGATGACATCACTATGGATCCGTGATGTAACTCACAGTAACAGGATTCTGACAAATGTCTTTAAACCTTTCACTCTATGGGGATGACAACCAAAACTAGTATAATACAGAGAAAGATATTCACAAAGCAATTAAGAGGCTATATGTCACCGATTTTCCTTTTTAAAAAAGCAGTAAAGTGGGCAGGATATTCAGACAGGAAATGCTCATGTCAAGACACAGAAGTCATGAAAGAGAATAATATGTTGGACAGCAGGGCTATTTTTCTATCTGAAGCAGAGTAGCAAAGTGTGCCCTTATTCATGAAAGTCAAAGCACAGATTACCCAGCAAAATTATCCTGCCCCATGGGGTAGAAACAGTAACGTTGCGTGAAATTCAGCTGCCTGGGGCTGAAGCCAAATTTGCTGCCCCCTGGTGGACGCTGGTGCCCGCTCTCACTAGGGCTTCTGAGAATTGTAGTCCAAGAACATGCATAGCTCAAAAAGTGCCGCCCGGGGCCGGAGCCCCCCTAGCCCCCCTAGTGACACCACTGGGTAGAAAACCACACAAAACTCCTCTTCACATTTTCTAGCAGTAAAATACAACAATAGCAGAAACAAATAACAAACGTCCAATGCTGACAAATTCCATGAATGTGCTTGCTTATTCACTCATGCTGTCTAATAGTACAGCTCACCCTTGTGCCCAGGCAGGTGTTGTTGCATTTTGTGCTTCAAAAATTGGCAGAGATTGGATCTAGAAAAACAAGAAGTGAAAACAACTCACAAGACATGTGTTACAGAGAATTCAGTATTGTCAGCGTTTTATGCAAAAAGTGATCAAAAGATCACAGAGAAAAGGGCTAGTATGCAAGCAACCCTCCTTGGTATTTTTAACCCTCTTATTTTTGTTATTAGGAAGGTTTTGAAAGCGATATCTGTTGGAGACCTCAAACCCAATGAAACGGTGGAAGCAAACATAGAAGCACAGTTGCTGTCCAAGCTAGACCATCCAGCTATTGTCAAGTTTTATACCAGCTTTGTAGAGGGAGAGAGCTTTTGTATTGTCACTGAATACTGCGAGGTAAGACTATTGCATTATCTTTCAGGACTTGCTGCATGAGTATTCCTCAGAAAGTCATTGGGAAAATTCCTATATAGGATCATAACTCTTATTACTCATATACATTGGTATCCAAATTTGAGGTTTGAAAACCCATTCCCTGTGAGGGGGTTGTGACAGAATCCAGACTATTATACATCCATTTCAGTTACTGTATATACTCGAGTATAAGCCTAGTTTTTTAGTCCCAAAACTGAGCTCCAAAAAGGAGGAACGGCTTATACTCGGGTCAGTGACCACGAGGATCCCAAGACCGCGTCGGATTGAAATGCACAAACAATTTAATTAATTATACCATATTTTCATGTATTTTGATTATTGAAACTCACTAGCAGCTGCTGCATTTCCCACTCTCAGCTTATATTTGGGTCAGTCAATTTTCTTGGGTTTTCAGGTCAAAATTAGGTACCTCAGCTTATATTAGGGTCGGCTTACATTCGTGTACATACGGTATTAAGGGCACATGTTGAGTCTACATGTTTACAATAGTAAAGGTAAAGGTTTATCTTGCTCAAAAGCCAGTTGTATCCCACTCTGGGGCTCAGTGCTCATCTCTATGTTCATTGTGCTGAATATGATAGCACAACAGAGGAAAACTGCTACACCTGTGTAGCGTTTCTATTTGAACCAGAATACCAATTCTTGTGGGTTTTGTACCTAATAGATACAGCAGCCTCCCTCTCTTCAGACAAACATGTTTCTGTGTTCGGCACAATAATATATGGAGTAGAGCTAACACAACCCCCTTAAGTGTGGGAACCATATGGTTTCTCAATAATAGAACATGAATAAAGTTACTTAACAGAAAGAGACTAGCGCAAAGGAAACAACATGATCACAGGAGTTCCTTGCTTTCTTAGTTTTACTTCATCTTAAAAAAATACATAAAACAAGCTTTTGTGATGGGGCCTGTATATTTTAAGGGCAATAGTTACTTTCCTGCGTTCATAGGAGCACATTAGATCATTTTTTGACATTGTATGAAGTAAAGACAGGGTTAATTACAGTGTTAGTCTTGCCTAAAGTAGACATAATGGCTGAAACCCTCTTGCTTAGCTTAGTAAATCATGCTTGAGTGCATCAATTGAATTGCCCACTGAATCAGCAGGAATTCTGTGGATTAACATTCCATGAATTCAATTGATTTAAATGGGCCTACTCTATTTGCAATATGTTTTGATGTTAAATATCCTTCCATCACAATGTTAATTTGCTCCTGTATTTCAGGGCCGAGACCTTGACTTTAAAATTCAAGAGAACAAAGAAGCCAACAAAGTATTTTCTGAAAGCCAAATAGTGGAGTGGTTTATACAATTGTTGCTTGGAGTCAGCTACATGCATGAAAGGTATAGAGAGTTGCTTGGACATGTTGCAAAATCTGAAGTAATTTTTCCTATCTTGCAAGAATAAAGCAAACTTAAAATTTTCTTGACAGTTCTTTCTCACTTGATTAAAATTCTGCTTGACCACTTTTATTAGGATTGTTAATATGCAATTTCATTGCATTTCACATTTTCAAAGAAGGTGTTTTTCAAAGATTGATCTTTCATAATTCTACACAAAGTAAAAATTTTTCTCAAAGGTGATCATGAGACATCAAATAAAGATTCTGGTAACTGGATTATGAAAGAAGGTACATTAATGTTTAACACAAGGGGGAAAACTAAGCATCCCATTAGAGCGGGGTTCCCAACCTTTTCAAGCCGGGGTCACACTCTCTCAGTCAGCTTTCAGGACCGGATGGCCATTTTGCTCTGCCTGCATGATGGGGGTGGCCATTTTGTCCCAACAGCTGCAAAGGGGTGGTCATTTTGTTTCTCAAATGCCCTTGGAGGGGGCACATGAAATGGTGCTGCAGGGTGGATTCAGCCCACGGAGCTTAGGTTGGGAACCCCTGCATTAGAGTATCATAATGTGTGAACATAACTGGGGCTTACTAGGGTCAACTCAAGACATTTTGCTGGTGCCCCAGCAAATGCACCCAAATCAAAGCATACAGTAATAACAACTCATGTTATCTTGGCACATGAGACAGAAAATACAATGAGCATCACTCATTCTTGAACAATTAATCACCACCACCACCACCACCACCATCAAACGGCAGAGCTTGGAAGAGACCCTATTCATCATTGAATGTAGTCCTTGAATCTGTCAAGGAGTCATAGTGGAGAAGTTAACTAAAAATATTTGGCTCTGCAGCCAAATACCAAACCACTGAGCTCTTCACCATACACTAAGAACAAATCAGTATTGATTTGCTGCTCTTTTTTTGACACCCAAATCTAGATAGGCAGAGCAGGCCATAGGATTATGTATACCCTCACCCTTTGTTCAGAGATTGTCTTCATCCCATTTTACACTGGTTCTAATGTAACTGAACAGCCAGAAGGCACGTATGGTTTGTGGTTTGTCTCCTTTCAATCAGGGAGAAGAAGCTCGTCTCACTAAACTGCTGTGCTGACTCTGGAGAGCTTAATGTATTTTCATAGCGACAGACCTTTCCAGAGCAATTTTATTCTGCTTCAGTTGCTGGCTTGCCTCGGAGGACCATTTATTTATTTAGTGATGCTCGGAGGACCATTTATTTATTTAGTGATGAAAGAAGGGACTCCTATATTTTTCTGATAAAATAGTCTCTCTCCTCTGAGTGTTGATGCTGGTTGATAGTTAGAAGGTGGTAGAGAGATTCTTAAACACAAGGTACATATATAGGGCTTGAGAGGGGAGGAAATCAGGAAGGCTAATGAAAATAGATGAGGCCATTCTGCAAGTTAAGATTAAAGGTGAAACAAAATGTGAAAGTAGACGCCCCATGGATGACTTTTTACATTGGGGATAAATGGATTCGAAATTGGTTCTACTCACCTCTCTGTTTAGCCAAAAGGTAATATCTGTATAACATTAATTTTCCTTTGTTTTCAGGCGAATAATTCATAGAGATTTGAAAGCTAAGAATATATTTTTGAAAAATAATCTTGTTAAAATTGGTAAGATCCCTTCTCCTTCTTAACAAGATGTTATTTCTGTTTAACACTATTTTACACAGTTCCTCAGATTAACAATCTCTTAGAGGTGCTTCAGGGTGCTGTAAGAAATGCAAAGTAAATAGAGGCTCTGATTCTTCTATGGAAGTTCTTAGACTACCAGAGAAAGGTGCCCAAGGATAGGTAAGGGTCAGAGGAGCCCTGCTGGATGATTGGAACTTGTATACATATAGTATTTAAACTTGGCTGAGAAGAAACAGCAAAGTCTGGCCAGATTGTCATGCTATGGTAATAGAGTAGACCATACTGCTAGTGACGCAATGCCGATCATCGTCAGGTGGCGGTTAACTAATCTGACAATCCTGAGGGCTAACGGCCTTGGGTGCCGAGGTCCACAGGGAAGGGTGATTCTCCTCAAGTGGATTAAATCTCACTTAAATCCATCTTGTTGGACGGCAGCAGCTTCATCAATACTGGCCTGGGGCTGATGAGGACTTTGTGTGTCAAAAGGGCTCAGGACCAGAAAGTGACTTGTGGAACTGGATCAATGATACGATTGTCATGCTGCGATGCGGAAGGCAGATGGAAGGCCACTGTATTATATTCTCAGGACAGTCTTCATGGCTGCTGAAGAAGAAGAAGAAGAAGAAGAAGAAGAAGAAGAAGAGGAGGAGGAGGAGGAGGAGGAGGAGGAGGAAGAGGAAGAAGAAGAAGAAGAAAGAACAAACGACACACACCTTGAAGCTGACAGAGAGTTGTGTGCATCTCTTTCAAATTTAAAAATAGACTCTTGCACATTGTTCCTGTTGGGACGTATTTCTATTCTATTTGGGCCATGGGTTCTGTGGTCCGGTCACGGGGTTCAGTGGGCCAGTCATGTGGTTCCTCACAACGGAAGTGGAAGCAAAATGTGCCTTGCAATCTGTTTTACAACAGGATGAGATAGACATTAAGCAAGCATTTTCCCTGCTTAAACCAGGGCTGCCCAAACTACGGCCCACGGGCGCGTTTTACTTCCGTTTCCGGGAGTGACGAGGGTGGTGCAGGTCAAATGAGTTGGCGTTGGGGCCCGGATCCGGCTCATAGGCCATAGTTTGGGCACACCTGCCTTAGTTGGAGCCAATATTTGTATTTTCAGAAATGGAGCTAGTTCAATTTAGATGTTCAAGAATGGTTTATTTCCAAAGCGTGAGCAGGGGAATAATTCTCCCTCTGACTCGCTGATTGTCATGTTTCTAGAGAGAGTGCCTGTCTGTTTGAAGAACATCTCTGCTATACTTGGAGTCTTGCCATGAAGTTTATTGGGTTCTTGAAAGCAGGGTTCCCAAAAGAGCTGAGAGGTGATGTATTAGGCTGCTGATTCTTCATCATCACTCTCCTTATCTAGAAAATAGCAGGCCAGGGACAGGCCTATAACTCTCTCCCTGCTATGATGATGATGATGATGATGATGATGATGATGATGATGATGATGATGATGATGATGATGATGATGATGATGATGATGATGATCATCATCATCATCATCATCATCATCATCATCATTATCATTATTATTATTATTATTATTATTATTATTATTATTATTATTATTATTATTATTATTATTATTATTATTATTATTATTATAGTTCAATTTATTTGCCGCCCCACTCACCTATGGCGACTCTGGGCGGCTTACAACAAAACAATACAAAACAATTACAGCACCAAGTAGCACCAAATAGAGTATCAAATAACAAGAACAATTCAAGGAATCCCCAGTCAAAGTCACAAATGAGAGGGAGTCATAATGAACAATATATCACAGTTACAGATATAATGTATCAAAATATCAAGAGACAAGCAATTACAAAATCTATATCAATACATCTTACAAAGGATTGCAGAAATACATAAACAGCACATCAGAACATCACCGCAACAATACCCCGGCCTCTCCATCTCATAGCAAAGTCCTGTCGCGCACAGCTGCAGTGGTCTTCCGAGCCCTAATCATGGGGTGGGTCTGTGATGCCGGAGCAGGTGGAAGTTTAGGCGTCTGGCATCCAGCCGCCCCACCTGGTCTGCAGGTGGGACCCAGGGCAGGCAAAGAATCCTGCCGCTGCTGCGGCTTTTGAGCGCTGGTCCTGGGGCGGGTCCGTGACGCCGGAGCAGGTGGAAGTCTTGGCGTCCGGTCAGGCAAAGAGTCCTGCTGCTGCCGCGGCTTTTGAGCTTTTAAGATTTCTAGCTTAACTCAGTTTTGTATGCCTGAATAGGCCTCGGATGCTATAGGTATCAGACTGCACCTTGCTCTATATTACCAGTATATAGAGTTTTAAAAACTAACAGTTGATCTCCATTTTTGAAAACACCTATGCCTGACTTCAATTTAGATTTGTCCCTTGGGTGAAACTCACGAGTTCTTGACTTGGCATGTAGCCAAGCTACAGAGAAACATAACAGTCATTGTCCATTAAGCATGAGTGTCAGCATGAGACAAATTATGAATATTACCTGGAGGTTAGAGTGAACCTTCAGTGCAGTCTTCTGTAGGTAGTAGAAATCACAGTAGTGGATCCTAGCTTAAATGAAAGCTATAAAATGGCACTGTCAAAATAATGAGATTTAACTTGCTATTTAAATCTTGCTTCTCCCACTCCTTTAACTTTAAAGGTGCTGTACTCAATTTTCAAATTTCTTTTTCAAGGGGATTTTGGAGTTTCTCGTCTCTTGATGGGTTCTTGTGATTTAGCAACAACATTTACTGGCACCCCTTTCTACATGAGCCCAGAGGCATTGCAACATCAGGGTTATGACACAAAATCAGATATTTGGTGAGTAGGTGGCGTTCACTTCATCTTTAATTAATTATTCATTCAATCATAATTATCACACTAAGAAACTCGTTGGCTTTTAGGTCACTTTCTATTTGTTGATGTTATTTGCTTTATCTTTACTTTCTCTGGGGGGGAGAATGCAATCATTTGAACAAATATGCTGCTATGCTGTTGGAATATTTCAAGCAGAAGATCAGATTTAGCAAGGACATACACTTCCCTGGGTATTTGGTAATCTGGAAATTATCTTGATTATAGTTGTTATCCATTCACATTTCTTCACTGTTAATAAAAACCTAGTTTTGATGTCATTTTTTTTGTCAGTCAACCATGTTGTGAGATGGACTACTTACAAATGCCACAAAGCCATCTATGCTCACCCCTGGATATTTGAGGACTGTACCCTATCCTGTTTCCCATCCTCAAGAGTTCTGTTCTGTTTCACTCCCACATCCCCTAGTAAAGATAAAGGTTGCCCTTGCTCGAAAGCCAGTCATATCTGACTCTAGGGGTCAGTGCTCATCTCTGTTTATAGCCAAAGAGCTAGTGCTGTCTGTATGTGCAGATATTTCCATGGACATGTGGCAGGCATGACTAAACACCGGAGTGCATCGATTGCTATTTACCTTCCCACTGAAGTGGTACCTATTTATCTATTTGCAATTTCTTGCTTTTGAACTGCTAGGTTGGCAGGAGCTGGGACAGAGAGTGGAGTTCAGTCTGGCATGCAGTACTTGGGTCTCGAACCACTGATCTTCCAGTCATCAAGCTCAGCGTCTTAACCACTAAGCAACCACCGTCCCTGGCCCCATATAGCCTTGAAAGCATAATCATTGAATTGGTGGGCGTGGAGTATTGGAGTTTCCAGAAGTGCTGATGGGCTGCATGAAGGCTGCATTTATATTGCTTTCCTTTCCTTTCCCACCTCCAAAGTCTCCTTCATATTCCCCCACTCCCAGGGACCAGTCACTCCTTCACCAAGGGGCTCTCCTTCTCCAAACAAACTCTGCATGTTTGTTTCTCTGTCTCTGTGTTCTTCTCGTATCAATTTTGCCCACAGCACATAATCCCAGTTTATTGGAGAGCTGGTGGTGACAAATTCCCCACTCTCTGGGTGGAGAAGAGATGACTGGGGTGTAGGTGTCTGCCTCCTAATAATACCACTGTACTTTTATTTCACATTCATTTTGAATTTTTAACTCAGTGGGAGCAGAAAAACAGGATTTACAAGTATAAATCCATACTAGGTGACCTCTAGAATGTAGATGAAGTGTATTTCATTTCCAGCTGAAGTGGAGGTGAGTTTTTTTTAATCACCAAGATTAAAAGCACAACAACTCTGCAAGCTTTTTCTTTTGTGTCTAGGTCAGACTTTAAACTGCCAAAATGAACCCAGTTTCTTGGCTTTGTCATTGGCCAAACATAAGTCCTCATCAGTACTGTACATGTTTCCAGTAGTAGCTGGCATACCAGCAGATGATCTGCATTATTTATCTCTCCACATTCGCATAGTGCAGTGATGGCAAACCTTGGCATTCCAGCTATTCTTGAACTTCAATTCCCAGAAGCCCTGATAAGCAGGAGTACTGACTTGGTCTTCTGGGAATTGAAGACCAAGAACACCTGAAGTGCCAAGGTTCACCATCACTGACATAGTGTGTTGTTATCCACCAGTAGCCTCCCACTTAAGCATGTTGGTCTTACATTTAGGGACTCTAATCTTCAGCCTATTGGGGTCCTCCAAGTGCCATAGGGGATGTCGGGTTCCTCAGTCATGTCCTCCTTTAATCTTATTCCTTGTTCAGTGAGCTTCTTCCTCCATCTTTCAATTTGATTGTGCTCCTGTATACCCTCAAGAATGTTTGTTCTTGCCATAAAGCTCTTTCTGGATTTGATTTGGCAGACTTGAGGCTCATATCCATTCATAGGATGTTGTGGGTCATTCTCTTGCTTTTTTTGGCATCTGCTGCTACTTCTATCCTATTCTTAAGTGGAGCGATACCAACAAGAGGATATATTTTTCTCAACGGTACAGGTTTGAGGCATCCTGTCACTATATGCATTGTTTCACTAATAGTGATGTCAGATGCTGATTTTTTTCCCTGTAGAAATTTCTACTGAAAGACTTTGAAGAGCATGTATTCATGTATACATTCATTTATGCATTCATTCTAGGTCACTTGGATGCATTTTGTATGAGATGTGCTGTTTGGATCATGCGTTCACTGGTCACAACTTTTTGTCCATTGTACTCAAAATTGTGGAAGGTGAAACCCCATCTCTTCCAGACACTTATCCAAGGGAGCTTGACGCAGTACTAGACTGGTAGGTGTTTTCCTTTGTTCTTTTCTTTTTTTAACCCTAACTAGTTTGTTAGTATGAGAATTGATTTTTATGTTTCACTAATATTTCAGTATGCTGAGCAAGGATCCTTCATTGAGGCCATCAGCGGCAGAGATTCTAAGAATCCCATACATTCACAATGAATTACAGGTATTTGAAATGCAATAATAGATTTATTAGGCTGGAATGTGTCCACAGTAGAGCAACTAAGATGATAAAGGATTTGAAAATCAATCTTTGTGAGAAGCAGTTGAAGGATTTGCACATGTTTAGTCTAGTGCAGGGGTTCTAAAGGTTTTTCAGTTGTGGGCTGGGCCGCACCCCCTCAGCCAGCTGAGCAGGCCAGAATGATGCCGTAAAACGTGTCCGCGGCTGTCCTAAACATGTATACGACGGCCACAGACATGTTTTACAGCACCAGTTTACAACAGTCATGGACTCATTTACAGCTGTAGGTAATGTGTTTATGATGGTGCAGACTCATTTACGGCTGTAATAAATGTGTTTATGCAGCCATAAATGAGTCCGTGGCCAACTTTGGTGGCGGTGGCTGGAACAAGGTCGGGGCTGGATTGTTTAGCACTGTGGGCCGGATCCAGACCCATGGGCTGTAGGTTGCAAACCCCTGATCTAGTGAATGAAAGAATGAAAGACTGAGAAGGAAATGTGATCATATACAAGCAGTTGAAACGCCAATGTTATGAGAAATGGGCCAAGGTTGTTTTTTTGTGGCTCCAGAGGAAAGGATCGAAACCAGTATGAGACTTCCTTAATGGTATTAACTGTAGGTTTTTAAGCAGGTTGAAAAACTATCTCTTCAGTTGTTTTAGTTGTGGATTCCTGAATTGCTGGGAACTGAGACTGGATTACCTTTTTGGTGCCTTCCAATTACACATTTATTTCACTTTCTCTGACCCAGTCAAGGATGATTAGGAGAAACGTTCAGTTTCAAATAACGTTGTATCATTTTATGCTAGCACAGATGTTTTCTTCATAACAATTTAGAAAAACATATCTCCAGTTTGTCTTTTGCAGAATTGCCCCATCTCTGTCCCTTTCCCTCCCACCCCTCGTGATGTCCTTCTGAAATGGAAACATTGATCACTTAGGCATTTATTGATTACAAAGGAAAAGAGAGAGAAGCATATGAATCTGTCCTTTTTAGAACCTCTTTCTACTAGGGTGAGCATTTCATAAGCCATAGATGCCCAAATGTTACTCTTTCCATATATTATTGTAATGGAGCGCCCAGAAGGATAGAGGGAAGGATTGTTCATTACTAAGTTTTAATTTTGGTGTAGAGTAGATCTGCTGGGAATCCAATTTTTTACTGTACAGTCAAACTTCGCATAAAGAGCGTCTCGCTTAAAGAGTAACTTGCTTAAAGAGCAACATTTTCTCTGAAAGTTTGCTTCACTTAACAAATAAAACAAACCAAAAACTCACTTAACAAATAAATTGGGGTTCGCAATCCCCCCCCCCCCCAGAAGTCACAATTGATCACTTAAAATGGTGTTTCGCCAGTGGTCGGCTGTCAAAAAAATTTACTACCACACTGTGGGCGAAGCCGGTGTTGTGGGTGGAGTCAACATCATGATGTCATGATGTCATAGGTGGAGCCAATGTCATGGCATTGTGGGTGGAGCCAACATCATGATGACATGACATCATGGGTGGAGCCAAAGTAAAATAATAATAATAATAAAAAATAATAAAATAAAAATAAAATAAAAAATGGATCGGTGGGGCTGGAGGGTTTTTTTTTGGGGAAGCCATGTGGCTGTATGGCTTGTCCGCAAACCCTCCTTCAGCCCCACTGATGGATCGTTGTTGCTGGGGGGGGGGGGCGGTTGGGGTGAAGCTGCGTGGCCGTGCGGCTTGTCCCCGAACCCTCCTTCAGCCCCACCGATGGATCGGTGGTGCTGGGGGGGGGGTCTTGGGGGGAAACTGCGCTGTTTGTCCCCAAACTCTCCTTCAGCCTCAGCGATCCATTGCTGGGGCTGAAGGAGGGTTCGGGGAGGGGAACTGCATGAGTGCACATGCGTTAAATGGAGTTTTGACACATGCGCACTTCCAAGCAGCCATTTTGGGCTGCCTGGAAATGCAATCTGGAGGGTGGCCGGAGAGGCTACTGAACCGGTCGCCCAGGGGTTTATCACCCCCCCCCCCCGGTGATTCCCTCCAGATTTTTGCTACCAGTTCGGCCAAACCGGTCTGAACCGGCAGCAACCTACCACTGTGTTTCGCTTAAAGAGCAAACTCACTTAAAGAGTAATCCTGTGGAACACATTGTGCTCTTTAAGCGAGGTACAACTGTAGTAGTTTTTGTTGTTGCTTTTATTTTTAGGCTAATACTGCCCACATATGAGTGCATCTTTCATTGAGTGTTTGGTCAACCTGGCTGGAGTAGGTTGATGCAGTGGAATAGAATCAAAACAGGAGACGGGATCCAAATCCAACCCCCTACTCAGTGCAAGACTTGTAACATGTGATACCATTAAAACATACATTTTCTTAAAAATAAGGAGAAAATCATGAAACCCTCCAGTCAAAGTAGTACAAAATAAATAGTTGCAACTGATGCTGGTTTGTATCTTCTTGCAGAATATGAAGTGTAAATTCAGCAATATAACTATGAAGGACCTGGTGATTAATTCTCAGGAAGATGCTGCTCATATCATGAATGCTGTGTGAGTATGGAGTTATTTTAATGTTAGTGAAGAAGAAGAAAGCAACTGATGGTTGAGGAAAAGCCAATTTCATCTATGCAGTCTCTCCCTAGTTCATAAATGTATATTCTGTTGTCCTTCAAAGCTCTTTTAAATGCTTGCAATAGGTAAGAACACAATGCATTGATAAGACATTATTTCCAATAACTTTAGATATAGTGTGTATTATTTGCTATACCAACAGAAATAGTATACTCAATTTTGTATAATTCATGCGTTAAGCTGACTTAATTTGAATTGCCATCAAAAGATAATGGTGAAAAAATTAGCAGAAATTTCAAAGCTGGTAATTAAATTCATATCTTTTTTAGTTTCAATTGGATCCAGCATTCCACTTCTTTTCTGTCCTCAGATTGCAGTTAGTATAGCTCTGTTACATTAATCTGCAATTGCTTTGATTTCCTTTGCTGTTCCCTTGCTCACTGTAAGAAGTGTTTCTTCTATTTACACAGTGTGCTTCCATACATCTTTTCAAAGAGACCAGAAATCAATAAGGAAAAAAGTATTAGTAGGTTTAAGACAGCAGTTCTCAACCAGGTCACACTCCCTCAGATAGCTTCAAGGGCCAGACAGCCATTTTGCCCTTCCTTCACCACATGGCACTTCCTGGTGTGGTGGAGGCCGCAGTGGGGGTCTACATGAAATGATGCCATGGACCACATCCCAGCCCATGGGCTGCAGGTTGAGAATCCCTGCTTTAAGGGCAGCAGATTTTGGATGTCAGAAAAGTGCAGCAAATAACTAACTGGTTAAGTATTTTTATTAATATTTTTATTAATGTTTGTTACATTTTGACTGCCCAAGACAAGAAAACAAAGTTGTGAGATATTTTGTTTCATGTCAAATACATTTCCTGGCCTTGAATACTATGTATAGTAGGCCTGCAATATCCACAGAGGCAGTATCTGCTGTTTCAAGTATCCATGCCAAAAATGTTAAATGAAAACTCCCAGAAATCCATAACGGATATGTATTTCCAAGTTGCATTGCCAAAACTGGCCACCTAGAGGAAACCAGACTACATTGTTTATAACAGGGATTCTCAACCTTTTTTTTTTTCAACATCTCTGCGGGTGCTGGAAACGTGTAATGAGTACCAGAAAATCCCCCCCAAAGCTGCTGTGGACACGTTCCCGGCAGCTGCAGACGCATTTCCATCAGCTGTGGATGCGTTCCTGGCATAAGCAGCTGACAGGAACGCAGCTGCTGGGAATGTGGCTGCTTCCAATGGCAGCAGAAACAGTGGCTGGAGCAAGGGTGCGGGCTGGTTGATTTGGTGCCATGTGCCAGATCCGGCCCACAGGCCATATGTTGAGAATCCCTAGTTTATTGGTTTGCTGCTATACATGGTTTCTAGTGTCTGTGGAGAGGCATGGAACCCAATCTCCACAGATATGGCAGGCTTATATTTGAATGTCTGGGAAGGAGATTGGCCTCTCTTCTTCAAGCAGCAGAATGCTTGTTCTGGTTAGAAAACAAAGAGGTGGAGGTGAGACACTACGTGGCAGGTTAGATGACTTCTGTATTGATGTTGCAGGCAACTTTTTTCTGCCATTTCCCTCCCATATAGGCTGCAGTGAGATGTTGGATTCTACATATAACACATGATTAAGAAAGCAAGGGTGAACATAATAGTAACATTCAAGAGAATTCAGGAAGGAGATCTTCTGCTTGTGTCAAGGCTTTCCAATCTTTCCAATCCTAACATTTTAAAAGAGTGCCAGAACCATAAAGAATTGCCATGTTTTCCCTTTTCCTGCCTTGTGCTAACTGAAATCTTTCAGGACCAGTGGTAATCAATACCTACCAGTGCTGTTCTTCCAGAACTCCTTTTTAATCCCCTCTCTCCTTGCCTCCCTGCCACTGCTAATGCCATATACCTCCTTAGCATGCCCATCCTCCTACTTCCCCCATTCTCTCTTCTGCCACTAAATTTTGTGACTAATCCTAGAATTCCAAATAGGAAAATACTGAATGAAATATGGTAGTTTTTAAAAAATGTGATATTTTTTGGTTTTACTGAAAGGGCCATTATGTGAATAACCACAAAACTAATAAGGTACACATACATTGCAGGTAAACCTTAAATCAGTGTTCTTAATGTGGGCCCACACCCCACAGGGGGATTTCAGCTCTCAGAAGCCTAAATCAGTACATTGGCTGATCAGTGCTTTGGGGAATTGATTTAGGCTTCTGGGAACTGAAGTCCCAAAAGCAAAAGGTTGGGAAACACTGCCCTAAATGAACAAAACCTGAAAGTTTTTCTCATGCACATTCCTAGTTATGGATTATAATGCTCTGCAACATGTAAGGTAATGGTTATTCTTGCTTGAAAGCCAGTCATAGCTGACTCTAATGGTTGGTGCTCATTTCCGTTTACAGCCTAAGAGCCAGCGCTATCTGTGTCTGTAGATACTTCCATAATCATATGGCAGGTGTGACTAGAACATTAAAACATACAGAACATTGTTACCTTCCCCACCAAAGTGGCATCTATTTATCTACTTGCAATTTTTTTGCTTTCAAATGGCTAGGTTGGCAGGAGCTGGGACAGAGACAGGAACTCACTCCATCATGCATCACTCAGGTCTTGAACTATTGACCTGCTGACATTCCAGTCGTCAGGTTCAGCATCGTAACCACTTTGTTTTTATATTGTATATTTGATTATTTGACATGTTACTATATTGTATATTTGATTATTTGACATGTTACTATATCTGTATTATTGTGCTTAGACAGCCAGTGTTATGTAGTGGATTAGTACTGAGGAGACCTGGATTCAATTCCCTGTTCATCTGTAAAAGCTTATTTCTGCTTCTTCTGTATATAGGCAAGACGTGAAACTGCCAAAATGAAGCCACCTTTTGGTGAATTCATTCCGTAGTTCCTTTTGCCTGACCTAGTGTGAGAAAGATTAGCTGGCACAAGATTACCATCGGAATACACCTGACTGTGGTTCAAAAATACCACAATCTTCGTGGAGGCTCTTTCTGTGTACCCTGTAAAAATGTGATGGCCATGATAAATCATTTTTTGAAAAAAAAAAGTACTTCCAAATTACCAAATAGTTCAGAAGTTGCTTCAGTTATAAAAATCAACTTAACAGTACATAACATAAATTATTGTTGTTAATTGACTTGAACAGCCGTTCACTGTCTGGGAATATGCACACTAAATAAGAAATAGGTGAAATGTTATTTGGGTCAAGAGGATTGAATAATAAATTAGCAATTCTTGCTCACTTCAGGTTTGTGAACCAGATGCCTTCTTCAAAGGTAGAGTTTTTGTTGCAAAGTCATTGTATTTTCCAGATACTCGGAAGGATTAATGTTTCATTAGACACTTTCTGTGGAGCTACAGTCTTCTCAAAGATAAGGCAGTCAGAATACTTTGTAGAACTAAGGCTTTTCGAAAGGAATGACTTTTCAGGTTAATGCTCTCATTCAAGAGGACTTTAACTAATTGTGTTTTGAAAGCAATTAATAAAATACTGCAGCTTCACAGTTGATCGCTTTCACTTTAAATTTCAAGCAGTAATCTTTATTTGTGGTACATTGTGTAATGAGGTCACATGAGATAATGCCATCAATATTCATTTTCATTTCTAATGTTATTATTATTACCAAGGGTATCCCTTTGTTCTTTTCCAAGGAAATAATTAATATCATCCATGTCAAATGAAGCGAGTTCAAAGGTCTAACTGTTCATAATTTAATTATAAAAGAAGCATGGTATTAAAAATTAAAGCAATTAGAGCTTCCCCGTACGTTATTGTTCGTTGCATCCCAAATGAGCCTTCCCAATGGTTATGATTTTGCATTTCCTCCAGTTATTGAGGTTTTCTGCTATTTTGTCGATGGGTTGCAATACTTGCAGTTTATTGTTTGAAAATCGAAAGTTTTACTTTGAAACTTGGCTTCTGAATATTTAAAAATATTGTATAACAATCAGCAAAAACCGGAGCAAAATCATGGGGTATCTTTGAGACTAAGACTTTTTTCAGTGTGAGACTTCATGCATTAAATTTATTGCTTCTTTTTAAAATACTAATTGCCTGATAATTGCTTGGATTCAGATCAAGTTACACTTTGTTCCCATTGCAACTCCTCAGATTTAAGTAATCACTAATTTATTCAAGCCCAGCCTGGATCTAACCAAATTGCCAGAAAGACAGATTCAGATCTTTTGAATTTTTAATGAAACGCTTAAATCATAGAGAATTCATATTAAAGCAAAGCAAAGCAATCATGTTTATATACTGCCCCATAGTCCTTAGTGCACTCTCTGGGCGGTTGAAAAGTTAATTAGCATTTTGCCCCCAGCATGTGAGCTACTCATTTTACTGACCTTGGAAGGATGGAAGCAGTGATGGGCAGTCAAAAATTTTACTACCACACTGTGGGTGGAGCCGACGTCGTGGGTGGAGCCAACATCATGATGTCATGGGCAGAGGCAACGCCATGACATCATGGGCAGAGCCAACAACATGGGCGGAGCCAAAGTAAAAAAAGCATAAAAATAATTACAGTAATGCCTCACATAGCAAGCATCTCGTATAGCGAGTAACTTGCTTAACGAGCAGACCTTTCCCAAAAAGGTCTGCTTCGTTGAATAAACAAAAACTCGCTTAATGAAAAGCTTCGCATTTGCGGGGAGTTTCGGAATGCAATGGGGGACTCCCCCGCTGCGTTCCAAAACACCCTGCAGACTAACTTTTGGGACACCCTGTATTTTGAACTACAATTTCATTAACCTTGATTGTCATCCATATTGGTTGGAGGTAACAGAAGTTGCAGTCCAACATTTCTGGTTAGTGTCACATCATGGGAGTCTTTCAGGTGGCCTCCTGGACTCACAGTTCCTGGCCTGTTGCATTTTCTTAAGCAGTGCCTATTAGGAGAGTTTCCTTCAGACTTCCCCCTTAACACCACTATCATTCTGCTTCCAGCACCCACCATTGTTTTTCCTCATTTTTAGGCAGAAAAGGCTACATCTACAGACCCTGAGGGCCCTGACAGAAGTTCAGAAAATGACACCACGTGAACGGATGAGGCTGCGGAAGCTGACCATTGCTGATGAGACAGCAACAAAATTGAAGTAAGAAGCAAACAAAACTAGTTTAGCTTCCCAAAGGCTTTTCTTTCCCGTGTTCTAGTACTTCTGAGACACTGGTCCCGCTTTTGTGATGATCACAGTAATCCCCTATGATACTTCCCTCATAATTCAGTAATTCCTCCTATTTTCGTTATAAAAGAAGTTCAGAGTGAGTGCTATGAGCTGTGACAACTGCTGTTCATTGCTACTGTGAAAATGTTGTATACTATGAGTCTGTCCAGTACCAGAGGCAGTATCCCTCTGTGTGTTAGTTACTGGATATCTTGTGTATAGATTTCTCACGTACATCCCAAACGACTCCTATGTGGACTGAATATTGGACAAGACAAGCCTTCCAGTATACAGTATATGTTTGTACATTCTTAGGAAGCTTTTGGATGTTGGCCTTTTTTTCCTCCTGCAGAAGGTTCTTAATAGCTGTCTCTTTATTTATGTGTAGGTATTTTTGTAACTAATGAACTGAGCAACTAAGCTTTATTATCTCAGGCTACAACATGTTATGAACATAAAGGCAATCATATGGTCAAGATTTTGCATTGCTCTAAAACAGGGGTTCCCAATTTTTTCACACCGTGGGCCGGACCACACACCCCGGACAGCTGAGCGGGCCAGTCACATGGGTCCTTCCGCCATAAACAACCGCCCTGAGTTGGCTCTGCCAAGTAGGGCGGTATAGAAATTCAAATATAATAATAATAATAATAATAATAATAATAATAATAATAATAATAATAATAATAATAATAATAATAATAATAATAAACGCTGCCGTAAAACATGTCCACAGCTGTTGTTAACGTGTTTATGACAGCCATGGGTGCATTTATGGCAGCGTTTATGGCAGGCATGGGCATGTTTATGCATGCGTGGGTGTGTTTTACAGTTGTCATAAATGCATCCGTGTCTTCTTCTGCTTCTGGTAGTGGCGAGGGTGGCAGTGGGCCATATGTAGGTTGGCCACCCTTGCTCTAAAATGTGAAACTGAGAGGTCTTATGACTGAAAAATACAAGACTAAAGGTACGAATATTGACATTTATTTCTAATGTAAGTAGCAATTCCTTTGATTGAATGATACAGCTGTTGAAGTGTCATTATCATTTGTAATACCGATTATCAATACAGTATTTCTTTTTAGACAGTTGGCTGAAGAAAAATATCAAGAAAATCTTAAAAGAATGCAAGAACTTAGATTCCGTCACTTTCATCAAGCAAATATAGATGTGCTTCATGTAAGAAGAGATTCTGTTCTTCACATAACTTTCCTAAAAATCCAGGCATCTTTTATTATTTTGGTCTGTTCTTTGCTGATAAAGAAAGAAACCCTGCTGTAATTCTCAGTGTGCATGTTCAACTATATCTGTGGTTCCCAATGTGGGCCATATGCCCCACGGGGGGGGGGTGTTGTTGGATTTTTAAAGGGGGCAGTTCAAGAAGTAGCTAGACCAAACCTTTTAGGCTTCCGCCACGTGAATAGGAGTTCACTTTTTGAGTAATAAAAATTATACGTCCGGGGGGGGGGGGTAAGGATTTTAGAGATGCTTAGATGGGTCATGGCCAGAAAATGGTTGGAAAACACTGAGCTATATGAAGCCTACCCTCAAGAATCACAATGAGGGCTCTTTATTTTCTACTTAAGGCTGCATTGAATCAGTGGTTAAGAAGCTCACCTTGTAAGCTGGAAGGCTTACAAGTCGGCAGTTTGAAACCTGGGTACTGAATGATGGATTGAGCGCCCGTCTCTGTCCCAGCTCTAGGGTACATGAAAGGAGCCTCATTTGAGCATTCCCTGAGAGGAATTTTTTCATGCAAAGATCTTTTCAACCCAGAATAATAATAATAATAATAATAATAATAATAATAATAATAATAATAATAATAATAATAATAATAATAATAATAATAATAATAATAATAATAATAATAATAATAATAATAATGTTTTGTATTATTATTATTATTATTATTATTATTATTATTATTATTATTATTATTATTATTATTATTATTATTATTATTATTATTATTATTATTATTATTATTATTATTATACTTAGGGAAGAACAGAAGCTTATACCTGTGCTTAAAATATGTGACAGGATTCTGGCCTCTGTCTTTGGTAGTTGTTCTAAGAACTGATCAAAGGAGTAGATTTAAATCACTGAAGTACAGTACTTCAATCAATGTCATTTATTTCTCATGTAAGTAGCAATTCCTTTGATTGAATGATTTATTTATTTATTATTTATTTATTTACTCATATTTATTATCCCGCCCCAATCAGGTAAACCCGACTCTGGGCGGCTTACACATAAATTAAAATCAAAAGTTAAGCCTATAATAATACTAATACTAATTTAGAACTTTAAAAGTTCACAGAAAGAACATTAAAAGAAAACAAAATGATAAATGGTACAGCCTTTGAAGTGTCATTATCATTTGTAATACTGATTATCAATACGGTATTTCTTTTTAGACAGTTGGCTGAAGAAACATAAAACTATCTTGGACACAAAAATTGTGGCTAGCCAGTCTCCTCATCATGTATTGATAAAGCTAATCAGTATTGTGTAAAGGTAAAGGTCACCCTTGCTCAAAAGCCAGTCGTATCTGACTCTAAGGTACAGTGCTCATCTCTGTTTATAGCCAAAGAGCCAGCACTGTCTGCGTTTACAGACGTTTCTGTGGACCACATGCAGGCATGACTCGATCCCGGAAAGCACAGAACACTGTTTACCTTCCCACTGAAGCAGTACCTGTTTATCTAATTGCAACTACTTGCAGTTCTCGGGTCTCTCAATGTTGATCTAAGACGTTTTGCTGCATGAGACAAAAAATTTGGTGCTGCTCTTTTCAATCTACTTTTAGAAGCTGACTGAATTGGCAGTTGCATCTTAATGACAATAGGACATCTTCCATTGTATTCTCAACCTGCGGCCTGTGGCACCATTTCATGTGCCCCCCCCCACTACCTCCACCATACCAGGAAGTGCCATGTGGTGGAGGAAAGGCAAAATGGCCATCCAGCCCCCAAAGCTGTCTGAGGAAGTGTGACCTGGCCCCTGGCTTAAAAAGGTTGAGAACTCTTGACTGGCTAGATTGCTTAGTACATCATCTGTCAATATGTTCTCACTGCTCTTTATCCTCATTCCTAGTGATTTCTATTGTGTACTAAGTGATCAGCAGGAACATATAGGTTAATGTTTCCAGATGCCATAATTTCTTCAACCAACCAGGTAGTGTAAGATTATTACCCGTTAGCTTACTTTTTTCTAATCACATTGAAAACAAAAGTTTTTTAAAATGAAATTAAATGGCACACTTATCAACTTCGCTGATTTGCTTCCCACAATGCCAGTGGTGGGCAGCAAAAATTTTTGCTACCACACCATGGGCAGAGCCTATGTCATGGGTGTTCTAGTCATGCCTGCTATATGACCATGTATATATCTGCAAACAGGCAGCACTGGCTCTTTGGCTGTAAATGGAGATGAGCACTGCACACTAGAGTTGGATATGACTGGCTTTTGAGCAAGGGAGAACTTGAACCACTTGCAGGGACAATACCTGATGGGGCAGGGCAGGGAGGTGGGTGTGGCCACCCAATTTCACTACCCCCCCCCCCCGTCCAGAGGCCACCCAATTTTGCTACCCCCCTTCCTGGGGGGGGGGGTGCTATCCTGTTGCTGCCCACCACTGCACAATGCTTTAAAATTAAATAGCAGTTCATTTTTAAAAAGTCCTGGAAAGTTTCTGCATTTCTTTCAGTAAATAAAAACTTCGTGACAGAGATTACTCTGGGTTGAAAGGATTTTTGCTGGAGAAACTCCGCTCAAGGGATGCCCAAATGAGGCTCCTTTCATGTCCCCAAGTGCAGCCCTCAGGTACTGAAACCTAACCTTCCAGTCTCCAAGCTCAGCTTCTTAACCACTAAGCCACTGGGGAAATTTCTAGTTCTTTCGGTGAGAACATTTTTACACTGAGACGGTGCTGTGATCTAACTGTGTGTCTTTTTTTGTTCCAAATAAGCAAACTGATCAACAGACTGAGGAACACAGGATTAAGGAGCAGCCGGTCACTACATTCGACTATTTATCCATAGGATGCAATGACGAAAGTGATAGTGATACAGCAGGCAGTCTCTGCATTTTTGATCCAGTGGAACATGGTAAGAGTTTGGTGTTAAATGCTGCCTAATTCCCTGTCTAGTTAAAACCTAATTGGACACAAGAAAATACAATCACACATACACAAAATAAAACTTTCTTAGGCTTTTAAGAAAAATAGTTTTAAGGTGATTACAGTTCATTTATATTTGCCATGTAGTGTACCAGGGATTCTCAACCTGTGGCCTGTGGGCCGGATGCGGCCCATGGCACCATTTCATGTGTGTCCCTCACTGCCACCGCCACACCAGGAAGTGCCACATGGTAGAGGAAGGGCAAAATGCCTGTCCGGCCCCCAGAGCTATTAGAGGGAATGTGACCTGGCTCCCGGCTTTAAAAGTTTGAGAACTATATACTGTACTATAATCCAGATTTTTGTGTCTGCTGTTATACATTTTTACTACCTTTATAATTATGTGAGTATGTGTAGCAGAGAGTGAAATATAGATGAGACGTCAAATCTCAGTTGTTCAAAGAAGATTAAACTTATGAGAATTAATCAGAAGACGGTATATTTGATGTTTATGTATCTGAAACCAGCCTCATATTGAGCAACAGTTCTTCTAGTCCAAACTAAGCAGTTGGAAGGGAGATTATGTGTGGGTTGATGTGGGATGTGCTTCTTGGTTATACATTGTGCCAGTGAATCAGGAGAAAGCTGTTATATGACTACACATTTTTATAAAGTGCTCATTGTTCAATCTATACAGATCAAAATGTTCTGTCTGTGCCCAGAAGCAGCCCAATACATTTTTCTGCCTAGGGCAATGGACAATGTGTCTTTTCTCCCCACAAGCAACCACATTAATGAGGATAACAAGATAGAGCTACTCCCAAACTATAGAAGAGGGGTTTCCAATCAAAGGCCCACAGGCTGGATCTGGCCCACAGTGCCATTTCATGTGCCCCCCAACCTCCAATGGCATTTGAGAAACTAAATGTCCACCCCCTCTGAAGCTGGTTGGGAACCCCTGCTATAGAACTTGCTTCTAAGGGAGGAGCATTTGGCTCCAGTATTCTTCCACTGACAGGCAAATACTGTACCTTTATATTTAACACCTTTCAGCAATTGAACAGGTTGCTTGGGAATGAATGTTTGGGAGGCATACTTTGTATTTTTATATTGCTAGTTTTAGTTTATTTGTAATGATCTGCTTTTAAATGGCTTTAAAGTATTTAAATCTTATGATTACCCTATTTGCTGGCATATAAGACTCACTCACACACACAAACACACCCTTTAAAATACATTGGAAAAATTGAGTGCATCTTGTACTGTATATAGTGGCCAATAGTGGGCTATTTTGGTAATAACGGGGTGTGTTTTATACTCCAGTGCATCTTCTATGCCGGCAAATACAGTATGTGCTATAAATGATATTACAGCCCATGCTAATGACAAAACTGTATGTGTCCAAGTTATTTAATTTTGTACAGCATGCACTTACTTTTCTACGTACACACACACAAAAACCTTCCTATGTACTTAAAGCCGGCTTTCTCAATGTTTTCGGCACACGGGCTGGATCACTCCCCTTCAGATGGCTGAGCAGGCCAGTCATGTGAGTCTGTGCTAGTTCTTGTGCATTTTTGCACGTTTTCAGCGAGTTCTTACACATTTTTGGCATGTTTTCAGTGAGTTCTCGTGCAAAAATGTGCGTTTTTGCTGCATTTTCAGTGCGTTTTCTGTGCTTCTGCCTCTTGCAGCGGGAACAAGGGCAGAGGTACACATGAGATGGCTCCATGGGCCACATCCGACTCACGGGCCGTAAATTGCGAATGCCTGACTTAAAGAGTTAATTCTCTACAAGAACCATAAGGGTGTTTGGACAATGTAAGGCTTCATTATCTGAGTGGAATTTAAAGTTTAGGATGGCTGGTTTTAATTCAGATTATGTTCCTTTCTCTTTATTTGTACTATGGATTTTATTGCACAGGTTGATTTGTTCTAAGATGATTGACTGTGATAATATTAATTTAATGCATTTAACAGCTTTGTAATCCTTTTTAGACTAGAGCATTACCTAGAATCTATGGAATGTAATGGAACAGCAGGCAGAATAAACCTCTTTTCTTTGAAACTGTATTACAGTACTTGATCCACGTGAGACTATTACCTTTCAGTTTGTGTAAAAGCTTGAACATTCATATCCAAAGTATTAACAGAGCAAACAACACCAAATAGCAGCCAAATTGACTTGTGGATTCAGAAAATGGATATTGCAATAGTTAGCACTTTGTCCTTTGGAAAGAAATCACAGTCACACATCATATTATAAGGAAATAAGAAAGTGAGATATTTTAGAGAAATGCATTGTGATAAAAAAAGATAATAGGAATCCTAGTTTTAGCTAAATTTGCTATGGCTGCTCCCTGCCACTCTTGAGGTCAAGTGATACTTTCTGGGCATATTACTGGTATGTCTATTTTTTGTTCAGGTGGTTTACTAGTTCTTTGTTGTCATCTGGGCTTTCACAGCTTAAAATCAAATCATCTGGATGCTTTTGTTTTTTTCTGAATCTGCTGTAGCAAGGTGGGTCTGTCTTGCCCTTTTCAAAGCCTTCACTTATTTGGTCCAGTTTTTCATTCCATTCTCTTTCAGCTTGTTTTAGCTCATATAAGTGTTTCTAAATTTTCATCTTACCTTCCCCTTTCTAATTAATTCAAATACTGATAGTTGCTGCGTGTAGTTATTATTTTGTATGTAACCACACAGGAAAGCTAAATTTGTATTTATAGGCTCTACATGCATTTGTCTGTTAGCTGCAACACTCAAAAGTATTTTGATTATAGCGCGTTTGACAATTGGTGCAAAGGTCTCGTCGTAATCATTGCCATATTTTTGTAAAGAGTTTTGTCTTATATATCTGTATCTTGTCTTTAGCATCAGACTTGTACTTGAAATAATTTTTTGTCCAGGTGGTAACTTGATCAGTTTCCAGATCTTGTTCCTATAAGAATCACCCACTTTCCCTCTGACTGTCTCTTTCTATTTGTCAGCTTCTTTTCTGGGCAAGTTATCGATTCCTTCCAACAATGTGGGTTCAGGTATTTACTTTTACTTTTCTTCTACTCTCCTAATTCTTGCATGGTAGGATTGCTGACATACTTGCGTGGTTTGGCATTCCTGGCCAGGTCCTTGTTTTGAATCTCCACCATGGCTTCTGGGACAGAAACCAACAAAGATCACTGGGAACATGTGGTTGATCAGGTTATGTGGTCTGTCACCAGAGCATGCTATAAAGTCCAAGTGCACCGTCACAATGTGGAACTGGTAAACTCATCCTGAGAACTCAATAATATTGACTAGTGTAGCATTCCCTACTTGGGGCTGCCCTGCCTCTATACCATGACTCCTAATGTGGGGCTCATGCCCCACAGGGGTTCTTCAATTCCCAGAAGCCTATGTTAGTACATTGGCTGATCAGTGCTTTGGGGAATTGACTTAGGCTTCTGGGAGTTGAAGTTCAAAACCCAAAGGTTGGGAAACATTTCTCTGTACGGAAATTGCGCAGTGTTCAGAATACTATTGGCAGACTGATCTTTGGACTTTCTCCTCCTTCTCCTTCTTCTTCTCCATCTTCTCCTTCTCCTTCTCCTTCTCCTTCTTCTACTTCTAATGTTCTAATTTTCGTATTTCTTGCCATCTATATATTTATTACATTTCTACCCTGCCTTCCCACTTACTCCCCTATCTTTCCACTACAAAATAGTAGTCCAGTTTGCTTGCAAACATCATGAAGTAGCATTAAAACAAAGAAAAAGGAGATTTAATCATGGCGCCATTACAATCAACTGATAAAAAAGAACGTAAAAATCATCACAGTAAATGTGAAGCAGCCTTTAATGCCTCTTTTAAAAGGTGTGTGTTCACACTCTTTTTGAAAATAGCAAAATTGCCATTGTGAGAAATGGACATTGTGCAGTTTGACAGTAACATGGGAGAAAGCCCTGGGGCATATTACCTCCGCAAGTGTTCACATTCTCAAGGCTGCTATTAGAAATCTTCATCAGGTTTTTAGGGGCTGCAAGGAATTTTATTCAGCTGCAAAAGCTTACGTTTATGCACATTCAGATGTAATAGAAATCATATATATGGCCTGAAATCCCATTGCTTTGTGCAAGAAATTTGTAACATCCGTCTGTTCCTTGCTGACAAAGAAAGACTCCCTGCTGTAATTCCCAAGGGGTGGGGACACAAAACCACAATATCAGCATGCACCCCCAAGTACGGCAGGTGGAACTTTTTCTTTGCTGGCTAGGAATGGATTGGGACTGTGGTGGCTCAGGTGATTAAGACGCTGATCTTGACAATTGGAAGGTTGGCAGGTCAGCAGTTTGATTCCCGAGTACTGCTGGAGAGAATGAGCTCCCGTCTTTGTCCCAGCTCCTGCCAACCTAGCGGTTTGAAAGTAAGAAATTGCAAGTAGATAAATAGGTACCGCTTTGGTAGGAAAGGTAACAATGTTCTGTGCACTGTGGTGTCGCGTCATGCCTGCCACATGTCCATGGAAACATCTGCAGATGCAGACAGTGCTGTCTCTTTGACTGTAAACAGAGATGAGCACTGAACCCTAGAGTCGGATACGACTGGCTTTTGAACAAGGGCAACTTTTATCTAGGAACAGACTGAATATTTCTCTTTGTTTCTGGTGGAAAGTTGAGCACACAGCAGTAAAGGATCAGTGTCAACTTGTGGATTCAGCCTTTGAAACCAGAATGATTACCTGAACTCACTTCTCTGTCGTGTCCACACTCCTTTCTAAGAAAATATGAAAATAGGAGCGCTTGTATCTATTAAAGAAATGCACTTGCAATCGGAGAGGATGACAGAATCATAGCTCTTGCTAATTAAGTTGGACTGTCAGGGACAGAAGCTACTATTTTTCCATTTCTAGAGTGTAAAGGCAAGATGTCTCCTTTGAAGTATGAAAGATAGATGCTAGCGGGAACGAAATTACATCACAACCCTAAGAATAGCAATCTGAAGTGGAAGGAAAGTTAGCACCAGCCTCAGCAGTAAAGGACTGAGGCGTCCAAACTATGGCCCGTGGGCTGGATCCGGCCTCCAATGCCAGTTCATCCAGCCCACGCTTTCCTCATCACTCCTGGAAGTGGAAGTAAAACATGCCGGTATGGGTGAATTTTACTTCCGCTTCCGGGAGTGCTGAGGGCAGTGTGGGCTAGATGAATTGGCATTGGGGCAGATCCGGCCCATGGGCTGTAGTTTGGACACCCATGGTTTAAGCAGAGAAAATGGCAGCTTAAAATCTATCTCATCCTGTTGCAAAACAGATTGTAAGGCATGTTTTACTTCTGCTTCTGGTGGGAGGAACCACATTACTGGCCCGCTGAACCATGTGACTGGCCCGTGGCACCCCGGTCTGGAAAACCTGAGAAGGTCTTCTCTCTCTCTCCTCTTCCCCATACAAAGACATGCATCTTCTTGTGTGCAATCTTCTTGAGTTGCATCCTGTTAACAATTTCCATGTTTCCTCTCTCTCTCTCTTTCTCCTGCATTCATATTTTGATAGTAAAGCACATATGAAAGGCACAATATTGAATAGTAAATGTAGGGTTGTATAATTGGCTGCCTTCACCATTTTAAATTGCAGTAGCTCAAGTGGTTAAGATGCTGACTGGGAGGTAGAAGGTCAGCAGTTCAAAACCCGAGTACTGCAGGATGGAATGAACTCCCATCTCTGTCCCAGCTCCTGCCTACCTAGCAGGAAATTGCAAGTAGATAAATAGGTACCACTTCAGTGGGAAGGTAAACAGCGTTCCGTGCACTTCGGTGTCTAGTCATGCCTGCCACATGTCCAATGAAATGTCTGTAAACGCAGACAGTGCTGGCTCTTTGGCTATAAATAGAGATGAGCACTGAGCCCTAGAGTCGGATACAACTGGCTTTCGAGCAAGGGTGACCCTTACTACCATTTTAAAATAGGAAAAATCTTTAGCCAAGCAAGAAAGACTATATGGGAAGAAGCTGCATTCTGGGAAGTACAGCCAAGAAGTTGAGATACAGTGTGAAAATCAGGGACACAAGGGAAAAAAACTGAATAGACCTTATGAATGGGTCGAATATCAGAGAAGGAATATGTAAAAGTGGAACAAAAATGCAAGACATTCAGTAGGGTAGGTAAAAGGTGAGATTATTGCTTTTTCAAATCTGCTATCGAATTATCAGGACTACTTGGTTCTTTTTATTGGTTCTCTTTGTTATTCTTATCTCCCTTTAACTGTGCAGTTTAGCTCCGAGCTCAAGAAAACCATACATAGATAAAGTTTTCTGCTTGGATAGCCAAGTATCTTGGTGATCCGTATGGAAAGACAGAGCATTAATAGGCAGTTTAGAAGATTGTGTTATTCCCATTTAGCATATTGTATTCATGATTCAATCCATTATCCAGTATCCTTAATGCTTTCATTGTCCAAAATACTTGACTGAACTGAATATTTATTAACCTCTTTGTTTATATTGTTCATTTAAAATTAGATCGTGGGTGTTCACTTTCTTTATGGAAATTTTTCTTTTTAAAAAAAACTAAGCTGTGTAATTTATTTGTGCATTGTAACAAGACCGCTGCCCTGATTCAAAGATGGAAATCAGTGCACAAACCAAAAACAGGCTTCCATGTGCCCATCATTTAAATGCTTGATGAACCATACTTAATTCAGGGGTGCATCTAAATTAGTACCTGAGTGTTGATGCATTCTGCAGACTAAAGATCTTTGTCATCATTACTTAGCTACTGTTGAAGACTGGATAAAATTAAAGGTACAGTCAAACCTTGCATAAAGAGTGTTTCGCTTAAAGAGAAACTCTCTTAAAGAGCAGAATTTTCTCTGAATGTTCGCTTCGCTTAACAAATAAAACCAACCAAAAACTCGCTTAACAAATAAATTGGGGTTTGCAGTCCCCCCCATTGGTCATTTACAATGGTGTTTCGCTTAAAGAGCAAACTTGCTTAAAGAGCAATCCTGCGGAACGCATTATGCTCTTTAAGCGAGGTACAACTGTATGTTTAAAACTGAATTGATATGAAGTATAAGCAAAGATGACTGGCTCATATATGCGGTGTGATCAGCCTTTCATCCACCTTAACAACATAGACATTAGTAACAAAATTGTACAGTAATACCCCGGATAACGATTGCATCAGATAACACTAGAATCGGATAACGATGCAAGTTTTTTGGAAAAAACTTGCATTGGATAACAATTCTGGATAATGATTCTTAGCGTTATCTGATGCAATGGTCTGCAGGTGTGGGATGGTTTGGGTAGAACAACCCAATCCACCCCCTACCCGCAGAGGTCTCTGCGACTGCAGTAGGGTCGGGGAAAAGCACCCGCCTTTCCCCCGACCCTACTGCAGCCGCTGAGACTCCTTGTCTCTTTCCCTCCCTGTATGTAAACTACAGGGAAGGGGGAAAGAGAGAGACGTGATTGGTTCTCTAGAGAACCAATCACATCTCTCTCTTTCCCCCTCCCTGTAGTTTAAATACAGGGAGGGAAAGAAAGAAAGAAAGACAAAAGCAGTTCTCTCTCTCCCTGTAGTTTAAATACAGTACTTAAAATATACAGTAGGGTATTGGGAGACAGTGCAGACTACCCCACATTAGGGCTGTTGACTCCCATGCTGTTAGGGTGTGATCTTTGTCTCCTTTCAGGGGCCTTCACCAGCCATTATTCTTGGGCATACTACTCTACCTCAGCTAGGGAAACTTAGATGGGCCAAATCTCCCATCCTTATAGCTAAAGGTCTTCCTTATAGATATAGGTCCACCCAGAGGGCTTGTCCTCCATGGACTTTACTGTATCCCCTTCCGGTTCCCCTTGCTTCTCCTCTTCTGCTCTCATATTCTCCGTGACCTCTTCTTCTGAGATTTCCTGTCTCTGCTTCTGTTAAAGGTAAAGGTCTCCCTTGCTCAAAAGCCAGTCATGTCCGACTCTAGGGTTCGGTGCTCATCTCCATTTACAGCCGAAGAGTGAGCGCCATCTGACAGAATTAAAAAAAAAAGTTTTGCCTGTTGTCAACAGAAGAACAGAGATGAAACAAACTCAGTTTCTCTTGACAGAGTGGCCTTGAGTCAGGGTACAGCCACCATGAGCAAAACTCTACCATGAGATTTGGTGATCAGCCAGTGGCGTAGCGTGGGTTTCAGCCACCCAGGGCATAGGCCAAATTCACCACCTCCTGGGCAGGGCCCAAGACGCCAGTGGTGGTGGAGGGTCCTGGCACCCGTCCCCGCAGCGGCCTCTTTGCCCTGGCCACTAAGAAGTCTGGGGGCGGCAAAGAAGTCCTATTTATTGTGAAATGTTGACGCCCTCAAAAAGTGCCGCATGGGGCGCTTGGCGCCCCCCCCCCCGCTACACCACTATAATCAGCAAAGAATCTTCTATTTTTCTAAGCTTATCCCCTTTTCCTGTAGGGAAGTGCAAGAGGCACGGGTAAAAGCATCAGAGGCCAAAATGACAGGAAGTTGATAACAGTAATCCTGGAGACTAATATAATTTATGTGTCTCATCCCCACCTTCTTCCCAGTGTTGAAGAATTTGTTAATATATGTAATGTATGCTAATAGAAAATGTGAATATTTAAACACATGGAGTAGGTTTATTTGTGGATCATGTCATTCCTGATTTCATCATCCAGGTGAGTTATGGAGATTTATTCTTTTCACATGAGAATGAAAAGAACTGCTGAACAATCTCGAGACCCCTGAGGCTGAAACCGAGGCAAAGTGTAACTGCAGAATCCAACTGTTCAGCTATCTCTTGCTAAGCAAGAGTGCTTTGCGACAGCCTGTTCACCTTGATGTGCTGTCATTTCTTTCAACTCACTGCAGTAGCTTTCAGCACAAATTGTACAAAAAGGTATCATCCCAGTTTCAATGTGAGTTCAGAATTGGTGTAGAGAGACTATAGAGAAAGCAAAATGAAATTTTGGTTTGAGGAAAGTATCTTGCCAAATTCTGTAATTGGTATGTTAATAAAACTCGAGGAATGAGGACAGATTTTATTATAGTATTGGTCACCAAAGGATGGTCCTTTTTTAGTGTATAAAAACGTAGAGAAAAACAGTTCTCAAAAATAGCTGAAATGGGGCTCTGTTCAACGTCTTTGCTGTTTGGTAGGGTGGAGATTTAACAGTGATGTTCATATATCTCCCATGTTTTGTAACCTAATTCAGCATTTTGAATCTTGCTCTAGTTTGGTTTAGGCTGTTAATCTTAATTCATTTGGGCATCCAGATTGCCATACTCCTGCTTCAAATTAGTCCCAGACAATCCTGATTTTTTTCTATGATCCTTCCTAGGTGGTTTTGTGTTAGGATACATGAACTAGTGTTTGCAACAAGAGCAAACCAATGACTGTACCTTTAAGGCTCTGCATGTTACCCCAGCCAGGTGCTATCATTAAGGGTTTGTAGGTAGCATAAATTCAGGCAACATTCTCAGACACTTTGCTCTTATGCCATTTCGCCTGAATGCCGTTGCATCGCTTCGTGCCATTGTGTGCTTCGTGCCACTGCTGCTTGTTGTTGCCTGCCTGCTGTCTGACACTGCTGTTGCCATCATTGCCAGCCAGCTGTTGGACTGCGTTCGTCGTTTACCTGGTATGTTTTGCCTTGCCGGACTGCAAGACATTTGGATAACATACCACTGCCACATTGTGGTGCCTTGATAAAAGACTCTGTGTTTTGAGGGAGAGCTAAAGGAACTGCTGACTATCTTCAGAGCCGACCTTGAAGGAACAGATAAGGTTTGGACTGTGTTTGCTTTGCTTTACTGAAGATAGACGTTTGAAGCTTTCCAAAGACTGTTTATAGACTTTGTATAGACTTTGCTGCAACACATAGTCTGAATAGAAGACATGTGTAACCTTGCACTTCGTGCTCAGTTTTGTATATAGTGTAAATAGAAAATTCCTACAACCCAAGCTGAAAGTTTGTTTTGTGCTTTACTCAACCAAACACTCTCACACTCTGGGGTGTGGCCATAGTCAGCCACTTCTAGCACTCTGCTATATCAATTCCATCTCAATGGTCATGGGCTCAGGTGCTACTAATTGACCACGCCCTGTTTGTAGCAGAGAGTGTTTGTTCTGTCTGCTTGGAGGAATTTTACACTAAAGTAGCAGCAATGACTTCTGGAGGCTTGAGTTTGGTTCCTCAGCTCACTGGCACGAACTATCAGGCTTGGGCTTTAAAATGCTCCTTATTGCTGAGGAAGGAGGGTTTGTGGAGCGCAGTGTCCACGCCCGTGGACTTGGCAGCTTTGGACCCTGATGATGAAAGTGACAACAAGGCCATTGAGCAGAACTCAAAAGCTCTGGCAGTGATTGGGCTCACTGTTGCAGACTCCCTCTTAGTGCATATCAGAGGGGAGACTTCTGCTGCCACCTGTTGGGAGAACCTGAAGAGACTGTTTGTGAGAAAAACAGTGGGTGCGCAGATACAGCTTGCCAGGAGGCTTTTCCGCACTCACCTTGCTCCAGGTGGGAGTATGGCTGAGCACGTACAGCTTATAACTACCCAGCTCCTGGACCTGGAGGACAAAGGTCTTGGGTTTAACGAGCAGAAAAAGGCCTGTATCCTTTTATCTTCCCTGGATGAGAGCTACGAGGATTTTGTGGTTTCCCTTGGGGCTCTGCCAAGCCAAGACATGGTGTTCGATGAAATCAAGCCTCGGCTACTGGAGGAGTCACAGAGGAGACTGGAACGGTCCCTACTTCGAGAGGCCAGCGCTCCCCAGTCCCAGAAAGGCAACGAACAGCAAACAACAGTGGGAGTCACCCGGAGGTGCTTTGCTTGTGGGAAACCTGGGCATTTTGCCAGGTCTTGTCCCACCAAGGTTGGGAAACGCCCAAAGAAGCAAAGGAGTAGTGCTTCATCGAAGCCAGCTGGTGTATGTTGCTCCTCGACACCAGAGGAGCTGTGGGTGATTGATAGTGGGGCAACAAGATCAATTTCATCTATAAGAAAGAGCTTTAGGTATTTAAAGGAGACAGACACAGTTGTCTCACTGGCTAACAAAAAGGATGTGCCTGCTAGGGGTGTAGGTGAAGTATATGTTACCCCATTGGGGACAACTTTGCAAATGTTGTACATCCCTGGGTTCCTAAATATACTCTCAGTGAGGGAGTTGGATAGGGCAGGATATGAGGTAACCTTCAAGAATGGTGAATGTGTTATCAGAAAGGAGTCAAAGTGTTTTACAGCCCACCACAAGAATGGGCTATATGTATTAGGACCCCAGTCCCCACCTGTTGTTAGTGTTGGAAATTACAACAGGCCTGCACACTTTAACTGCATCCACCTGTTGCACAGAAGGTTGGGCCATTGCAGTTTTAAAGTTCTGGGGCAGACTGTGTCCCAGGTAAAAGGGATAAGTCTATCGCCTTGCAATAGATTTTTGCAATGCAATGCCTGTGGAGAAGAGAAGTCTAAATCTGCACCAGCAAACAGGATGCAGGGCTTCTCCACAGAGCAACCGATGGACCTGGTCTTTGCAGATCTTATAGGACCAAGAAAGCCATCTTTAGGGGGAGCAAAATACATTCTGAACATCATTGACCATCATTCTAGATATGGGTTTGTAAAGTTACTGAAACGGAAAAGTGACTGCCTGAATCAGTTTGCTCAGTGGCTTAAAGCCACCGAACGTAAAACAGGGAAACGCCTTAAATGCCTGGTCACTGACCAAGGGGGAGAATTTGTTAACAAGGCTTTCTCTGATTTCCTGACAAGGAGAGGGATCGAGCACAGGCTCAGTGCGCCATACCGTCCACAACATAATGCCTATGTGGAACGCAGGGGTCAGACTCTACAGGGTATGGTACGGACTATTCTAAATGACGCTCAACTACCTGATGCCCTTTGGGGGGAGGCAACCCTTACTGCCACCCATTTGATAAACCTAACAGTGAACTCCACCACGGGGCAGGTACCATATGTACTCTGGCATGGACGTCAGCCGGACTTAGGTCATTTAAGGGTTTTTGGTTGTCCGTCGTGGGTCCACATACCAGCTCAGCAAAGGCGCAAGGGACAGCACCGTGCCCGCAAATTAATATTTGTCGGTTATGAAACCAACCGAAAATGCTATCGCTTTTGGAAGCCTGGTACTAGGGAAATTTTTAATAGCGCCAGTGCAAAGTTTTTAGAGAACGTAGGTTGGGACAGGCTGGAGCAGGGCCCCCCGCCTACTAGGACTAATGGTTACCCAGTACCTAGTGAAGTAACCAGGGGATCTAGTAATTCTGGTCCCAGACTGTCCAGACCGGACAGAGATAATATCAAAAGCGAGAGTGAGTCCGATAGTGATCAGGATCGGGTCTCTGACCACTCTAATAGCGAGCAGAAGGTAATGGTAAAGTCAGAGGATTCTGACTCAGACTCCCAGGGTGAGACACCCAATGTCTCCAGATCACCTGCCATCGTCAGGCGGTCTACTAGGGAGAGGAGGCAACCTGACAGGTATCAGGCCTGCTCAGTAATCATAGAACCAGCCAGTTTCGCTGAACTGGCTGAATTACCTAAACCTGACCAAGAGCCATGGAAGGAGGCTATGAACAAGGAGTTAGCTTCAATGAAGAGCCTGCAAGTCTTCCAAGAGGTACCCATACCTGCAGGGAAGCAGGTCCTTGGGTGTAAGTGGGTTTTCAAGGTCAAAAACTGTGCTGATTGAAACAAAATATGTAAGGCTCGCTTGGTCGCTCAAGGGTTTAGGCAGAGTGAAGGGGACTACGATGAGGTTTTCGCCCCATCACTGAAAGCTACCACGTTGAGGGCTGCATTAACGTGGGCAGCTAAACACAAGCATGTGGTCAAACACATTGACATGGCCACAGCGTACCTCAATGCGCCCTTAAGGCATGAAATATATTTGAGGAGGCCACCAATGCTGACTAGCCCGGAAAGCAAGTCTGTGTGCTGGAAACTAACGAAGAGCCTGTATGGCCTTCGACAATCTGGGTACGAGTGGAATATGTGCCTAGTGGATTTTCTTAAGGGTCTAGGTTTTAACCAGGGTATAGCAGACCCATGTCTGTTTAAAAAGGGGTCGGGCAAAGCAACAATGTTGCTCCTGGTGTTCACAGACGACATTGCAGTCATTTCTCCGGATGAGAAATCAGCTGCTGAACTGATAGAAAGGATTAAACAGAGGTTTGATATCAAAGACCTAGGTGATATCAAGGCATACGTAGGAGTGGATATAGAAAAGACAGCTAGGGGTTTTAAGCTGTCGCAGGTTGAGAAAATAGCACAGTTACTCAAACGGTACAAACTTGATCTTGCAAAACCATGTAACACTCCTATGACTCCTGGATTCCTTCAGGAGGTGAATGAAGGGCCAGAGTTCGATAAGGGTATTTATAGGTCATTAATAGGGAGTTTGACTTATATTGCTACATGGTCCCGGCCAGATATATCTTTTGCCGTAAATCAGTTAGCCAGGTACTGTGAAAACCCGAGAGAAAGACACTGGCAAGCGGCAAAAAGGGTCCTGAGGTACCTAAAGTATTCGATCAGGAGAGCACTGTATCTGGAGCCAAAAGGGAGCCTGACACTAGCAGTTTATGCCGACGCAAGTTTTGCATCGGACCCTGACACCAGAAAGTCCACATCAGGGATGGTTGTCACGTTAGGGGGTGCACCGATAGACTGGAAGTCCTTGCGTCAGAAACACATCACATTATCAACTATGGAGGCAGAATTCTCTTGCCTGTCATTGACATGCACTGAGGTAACCCACCTAGTACAGCTTATTAAGGACCTAGGGGTAAGCTGTACCGAACCAATAGTTGTATATGAGGATAATCAAGCAGCAATAACCACTGCTAACAGTATAGGGGTAAAGAGCCGGCCTAGGCATACTGATCTGAGATACCTCAATGTAAGAGAGTCAGTTCGGAAAAACATCATTAGGCTAGAGTATATTCCCACCGAGGAAAATGTGGCAGATGTTTTTACAAAGCCTTTACCAATGTTGAAACATAAATACTGTATTGAAACGCTTGGAATACTGTGAATGTGTATTCTGTATCTCTGTATGTATCTTTGCTGTAACGTATCAATCATCGGTTGAATGCTCTCGTCGCAAAGGGGGAGTATGTTAGGATACATGAACTAGTGTTTGCAACAAGAGCAAACCAATGACTGTACCTTTAAGGCTCTGCATGTTACCCCAGCCAGGTGCTATCATTAAGGGTTTGTAGGTAGCATAAATTCAGGCAACATTCTCAGACACTTTGCTCTTATGCCATTTCGCCTGAATGCCGTTGCATCGCTTCGTGCCATTGTGTGCTTCGTGCCACTGCTGCTTGTTGTTGCCTGCCTGCTGTCTGACACTGCTGTTGCCATCATTGCCAGCCAGCTGTTGGACTGCGTTCGTCGTTTACCTGGTATGTTTTGCCTTGCCGGACTGCAAGACATTTGGATAACATACCACTGCCACATTGTGGTGCCTTGATAAAAGACTCTGTGTTTTGAGGGAGAGCTAAAGGAACTGCTGACTATCTTCAGAGCCGACCTTGAAGGAACAGATAAGGTTTGGACTGTGTTTGCTTTGCTTTACTGAAGATAGACGTTTGAAGCTTTCCAAAGACTGTTTATAGACTTTGTATAGACTTTGCTGCAACACATAGTCTGAATAGAAGACATGTGTAACCTTGCACTTCGTGCTCAGTTTTGTATATAGTGTAAATAGAAAATTCCTACAACCCAAGCTGAAAGTTTGTTTTGTGCTTTACTCAACCAAACACTCTCACACTCTGGGGTGTGGCCATAGTCAGCCACTTCTAGCACTCTGCTATATCAATTCCATCTCATTTTGAACCTGTGGTACAGACCCAGTGGTAGGCAGCCAAAATTTTTACTACCACACTGTTGATGGAGCCAACATCATGGGTGGAGCCAACATCATGACATCATGGGTGGAGCCAATGATGTGGGCAGAGCCAATGTAAAAAACCATAAAAATGAGTACACATAAAAATACAAATTAAATAGACATAAAAATACAGATAAAACACATAAAATACACATTAAAATAAATACATATTAAATAGACATAAAAACACATAAAAATACAAATTAAATACACATAAAACACGTAAAACACACATTAAAATTAAATACACATTAAATAGACATAAAACACATAAAAATACAAATTTAATAGACATAAAACACATAAAAATACACATTAAAAATAAATACACCTTAAATACACATTAAATAGACATAAAAACACATAAAAATACAAATTAAATACACATAAAACACATAAAAATACACATTAAAAATAAATACACATTAAATACACATTAAAATACATACCCACAACCCACACCCAAAGGTGAGTCACTTACCCTGGGGAGCAGGCTATAGGGAGCTTCAGGCTAGCAGCCTTTGTTCCTCCTCCCCGTTTGGGAGGACAGCAAGGAGCCTGCGCATGCGCACCAAGTGCTATAGGCATGCATGCACACCAAGCACTTGGCGTGCATGCACAGTGGGAGAACTGGTGAAAAGGTAAGCCCCTGCGGTGGTTTCCCCCAAAAGCTGCTACCGGTTTTCCGGGACACTGGGAAAAGTTACTACCAGTTCTGTCAAACTGGTGCGAACCTGTTGCTGCCCATCACTGTAAAGACCCTTAACTATCATTCATTCCAGGGCCATAGCCAGAGTTCTAGATGTGGGTGGGTGAATATTTTTCAGGGTGGGCAACAAAGCCTCTTTTCAATGCATTCCTATGGGAAGCCATGCCTTGCCAGGGTGGGCAAACTGCTAACTCAGGGTGGGCCAAGCCCCCCCCCCCGCGGACCCCTTCTGGCTATGGCCCTGATTCATTCCCAAGGCAAATGCTGGTAGAATAGTAGGAAGACTTTCTCATTTTTAAAGAGGGGTTTGCAGAATGTGTCCCCTCCAGAAGCGTAGCTTACCTTGGCGGGGCCCCATATAAAAATTGTTTGGGGCCCCTTTATATGCGGGGCGGAGCTAACGTCATGACATCATGACGTCGTGGGGGGAGCCAACGTCATGACGTCATGACGTCATGGGCGGGGCCAAAAATAAAAATAAAATAAATAAATAAAATAGAATAGAATTAAAATAAACAAACAAACACACACACACCTCAACCCACCCACCCACCCAAACAACCACAACACAAACCCGTAAATAACTTAAATAATTAAAATAAATAAAGAAATAAAATAAAAACAAAATAAAAATCCACCCACCCACCCAACACACACATAAACCACCCACCCACCCACCCGAAACACAAAACCCTCACTTACCCTCCTGGGGCCGCATGGCAAGGCGCGCTGCCCCCGACTGCAGCCTCTTCCTCCTCCTCTTCCGGAGCCACTTGCCGCTGCTGCTGTCCCCGCCGCTGTCACCACCGCCGAACCCGGGTGGTGGAGCAAGGTGAGGGGAAGGGAAAGGAGCCAAGGCTTTGCCGCCCCATTTGGAAAGCGCCGCTGGGGGCGACCGGCCCCCGTGGACCCCGCCTTCCTACGCTGCTGGACCGTGGCGCACTCTGCCAGGCGTCCCCAGGCCATGGGGGTTCAGCAGCAGCGGACAGCCCAGGCAGGCCTCAACCTGCCCGTGGGAGCTGGGCGGCCCCAGGGGAAGTGCCCTCCTCTGAGGGCCACCATCGGAGCCGCTCCGAAAAGCTGCGGCTCCGACTCCGAATTTTTATTTTTTAAAATTGGAGCCAAAAATGGCTCCAATAAAGTGCGCATGCGCAGAAACTCAGTAAATTTTTGCTCCAATTTTTTTTTTTTGCCGTTGGGGGCCCCCGTAGCCCGGGGCCCCCGTATAATTGATACGGCTGATACGGCGGTAGCTACGCCTCTGGTCCCCTCTATGGTATTCCACTAGACCAATGGTGGTGAACCTAAGGCACGTGTGCCAGAGGGCATACTCAGAGCCCTTTCTGGTGGTACGCATGTCGTCACCCTGGCACAGAGTTTGCCCTGGCCCTCTGCCCATCAGCCCAATGGGAGCACTTTCTCTCTTCCCCACAGCACACAGTTCAACCCACCCCTCTGCGGTATAGACAGCAGCATGTTGAGTTTGGACCCTTAGTTTCTAAAAGGTTCACTAGACCAACCTGCTAAACAGAAAGTAAAAGTCGCCTCCTCAGTTTCCACTCCTTTGCCTTTTTCTGTGAGATACTGCCCAGTATTCTCAAGTATCAAAGAACTTGTCTGGGAAGTTATTTTTTCATATTGCTTCCAACCACAGCTGGTATCTCTTCTGTAGAGCAGAAAGCTATATGAGAAACATTTTGTTGTTCAGTCGCACAGTCGATTCCGGCCCTCTGCGACCCCATGGACCACTGTCCGCCAGGCACTCCTGTCCTCCACCATCCCCCTCAACTCGCTCAGCTCTGTGCCCATTGTCTCCACAATACCATCTAGCCATCTCATCTTGGGCTGACCTCTTCTTCTTTTGCCCTCAACCTTTCCAAGTATCAAGGCTTTCTCAAGCGAATCCTCTCTTCTCATTTGATGTCCAAAGTACTTTAGCTTCATCTTTATTATTTGACCTTCTAAGGAGCAGTCAGGGTTGATTTCTTCTAAGATTGACCTATTTGTTCTCCTCGCTGTCCAGGGGACTCTCAAAACTCTCCTCCAACACCACATATCAAAGGCATCTATTCTTCTGCGCTCAGCTTTCCTAATGGTCCAGCTCTCACACCCATACATTGCCACAGGGAATACCATTGCTTTGACTATGCAAATTTTTGTTTGCAATGTGATGTCTCTACTTTTCACTATGCTCCCCAGGTTTCTCATCGCTTGCCTCCCAAGAATCAGTTGCCTTTTTATTTCATGGTTGCAATCAACATCTGCAGTGAGCTTTGATCCCAGGAAAGTAAAATCTGTCACTGCTTCTACTTCTTCCCCATCTATTTTCCAGGGACTGATAGGGCCTGTTGCCATTATCTTGGTTTTCTTGATATTGAGTCTCAAGCCAGCTTTTTCACTTTCTTCTTTCAACCTAATCAGGAGCTTCTTTAGGTCCTCCTCACTTTCTGCCATTAGAGTGGTATCATCTGCATATCTTAAATTGTTGATGTTTCTTCCAGCAATTTTGATCCCAAATTGTGATTCCTCCATCCCTGCATTGCGCATTATGTATTCTGTATATAAGTTGAATAAGCAGGGTGACAAAATGCAGCCTTGTCTTACTCCTTTTCCTTTTCCAAACCACTCCCACAATGTATATTTCCTCAGTTTCACAGCCACAATGCAGGCTGATTTGGTCATTTCTTGATGAGAGCTATGGAATACATTTTCTTTTTCAACTCATAAAAGAGAAACCAATTTACACTGTTTGTCATAGCTCAGCTTCTGTGCTGTTACAAAGCTGCATGCCAGTTGACAGACCATGAATGAACATAGAAGGCTTGCGTGATCACAGAAGGCTCCTCATTTGTCTTCTTCCATCCAGGTGTGAAACCACCAAAATGAAGTCACCGCTTGGTGAATTCATTTCCACAGTTCCTTTCGCCTGACCCAGTGTGAGAAAGATTAGTTGGCACAAGGTTGTCGTCGCCCGGGTATCCCCGATTGTGGTTCAGAAATACCACAATCTTTGATGGGGCTCTTTCTGTGTACCCCAGTTCTCCATTGTAGAGGTATGACAATATTGAGAATAGGGCAGTGGTGGGCTCCAAAAATCTTTACTACCACACTGTGGGTGTGGTATGGTGGGCGTGGCCAGGGGAAAATCCCTGCATTGCACCCAAATTAGGACTACTTTATTTCAAAACGTGGATGGGCAGGGCTAGCCAGAATTTCTGCTACCGGTTCTGGCAAACTGGTGCGAACCTGCTGATGCCCACCACTGGAATAGGGATAAAGGGGAGCAGGTTTGAGGTATTTGTCTTTTCTCTCCCTCCTGATGTATCCCTTGAACCTCTGAAATGAAATTCTGAATAGAGTCTCCTTAAAGCCTGCACCTTTAGTATTTATTTGTTGGTTGGTTTTATTTGTTGCATGATACAGTGCTAAATAGACACAGATAATAACCCAATAAATATATAAAGTACATCAAAGATATGAACTAAAAAAGAAAAGCAAACAAATACAAATAAAGAATACATATTCTTAATATGACAACAAAATCTACAAATGTTGTAGCCATTCTTCTGCTGGTGGTAATAAGGAGTGCAGCTCTCAGAGATCTAAATCTCTCGCAAGCTGACACAATGTGCATTATTCCGCAGTACCACATTGACAACAGAGGTGACTCATTGAAACAAGAGTTCTCAATCTTTTAAAGCCAGGGGCCGGGTCATGCTCCCTCAGACAGCTTCAGGGGTCCGACAGCCATTTTGCGCTTCCCCCACCACATGGCACTTCCTGGTGTGGTGGAGGCAGTGGGGGCCCACATGAAATGGTGCCATGGGCTGCATCCAGCCCATGGGCCACAAGTTGAGAATCCCTGCATTAAAGCCTCACTTATGCATAGAGTAGGGACATCTGCTTTGATCAGTTCAAATTTGGTTTTTAAAGGATCACTTCTGTCATGGAAGGTGAAAGCCTGGAACTCTCCCAGAGATCATCTGTAGTATGACACATTAAAAAACAATGTTTCTAATAGATGTAAAATATGGGGAGCATATTATCATTACATCCACAACATGGGTTTCATTTCTGGGTGTTAAATGAACCTAAAGCATCATAATAGTTGGATTCATTAAACAATATCTAGTTTTTGTTTTCAACAAAATGATTCATCAGTAACAAAATTAATTTTGTGAAGAACTTGTAAAGCCATGCACTTTTTAATATTTTTGCTCAGTGCATTCATAACAATTTCACAGTTGAAAGGCAACAATGCAAGATATTTATGAATCTGTGCATACAAACACAGAAAATGCACATACTGTATAATATAATCTCTTTTTCTATGACTGTGATGGTGAACCTTGGTACTCTAGCTGTTCTTGGACTTCAATTCCCAGAAGCCTAAGTCCCTCTGAATCCACATGAATGGGTGTACGTATGTGCAGTAAACCCATTTGTGTGGATTCACAGGGACTTGGGCTTCTAGGAATTGAAGTCCAAAAGCAGCTGGAGTGCCAAGGTTCGCCATCACTGGTCTATGACCTGTATGCATATCTGATTTGAATTGGCGGTTTTAAGATGACAGGTATTTTGTGTGTGCACAATACCTAAATAGGAATCACAGTTCCATCTGAACCTTGGTTTATGTCTTTACCCTTCTTACTACGCAGTGATGCCTAACCTTGGCACTCCAGCTGTTCTGGAACTTCAATTCCCAGAAGCCCAGGAGTGCTGACTTGGGCTTCTGGGAACTGAAGTTCCAGAACAACTGGAGTGCCAAGGTTAGCCACCAGGGAATAGGCTAATGCCTAGGATTTTACCCTTCTGACGACACCCCCAGATACTGTTTTAGTCTATGAATTTTTAAATTTTTTATTGATGTGTTTTAACTTGGGTTGTAAGCCGCCCAGAGTCGGGCTTGCCCGATTGGGGCGGGTTAGCAAGAATGAAATATAAATAAATAAATAAATAATGCAACTGATTTTGCAGTGCCTTGATCATTCTCAAACCCTGGATCTTGGTCTGAGTTTCAAGCAAGAAACTGAAGTGCACTGTCTCATAAATTGTGATAAAGCTGAGGATACATTTGCAGGCTCCTTTTAAAAACAAGATTCAAAATAATAGCACCAGGGCTGGCCCATCAAGAAATAATGGCCTCAACATGGAAATACACTTTGTTTTCTCCTCTTTTCTTAGTCTAGAAGTGTTGGCGGGTGACACTCAGAGTCTTGAATATTTGCACTTTATTCTAAGGCCAAATATTTGTAGAAATCAGTCCTCCCTCTAAGGCTAGTCATAGGCATTTTTGGTAATAGTGGAGGCAATGCTGCATAATGATATGTACCACACTGATTCTGTTAAGGTACCTTAAATATAAGTTTTGGGATTCAGGTGGGAGGCAAGTGTAACACACACACACCATATATCTAAAATTAAGTAGCAGAAGCTAGACAGCCTGTGGCCAATTATAATGTTGAAAACAATGAGCATGTTTTTCAAGTTATAGAAAGCAAAATAAACCTAGGAACCATCTGGGTACTTTTTCCATTTGATTTTCTATTGCCAGGACTCCATATTGTACAACTACAGGTTACACTCCATAACCCATCAGCATTTTTATCATCTGTGACTCATTGAGAGCCCTTATAAATCTGATGCAAAATCAAGATTTGTGGCATGGACCCACAGATGAAGTCTATCAAACAGCTTTGAAGAGTCCTTGCATTTAAAGGCATACTACAATCCAGAAGCTGATTGCTATGTGAATTCCTCTACTTCCCTACTGCCTTACTCCCAGTAAGAGAATCCAGGAAGATTCTGGATGTACTGTTCTAGAATGCTACATTAAGGAGCATTGGAATTGCTCCAAGTTCCATCCATTTTTCCAGATGTGTTCCTGATGGTAAGAAAGGCAAGCATCGCATGGAGTGCTGGTCCCTAGTAGAGGCTTCTGGGTATCTACAGTTCATACTCTGCATTGTGGATGAGGAGATATCCAAGATATGCTTCCAAACCTGAAATCACCCTTAAGTACTCCAACTATCTGGATAACTCTGGTATGAGTATTGGAGAAAATAAAATTCCAGCAGTAGGAGAACTTCAGTTTGGAAATATGATTGCCAACTGGTCACTGGATCCCGGATTCTTAGAAAGGGTTTCAATTGCATCAATTGACTCCCCTTATAAAGACCCAAATTCTTTAAACTTTGGATCAAAAGACATGCTTGTGGGAAAAGTGGCAGAAAGATCCCATATATGGCGGTTATATATTATCTCATAAAACTGTTGCTCCTCATCTAAATCTAAAGCCTTGTCTTCCTCATGGTGAGTCATGTTGAATGGAGCTTAATTTTTTAAGTGGCTTAGTGGTTGTTTGTTTGTTTGTTTGTTCAGATTTATATTGCTTCCCACTCACCAAGGCGACTCAGGGCGGCTTACAGTCAAAACAGCAACAATACAGTAACAATAATAAAATACGACCTCACAGAACAACCAAAGCAGAACACAGACTAACTCCCCTCTGGCCATTGAGGGGGGGGGCTGGAGGGGGGCGATGTTCTCAGCCTCCTGCCAGGCCATGGCGTCTTTTCCCTCAGGCCGTTGGTTTGGGCCCAGAGGAGAGGGCAATGCTCTCACCTGCTTTAAAACGCTGAACTTCATGAATAGCAGGTTGGCAGTTTGAGAACCGAGTGCTGCACAACGAAGTGAGTTTCTGTCTCTGTCCCAGCTCTTGCCAACCTAGCAGTTTGAAAGCAAGAAACTGCAAGTAGATAAGTAGGTACCACTTGTCAGGAAATGACATATTTCCTCATGTTTCCCAAGGCTTGAGGTTGTAGTTTTTAGCTAGGCATCATAGGGATCCTTTGTTCCCTCTCTGTCTCATAGACTCATGTCACAAGACAGTTTGTTTTTCAGCCAGTGTTCCTGTGCTGTTATCTCTCTAGCTTCATGTTTTGACTTCACTGACTGTGCACGTGTATAAACAAATATTGTTTTGAGAAAGTTTTCTTCTGTTCCCTGATTGGCTAAGGGTTACCCACCTGACTGCAGAATCTCCATTTTGCAGAGAAGTTAGTTAGTTCGTTTCTGGATTTCAATGGCATAAGACCCTGGTTATGGTGTGGGATTATTCTTTTCTTCTCAAAATGATTACCTAACGTACCTGGACTGTGTACTGGACTGATTCTTTGTTTTGACCTTTTAATAATTACGTTTTTTCCATGGACTATCCTACATGAACCTGAAGAATAAAGCAGCTGTTTCTCTCTGAAGATTGTTGTTCTTTTATTGGCACACACACACCTACGCTACGCTACCAGTATCCTCCCTTGTTTTGCTCTATTGCATGAGCATAGTAAGAGTTCCTTTCTACACAGCTCGGCTCTCTCAAAGGTGGAGGGTAAGGGTGAGAGTTCCAGGAATGGGAACTTAGGGGGAGGAGCCCTTACGATGAGACGGCCGATGTCTGACACCACTTCAGTGGGAAGGTAAACAGCCTTCTGTGTGCTCTGGCACCAAGTCATGCCTGTCACAAGTCTATGGAAATGTCTGCAGACTCACCCATCGCTGGCTCTTAGGCTATAAATGGAGATGAGCACTGAACCCTAGTGTCAGATACAACTAGCTTTCGAGCAAGGGCAACCTTGACCTAAGTCATGACTGTTTCTGTAGACCAGCTGTAGGATAGGTGAACTAAAACTATATGTTGTAGAGGGTAAGTACAGGTTGACAACATCATCTGTGCATATATGCCCAACTTTATGAGCCAGGAGAGAACACATAGAATAAGCTTAGCTTTGTGTACTCATCAGGCAGAGTTTAAACACTAGGTTTGCAGACCTTGGAAAGTTTCTTTTTTTGACTCCAAGTTCCACATTTTCTCCAGCTAGGCTGAGCAGTTTGGTAATCATGCTGGGATGACTCACTCATCACTGATTTTGCATGAACACTGCATTCACAGAGAATGAAAACAGTGATGTATTCTACCCTGATAATGTGGTACATCTCCAGCAGGGCCCAGCATGGTCTGTGTTGTCTCCAGGAATGCTGCCCTGGAGGTGGGGTTTGCTGGGCAGATTTGAGAGGAGATGTTCTGCCTCTGATCCATTTGCTGAACCCACAGTCACTCCCTGCCGTGTTGCTAGCCTCTGTCTTCTAGGTGGTTCTGGGGTTCTAGGAGTTACAATTATATAAAAAGCAACTTTTGCAAGTTCTGTGAAGTTGTAAATATGGAGTTCTGAATCACTTCAAGATAAGTTCAAGCTAAGTTCTCTAATTCTAAATGAACACTGGTTACATACAGCTTTTAGTTTGGAAACATCTACACACAATTGTATGTTTGCTGACTTTTATAAGCATGTGTTTATTTTATGCAGAGGACTTGGAACTGGACGTGAAATTGCTATACAAGCTTTACTTTGCCCTTTTTGTCCATTATGAACTTGCAAACCTTTAACACTATTTTGTTCTCCACTGTGTTCACCCTAGTTTATTGTTCATTTTGTTGCTTTAAATTAAGAAAAGTCACCCACTGCTCTTAAATGCTAGCGAAATTCAAATTGTTGCATCAATGCACTAATAATGAACTCCAGGGAAGGAGCAAATTAAAACTATTTTTCAAGGATTCTGTTTCTCTTTTCCAAACAGAAAACTGCAGATGATGCTGTCTAAAGATTGCACTGGCAAGAACAAGTTTAAACATGTCAACCCTCTGCAGTTCCATTCCTTGGAAAATAACGTAGCTTAGGAAATATGCACAAACAGGGAATTTATTGGCAAGCCTTTTATTCATTGATTTGTCATATGTAAGGCCCACTTTCTCTCAGTGAGCCCAAAATAGAATACAGTCTTATCTGCCTCCATTTTATTTCTCCCAATTATTATTATTATTATTATTATTATTATTATTATTATTATTATTATTATTATTATTATTATTATTATTATTATTATTATTATTATTATTATTATTATTATCATCATCATCATCGTCATTGCCGCCGCCTTGTTGCCATTGTCATTGTTGTATTGTTGTTGTCATTGTCGTTGTTGTATTGTTATTATGATTGTCATTGTTGTTGTTGTTTTATATACCACCCTGGGTCACTCCGGCGAGGAGGGCGGTATACAAATTTGAGTAAATAATAAATAAAATATGCTGCCCCAATTGCAATATCAAATAACAAAGTATCAAAAACAAGAACATTTCAAGGAATCCCCAGTCAAAGTTACAAAATGAGCGGGAGTCACAATGAAACACTATATCACAGCTACAAATATCAGGTAACAAAATATCAGATAACAAAACAATTACAAAATACTTTGCCCTGGTACGGCGAAATGAGGAGTCAGACAACATCTTTTGGTTTGAAAACTGGGCCACTTTATTAACTTGAATCAGCTTAACTCATTTTAACGCTTAACGCTTTAAACTGCCCTGCAACGGGCCGGAGTAGCACTGGTAAGGATTGAATCGCCATACTTACCTTAATTTATCTTAATAACTTTTACTTATTAACTTTAATTAGTTTACCCAATTGATGATCCCTTTGTCTGAAGTCTCCGTAGAGCTTCGGACCTCCGAATCGGGCGGACAGTTTTTGGGACTGCAGTCTGTCCAAACTGGCAGTCCCTTGTCCCCGGACCGCCTTTCATCAGCCAGTGCTGTCATTCTCTCTATGCTTCGCCCCAGGCTGACTGATGAACTGCGTCCCCACCAGATTCACCAGGGATCCACGCAATATCGTTACCAGTGCTACCCGCCACACGGGGAGGAGTGCGAACTACTCACCGCCCCCCCACCCCCAAGAGGGCGACAATTCCGCCCGGAGGCCCAGGTGCAGGGCTTCAATAAACGCCGCCAGGCCATCCGCCGAGAGGTGCACCCCGTCTTGGCGGTACAAACGCGGGGTTTCGACCCTCAAACGAGGGTGCTCAACCACAGTGCCCAACCCTTCCCTGGCGAAGAAGCGGGCCACCACGCGGTTCACGCCCCGCCGGGCGCGATCAATACGGCACGGGTCACCGGCGCTCCGGTAGACCATTCGTGGAACCATGGCCGACCAGATGAACCTGGTATACGGCCACCTACCATGGAGGTACTCCAAATCCTGGCAAATCGCCCAGGCAAGGTCAATGCCCGTACGCCTCCCCAGATCGTTGCCCCCCAAATGGATCACCAGGACATCAGGCGGTGGGGCCCTCCCACAGGCCTCCACAAACTGGAGGAGGTCATTCCACTCCATGCCCCGGAAACCGCGCCACAGCAGGTATGCGCGGCCCCGGAAACCAAGGTGGGTTCCACAGCAGGAGGCCGCAGCATGGCGGGCAGCCCAGAAAACATAGCTGTGCCCGACTATCCACACACGGGCAGGAACCGGCAGCGGGGGGCGATCTGAAAAAGAAACAGAAACTGTGCCAGCGAAACTGTTAAACAGAAAGAGGTCGCACATTATTCCGAAACCGGGAGGACACCCACCGCCCCATCCGCATGATGTCTGCCTCCCCATAACCCAACGCCGCCGCCGTGGATGCAGCCCCTATGCGAAACGAATGGGAACCATAACGCACCCCCGGGAGCCCCACCATGGACAGCGCAGTTCCTGTGACCTTCCAAAATTGGAAGCGGGTCAATGGGGAGCGGTCCGCGTGCACAAAAAACGGGCCAGGGGAGGCAGGGCGGATCGCCAAATAACGGGACACCGCCACCACCGGGCAGACATTGGTGAAACTGCACGAGAGCAGCAACAAAGACGTCCCCCGCCCCCGCTGGTCCGTCTTAGAGGATCGGATCATCAGCCTGACCAATTCCCCGGCCAAGCTGACATCCGCCAAGGCAAGGGCCCGACCCGAACAGTCGGCCTTGGAGGCGACCACCAATTCCCCGACCCGGAGGGCCCCGAAGAAGGCCACCGAGGCAGCCGCATGGAAAAGAGTTGACTCATAGGGGTCCATGCAGATCAGCCAACGAACCGCGAAGCTCCGTGGACGCGCACCCCTTTTAAGGGCTGCGCGTGGCTCCGCCCACGGAGCTCGCGGCCGACGCTTCCTCCTCCCCCGCCGCCTGGGCAAAGCGCGCGCCGGCTGGATGTCCCGCCGGCGCGCGGTCAATATCACTACATCATACAAAGCATTTCAAAAATACATAAACAGCATCAACAATTATGCTACAAAGTAAGTCAGAAGTGCCTGGCGGACAGTGGTCCATGGGATCGCAAAGGGTCGGAATCGACTGTGCGACTGAACAACAACAAAAGTCAGGGCGAGAGAATGGGGCACCAGTTCCACATATGTCACACTAATAAGTACAGTATATCACACTCTTTATGTAGGCTGTGGCTGGTTGGATTTGCAGTCAAGCAACATCTAGCCAGGTCACAGGTAGAAATCCTTAGTATTGCTAGGTCAGCAGCATTCTTTGGACCTTGCCGCCCCTCCCCCTGTGCCTATACCAACTGCCAGGGGAAGAAGAAGAAGAAGCCAGGGCAGGATGAGGACCTTGCCGCCCTGTGTCCACCCCAACATATTGCATTGTACTGTAATGTAATGTATAGTCTGTAAGCCGCCCTGAGTCGCCACGGCGAGTGGGCGGCAATATAAATTTGAACTAATAAATAAATAATAAATAAATAAATAAATTCTACTCCCTGAGGTTTCAGAATCAAGACTTAAGACCAGGTGCCGGGCCTTGGAGATGTCATGGTATAGTATGTGTGAATGTTGAGAGGACCACCAAACTACTTCTATGCCAGTTGACCATAGAAATGGTTACAGTGGGAATCTGGGTAAAACCCAGCAAAAAAACCCACAAAAAACCCAACAAACTGCTGGGGCTACATGCAGTAATGGCTTTTTCTTATCAGAGAGCATGGGCTGGGACACCTAGTTTCTGCCAATTTCCCTTAAAAGCTATAGCTGTTCTGTTTGCCCCCCCCCCCCAAATAAATAAAGCCTAAGAACAGTTTTTCAGGGGGCAAGCAGGAAGATTGAGGGAAAATCAGTAAAACCTGAGATAAAGCTAAAACTTGGTTCCACAAGTCTTAGTGTTATCCGATTTTTAATGTTATCCGATGCATGCATGCATCGGATAACGTTAAAATCCTATGGGATGCATTGGATAATGTTAAAACTCCATTGTAACCGGCACAGGCTTTAGCGAACGTTATCCGATGCATCCCATAGGATTTAACTGTATGTGATGCAATCCCCCCCCGGATTGCTTAACGTTATGCGATTTTAGCGTTATCTGATGCAAACGTTATCTGCGGTATTATTGTACTACAATTCATGTGATCAGTAGTGTATTCCACTAAGGTGAAAACACCACCAGTTTTCAATCCCTTTTTGGGAACATGTGTTTGCTGTCAAGTCAATTCTTACTTATGATGAGTCTTTTCAAGGTTTTCTAGGCAGAGAATAAACACAAGTGATTTGCTATTCCCTTCTGGGGGCACCCTAAGAGTGAGGAGCTTTTTCATGATAACATAGGGTGTATTTTCTCATGGGGGAATTGATCTTGTACCTCTGTCTCTGCAGCAAGAGAGCTAAAGCAAATCAACCAACATTGTGACCTCTTCTAATTCATTTATTGTTCCCCCTTTGCTACAGAGATTCCAGAAGATCCACTTGTTGCAGAAGAATATTACAATGATGTCTTCGATTCATGCTCTGAAACAAGTGAAGAGGAGGAAGAGAAGGAAGATGAAGAAAGGGAAGAGGAGGAGGAGGAAGAAGCCAATATATCACAGACTGTGTATAAAACAAATCAGCAGGTATGTATTTCACTCTTTGCAACAAGACTCAGTACAAATGACCGCTGTTATAATTAGGAGGCACAGGTAAAGGTAAAGGTCACCTTTGCTCAGAAGCCAGCCGTATCCAACTCTAGGGTTCAGTGCTCTATTTCATAGCTGAAGAGCCAGCGCTGTCCGCTTCTGCAGACATTTCTGTGGTCATGTGGGAGGCATGACTAGACTCAGAATGCTGTTTACCTTCCCACTGAAAGGGACAAAGACGGGAGCTCATTCTATGTACAAAGTCTTTATAGATATCCCAGAAAACTGCCTTGCTGCAGTTATTTTCTAGAAGAGGTGTGTGTGAGAATGTTTCATCCTGTGAAATCCTTCTGATAGTGTGACTTAGGTGCATCACATAATATCTACCACTTATAAGTTCCACATTATATCAGTCAACATAGCCATTTGATGGGAGGCAAATGGGAGGCAAAGCAAGGAAATCTCTTCCAAGTGCTTCATGTGGACACTATGCCCAGAGAAGATGTGAAATATAATTCTTTTGCCTTTAAACATTTGTTGGAAACAACACAATTTCAGAATAGTTTTAAACTAGAGGTGCAAGATTTCAAAACAAAACAGTTTCCCTTCAATGTATCCAACCTTGGAACCAAAACCAAACATCATAGCAGAACTGAGATCTGATCCTAGATCAAGACACTAGTTACTATCCTGGCTAGGTACACTTAGTTATAAAAAAATTAATTTTGTATTATGTTTTGTATGTACTACACAGAATGAGTACTATGTTATAACCTTCTGATATATACTGAAATTATGTGATGCTCACTTTAGTCAGTACTTACTGTATATACTCGAGTATTAGTCATCCTGAATATTTAGTTGAGGTACCTAATTTGGACCTCTAAAACTAGGAAAATAGATTGACCTGAGTATAAGTCGGGGGTGGAAAATGCAGCAGCTGGTGGTGACTTTCAGTAATTAAAATACATGAAAATGTGGTACATTTAATTTTTTCAGACATTTGTGGGGGTATGTTTTAAAAATTTTATGGTAGTTAGTGCTTTTTTTTTAAAAAAATGTATGTTTGAATTTGCACCACTGCAGTTTTGGGACCCTCGAGGTCATTGACCCAAGTATAAGTCGAGTCCCTTTTTTGGCTCTCATTTTGGAGGCTAAAAAACTAGACTTATACTTGAGTTATACAGTACTGTTATACAATTAGACTTATACAGAACTGTATTTTGCCCTTACGCTCCCCAGTTAACCAAAGTTTTCTTTTCAACCCTGTGCAGAGTCAAATTCATCATTAAGTGTGGCAACCAGTTGGGTTTTGAACAGATTGATTGCTCTTCTGCTTTCCAAAGACATATTATATAAACAGAATTTTTAACAATGTGAAATATACTCAAGGTTGACACTTGGCTTCGGGCAGCATGACATTTTGTCATTTCTTTCTGGTTCACATTTCTGTGACAAGAAAAAATAAGATTGGAAGAAGTAGATGGTTTTATTGACACCCCAGTGAGACTCTGATTCCACTATATGTGCCAGTTTATGTTCCACCCTGTGCACACACATAAATTTTATTATCATTAATGGATGAAACTGTTATACAATCAGACAAGAGTATTGTGCTGAGACATTTACATTTAGCACCATGTCAGTAAAACAAGACAGTGTCACCACCTTTCACTGCCCTCCGCATCTTTTGTTTTTCTTCATTTCTATTCCTCACCATCAGGCTAAGCCTGCTTTTTGATTTTCTACCATGAAAATGCCACGGTTTGGTTCAAATATCACCAAAAGTTTCAATGTTGCTGGAAAGGTTTCTATCTTTCTATTATTTCCTGTTTAAAATAGTCAGCTATAGAGGTAAGGGACTGCAGTGGCTCAAGTGGCTAAGACACTGACTGGGAGGTGGAAGGTCAGCAGTTCGATTCCTGAGTACTGCAGGACGGAATGAGCTCCTGTCTTTGTCCCACCTCCTGCCAACCTAGCAGTTCGAAAGCAAGAAATTGCACGTAGATAAATAGGGACTACTTCGGTGGGAAGGTAACATTGTTCTGTGCGCTCTGGTGTCTAGTTATGCCTGCCACATGACCATGGAAACATCTGCGGAAGCAGACAGTGCTGGCTCTTCGGCTTTGAAACAGAGATGAGCACAGAACCCTAGAGTTTGATACGACTGGCTTTCAAGCAAGGGAAACTTTTACCTTTACTATAGAGGTAAGGGACTGTGGTGGCTTAGTGGTTAAGATGCCTAACTTGATGACTGGCAGGTCAGCAGCTCGAGACTCAAGTGCTGCATGACAGAATGAGCTCCTGTCTCTGTCCCAGCTCCTGCCAACCTAGCAGTTTCAAAAGCAAGAAACTGCAAGTAGATGAAGGTACCATTTTGGTGGGAAGGTAAACAGTGCTCCAAGTACAGTAATACCCCGTATAACGCGAGTACCGTATATCGTTAAATCCGCATAACGTTACAAGATTTTCGGAAACATCTTGTATCGAGTAATGCGATTTTAACGTTACACGAAACAGTCGTTCTTAGCAGCAGGGTGGGTGGAAAGCTGAACGGGGTTCTCCGTTCAGCTTCCCAGCCACCCTGCAGCTACGGAGGCAGGGGTGGGCTGGCTGGAAAGCTGACGGGGGGCTCCCCCATCGGCTTACCCAGCCACCCCACAGCTGCGGAGGCATGGGCGGGTGGCTAGGGAAGCCGACAGGGAGTCCCCGTCAGCTTCCCCAGCCACCCTGCAGCTGTAGATCGGGTCCTCTGATCTCTCTGGAGGTGTTTCTGGGCTTCCCCGACGTCCTGAGCCAGTGCAGGAAGCCAGAATGTCAGATTTCGAATCCCGATGTTCTGGCTTCCTGCACCGGCTCAGGACGTCGGGGAAGCCCAGAAACACCTTGGATCGGGTCCCCACACCTCCCTGGACCCGGCGGGGGGGTCAGAGCCCCCAAAATTGGTAAAAAAAAACGTCCGTTTTTTTTACCAATTTTGGGGTTTCTGACCCCCCCGCTGGGTCCAGGGAGGTGTGGGGACCCGATCCAAGGTGTTTCTGCGCTTCCCCGACGTCCTGAGCCAGTGCAGCAAGCCAGAATGTCAGATTTCGAATCCCGATGTTCTGGCTTCCTGCACCGGCTCAGGACGTCGGGGAAGCCCAGACGGACGTTTTTTTTACCAATTTTGGGGGCTCTGACCCCCCCGCCGGGTCCAGGGAGGTGTGGGGACCCGATCCAAGGTGTTTCTGGGCTTCCCCGACGTCCTGAGCCGGTGCAGGAAGCCAGAACATCGGGATTCGAAATCTGACATTCTGGCTTCCTGCACTGGCTCAGGACGTCGGGGAAGCGCAGAAACACCTTGGATCGGGTCCCCACACCTCCCTGGACCCAGCGGGGGGGTCAGAAACCCCAAAATTGGTAAAAAAAAATGGACGTTTTTTTTACCAATTTTGGGGGCTCTGACCCCCCCGCTGGGTCCAGGGAGGTGGGGAAACCCGCTCCAAGCTGTTTCCAAAGTTCTCCCACCTCCCTGGAGGCAGCAGCAAGCCAAAATGTCAGGATTCAAATCCCGATGTTCTCGCTTCCTGCAGCCTCCAGGGAAACAGGGCTTTTTTTTAACATTGTGTGTTCAATGTATCGCCCAACGTTAAAACCCGAATAACGACGGGACTTGTGGAACCAAGTCATAACGTTATTCGGGGTACTAGTGTACTCCGGTGTCTACTTATGCCTGCCACATGTCCTCGGAAACGTCTGCAGACAGTGCTGGCTCTTGGACTATAAACATAGATGAGCACTGAACCCTAGAGTCAGATGCGACTGGCTTTTGAACAAGGGTGACCTTTACCTACAGACGGTTAGAATGAAGCGCGATCCCCTTAATGTTGGCCAAAATCTTCTGCTGCTGACAGAAATTATATTTCACTGACCAATTCTTCTCTGCTGGTTAGTCCCACAGATGTGCCAATACAGCAATCTGCCAGCAGATGTGCTTGTTTGACAGATGTGCTGGTAGAACAACCCAGAGGAAGGGTTAAATGGAGTAACTTGGTTATTCCAGATGGAACCTTTCTCCAGTGATAGGCTAAAACTCCATGTTGAGAGTATTACTAAATAAACTTAAACATATCTCAAACTAAGAAGCAACTGAATTCATTTTAGCAACTTGAATTGCATTTATGATGAGAAGAATGTGGTGGTGGAATAACAAACCTGATATTTTTAGGGGCTCACAATCTTTCTTATATTCTCTTTAGCTTCTCGTTCATCCTTTGAACACACAAATTAGTGTCTGAATTAAGTTTAGCACAATTTTCTGGACAGCATAAATAGGCTTTTAAAACATGTGAAACACTGAATTACTCTTTGAACTGAACTGGCAAATTGTTTTAACAAAACAGATTTTCAGCTGGTGAAAGCAAATCCAACATGCTTCTCTATCAGAGATGAAACAAATATTGTTAACAAGCTTAGAAATGCCTTCACTTCGTTAACTCATCATTTTTCTCTGCAGCTTGCTGTGATTTATATAGATTTTTGTGTTGATTGATATTAAAGATGTAGGGTTTGTCAGTAAAATAAACATCAAACAGGTACGAGGAGAATTCAACCAAAAGATACCCAGCGGATTTCAATGGAAAAGTTAAAGAAATTCTAAAAGTCTTTCACCAAATTCACTGGGATTTCAATCATGTTGTTCATGTATATCTATATTGTATGTCTTGATGCATCTATAAAAGACAGCTCATATTGTTTTAAAATGTTTCTGCTTTTCTTTTTTTCTTCAGAGTGGCTAATATCACATAGATACAAATAATTCAGTATCAAATGACATAATGAAATATAAAAATACAATAAGAAAATGAATTATGAGTTAAGCTTGGACCAAGCATGGAAAGGGCTATGTTGTTATATTGATGTTCTTTAATTAGAGAAAAGCACATGAGGCCTTGAGCTATGTTTCTAATAATTGTGTCATTTGTCTCTTACCTCTTGTTGTTCGTTTACTACACTGTAAGAGATGTTTGTAACAAATGGCGGCATTTCCAAGAACTGTAACCCAATAGGAAAAGGTGACATTGTTTTGCTTGTTATGTTGACAGGATAGCGATGTTGAAGCAATGGTCCAGTATATGGAGCACATCCTAAACACCAGCTCTTTTGGTAAGGAGGTCTGCCTCTTTTCCTGAATTAACAATACATCAGGATAGTAACATTGAATAATTAGTTCCATTTTATGTCGGTCTCTGGAGATCAGCCTTATTTTGCAGTGTGACTTCATCTGGTTCTTGTAAGCTACCTCATGGTGTAGATTTCAAAGATTATTTTAATTCTTGTGTAATAAAACTAAGTGTATTTTTTTAGTTCCTCTCCTATAAGCATTGCACATTTTATCAGGATGTAGGCCCTATTGGAAAAAACATCTAACCACTGAGTGCAAAAGGGATTCTAAATATTTGTTATTAAAATATTTATAATTAAAAAACAACAACCCTGAAGTTACTCGTGGAAAAACTTGATTAAAATACAACTTCAGCATTTATCTTTTATCACATTAGGATCATGCTCTGTTAACTTCAATGTTTATCAACACATGTTGCAGTGAAAGGAACAACATTGCATTTAATTCCTTTTCATTTCATTTGGGATTCCTTATGACACATCACTTTATTCTAGCACAGTCCATTCACTACATGGTAGTGGGCCGGGATACTTAAGAGACTGCATCACCCTGAGAACATCTGCCCACGCCACCAGAGTGGACCGGAGAGGCTCTCTAATGGTACCATTGGCTAGAGAAGCGCGCCTCTCTAGCACGAGAAGGAGGGCCTTCTCTGTGTCTGCTCCGACCCTTTGGTACCTCCTGCCAATTTTGTTGCGTCTCCAGATGGAGTTGCTGCCCTTCAGGAAAGGTCTAAAGACATAGCTGGCAGGGCAGGTTTGGGGTGCCAGCAATAGGGCAACCATAACCTGCTGGTTAATCTGGTAAAGGTTCTTCTTTCTCTTTTAATCTTTCAGTTCAATTTAAATTTAACTTTAATTTTAGTCTTTTAAATTTTAAATTTTAACCTTGTATTTTGTGGTTGAGTAACTTTTTAATCTTTAAATTGCTGGGGGTGGCTTTGGGACTGGTTGATTTGTCTTTGTTCTTCTTGTGAGCCGCCCAGAGTCTCCAGAGTGGGGCAGCGATATAAGTTTGAATAATAAATAAATAAATAAATCTTTAGACAAATCTGTAGTCACTGTATAGTGTATTTCAATGTTTACATTCATGCTTCTGTGTATGTTTTTTTTTAATTGGTTTACATTATTTAGCAAAGAAGCAGCATTTATTGGTAGTGTCATTTTTAAATATTTTAACTTCTCTATTTGATTGAGTACTTAACCATTCTATGATTAGAAATTTGGATTAGGGTTTAGTCATAAACCTGTCTGAATGAATTTGGGCTCATCATTCCCTCTTAATTTGATTATTGTAAAAATCAAATTGAGAAGAGAAGGGAAACCATGTTGACCACCCTGAGCTCTCTAAAGCAGGGGTGCCCAAACTTTTCAGGCCATGGGCCGGTCACATGGTTCAGGGGTGCCCAAACTATGGCCAGGGGGCCAGATCTGCCCCAACACTAATTCATCTGGTCCACGCTACCCTCGTTGCTCCCAGAAGCGGAAGTAAAACACACCCATACAGTGAGACAGAATGTGTAGACTTCATTAATGTTTGGTAGAAAATTAGTCCAAATTCCTAATTTTTTCTTTCTACATTTAAATAATGAACAGAGGGAGGACAGGAAACATGTGCTTTTTTGTTTTTAAAGAATGGCCATGTTAAGTTTACAAAATATGTTCAAGACCATAGTGATTACTGAGACAACTGATCCTTAGAGAAGATCTGCTCCTCCAATTGAAGATATTTAAAAATATAATTTTGTTCATGGCAATTATTTCTGCATAGCTGAAAGGTGCTTTTTTAAATTTCAGATGTTACCTTTATGCCCCCCCCCCTCTGCCCTTTTTCTTTGAATGAGCCCTAAATACATTGCTCACTTCCTGCCCACTTCACATTCACAATAATTGTTTGACATAGGTTATGTAGAGCAACAGTTGAATGGACAATGTCACACAGTGAATAGCTCAGGGGAAACTAGAACTGGATCCCATTAATACTTTAATCATTGCAACATATTGGCCCTCTAGGACATATTTGTAGTCATGTATCATCCTACTCCTACTCTTAGTAAGGTAAAGGTATAGGTTGCCCTCACTCAAAAACCAGTCGTATCCAACTCTAGGGTTTGGAGCCATTTCCATTTATAACCAAATAGCCACTGCTGTCTGCATCTGGAGACATTTCTGTGGTCATGTAGGCATGACTAGTCACCAGAGAGCATGAGATGCTATTTACCTCCCCCTGAAGTGGTACCTATTTATCTGCTTGCAATTTCTTGCTTTCAAACTGCTAGGTTGGCAGGAGCTGGGACAAATGATGGGAGCTCCCTCCTTCATGCAACACTCAAGTCTTGAACTGCTGACCTGCCGACCTTCCAGTCGTCAAGTTCAATATCTTAACCATGACGCCACCTCAGTCTTAGTGCATAGAGGCAAATAAGCCATATCCAGTTGCCAAAGGAATGAATGCCTCCTTTAATAATACACCTGGTAATTTTGTCTTTGTGCAGAATTGATTAACCTCTATGCATAGTCGAGCTTGTACTGAAAAAAATGCACTGGTTTAGTACAATCTGCTTTAATCCTGGCACAGAATTGGCGTATATTACAGAGTAGGAATTTGTTGTCATACGATCCAACAGCTAGTGCCTATTCTGACTTCTTGTGGCAATTCACCAACAAGATTTATGCCTATAGCTTTATGTTGCTGGGTATAACTAACAGGATTTTGACCAATGTTCATTTTGTGAGTTTGTGGTGCCAGTTTATGTCACAGCATTGGTGCAAAAGCTGGGGGTTCCATGTTCTTAGTACTGACTTTCTAGTATCAAACCCATGTCTTCCCTTCTCCCTCTAATATTTGTTTATGATTTATCATTAAATTCAGTTATATCTTTCAGTGAAGCCCTTCAAACAAGCAAAAGGGATAATTGTATTTGTTTAGTGCAAGGTGTAAATAGTGTGCTTGGGCCTTATTTTAGATCATTGTGCTTTAAGCAATTTGTTGTTGTTGTTGTTGTTGTTGTTCAGTCTCATAGTTGAGTCTGACCCTTTTTGACCCCATGAACCATCACACCCCAGGCACCCCTATCCTCCACAATCCTCTGCAGCCCACTCAGCTCTGTGCCCATTGCATCAACAATACCATCTAACCATCTCATTCTCTGCCGCCCCCTCCTTCTTTTGCCCTTGCCCTTTCCCAACATTAAGGCCATCTCAAGCGAATCCTCTCTTCTCATTTGATGTCCAAAGTACTTTAGCTTCATCTTCAATACCTGACCTTCCAAGGAGCAGTCGGGGTTGATTTCTTTTACAATCGACCTATTTGTTCCCCTTGCTGTCCAGGGTAATTTCAAAATTCTTCTCCAACGCCACATTTCAAAGGTGTCTATTCTTCTGTGCTCAGCTTTCCTTATGGTCCAACTCCCACAACCATACATTACTACCAGGAATACCATTGCTTTGACTATGTGGACTTTTGTTTGCAAGGTGATGTCCCTACTTTTCACTATGTTCCCCAGGTTTCTCATAGCTTGTCTCCCCAGAATCAGTTGCCTTTTTATTTCATGGCTGCAATCACCATCTGCAGTGATCTTGGATCCTAAGAATGTAAAGTCTGTCACTGCTTCTACTTCTTCCCCATCTATTTTCCAAGGAGTGATAGGGCCTGTTGCCATTATCTTGGTTTTCTTGATGTCTCAAGCCAACTTTTGCACTCTCTTCTTTCAACCTAAGCAGAAGCTTCTTCAGGTCTTCCTCACTTTCTGCCATTAGGGTAGTATCATCTGTATATCTCAAACTGTTGATGTTTCTCCCAGCAATTTTAATTCCAACTTGTGATTCATCCATCCCTGCATTGCACATTATGTGCTCTGCATATAAGTTAAATAAGCAGGGTGACAAAATGCAGCCTTGTCTTACTCCTTTTCCTATTCCAAACCACTCCATCATTCCGTATCCTGTCCTAACTGTTGCTTCTTGACTCATATACAGATTTCTCATGAGACATAAAAGGTGTTCTGGTATTCCCATCACTTTAATTAATTGCCACATATTATTTGCTGAATTATAAATGATCAGTGTTCAATTTATTAACATCAATGGAGGGATCCAGATCTCTTCCAAGAAGCAGTTGTCTCAGTGATCACTACATTCTTAATGAATGCTAACATTCATTAAACATTTCCTGATTGCAAGCTGCATCATAATGCAATGTGGTTATATAAAGACTGGTCAAATTAAATTATTTGATGTCTTCTACAGTGCCTCAAGTTATATAACAATTAGATATAATACACTGCATGGAAGCTTCTCTTCTCCCCGTTGATTTTATTACACAAACATTTTTGAAAGTGATTTTGCAAGCAGAGGATGTGAGTGCATTACTAATAGCATCAATTTTATAGTCTCTTAATAGCCCAGTGATCATATGAATTTACATGAGTTGGAGTTAGAATTTCAGTATTAGCAAGAATTAGTTTGGCATTCATTGTGCTGATGACCTTTCTAAAGGTGGACCAAAGTGTTTTGTAGTTTTCAGCAACCATTGAGGACAGATCTTGGTTATTCTTGACAAAATAAGCTTTTATCTGACCCTTTTGGTCAGCGGTGTTGTAGAATCAGCTGTCACGTATACAACTACCGGTAGCTATGCATAGATTTTTTCAAGCTTCTTGTTGCCTGTAGTTCTTATGTGGGCAGCATGATTTTGTTTTAACCCACCCCAACAGTGATTACCCCAGTAATGCTGAAGCCTGCTATAACTGGAAAGCGTTTCTTCTGGGGAGAGGGGTTAGAAAGATTAGCCCAATGATTAAACACTCCATTTTGACATGTGTTAGTTTTTGAATACATACTAGTCTTTTTAAAATCCAATGTTTCTTCCTCCAAAATATTAAGAGCAGCAAGGACTGCTCAGTGGCTACAAGCCACTTTTTGTGGTAAGAGTGTGACCTCACTTCCACAGCATGTATGACGAGCCAATGAGAGCAATTATGTTTAAGCAGTTAGAACTACCTGGTCATACTGGGGTCTAATTGGTATATTTTTGATGTTTAGGTGCATATATAAAAACATATTCTGTATGGTCAGGTTATTTATTTATTTATTTATTTATTTAGATTTATATCACTGCCCACTCGCCATGGCGAGTGCCAGAGAGATGCGCCTCTCTGGCTGATGGAACAACTAGCGAGCCTCTCCGGTCCGCTCTGGTGGGACGGGCAGATGTTCTTGGGGTGAGGCGGTCTCTTAAGTATCCTGGCCCACTACCATGTAGGGCTTTAAAGGTAATAACCAGCACCTTGAATTGCACCTGGAGGCAAACCGGCAACCAGTGCAGCTCCCGAAGCAGAGGCAAGGCATGTGCATACCGCCCACACCCCATCACAACTCGGGCAGACACATTCTGGACCAGTTGAAGCCTCCGAATGGTCGTCAAGGGCAGCCCCATGTAGAGCGCATTACAGTAATCAAGTCTGGAGGTGACTAGAGCGTATGTGATCATGAGCAAGGAGTCCCGATCTAGGTTATTTTGCTATGGAATAGAGTAGACCATCCATACTGCCAGTGACTCAATGCTGATCGTCAGGCAGCAGTTGCCTAACCTGACCACCTAGAGGACTTGGGTGGTGAAGTCCAAAGGCAAGGGTGATGGTCCCCAAGTGGATTTAATCCATCTTGATGGAGGGCAGCAGGTTCATCAATACTGGCCTGGGCTGAGGAGGACTTTGCGTGCTAAAAGAGCTCAGGACCAGAAAGTGTCTTGTGGAAATGGATCAGTGGTATGGGTGTCATGCTGTGATGCAGAAGGTAAATGGAAGGCTATTGCATTACATTCTCAGGACAATCTTCATGGATACAGCACAACAAGAAGAAAAATAAAAACATATATCCTCTTTGATCATGAAATATGAAGTATAATTAGCTGTGTGTTGTCAAGTCAACTCTGACCAATGGCGGCTCTTTCTAAGTAGAGAATACACAGAGGTAGTTTACCATTCACATCTTCTGGAGGCAACCTGGGAATGTGCAGTAGGCCCTTGATTGCACAAGATGGCTTTTCTCTTGGGAAGCACAGTGGGGAATTGAACTCCCAACCAGAGACATAAACCCCTAAGCTATCCAGCCATATGAAGTATAGACACAATTAAATTCCATTTATATAACTATTTGATGTAATTTGTCAGCCCCTTCCCCTAAACCAGTATATCTCTGGTGTAAAACAAAAGAATAAGAGAACAGTACATTTTGTACCGTTATTTTTCATAGTATGTTTTATAACCCAGAAACAACAACAATAAATCTATGAACAACACTGATCTAATAAGTACCTTTCCAGCTAACACATATTAGAGGTGGTCTTCTGTGCAAGGACAGGGAGGGAATTCCAGAAGTACCAGGTTAGTGGTGGGAAGAGCTTGTTTCAAGATTACTGCTAGACAACAGTCAACACAACCAAGATGCCTCTGTAAATCCAGGTAATTTGTTCCAGGGTTGTTCAGGACTTTATCTGTCTAAACAACAATGAAGCTCTCTTCAGTGAAGCTTATTGGGCACGCAAATGCCCTATGCAGGTGTTCAGAAAAAGGCTAATTTCAATGCTTCAAGCAGTTCTCATTTTTCTCTTTATGTGGAGAGTGATAGTCAGCAAAGTCTCCCCTAATGCATGGGGTCTCTCTATGTAGCTTCGGACCCTGAACCCCCCATATCCCAATTGTCTAACACAGGGGTACTCAAACTTTTTGAGCCATGGGCCGGTCACATGGTTCAGGGGTGCGCAACTACTGCTCATGGGTCAGATCTGGCCCCCAATGCCAATTCATCTGGCCCACACCACCCTTGTCACTCCCAGAAGCGGAAGCAAAATGTGCCCATACGGTGGCATGGGCTGGATGAATTGATATCAGGGCCCAGATCTGGCCCACGGACCATAGTTTGGGCACCCCAGTCTAACAGACCTTTTCATTTTTTTCCACTGTAGCAGAGTGAGGCTAGTGCTTTTCCCCTTCCTGTGCATCCTTTTGTGTGGCTTCATTTTATCGACTGAATAAAGTACTGTATCATGGATGACTTTCTGTGGCATCCATGTTGTTCTGCTTAATGCTGTTACAGCAGCCTCTGTGTCAGGTAGAGGAAGAAGCCAAGGGGATATACAGAACTCTCTGTAAAATATTTGTTCAGCTACATTGTGTTACAGAACATGTTGTGTTACAGGACATGTTTTCTTTGGCCAACAATAAAGGCGACAACAACCACAACTTGGTTATTTAGCCTCAGGTCCTACAGAAGACGAGAAAGATGTCTTCAAAAACAAAATATTAGATTAAAAGAAGCTGAAGTATTACAGCAACCAAAATATTTAGAACATTGATAGAATAAAGGTATGTAAAGAAGAAAAAGTGAGAAGCAGGGAGTGAGATCTGCCTATAGAATCATATAGAATTCTATAGATCTTTACCAGTTTGTGCCAGAAATTCCTATTACTGTATTATCTTTTTGAAAGAAGAGAGTAGAACAAAAGTGCCCTTTTGAATATTGTCTCTTTATTTGAAATAATTGAAAGTTAAGTTGTCACAAAACTGTGAGCCATGAAATGGAAAGTACATTAGCATCAGTAAGGGATAAATGCTGAAAACTATTTCAATGATTCAGTTGCTTCCCATTTATCCTTTTCTGATATCTATATACTAGGAGAAAGTAACAGAAGATCTTAGGACTGTGTCCATTCACAGGAAGAGCAATTAAATGTTTACGATTTTAGATGATCAATCTTGTGCTGTATCACTTAGTCATTTTTTCTCCTTTCCCTTTCTGGACATTGCTGATAAAAACTGCCAATACACAAATTTTTACTTATAAATCAGAGCAGATTTAGTATAGGTAAAGGGTAAAGGTTACCCGTGCTCAAAAGCCAGTCATATCCCACTCTAGGGTTCGGTGCTCATCTCCATTAACAGCCAAAAAACCAGCGCTGCCTGCGTCCGGACGTGTGGCGAGCATATGGAACACTTTACCTTCCCACTGGAGTGGTACCTCTTTATCTAGTTGCAATTTCTTGCTTTTGTACTGCTAGGTTGGAAGGAGCTGGGACAGAGATGGAAGTTCACTCTGTCATGCAGGACTCGGGTCTCAAACTGCTGACGTGGCAACCTTCCAGTTGTCATGTTCAGCATCTTAACCACTGAGCCACCACAGTCCCACTCAGATTTAGTGTACATTTTTACAAAAAAGAGAGAAATATAAGTGACAGGAAGAATGTTTTTTGATTTTATAAACGTTTGAGAGTGAGTGACATTCATTTCATCATACATTTTCCCCTACCATGGGAGATTTAAGGATTTTGTATTTCAGCCAAAACAAGTTGTCCTGATGTGTATTTAACCTGTTAATTCCACTTTAATTAAAGCAGCATTTTGCTGTGACAAAGGTAGCCTTCCCACCTTTTTCTTGATTGCCCTTTAATAGCCTTTTGGATGTGCATGAATGCTGAGGAAAGCAAAGGTGAATGAGGGTATCCATCTGCATATTGATTTGTAGGTACTGAAACTGTCACCAGAGTGACTGCACGGGGACCTGAGGGACCAAGGGTTTTCAACAACACCATGGCGGCAACCAAGCTGAGACGGATGAAGGAGTAAGTTGCCTTTTAAAATGTTCTCAGTAGACAACAATATTGGGTTTTGCAAGAAAGTGGGACCAAAAAACCCCCACCTTTGATTCAGAATATCTATTGTATAATTCTCCCTGTGGTTGACACAGTAGCTGCCGTTTCTGAAATGAAGCGACTGATCATTTCCTTAGTTATCTTAGAAATAGTATTTCCTCATACAGTAATACCTCGGATAACGTTTGCATCAGATAACACTAAAATAACATAACGTTAAGCTATGGGGGGGGGGATTGCATCGCATAACATTAAAATCCTATGGGATGCTTCGGATAACGTTCGCTACAGCCTCTTGTTGTTGTTGTTGTTGTTGTTCAGTCACACAGTCGATTCCGACCCTTTGCGACCCTATGGACCACTGTCCTCCAGGCACTCCTGTCCTCCACCATCCCCCTCAACTCGCTCAGCTCTGTGCCCATTGTGTCCACAATACCATCTAGCCATCTCATCCTTGGCTGCCCCCTTCTTCTTTTGCCTTCAACCTTTCCAAGCATCAAGGCCTTCTCAAGTGAGTCTTCTCTTCTCATTTGATGTCCAAAGTACTTTATCTTTATCTTTACTATTTGCCCTTCTAAGTAGCAGTCAGGGTTGATTTCTTCTAAGATTGACCTATTTGTTCTCCTCGCTGTCCAGGGGACTCTCAAAATTCTCCTCCAACACCACATCTCAAAGGCATCTATTCTTCTGCGCTCAGCTTTCCTAATGGCCTCACAACCATACATTGTCACAGGGAATACCATTGCTTTGACTATACGAATTTTTGTTTGCAATTTGATGTCTCTGCTTTTCACTATGCATGCATCGGATAACATTAAAAATCAGATAACACTAAGACTTGTTGAACCAAGTTTTAGCATTATCCGAAGTTTTACTGTATCTGTATTATCTTGCTGCAAATTTTATCAACCTGCTCTGTATATTCAAAATAAAAAAAGTCTGCTTTTCTATTACTTCTTCACCTTGGCTCATTGTTATTAAATGTTTTAGTTATTCTTGAAAGTTCCCTCAACAGCAAGAGTCAAGGAAAACAACTTACTGTTCAGCAACCATATAATATCATAGCAAAGCTCAAACAACATAAAAATCAGGGACTAAGAATTATAGAATACAGAAGATTAATTATCTCAATAGAAACTCTATATTACCCCACCATTTGTACCTTGAAATAATTTTGTTTTGATTTTACACTGGTTTGTGTGTGTGTGTGTGTGTGGGGGGGGTATATTCTCAAGTAGCTCTTTTCAATATATGCATCAAAAATGTCCAAAATCTGAGGAAAAAAATCTTGGTTAACAGTAGCTGATTCTATCTGCAAGGCTTTGTAAAATTGCACAGGAATGGGCCAGAAGGGAGATTTTCTTCCCAGAACTGCCCTCCATCTCACACACACCCAAGGCCTGGCATTTATCCCAATTGGTATCCATTCCCCACAAGACCGGTGGTCATTTTAGAGCGGGGTGCCCAAAGTTTTTGGTCAGTGGGCCGGTCACATGGTTCCTCCCATTTGGAAGTAGAAGTAAAACACACATGTGCATGCGCAAAATGTGTTTATGACAGTCACGGATGCTTTACTGCAGCATTTTGTGCATGCACAGGTGCATTTTACAGCTACTTCTAAGAGTGGTGAGGGTGACACAGGTCGGATTATTATGCACTGTGTGCCAGATCTGGACCATGGACTGTAGTTTGGGCACCCCTATTTTAGAGTAACAAGAAGCAGTTGCTTATGTCCTTTTTGTCCCCATGTGGAGTATAAATCCCCCCCCCCCCGGAACAGGAGCCTAGACCCTAAATTTCTGATATTTTCTACATTATATTCAGATGGTGGGACAGCGGTGGCTCAGTGGCTAAGAAACTTGCCTTGTTAGCTGGAAGGCCGGTATGTCAGCAGTTCAAGACCCAAATACTGCATGACAGAATGAGCGCCCGTGTGTCTCCCAACTCCTGCCAACCTAGCAGTTTGAAAGCAAGAAACTGCAAGTAGAGAAATAGGGACCACTTAGGTGGGAAAAGATCTTGGGGACATGAAAGGAGCCTCATTCTGGCCTCCTCTGAGCGGAGTTCCTCCAGTAAAAATTCTTTCAACCCAGAAAGCATCTTTCTGTGCTTCTGAAACAAAAAAAATATTCATATGGTTTTTAAAACTATTGCCAAATTACTGTTAAGAGATAACATATTTTGGACATGTTAAGTTGTTATTAACCGTCTCATGGTGGCAAAGGGAAAGAAAAAGAATATAGAGTGGTACCTTGCTTAAAGAGCATAATGCATTCCACGGGATTGCTCTTTAATTGAATTTGCTCTTTAAGTGAAACACCATTGTAAGTGACCAATTGTGACTTCTGGTGGGGATGGGGGATTGCGAACCCCGATTTAGTTGTTAAGTGAGTTTTTGGTTGGTTTTAGGTGTTAAGTGAGGCAACCATTCAGAGAAAATTCTGCTCTTTAAGTGAGTTAGTCTCTAAGCGAGGCGCTCTTTATGTGAGGTTTTACTGTACAGTAAAACACCGGATAACGCTAAAACTTGGTTCCACAAGTCTTGGTGTTATCCGATTTTTAGTGTTATCCGATCCATGTTAAAATCCTATGGGATGGATCAGATAACGTTAAAGCGCCATAGAGATACATTGTAACCGCACAGGCTTTAGCGGTTGTTATCCAATTCATCCCATAGGACCTTAACATTATTCGATCCAATTCTCCTCCCCAGATTACTTAACGTTATGCAATTTTAGTGTTATCCGATCCAGTCGTTATCCGGTGTTTTACTGTATATTCTAAAGGGTCCCAAAAGTGGTGGTGGGCACATAATTTTTTGTTATAACTTGTTCTTATATTGGTTTTCCCTCTGTATATCGATTTATGTTCTATGTCTTTTACAAATGGCAATCTCATGGTTGACAGGAATGTTGTATTTATAAAATCCATATCGTTTTATGGACTGTATTTATTTTTGAGACTTGTAGCATCACAATTTGGCTCTTTGTGTATGCATGAGTACAGAAAAACTAGAGATGTATGCAGTACATTTAGCATTTTTAAAAAAACTTCCTTTTTTTCAGTGTCAAAGTCAAAAGAAAGCACTAAAAGGGAGAAATTGACTCTAAATACATAATATTTCACGGGTGGTTTTTTTTTTTAGCAGAGAAACCTAAGAATACATACCTTGTCACAATTTAATGGCAATGAACTTTACAGGGCTGTTTTTTTAAAAATCAAATCAAATGTAGATGGGTGAAGGGAAAAGCTTTCATAGCGCAGCATTTAAGTAAATTAAAATCTTGCAGCACAGTGGTAAATGCCCCTCATTCATCCCCTCGTGTCTTCTGCTCAGCAGTTGGCCCTGTTCTGGCTGAAGGCGCCATCATTACCTGCTGACTGCAAGTAAAATTGTCATTCAGAAAGTGCAGAAGAAAGGCATGTGGTGATATTTTCATTCTGCCATCATGAATGGCCAGACCACTGTTGCTTAAAATTCATAAATGTTATGTATAGAAAGACTCATGGGCATATGATGAGGGCATCAAATACATGATTTCCTTTTTTTAAAAATTCAGAAAGAAAGGTCATATTGAAGTAATTGATTGAGCACCAGATGGTTTTTAAGGTTAACGGGAAACTGAGCAAAGAAATCGCGAGGAGGCACAGAGACCAGACAAATGAGAGTTTGAAGCTTCAAATCCTACACACAGTGCCCGGGAATTAAATCCTCATCTGAATTTCATGATACCAATTTCTGAATAGGCATGAATCTGGTTTTGTGTATAGGATTGTACAGAGTGTTACATGGTTAGAATTGTACTGTAAAATAATTTTAGGCAATTTAAAACAACTCCAATATACAAAAACTTTAAAGCCATTTTAAACTCAACTGTCTCAAAGGCAACTTTTTAGGCAATTCCTGCGCAAAAAGCTATTCCAGTAATCCAATTAGAATAAAGCAGTTTTAGGATAAACACAAGCAGCTAAGTTAGGGTTGCCACAATTCTTTCCCACCAAACCGGGACAGCCACGTGATGTCATTGCATTCTTCAAACTGTGCATGCATTGGACGGGGCTGTCAAGGATACTAGAATCTCCACAGAATCCCTGTCCAGAGCAGACAGCCTCCATCAATTTAAAATAAACTGTAGTCAAGAGGTTTTTTCCGTGTGATTCTTCTTGCAAAAGACTATTCTTGTTGGTTCTAATTTTATTTTTATTTTTTTTATAAAATGTCTTGGACTGCTCTTAAAACCACCCTTCCTTCCCCTGAGGTCTCACCACCCTCACCTTCACACACACCCCACTGAAGTAGACTCACCCTCGAACCCCAGACGAGGATCCCTTGGAAGAAAGTTCTAAGGAGGGTCCGGAATGGCAATACAGTCCATGGAACCTCAATTTCCCTCTGGAAGGAGAAAAGCAGGAGGCAGGAAGGGACTTATTTTGGAGAAGGACCTTTGTGATGGACAACTCTTCACTTTCTGTCCACCCCATTCCCTTCATCTCTTGGAATATCTACCCTATGCAAGTGTCTCCCCTCCTCGGCGAGCTTCTCAGGGTGCTGTTTTGCCTTCACTGCTTTCAAGCAGGATAATTAAAAGAAAGGCAGGGAGGCAGTGAATTAACTCTTTGCAAAAATCCCTTGGTGGTGGTGGTGGGGTGATATTGCTTCCTTTGTTCAAATTTAAAAATCTGGGATTTTTACATGTTTTTTCTTGAACTGGCCGGGACAGCTTGAATCTGGGAAAATCCTGGAAAACCGGGACACATGGCAACCCTAAGCTAAATAAATAAGTTCCCTTTTCACTCGGGGATGCTGAGGCATGACCTAAAGAACTCCTAAACTAGAAATGCAAAATTTAACTCCTATTGGGCCAATTATGCATAAGTACAGAATTTTACATACTTAGTTCTGGGTCAACAAAAACCTTTACTTATCATGAACAGGTGTGAAAACTGGATAGTAAAGAAGGTTGAATGGGGGAAAAAGTTGATTTGTTTGAAATATGGTGTTGGAGAAGATCTCTGTGGTGACATCTAGACCAGAGGACTTCAAACATGGCTCTCCAGGTGTTCTTGGACTTTAATTACCAGAAGCCCAAGTCAGCACACCTACTGATCAGGGCTTCTGAGAATTGAAGTCCAAGCACATCTGGAGATACAAGTTTGAGGACCCCTGCTCTAGACTGCCAGAAAGATGAAGAAATGGGTCCTAGCAAATAAAACTTGAGCTATCTCCGGAGGCAAACATGACAAAAATGAAGCTGCCCTACTTCCGGCACCTCATGAGAAGAGAAGATTCTCTAGAAAAGACAGTAATGGTGGAAAAGGTAGAAGGCAACAGGGGGAAAGGAAGATGAAATAAAAGATGGGTTGACTTCCTAAAGGACCACAAGTATTAGTTTACAAAACTAAGAGGGGGTCCCCATAAGTCAAAGGTGGCTTGGCAGCACATAATAATAACAACGTGTTGTATTTCTTTTATCTCAGTGTTATTGCTTTCACAGGCATTGGAGACACCATAATTTTTACAACAGCAAAGTAACCCACAATTTATTTCAGCACAGTGGTTAATGTTCTCTCTAGTGGTGTCAAACACATAAATGCACTTTAATCCTCACCTTATTGTTCTGGTGCTCCATATTGTTACTCTGCTGTGGTATATAATTGATTCGGCAGCTGTAGAGAATCTGTTTACCTTTGGCCACACATGAAGTTATACGTTGAAAAGGTTTTTGAAATCTGAAGTAAATACTGTACAGTATTCTGAAGTGACAAAGCACTGCCTTTAGAAAAATGCATTCTTTCTGCATTTATGGACAGATGTTTCATGAAACAAAATAACAGATAAATTATCTTCTTAGAAAGTACTGTAGTTTGAAAGCAAGTGACTTGTTACTGCTATCAAAACTTGTTGCACTGAAATGTCATAACTTTGACTGTGTATTGGGTGGATGCAGGCAGTTTTTCATGAAGATTGTAGGGCTGTTTTCTATACCCATGGCACTTTTTGAAATGTGTTTTGCCAATGGGGATGTTAAGAGTAAGAGGAACGAGCTGAGCTCCAAAGCAAAATCCCTGCAGATTTGATTCCAGAAAACCATCCTACAAATTAATAAAATTCAATGATAATTTTGTTACTGTATCATTGTGATTATTGCCATCCCAGTGTGTAAAAGAACTTTAGATAAAAATATGGAGTTAGTCAGAAGACATGGTTCTTTTCAGCAGCTTGAATGCATCATTAAAGTATCCTGGATGATTACAGTTCAGTTTGTATTTTGAAGAGGCGGAATTCCACTGGTCATCAAATCTGTTATGAAGGGTATCTGCTGAGATCAAACTTCCATCTTGGGAAACATTTCCTCTGCTCCTTTCCTATTTATTTTACCTGGAAAGATCAACCATAAAAATATGTACTGTTTCTCATTACATGGCTGAAGTATTCCAGGTTTCTATATTTGGTGTGTTTCATGATTTCTTAGTCTTCATTAATCCCTTTTAGTCTTTTTTTTTTTACCTTGTGTGTCCAGCACAAAGGGGACATGCAGAGCTTTTAGACCAGTGACAGCCAACCTTGGCACTCCAGGTGTTCTTGGACTTCAATTACCAGAAGCCCTGATCTGCAGGAGTCCTGACTTGGGCTTCTGGTAATTGAAGTCCATGAACTCCTGGAGTGCCAAGGATGGCCATCACTGTCTTATAAAAATCCATTTTAACTAGAACCTTCTGTCTAACTAGTGTTAGGAGGAAACAGATGAACCTTTCATTAATTTAGAATACCTAATGACAAATTTTGAAATATGGTGCTAGAGAAGTGTTTTGCAAATACCCTGAACTGCTAGTAAAACGAACAAAGGGATTGTAGAGCAAATAAAGCCTGAACTCTCTCTGGAAGGGCAAAAGAAGAAATTGAGGTGGTCATGTTTTGAGCACCTCAAGAGAAGAGAAGATTCTCTTGAGAAGTCAGTAACACTGGAGAAGACTAAAGGTAGCAGGAAAAGAGGAAGACCAGATGTGAGAAGAATTGATTTTCTAAAATAACCACATAAGATGGGTGCAAGGGCATTAGAAGCAGAACATTTTGGGAATTGTTCACTCAGAGAGTCATCATAGGTCAAGGGCCACTTGATGATGCAACAATGCTAAATTTTAAATGAAGAAAAGTTCTGTTATCAGTAGACAAATGTTGTTTCTCTCATCTCTTCATGACCTAGTCTTTTTTAAATTTTCTCAAGTCTAAAAATGATTTATGATATATGACTGCTCTTCCTACATAGTCCAAGGACATTGGTGTGCTTTGTACGATCCAAATATTGTAAATATGCATGCATGAGCTGAGATTGTGATAAAGGGTTTTATTAGATTTGATATCAGAATTCAATCCACATATTTCATACACACATCAGGATTCATGAATTGCTATTTCTATAATATTATGGAACCATTTTGTTGACAGATATGCGTTCAGTTATACGAAATTACAGACTTGTGTACATTATTTGTAATCTGACCAATTTAGCAGCATTTGTCTTCTGTTGGCAGGTCAGCCATTCAGAAACTAGGATCGGAAATCTTTGAAAAAGTGTACAAGTTCCTCCAACAAGCTAGACGTGGTAATGCAAGTGAAGATGAAATTAAAGAATATCTAGAGAAAATGGTGTCTCGGGCAAGTGACTGTTTTGAAGTAGATCAGCTTGTCTATTTTGAAGATCAGCTACAACAGGCTTCTGCAGTGTGAGATATATCTCAAAACATATTTGGATTCTCTGAAACCAGCAAACAGGACTGTCTTCAACGGGAAAAGAAGACCTCAAGCCATATGACTGGTTAAACGAGTAGCATGAGATACTGATGGAAAGCACTAATGCCATTTTCTTATCTTACTAAATGAGATAAAGAGCATCCTTTTCAAACTTCTCCTCCTCCTCCTCCTTTTACCACTTTGGGTGTTGAGAGAAATATGAAGCTCTTGCCTTGGCACTTCTAGTGGACTCCACCAGTGTTATTTGTTGTTGTTGTTGTAATATGTCTTTGATTCTGCCTCTCCACTTTCTTCTGGGCCTGCCTCGTGTTCTTTGTCCTCCTCTTTTCACATATGCCTTGTATGGTACGAAATTCCAAGACGTTCTCTCCAAATGTGCAAACCATGTAAGTTTTTCATTTAATGGCATATCCCAAACATCAGGATACCATTTACCAATTTCTAAATTCATATCACCTTTCCAATTTCTGGCTACTTGTTGTCTCGCCAACGTTAAGAAAATAGACAATAACTCTTTTATATTTTCCTCTAAATTCAATTCCTCTAAGTCCGTTAGTAAAACAATTTTTTCATTCAACTTTAAGCTGATGTTTAATTTTTTTTGCTATTTCTTGTTCCATTTTATGCCAGAAATTGGAAATAATTTTACAATCCTACCACATATGTTTGTATGTTCCAATTTCCTGATGACATCTCCAACATTTTTTTGAGTTGCTACTATTTATTTGATTTAGCTGAACTGGCATCTCATTTCTATGGTGATCCACTTTTGTTTATGTTTTGTTGTAAATGTCCACGTTTTAAAGTTCTAGAGGAAGTTGGTAGGTGTTTTTTTTAAACTGATTCTTACAGAAGCAGTATTGAATTTGTATTACTTCCTTGAAAACGCTCATATTATAGCCAATGATCATATACTGTATATGCAATCTTGATTTATCTATTATAAGACATGGGAATGTTCCGTAGCTTTTCCTGTGCTTCAAAGTAATGTGTAAGAAAATGAATTCTCAATTAGGTGGAAACGTAACACAAGTGGAAGAGGGGGAAACACTTACATTTTGGTCTCTTCATCATGCAAACATGAAGAGGGAGAGTTTAGTTCTTTTTGGTAAGGCCCCATTACTGGCTATCTTCAAAAAACAATTAATTTTTTTCTTATTGGAAGCCTTTCAGAATGTTATCCCTTTAGCAATAAACTAGCCAGTCAGTTGATCTTCTTTCCCCTCAGATGCCAGTTATCTTATTTTATTGTAGGATAGGTTTATTTGATTGGTTTATTTTTTAATTTGTTGTGCATTTTATTATGCTGTTTTGATATTTGTATGTACACTGCCCAGAGTGGGGAATTCTCCAAATGGGCGGTATAAAAATGCTATAAATAAATAAATAAATAAATTTATTGTTTCTATGGTGATTAATGTTAAGGTTAAACTGAACCTTCTCCAGTTAATATTTTGATTATGAAAAAAAAGGATGTTGAGGCTGGGAGAGACAAAAGCAGTGATTGGATGTTACCGGTTTGGACCGGTTCGCCCGAACTGGTAGCGCCCCATCAGGAGGGGTCGCCGGGGTGGTGGTAAAACCCTGGGCAACCGGTTCGGTCGCCTCTCCTGCCCCCTCCAGAAATGTTTTTCCGGGCACAGTTTTGCCCGGAACTGCACATGCATCAAACCTCCATTTGACGCATGCACCGTTCTATTTTTTAGTGCACATGAGTCAAATAGAGGTTTGATGCATGCACACTAAAAAAAACTGTGCATGCATCAAACGGAGGTTTGACGCATGCACAGACATTTATTTATTTATTTTTGCTCTGCCCACAATGTCGATGGCATCATGGTGGGGTAGTGAAGATTTTGACAACCCATCACTGGACAGAAGGTGTTCCACACACACCATGTTTGCATCTTTTTCACCTGTGTACAGCCCTACCCCCATTTTGTTTTGTTTCTAAATCTCTTCCTGGCATGTCCTTACACAGAACACCAGGCCCACTTATGCACTGACATAAATGAGGACAAATGAATCTGTTTCCTGGTGAGAACAGTCCTTTCTGAGTGGGCATTTCTCACGTGTTGAACTAGCTTTGATTTGCTGTTAGCAACATCACAGTCAGATGTGATTTCCCTGGCACCATTAAAGCCAGCACACTTCATGGAAACATGGGGCTATATAATTAAAAAAAAACACCTATAAGAGTTCTACAAGCTATCAGTGTAGTGGGTATTCAGCTCAAAGATGAAAATGGACCACAGATGTAGGTAAAAAACAGCAAAAAAGTTTATTTTCTGCCAGCAGTGACTCAGATGGAGTTAATTCCCAAAAGTCTGAGTGAGAATTACCATGTGCATCATGCTTTTGTTTCCCCCTTCGGAAGGGGTTGGATGCCTTAGCCGTATATGGAACCCTATGGCACCAAGCCAGCTCATTGGAGAGCAAGCATAATTACAAAAGCAAGACGTAGCAATGAATGGATATAAATCATGCCCCAAAGTCATTTCCATAGCATAAGCATTCCTATTACTGTATTGGCTATACTGTACTGCACATGTCTCAAAGCTGAACTTTTCCACCCTTAGCTCATGACCAAACTCATAACTAGTCCCAGACAGATTTTGAGGAAGTAGCTCAAGTCTGTATGCTAATATATATATATATAGATGAGACGTAGCAAATGAAACAAGACAAAGGGCTACTCATATTGAGGCATACAGATTACAATGTATTTTCCAGAGCTAGCATTTAACAATGTTTATAAGAATTTAGCCATCTCATCAGGATTGCAAAGAGGCTCATAAATATCGCTCCTTTTGCCTGATAACAACTTGCCCATATACCTGATACCTTCTTGCATGAGTGGTTCTCCCCTTTTCTTGTCTGTGCGCTCTGTGATCTGGAACAGCTGCTGATTGGTCACCACACACACACACCACAAAACCACTGTACAGATGCCAGAAGATCCCTTTACTGGTCCAACTATCAGTAGATGCTTCTATCATCCAAGGTCGAGACCCTACATAAATAGGGGTTTTTCTTTCACACGTGTTTCATTGGATCATAGTCAATATTCATAGATTCACCTCTCCATTGTGACTCAGCTCTAGTAAAATATCTTTGTTGTTATTTGTTGTTGCTTTCATGTGAAGAGAGATGCATCTGCCTTTTTTTATCAGTGTGTCCATGCTCCATCTAGAGCAGGGGTGCCCAAAATATGGCCCAGGGCCTGAATTCGGCCCCAGCACCAATTCATCCAGCCCACACCACCCTTGTCACACCCAGAAGTGGAAGTAAAATGTGCCTGTATGGGCATGTTTTACTTCCACTTCTGGGAGCAATGAGGGTGGCTGGGCCAGATAAATTGGTGTCAGGGCTGGATCTGGCCCCCAGGACCATAGTCTGGACACCCCTGAACCATGTGACTGGCCCACAACCCGAAACGTTTGGGCACCCCCTGATCTAGAGGTCACTCTGTCTCTGTTGATATTGTAAAAAGCTCTCTTGCTATCAGTATCTAGTAGACTAAAACATTAAAATACTAGAATATTTTCTATATGGATATCTTGTTTGATTTACAGTAATTTAGTTTTGCTTCATAATCACCTCTGCTTCCTCTGCTTTCCTTGGTGCTGAAAGATCCCAGTGCTGCAAGTCATGCTGAGTAAGCTGGTAGCAATCCATTGCAGATTCCAAGCATCATCTAGTTAGATCATTTTTGTTAAAGGATTGTTTAATATCACAGTATTAGAGTCATCAACTTTTGGCACTTCAGTAATATAAAATGAAAAAGAATCACCCGGGGGTGAATTAAACTCCAGGCAGCAATTGGGCTTTCTGAAATTCATTGACAGTAACCTTTAGAGTCTGAAAACCATGCTCTAGCTACCCACTCTGTCTTTAAGGAAACAATATCAGAAAAGCAACTTTTTTATAGATTTGATTGAAGAAGAGAACCAGGTAACTTTAAAAGATACTTCAACAACTCTCTCTGTATTACGTGCCATCAAGTTGGAACTAACTTAACAGTGATCCTAATAGGACCTTTACATTATTTAAGGAGAAATTTTACCAGTTCTACACACAAACACATAGTGAGGTTTCAGCATCTCTGATCCCCAACCATTTTATTCTGTGTAGGGGCATCACAGATTGCAGCATGCAGCCATTTTCTGGCACATACTGACATTTCAACAGAAAGCATGGCCAATGGTAGGCGAGGCTAGCAAGTGTTGTGGGCTGAAACATCTGAAAGATGAAGCATTCCTAATCTGTACCTAGGCTAGAGTTTGGCCAGGAGTCCTATCTTTAGCCTTCAAGGATAACCTTTGCTCAAAGCCAGAAAGAATTTTTTTTAACAAGTCACTCCTCCCGGTTGTGTTTTTTTCATTCCTTCTTCATTTTTCTGCCCTGGTTAGTTGCCTATTATTTTAAGTGTCTTTGTTCATTCTTTTTTTGGCTCCCAGGATGCTCACTTGCCATGAGAAGCTCTTCTTGTGGCAGAAAACAATCAACTTTGGGTCACTGTAATCTCGCTAAGATGCTGACTGGGAGGCGGAAGGTCAGCAGTTCGATTCCCGAGTACTGCAGGACGGAATGAGCTCCCGCCTCTGTCCCTGCTCCTGCCAACCTAGCAGTTCGAAAGCAAGTAGATAAATAGGGACCGCTTCAGTGGGAAGGTAACAGCGTTCCATGCGCTCCGGTGTCTAGTCATGCCTGCCACATGACCACGGGAACGTCTGCAGAAGCAGACAGCACTGGCTCTTCAGCTTAGAAACAGAGATGAGCACTGACTCCTAGAGTTGGATACAACTGGCTTTCGAGCAAGGGAAACCTTTACCTTTACCTTAATCTTTGGTCTATTACTGTGGCTTTGCCTAAAGTGACTCCAAATAGAAGCCTATGATTTGGCACACCGACTTGAATAACAATGAATATCTTCTTCAAATGGGTCATGACAATAGGTCGCTGACAATGGCAAGTGGGTCTAAAGTGTTGAGTCAGATGTTTAGACAACATATGTTAACATAAACAAACAACTCAGCTATTTGCAACATAAAGTATGAAAAAGATATAGAACTGTGAGGAAGCTGAAGGTAACTTGGGATACAGGGTCTCTTTATGGGGATCTGATATAGCAGTGATGACAAACCTTTTAGAGACTGAGTGCCCAAACTGCATCCCAAAAACAGTTATTTATCACAAAGTGTCAATACAGTAACAGAGGAGAAAGTAAGTGCTCTCATTGGGCTGCTGGGCAGAGGGGCAGGGCAAACTCTGTGTTGGGGGAGGGAGGAAGCTCTCCCATGGGGCTGCTGGGCAGAAAGGCGGGCCAAACGTTGTGCTTGGGTGACTGCACAGGTGCTCACAGAGAGGGCTCCAAGTTCCACCTCTGGCACCCGTGCCATAGGTTTGCCACCACTGTGATATAGGGTAGCAACTATTCCGTCTCTGAGCAAAGTGTATTTGCTTCCACATATCCTTCACTTGTATATCTGTAAATAAAGATAACATTACTAAAGCTCTCATGCAGAGAAAGTCAGATCCAATTAGAATTACTTTAGTGTATCTCATCTGTTCAGAAGAAGGCAGCATGTATTCGAGCAGCATGAAAAGGACTGTGGCATACTGAATATTTATATCCCATGGACCTGGAAAAGAACAGTTTGGTTCCCTCTCCTTTGCTCCGTCTTTCTCTGTGGAAATGTTGGAAAGAGTAAATAACTGCACATGCTGCTCTCAGGTCTGGTTGCAGACATCTTCCTGCCCGAGGTGAAGGACACATTTTTCCTTTTTTTACTTACACACCTGTGGAAGTTCACCAGACTGGCAGCTAATGTTTCCTTCTGTGCTAGTGATACAGCAGGACCTTCCATTTTGACTTGATGGGAGCAGGCTAGCTAACTTGGTACCAGGAAGACTGTCTTGAATGCACAATTTTGACTACGAAACCAGTACTGTTACCACTACCACTGAGCACTGACCATTTGAAGTGACCATCTTACAGGCCTTCCTGTTTCATCTTGCTCCAGGTTAGCAATATTTCATGGTTGTTCCTTTTTTAAAAATATGAAAGAAAATTATAAATCTATCCATTTGTCCTTGGTGAATATTGGCCTCAGAGTGTGAGATATTAGGGTATAGAAACCTGAGTAAAAATTCTGTCAACCTCCATCTCTGAGATGGAAAACATTACTTATTTAGGCATATCAGAAAACAAAATAAAATAAACAAAATAAAATAAAAAACAATGTAGCACTTTAAAGACTAACTGCTATATTTTTATTGTTAGCTTTCGTGGATCAAGTCCACTTCTTCAGACAAAGAGTGAAACTTACAGGCATGGTTTTTATACACCAAATTCAGGGGGTCAAAGAGAGAAGGGTGTGATCAAGCAAGATGACAGACAAGCAAGCACAACAATACAGCTTCACACAGCCATTAGCAACAATAGGTTATTCAGATTAGCTCTAAATAACTCCCCTTCAGAGCTCATCTGCATAATCTATTATTGCTAATGGCTGTGTGAAACTGTATAAAAATATAGCAGTTAGTCTTTAAAGTGCTACAGTGTTTTTTTATTTTATTTTGTTTATTTTGTTTTGTTTTCTGATATGCCTGAACCACAGACTAACATGGCTACTATTCCAAAAAATTACTTATTTAGAAGACTGAGTAATCTTGAAAGCTGTGTTCCAAAAAAGTTTGACCTATCTATCTATGTATCTATGTATCTATGTATCTATGTATCTATCTATCTATCTATCTATCTATCTATCTATCTATCTATCTATCTATCTATCTATCTATCTATCTATCTATCTATCATCTTGCTCCTAGGTCTTTAAAAAAGTGTTATATACACAAGCAAGTGATATTAAATAAGGGATAGGTAATGCTAGATGGCATTGTTGACACAATGGGCATAAAACTGGGCAGGCTGAGGAGGATGGTGGAGGACAGGGGTGCCTGGCATGTGGTGGTCCATGGGGTCACAAAGGGTTGGGATCGACTGTGCGACTGAACAACAATAAAGGAAAACCTTTACTTGCTAGATTTCAAAGGAAAGAGAGATGACAGTCCTCAAAGCTAGACTAAGTATGACATGGCTGAGTATCTCGAAAATGGCAATTTCCTCTAAAATTCATATATTTCAGTTCTTTGGGGACTGAATTCCTTTGAAAAACTGGTGACCTCCTTGCCTCCCACTCATAATACTTATTGCTTCTACAAGCCCCAAGCAGCAATAATCTGAATTAATGTTTGCTATCTCCCTCTACAGGCCATATCAACACCTCCCTTTCTGAAAACAGAAAGAGAGAGGGAGATCCACAATCAATGTACAGTATCGATCATTCACCAACATACATTGTTTAGTTATTGTCCTTTTCACCCTAGCAGTAGTCATTATTATATGAGAAATGTGGCTTTTTTCCAGCTTCCACAGGGAACCCATTTTTAGAAGCTGAGAATTTAATTCATGAACTTATAAAATTGATTGCCTCTACATATTCTGCAGCATCCTTGTGACCAGCTGATTCTTCGTTTGAAATAAAGTGTATTCTCCTCCCTTCGTTCTATACTGCCAGAAACTAAAGCTGCCATTTTCCTATTTAGAGAGAAGTAAGTTTGTCTGTGGGTTATGGAATGTGGGTAATTTATTAAAGGATGTGATTAGAATCTATAGCATGGTTTAGGCACAGCGGTAAGACAAGTAGTGCAGAATAGACACAAAAAACCCACCCCTACCCAGCAACAATAGGGCATAGGAATCATAGTCGTTATCAATAAACATGGAGGACATCTGCTTCACAAAGACTGATGGAGAGGGTCAACTTGCCCAAGTCTTTTCACAAAGATAAATGTAGAAGGTGAAGAGGCCACCACACTACCTTGAACACACCTGATCTTATCTGATTTTAGAAGCTAAGGAAGATTAATGTGTGGCCGGAAGACCATGAGGGAATACCAGCAATTTTCATTAAGGTGAGGAAGAATGGAGCTTGAAACCATGGAGATTCACTCGCTGGCAGTTACTGGGCCTAGAAAGGGCAGAGATTTAACTCAATATAAAGCAGCTTCCTAAGTAAAGCAGATTTTATGTCTTTTACACAAATCAACAAGCCTAAAATCTACAATTTAAAACATGAATCTTGAATATAATCAAAAGTTTGTTTTTTTTCCCCCTTCCTTTTTGAAATCTGGCTTGGAACCACTCTATAAGTGAATCTGAAGAAGGATGTCCCCCCCTTCTCTCTCTCTCTTTATACTGAAGTACAGCCTTCAAATAGCTATTTTTCACTAAGAGTAATATTCTTCCATTGAGACTGTCTCATACCAGGAGTATCTTGAGGTCCAGGTGACTGCTGCTTATTACTGGAAAACAGAACATAGCACAGGATTAATTTATCTGTCATCAGAGCATAAAAGATAAATACTTGTATAAACATTTCATGTGTTAATGTCAAATTTAGAAATAAATATTAAAATTTAAATAAAAATGTGTTGTGACATGACATAAGGTCAATTGTAATTTGCAGCAACATTATGAAGGTTTTGAGGTATGATGGATTGCCTCTCTTAGTAGTATTTTATGTCTTATCAGGGATTTGGAACCACACTAGCTATCAAAATAAAAATACACTAGTACCCCGGACAACGTTATGACATGGTTCCACAAGTCATGACGTTGTCCGGTTTTTCGTATTGTCCGATCAATGCTAAAAAAAACCTGAGAAGAGGCGCTCGCACGTGCGCGAAAAGGCGCGCCAGTGGGAGCCTCTTCTACCAAACGGGTATAGCAACGGGGATCGCATGTCAAGGCAATGGATCAAAGCGGGGGGTGGCTCCCCCCGCTTTGATCCTTTGCCTTGAAGTGCGATCCCCGTTTAGGCCATTTGCGATGGGAGTTTGGGTGCCCAAACTCCCATCGCAAAGCGCCTAAACAAGGGTCGGCATTTCTGAATTTCCCCCTCCCCCGGGGGAGGGGGAATTCGGAAAAGCCGACCCTTGTTTAGGCGAGCGAAATGGGGATCACATGTCAAGGCAATTGCCTTGACGTGCGATCCTTGTTGCTATAGCGCACCCGGGAAAGAGGCAGCTTGGTCAAAATCCTCACCCCCACGCAGGAGGAGGGAATTTCGGCCAAGCCGCCTCTTTCCCAAGCCGGGGAGACCCCGTGGAGAGGCGCCTCTTCTCTCCCGAAGTTTCAAAAGGGTAAAGATCCTTACCCTTTGGGAACATCGGGTGGCTTGCAGGCCCGCGCGCATCGGTGGGGGTTGGCGCAGGGTACGGAGGTCCCCCCTGTATCCTGCGCTAACCCCCACCGATGCGCGCCGCCCACCTGAAGTTTCGAAAGGGTAAAGATCCTTACCCTTTGGGAACATCGGGTGGCTTGCAGGCATGCACGCATCGGTGGGGGTTAGCGCAGGGTACGGAGCTCCCCCCTGTATCCTGCGCTAACCCCCACCGACACGCGCCGCCCACCCGAAGTTTTGAAAAGGTAAAGATCCTTACCCTTTGGGAACATCGGGTGGCTTGCAGGCGTGCGCGCGTCGGTGGGGATTAGCGCAGGGTACGGAGGTCCCCCCGTATCCTGCGCTAACCCCCACCGATGCGCACCGCCCACCTGCAGTTTCAAAAGGGTAAAGATCCTTACCCTTTGGGAACATCGGGTGGCTTGCAGGCGCGCGTGTGCGCGTCGGTGAGGGTTAGCGCAGGGTACAGAGGTCCCCCCCGTATCCTGCGCTAACCCCCACTGACGCGCGCCACCCACCCAAAGTTTCGAAAGGGTAAAGATCCCCGTACCCTTTCCAAACATCGTGGGGGCGGGCGCTGGGGGGATTTGGATTGGGTAGATGTTCTACCCAATCCAACTCCCCCCCCCACATATGCTTGTTCCGAATAACGTTAAAATCGCGTTATTCGATACAAGATTTTTCCAAAAATCTTGTCACGTTATGCGGTTTTTTGCGTTATACGGTACTCGCATTACCCGGGGTATTACTGTACACTGTCATATCCATGAAGCTGGTATCCACAGTTTCAATTATCTACAGCCCTAAAAATATTAAATGAAAAATCCCAGGAATATCTAATCCATATCCCCAAAGTTATGAAGGGATTGCTGAACAGTAGATGTATCAAGAAATAGAAGACAAATGATGGTCTGCAACCAGAAAGCACCTAACTCAGAGCAGAGTTAGACATTAACAGGAATGAGCATTCCCTCTGATTTGTTCTTTTCCCCTTCTGCAACAAGATTTTGTCAGAGATATGTCTTGACAATCAGATCTGTCCATGAATATCGTACAACAACCAGTCACTAAACAACTCATACCAAACACAAGATGTGTAGGTGAGGAAAATACTGAACTATGACAAAAAGACACCTTTCAGGACTTGAGGAAGGATCTTTCCTAAATTATGCTATTTGCAGGGTGCGTTGCAGAGAGGCATCATGGCTTCCATCTTGTATAGCAAATTGTTTTGGGTTGGCTTTGACTAAAGGTACCACAGGCTTCGCCAACACTGGAAAGTTTAAAGTCTTAATGCTCACAGGAATTAAAAAAAAAACTTGTTTCTTGTCCATATGGGCTCAAGGATTGCTTTGTTTACTTTCCATTCAGAGTCCACAAAGGCACATATTTCACTTCAATAATAATTTAGGGTTTTCTAGGTAGAGAACACTCATTAGTGGATTACCATGCCCTTCATGGGGGTGCCCTGGGACTGTGCAGCTTGCCCATGGTTATATAGGCTGGCTCTTCTCCCTGGAGACACAGTGGGGAATTGAACTCCCAATTTCTGGCTCTACATCCAGAGTACCTAAACCACTGAGCTATCCATTGAATGACAGAGAAAAACATCTCCATTCTAATTCTCACTTTTCTCCCCAAGCAAAGTACAAGGCTTGCAGTTGACCTCTGTAGTTGCAATCATGGATTGCTAGAAGTTAATTAATAGAAAGACAAGAGCCTTCATCAGCTTATAGGAGACCTCAGCAGCAATGTGGCTGAAGATTCAGCAAGTATCTCCCTTGAAGTGTGAAACTTAAAATGCAAATCACATCTCCCAGCTTGCATTTAAACTACTTTGTTATGGGGGAATGTTCACTGAAGGAGAAAGAAAATGCACACAGAGAGGGATATATCTCTCTTGACTGTCTAATGACAACTTAATGAGTGCATAAACACTGTGCTATTATTGGGTTTTAATTGACTTCTTTGTGGGTTTGTGCTACAAGAGAAGTAAAAAAAAACCCAGTGCATATAATGAGCTATTGTACTTGTTGTGATAAAGTGGGATGATATACTGAAGACATTCAGGTTTCTACAGAGAAGACTGCAGAGCCTATGGAATATGTGAGAATCATAGAATCAGTGAGTTAGAAGGGACCTCTTAGGTCACTGAGTCCAACCCCCTTCTCAATGCAGGAATCCGAATCAAAGCAGATATGACAGGTGGTTGTCCAGTTCTCTCTTGAATGCTTCCTGTGTTGGAGTGCTCACCACCTCTCAAGGGAATTGGTTCCACTGTTGTACTGTTCCAACAGCTAAGAAGTTTTTTCCTGATTGGCTTCCTGTAGTTTCAGCCCATTATTATGTGCCGTTCACTCTGAGATGACGAAGAACAGACCCTGCCATTCCCCTTTATGTTATCTTTCAGGTATTTGAAGAGTGCTATCATATCCTCTCTCAGTTTTCTTTGCTGAAGGCTAAACATGCCCAGTTCCTTCCATCTTTCCTCCTATGGCTTGGTTTCCAGTCCTCTGATCAGCTTTGTTGCCATTCTCTGTGCCTGCTCTAATTTATTTGCATCTTTCTTAAAGTACATTGCCCAAAATTGCACACAATACTCTAGATGTGGTCTACGTTTTGAAGACAATACAGTACTTGTGTTAATGCAGCCTAAAACAGTGTTGGCTTTTTTCCCCAGCCACATCACACTGTTGACACATATTTAGCCTGTGATCTACAACAATTCCAAGAACTTTCTCGGTTGTAATATTACTAAGCCAAGTATTCCCCATCTTGTAACTGTGTATTAGGTTTTTGTTTCTTAGGTGTAAAGCTTTGCTCTTGTCCCTGTTAAATTTCATTCTGGTGGTTTCAGCCCAGTGTTCTAGCTTATCAAGATCTTTTTGAATTTTGCTCTTGTCTTCCAAGGTATTAGCTATTCCACCCAGTTTTGTGTCATTTGCAAATTTGATGAGAATTCCCTCCATTTCCTCATCCAATTCATTTATGAAAATGTTGAAGAGCACAGGGCCCAGGACCGAGCCTTGTGGTACTCCGCTTGTTACCCCCTCCCAGCTTGAGAAGGAGCCATTAATAAGAACTCTCTGGATACGATTTTGTAAGCAACTGTATATCCACCTGATTCTTGTGCTATCCAGGCCACACCCAGTTAGCTTGCTAAGCATGGTAAGAAAACAAGACTACTGCAGTTTACCTATCAGAATTGTTTCTGCAATGGAAATTTGTTATAACTGTTGGATAAAGGAAAAAGGGGTTGAAATCATCTCTAAAGATGAGACCCATAGATAGGAAAGAGATGAGTTAAGAACTACTGCCTGTTCTGTTCGGCTATCTTGATGAAGACATCTACCAGTTTGAGGTTCTCCCAGTTCCTAATGTCTCCAGTCTTATTTTTCTTCTTTCTCAACTCACCCCACTTTGTACAGCTCCTCTAAAAGTCTACATAATAACCCACACTTATTTCCACACCCATTTCTGTTAACACAGTGGTACCTCAAGTTACAAATTTAATGCAGTCCAAGGCATTTTTCATGTTATGAAAACGTTGTAACTCAAATTTCCCATAGGAATGCATTAAAAGCTAAAATTCTATAACTTGAAACATGGTTTCCCATAGGAATGCATTGAAAACCAATTAATCTGTTCTGAAAAAATCCGTAACTCAAGCCATTATTTTCAATTGATTTTCATTCGTATTGTGAAAATTTTGTAACTCAAATCATTTGTAACTCAAGGTACCACTGTATACTCATCCTAATTGCTGGCTACCTGGACATCCTTCTATGGTAATGGAGTAGACCGTACAGCCAACGACTCAAAGCCAAGTGTTGGGTGGTGATAAATAACCTGACTCCCCAAAGAGGCCAACGGCTACAGGTGGATGACCCTCTTTGGGTGGGATGATGATCCCCTCTTTGGAGGAAATGCCACTGGAAACCATCATACTGGGCCCAATGGCAAAATGACTGGAGGAGAAACCACTTTACTACTCTGATTCCCAAGAGTCATGGAGGTGGAAGAACCATGCCAGATGGACTGGCTATGAAGGCGCATCTTGATATTATCCTCAAAGCTGTGGCAGTCCATTGCAGTCCCAGTGTTAAATCCTGCATGTCTCACTTCATATGTGTTGCAGGAAATGGATCCAATATCATAGTGTGTGGGTCACTTATTTATTTATTTATTTATTTTATTTATATTTCATACTTGCTAACCCGCCCCAATCGGGCAAGCCCGACTCTGGGCGGCTTACAACCCAAGTTAAAACACATCAATAAAAAATTTAAAAATTCATAGACTAAAACAGTATCTGGGGGTGTCGTCAGAAGGGTAAAATCCTTAGACTAACCACCCCACATGGGATCCCACATCCCTGGAACCCCACACATGTCCTGCCAGCCAGGTCTTTAAGCTCTTCCGGAAGGACAGGAGCTCTGTCTGCATGCGCAGCTCAGTTGGGAGGAGGTTCCAGAGGGCCGGGGCGAACACGGAGAAGGCCCTCTTCCTGGTGCTAGCGAGGTGAGCCTCCCTAGCCGATGGTACAACGAGAGAGCCCCTCCGATCCGCCCTGGTGGGACGGACAGATGTTCTTAGGGTGACGCGGTCTCTTAGGTATTCTGGCCCACTACCATATAGGGCTTTAAAGGTAATGACCAGCACCTTGAATTGCACCCGGAGACAAACTGGCAACCAATGCAGCTCCCTAAGCAGTGGAGAGGCCCGAGCATAACGCCCGCGCCCCATCACTACCCGGGCTGCCGCATTTTGGACCAGCTGCAGTCTCCGAATGGTCACCAAGGGCAGCCCCATGTAGAGCGCATTACAGTAGTCAAGTCTGGAGGTGACCAAAGCGTGCGTGACCATAAGCAAGGCGTCCCGGTCGAGGAGCGGGCGTAACTGGCGTATTACACGAAGTTGTGCAAAAGCCCTCCTGGCCACGGCTGCCACCTGCTCATTGAACAGTAGTCGTGAGTCCAGGAGGACCCCCAGATTACGCACCGGGTCTGTTTGGGGCAGAACTGCCTCATCCAGAACCAAAGCTGGTAACTCCCGTGTCAACGCGGGGCCCCTTACCCATAGCCACTCAGTCTTACCGGGATTCAGCTGTAGCCCGTTTTCCCCCATCCAGACCTCAACAGCCTCCAGGCACCTGGAAAGGACTTCCACTGCACCGCTTGGGTCCCCACGGGCTGAGATGTACAACTGGGTATCATCAGCATACTGATGATACCGTACCCCGTGGGAACGGATGATCTCACCCAGCGGCTTCATGTAGATGTTAAATAGGAGAGGAGAGAGTACCGAGCCCTGAGGCACCCCATACTGCAGGGGCCTAGGGCTGGACTCCTCCTTCTCCAGGCACACCGACTGGGTCCTGTCCCTCAGGAATGAGGAAAACCAGGACAACACTGTGCCCTGGATCCCCAAACCCCGGAGCCTTCCCAGAAGGATGCCATGATCGACAGTGTCGAAAGCCGCTGAGAGATCGAGGAGAGCAAGGACAGACGGCTCCCCTCCATCCCGCTCTCTCCAGAGATCATCCACCAAAGCGACGAGTGCAGTTTCAGTACCATATCCGGGCCTGAATCCTGACTGAAATGGGTCCAGATAATCCGCTTCATCCAGGACATCCTGTAACTGCTGCGCCACAGCTTTTTCCAGGACCTTACCTAAAAAAGGTAGGTTAGACACTGGACGGTAGTTGGAAATTACCATAGGGTCGAGGGAAGGTTTTTTCAAGAGGGGGAGCACTAAAGCATGTTTAAATGGTGCTGGAAAATGCCCCTCTTTTAATGAAGCATTAATAATCGCCTCGACCCAGCCACCTGCCACAATCTTGGTAGCTTTAATTAACCAGGCAGGGCATGGGTCCAGTGCACAGGTCGTGGCGCGGACAGATACAAGAAGCCTGTCCACTTCCTCAGGGCCAACTGGCTCGAACTGATCCCAGATAACATGGCTAGACTGTGCCTTGGTCAACCCCAGTTCAGTACCTTCCACGCCGGGATTAAACTTCGAGCGGATCTGAGCGACTTTCCCTGCTAGATAATCAGCAAAAACATCAGCAGACCCCTGCCAACCAGGGCCCGGCCCCTCCTTGCCAAGGAGGGACCTGGTCACCCGGAACAGGGCCGCTGGGCGATTATCTGTGGAGGTAATGAGGGCGGTGAAATATTGACGTTTCACCGACCCCATCGCCACTAGGTAGTCTTTAATAGCAGCTCTAACCAGTGTTCGATCGGACTCGCTCCGGGTCTTCACCCAGCGGCGCTCTCGGCGTCTCTTAGCTCGTTTCAGCTCCCTTAGCTCTTCTGTAAACCAAGGGGCAGATCGACCCCCACGAGCGTGGAGAGGCCGTAGTGGCGCGATTACATTCAAAGCTGCGGTCGCTTTCCTATTCCAGGAATCGACAAGGGCTTCGGATGAACCACTTCGCAGGTCAAGAGGACAACACCCCAGTTCCCGTTGGAATCCTTCTGGATCCATTAGTCGCCGGGGGCGGGCCCATTTAATGGCAAGTTTAGATCCACCTTAAACAGATTCACACCAGTGGCATGGTTCCAGCTTGCCTTGGAGGGTGAAGGCAGCCCTGAACCAGCCAGCCTCCAAGACCAGGCCTCCTGGTGTCCTGGAGCGGGGGTGGTGGTGGTATGTATACTCAAGTTGCAGTTGACAATGACTCATCCTAATGCTCACTTTTTTTTAACCTGCATTTTCTTACAAATTTTGTTTGCAAAGGGAAACAGTGTCATAAAATTCAGAGATGTGTGAATGCAGAAATATCACTCAATGTTGTTTTGCATATCAATCCCAGAAGTGCAAATGAGGTAGGTTCATGATAATATATAAACCAAGCATGCTCCTCTCCCATCCTTACTTCCTGGAGCTGTAACCTTAAAACCTTATACACTAGATGATGTAGGAAGCTCATATGAATCAGCAATCCCTAAAGTGTTAAAAACCAGTCCAGTCATAATCCTATAAATTTTCTGATGGCTGATATCTTGCAAATTAGCTTGCTTTGTTCTGTGATTGGCTACCAAGAGTTAAACATTGTTCTAGCTTGCATTCTAATTGCTCAGATACTAAGCTGAGAGAGCACTGCATGATCAAAATACTAATGTTTCATCTTCCAGTTATCTGTTATTTATTTTTTATTTATTTAGATTTATTATCCCGCCCCAATCAGGCAAACCTGACTCTAGGCGGCTTTCAGAAAAGGGGGAAAGACTATACACAATAAATGCAAAACAATTAAACAATCCCGCTACAAATTCAGAAATTAAAACCTTAAGGTTCAAAATCACTTTAAAAATCAATTAAAAAATTAAACTATGAATTTACAAAAATCTAAAAGATTTAAAAGGTTAAAAGGTTTTAAAAGGTTTAAAAAGTTTAAAAGAGGGAGGGAGGGGTGGCTGTCCCACCAGATCAACCACCCAACATGGGACCCCATATTACTGGAGCCCCACACCTGCCCTTCAGGCCAGGTTTTTAGGCCCTTCCGAAAGGGCAGGAGCTCTGTCTGTAGACGTAACTCAGTTGGCAGGAGGTTCCAAAGGGCTGGGGCGGACACGGAGAAGGCCCTCCTTCCGGTGCTAGAGAGATGTGCCTCTCTAGCCGATGGAATGATAAGAGAGCCTCTCCGATCTGCCCTGGTGGGACGGACAGATGTGACCAAACTGGAAGTGACTTCGTGTTTTGACTATTTTGTTTTTGTTTTGGGGGATCTGAGGCAGATTGGAGGGACTGTATTTCTTCTTCTTCTTCTTCTTCTTCTTCTTCTTCTTCTTCTTCTTCTTCTTCTTCTTCTTCTTCTTCTTCTTCTTCTTCTTCTTCTTCTTCTTCTTCTTCTTCTTCTTCTTCTTCTTCTTCTTCTTCTTCTTCTTCTTCTTCTTCTTCTTCTTCTTCTTCTTCTTCTTCTTCTTCCATATCCAAATCTGAATATAGGTGATTATCATGCCAACACACCAGCCTTCTGTAAAAGTAATGAAATGTAAAGATGAATTCGTAAAGACAGAAGGTTCTGAAGAGGTGGGATTCGTCACTTCAGTAATGGTGATTTGGAAGAAATCTTCTTGTTCTGCCATATCTGAATCTGAATATTGGTGATCCACATGGTGATCAGCCATGAAGACTGCCCTGAGAATACAATGCAGTGGCTTTTCATTTGCCTTCCACATCTCAGTGTGATACCCATACCACTGATCCAATTCCGTGAGTCACTTTCTGGTCTTGAGCCCTTTTGGCACACAAAGTCCTTCTCAGACTCAGGCCATTATTGATGAAGTTGCCACCCTCCATCAAGATGGATTCAAGTGGGATTTAATCCATTTGGGGACCATCATCCTTCCCTGTGGACTTTGCCACCCAAGGTCAATAGTCCTCAAGATTGTCAGGTTAGTTATACACTGTCTGACACTCAGCATTGAGTCACTGGCAGTGTGGTCTACTCTATTACCATAGCAGGATAACCTGGCCATACCCAATGCAAATTCTGAAGTTCTTCAATGCTTCCAAAGCAGCAGCAGCAGCAACAACAACAACCCAATGCTTCCCTACCCCACCCCCCCAGCTCAGAATATGCCAAGGCAATAATCAGAAACAATCTTTGGGACCACACTTGACCACTATTGGGGAGTGAAGGGGCCATTGCAAATATACTTTGTAAACTGAAACTTTCACTGCAACCCAACCTCCCCTGCTTCTCTTGTAACTTGAACCACAGGTTTTCCACACAAGTGCACACTCATCCTGCTACTACAGAGCTTGTCCTGTATCATCCTCCCCCACAGAACAACAATGGCCAACTTTTTTCTCATCCAAATAGACTAGCTCATTTGAATTCAGATGCCTCCACACCTGTGGCTAGCTGGCCCTGCCGCGAAAAGATCCAATTAAAATGAAGCAGCCCAGACCTTCAAAGTGACTATAATACTCCTGAGCTCAGCAACAGGATCAGAACTCTTGTCGCTACCCATTGCTGGGGAAAAGGAAATAATTGTCTTTAGGGTATCTCCAATATGGCAAGTCCTGTAAAAGGTTTTGATCAACGCAGTGCCTGGGGAAAGACCTGGAAAGCACCGTGGCTCATTTCTCATCAGTTAGTACAAAGTATTTCCTTCCTCCCCCAAGGCAGGAGAAGAACCTGCTTTGGAAAGTGTTGGATCGATCTATTAATGCCTTCTCAAAGAGTCTGGAGGAGAAATGTCAGGGTGAAGTAGGTCAGGTATTAAATTACTCCAAAGGGCCTGTCAAGACTGGGAGGAGAGCCAGCTTGTAGAATGCTCCCTTGGGTGAGCGGAATTAGGGGGCATAAATGGGAAGACACTGAAGGAAGATCAAGGTTACTTCCATCTTCAATAAAGTCAGTGCCTGCCCACTGTCTGTGTCCAAAGGTTATCTGGAGTATATCTAACATTTTGAGGTGTATGGAATGTAAGTCCTCGAAGGCAAGCAGAATATGAAGGCAGGTTCTGAGCTTTTTTTAATACAAGGAAGCATGTCTCCATGTTGCAAGATAAGAGCTTTCAGATTCCCTGGAGAGTTCATTAGAAACGTCTTCAACCTCAGTTGGGAGATTTGGAAAGACAGAGGATTTGAGAAAGTTTGTACAGTATGTTCTTCGAATCAGCATTTTACACAGTCAGAAAGACAGACAGACAGTAAAGAGCTATTGTTAAGCTGAGAAAGCTGCGTGCCTCTGTTGTCAAAATCTTTTGGTAAATGTGCTGTGTTATTTTGGTTTAATACTCCTTCTTCTCCACCCTGCTGCAATTCTGTTTATCTCGTCTCCATCTGCTCCTCCACGTAATAGTTTCATTATAACTGTTAGGTACCACAAATTGTCAATACTAAAGAATAGAGGCAATTATCATCCCGACCACCCACTCACAAGCCTCAAATTATAGACCAGGAGCAGAAAGAGTTCCACCATTGTGCTATGAATCTATTTTATTAATGAGATAAAGATATTATAATTTGCTGTGTCTGAAACAAAGATTAGGATCTGATGTGCGACATAGAGAAACCCAGTTCCTTTACACATAATCCATACCGATGCATAAATCTGTGTTGATTTTGGAGAGCCCCGTTCGGCCACGGACTCATTGACATGACCAAGGCTAACTAAGTTCCTGGCAGTCCATTTGGCCTCAACAAAGTAATCTACCTTTCCTTGGTGAAAGTAGATTGCATGTCAGATTGCACAAGTGTCAAAGGAGATAGCCATGTTAGTTGTAATAAAAATTAAATTTGCTCTACAAATACGCATAACAAAAAGCACAAGAAAGCTGCGATGCCTTAAAATCTAACACATTTTTGTCAACAAGGGCTTTTATAGATTGCAATCCAGTTCCGCAGAAACAAAGACTCTTTGATAACTAAAAGACTAACAGGTTTTATTTGGCATTAGTGTTCATAGACCCGTGGTAGCGAACCTTTTAGAGACTGAGTGCCCAAACTATAATCCAAAACACTTATTTATTGCAAAGTGACAACACAGCAGCATGGGAGGAAGGAAACGTTCCCATTGAGCTGCTGGGCAGAGGGGTGAGTTAAACTCTATGCTGGGGGGAGGGAGGAAGTGCTCCCATTGGGCTGCTGGGCAGAGGGGTGGGGTGAACTGTGCTGAGGGAGGGAGGAAGTGCTCCCATTGGGCTGCTGGGCAGAGGGGTGGAGTGAACTGTGCTGAGGGAGGGAGGAAGCGCTCCCATTGGGCTGCTGGGCAGAGGGGTGGGGCAAACTCTGTGCTGGGGTGACTGCACGGGTGCCCACAGAGAGGGCTCCGAGTGCCACCTCTGGCACACGTGCCATAGGTTCGCCACCACTGTCATAGACTATAGCCCACTTCTTGAGAAACGTGGAGTGTAGTCTTAGGTACAACTTAGTAAGTGGCAGGAAGCCCAGAACTACAAAGGAGCAGTAATATTCCCTCTAGATATGGGAGGAAGGGAATTTAAAATGTAAGGAAATCAGATCTTGATGTTAGCTGTTAAGAGTTATTCAAAAGTCACTGGTAGTTGACAAATACATCAACTTGTAGATAAAATGATTAGCTCAAGTAAGTTGAAGGAAAGTCTTTGTCTGAGTCCAATATGATGATGCACAGTTGACGATTTTTGTTCCATTTGGGACAAAAGGAATAGGAACGCAGACTTTACAAGTACAGAAAATTATTCAGCTCCAGCCTTTTCTGTTTCCATTATTTTTCATGCTGTGTCCGAATTTGAAGACAGTCAAACCTCGAGATAAGAACATTTCAATGTATGAAAAACTCTAGATACATCTGGAAATCTCAGGGGAAAAAATCAGGTTTGAGATAAGAATTTTTAATAGGATTTTTTGAGATAAGAAATTCAATGAATTCCTATGGGAAATTCAAGATAAGAATTTTTCAAGATACAACCAACCTCGAAGAATGAATTAAATTTGTACGTAGAGGTTTGACTCTATTAGTGATCTTCATGGCAATAAGCCATGAAAACTGCCCTGAGAATATAATGCAGTGGCTTTCATCTGCCTTTTGCATTGCAGCAAGACAACAATACCACTAATCCAGTTCCACAAGTCACTTTCTGGTCCTGAGCCCTTTTGGCACCCAAAGTCCTCATTGGCCCCAGGCCGGGATTGATGAAGCTGCTGTCCTCCATCAAGATGGATTTTTGTGGGATTTAATCAATTTTGGAAACCATCCCCCTTCACTGTGGACTTCGGCACCCAAGGTAGCCTCATTTTGAAAGTAGCTTCATTTTGGCAATCCAGGGTTTGATCGTGACACGAAAGAAGAAGAATTTGTGCAAAGCTACACCAGGTGGCTTACTGGTTAAGACACTGAACTTGATCACTGGAAGGTTGGCAGGTCAGCAGTTTGAGATCTGAGTGTTGTACAATGGAGTGAGCTCCCGTCTCTGTCCCAGCTCCTGTCAACCTAGCAGTTTGAAAGCAAGAAATTGCAAGTAGATAAATAGGTACTACTTCGGGGGGAGGGTAAACAACATTCCGTGCACTCCGGTGTTTAGTCATGCCTGCCACATGTCCATGGAAATGTCTGCAGACACAGACAGCGCTGGCTCTTTGGTAATAAACAGAGATGAGCACTGAACCCTAGAGATGGATATGACTGGCTTTCGAGCAAGGGCGACCTTTACCTTTACTTTTACAGGGGTCCACACAGCATCGTTGTCCACTCTTAATTTCTATTGTGGGGGGGGTTTATTTAACCACCACTTCCACTTTCTCTCACCCCCCACAATTGCTCTGTATAGAAGGAAAAAAATGAAATACCTGCCTAATAGTAATGCTAGCCCTGAGAAAGAGTTCATGTTTAATCTGAGAGCATTCTTCTTTAATTGAAAAAAAAATCTGAATTAAAATATCATATTAAACTACTTTGAAATGGAAGTAACAGTTATTCCAGTGGAACTGTAATGTTGCAAATAAAGCCCTCCCCTTTGTTAGGGAGGCAGCAGCATCTCTGTCAAGGGCTTTCTTGTTAAAAATAAAAAGTGGCAATACATCTTTCTTCAGCTTCACCACAATTTCATTTGGCCCACTTCCCAGAACCTGAATACCAAGGGTTCATGCTGTTGTAATGATGACATCTTTTTTATATAGAACGCTTGTACTTTGCTTTCCCACAAACAATTCTGGAATCTATAATCACTTCACCTTGCCAGTAGAGAGTATGCATTTGTTTCTTGTAAAAAGATCTGAACTAGATGTGATGGAAGCATGGGGTTAAGTTATACACCCCAGCCTTCTGTGAAAGTGACAAAAACGTCAAGATGAATTCGTAAAGACGGAAGGGTCTGAAGAGGTGAGATTCATCACTTCAGTAATGTTGATTTGGAAGAAATCTTCTTGTTATGCCACATCCAAATCCAAATATTAGTGATCCTCATGGCGATCAGCCATTAAGACTGCCCTGATAATATAAAACAGTGGTCTTTCATCTGTATTCCATGTCACAGCATGACACCCATACCACTGATCCAGTTCCATGAGTCACTTTCTGGTCTTGAGCCCTTTTGGCACACAAAGTCCTTCTCAGACTCAGGCCAGTATTGATGAAGCTGCTGCACACCATCAAGATGGATTCAAGTGAGATTTAATCCACTTTGGGACCATCACCCTTCTCTGTGGACTTCGGCACCCAAGGCCATTAGTCCTCAGAGTTGTCAGGTTAGTTAACCACTGGCTGACACTCGGCGTTGACTCACTGGCAATATGGTCTACTCTAGGAGTTCTCAACCTTTCTAAGCCGGAGGCCAGGTCACACTCCCTCAGACAGCTTTAGGGGATGGACGGCCATTTTGCCCTTCCTCCACCACATGGCACTTCTTGGTGTGGTGGAGGTGGTGGTGGGCCACATGAAATGGTGCCGTGGGCTGCATCTGGCCCATGAGTTGCAGGTTGAGAATCCCTGGTCTACTCAATTGCCATAGCAGAATAACCTGGCCAGACTTTTTGGAAGTACTGTATTGTAATAATAATGTTTGAATCTGGGGTAGGGGACAGTGTCTACAAAAGGTTATACCCTAATAAAATATGTTAACATTTCTTCTAGGAAATAACTATTCTTACCCACAAACACTAGTCAATCTAGTGACTAGAGAAAGAGATCAAATGAGAGAAGCTAAATAATTCTAGACCCAACTGTTTGGAGGAGGTATTATTCTTCAGTCCTCCCAAAAACAGAACCTTCATGCAGGAGATGAGTGGACCAGGGAAGAAGGTTTAGTACAGCCCTATCTCTAGTGCTTTTCGTATTCCTTCCAGCAGTGCATTTTGTTTCATTATTGGGAATCTATATAAGTATGTGGACCAGGGTTAGTATTTTTTTCCCATATTTATTACAATCCATGGGGGGGGGGGGAGTATAGAAGAGATTTGCATCTAGGACTGCCAGATAAGTGAGCCCCATCCAAGACTATTATTTAAAGTCATGGGAGAGACACTGGAAGGGGGAGCACTTGAGGAAAAGACAGCTCAGAGTGCCTGTTTCATTGAGATGAAACTTTTCACTCAATCTTCTATCACAGAAGTATAAAAAACAATTCAGTTACAAATTTGTGAAGTGGCTTCTACTGTCTTTCAGGGGTTTATACACAAAGAAAGGTCTTTATAGGCTTATGGTCTCAGATGTGATCCGCACTTGTACTGCATCTGCGAGTGGGCGGCATAAAAGCCCAAATTAATAATAATAATAATAATAATAATAATAATAATAATAATAATAATAATAATAATAATAATAATAATAATAATAATAATAATAATAATAATAATAATAATAATAAATACAGTCAAACCTCGCATAAAGAGCATTTCGTTTAAAGAGTAACTCACTTAAAGAGAAGACATTTCTTTGAATGTTTGCTTTGCTTAACAAATAAAACCAACCAAAAACTCGCTTAACAAATAAATCGGGGTTCACAATCCCCCCCAGAATTGGTCACTTCCAATGGTGTTTCGCTTAAAGAGCAAACTCGCTTAAAGAGCAATCCTGTGGAATGCATTATGCTCTTTAAGCGAGGTACAACTGTAATAATATCATCCATGGAATGGTCAGCCTCATGGCTAAGCTGTCTTATATACCCACTCTACACCAGTGGTTCTCAATCTTTGGCCCTCCAGAGGTTTAAAATTAGGTAAAGGTTTCCCTTGCTCGAAAGCCAGTCGTATTTGACTCTAGGGTTCAGTGCTCATCTCTGTTTCAAAACCGAAGGGCCAGCACTGTCTGCTTCTGCAGATGTTTCCATGGTCATGTGGCAGGCATAACTAGACACCGGAGTGCACAGAATGCTGTTACCTTCCCACTGAAGTGGTCTCCATTTATCCACTTGCAATTTCTTGCTTTCGAACTCCTAGGTTGGCAGGAGCTGGGACAAAGATGGGAGCTCATTCCGTCTTGCAGTACTCGGGAATCGAACTGCTGACCTTCCCCCTCCCAGTCAGCGTCTTAGCCACTTGAGGTTTAAAATTAGACTCTGAGAAAACCCTAGGCAACACAGCTGTAAAGGGTTGAGGAAGTCAATTGATAGACTCAAAAGCATTAGGGAATCAAGTAATGGGCCCAAGATTATGGATTGAAAACAACTGAAAAAGGGAGTAGAACTAGGATCTCCCAGTTCCCAGTCCAACATGTTTATTACATCATACTGGCTGCAGGCTACAGATGAAGCTGGGATGAGACTATACCACTTCAGGTGGGGACTTTACTATTTTGTTGTTGTTATGTGCCATTAAGTTGCCTCCAGTTTATAGCAACCATATGAATGATTGACTTCCAAAATGTGCTGTCCTCAACTGTTCTGCCCAGCTCTTGTAAACTCAAGGTTATGGCTTCATTTATAGAGCTAAACCATTTCATATTTGCTCTTCTCTATCTACTGCATTTGACTTTTTCTAACATTATCACCTCTTCCAACAAGTTTTGCCTTCTCCTGATGTGGCTAAAACATTTTAATTTACTCCGCCACATTCTTCCTGTGAGAACAAAGACCTCTCACTAGTCAAACAGAAGAGGTCTATCCAACCTCATTCCCAATTAATTCTAGTTTTCAAACTGTAGTCAAGAGTTGCTGTGTTTAATGCAGGGTATTATTTCAAAACCACCCTTTTTCTTGTTTTGAAAGGGGACAATCCAGGAAGCTACCGTAGGATTTTTCTACCTCATTGCTTGCACAGACCAAGTGAGTTATACTAGTACTGCCACTTCTTTTGTTCGTAGTGGTTTTAAGTGGGTGAAGAGAAGACAGTTTTAATTATTTGATGCATTTTTAAGAAAGTTAATACTCTGCATCACTGAACAAAACTTCAATCACTATATTAAGGCAAGTGAGAAACAAAAGCCATCCAATGTTTCAATTTGGAGATTAAAGTTGCTCCAGAACAGAAAAGCTTAAAGATTAGTGACCCTACAGGAAGCATTTCTGATTAAAGGCGGTCAGTAGGAGCTCACAAAAGACAAATCGAAGCAAAGCAGTCAGACTGCATCTCATTGTTTCTGATGACAAGTTAGCTGTGCTGGTGTATAATTTACCTGGCCTTCATGTAAACCTTCAGGATGGCATGAATGAATATATTAAATTAGCATTTATATAGCTGGCTTTTCATTTGCCAGTTTTGCAAACATTGCTTGAACCATTGCTGAAAAGACATGTTCCTGACAAGGGTGAGCAAATAGATTATAGAGGATAAGTGGCTTCAACAGAGTATCACCACCTCAGCGATAAGGGATATAACAGCTTGCGGGGAGCGGACTTTTAAAATTGGCCTTCCTGCTTGGTTGCGTTACCATTTAAACCGGGCAATGATGAGAAAAATGTTTGGGGCACATCCTTTCATCCCAACATGAGATGAAGCATTTTAGAAATAATTCCCAAGGCATAACTGCGTGAAGTCTGTCGCGGCAAACACGGTAAAACTTTAAGCACTAACAAATAAATCACTGCATGAAACGGTGTTGACTACAAACGACTTCAGATTTAAGGAGTCTATGTCAGGGAAATGAGAAATAGAAGATGGAGAAAGAGCAGTTTTGCTATCTAGGTTCATTGATTTAGGTATCTGGCTGTAGAGTCAGAGGTTGGGAGTTTGATTCCCCATTGTGGCTCCTGGGAGCAGAGGCAACCTGTGTAGTTATGAGCTATCTGCACAAGCAGAAGGTGTGCGCAGAAGAAGGGAGTAGTAAATCACTTCTGTGTATTCTCTACCTGGAAAATCCTGAAAAGGGCTTTCATGAGAAAGAATTGACTTGGTGGTATCTTCTTCTTCTTCTAGTGAATAAAGCACTAGACTAGGACTCAAAATAGAGTACCTGAGTTCAAATTACTATTGGTCATGGAAATGCATTTGGGAGTGGCAAAGGAAAAAACACACTTTAAATACCTCATGCCTTTAGTATTTAGCAAAATACATACTAGACATTAACTACTCGTCGGATAGAATAATAATACTGAAAATCAAGAGAAGAGAGCAAATTGAAATGTATATACAGTTACCTGCTCCATCTAATGATAGCTACACAGAAGGGGAAAAAGGATTGGTTTTTTGATGAACTATCTGAGGTGCTAGAGGAATATGGAAGCTAACAGTAAAGAAGGGCCTGTTACACTAGCACATTGTATGTAATGGAAGAGTTTAACAGTAGGGTAGGTACTAACAGAAGAGATTATGAATAGTTCATTGGCACACATGGTGCTGAGAAAAGTGAAACAAATGGGAATGGACAAAGGATACTGGATTGAAGCAACCTTTATCAGCTTTTTGCAGGGGGCTGCATTGGCTCAAGTGGCTAAGATGCTGACTGGGAGGCAGCAGAACAGCAGTTTGATTCCTGAGTACTGCAGGATAGAATTTGCTCCTGTCTTTGTCCCAGCTCCGTTCCGTGCACTCCAGTGCCTAGTCATGCCTGCCACATGACCACGGAAACGTCTGCAGAAGCAGACAGTGCTGGCTCTTTGGCTTTGAAGCAGAGATGAGCACTGAACCCTAGAGTCAGATATGACTGGCTTTCGAGCAAGGGAAACCTTTACCTACCAGCTTTTTATTACAAACACTTTTTAAAACCAACATGATTCAAAATGTTATACATGATATAATCCCTGAAGAAGAAAGAAAGAAAGAAAGAAAGAAAGAAAGAAAGAAAGAAAGAAAGAAAGAAAGAAAGAAAGAAAGAAAGAAAGAAAGAAAGAAAGAAAGAAAGAAAGAAAGAAAGAAAGAAATTTGAAAGCCCTATTAGGGATGCCATAGATTGGATGAGACTAGACACAAAGAAGTCACTCATCTATCTTGGATCACATGCCCTCAATTCACCTACCTATGTCTGATACATCTGTATAATTATGTTATACATCCCCTACTCCTGAATATACAAATATGTTTATTAATTGCTTGTTACATATGCATTACTTGAGCTAGCCTTTAGAAAGGGAATGACAAACAAGTCCTCACTCGTTTGATATGTAGGAAGATTCAGAGAAAGTTATTTTATGCATACAGTGTTTTTACGTATTTGCATATTGTGACTAAGGTAAAGACAACCCAATGCTTAAAAGTATGCCATATGGATGGCAAGCAAATAAACACAGTACTTATATAACAAGCAAATATTTATGTAATACTTAATGAAAACACCCCTTGTTTTTGAAGAAAAAGCCTGGAAGGTTTTGTTTCCTGTTCCATAAGCTTTGGGGTTTCTAAAAATGTAGATTGATGGGGACTTTCAGTTGTGCCGGTTGTTGTAAAGGTTATTAATTGTTTATATGCTCAATTCATAACTTATTTTTTAAAATTCCTCCTCATAACACTAGATGGAAATTCCTCAGAAGTGTCAGTAACAAGGTTTGCCATGTGGAAAACTTGAGTGGAGATAGAAAGATCTTACTGATCCTAAGACTTTTTATGCCATTAAACCTCAGATCACCACCCCATCCGGCCCACCACTGCTTCCACCGCTACTTCTGCTGCCACCTCAATCCTTGTTCCCTCTGCTTGGCTTGGTGTGTCCCTAATGGCGCTCCGTAGCAGGGCAGATGTTGCAAGCCTTTTTACAACATCTGCCTTGCTATGGAGTGCTGTTAGGGAGACGTCAAGGCAAGTGGAGGGAACAAGAATTGAGGAGGTGGTGGTGGTGGTGGCACCTCACAAATAATATGAGAGGGTGTGAAAACCACACACCCCACTCCCCAGTTTAAGAAGGTTGAGGACCCCTGGGCTATTGGTTAAGGTAAATTCTGTCAAAACTGGATTTTCAGCTTGGCTTTGGGAATCCTGATGCCCACACATCTAGCCAGCATTAAAATTTTAGATGTTTCCAAGTCATGTTGGAGAACTTGGAAATGACAACATTTTTTATGCTTTCAAGTCATGTTGCAGAACTTGGAAATTGAACGCTTTTCAGAATCCGCCAGCTAACAACGGCACTAACCATAACTAGGGGAACTTGAGAGCTGTAGTCAAAAGATGGAATGTCCCTGTCTTTGATCTACCATGTGTTTTCGGTGCTAACCTGCAGCAATTCAAGCTGGAGGTCTGGAATACAATTTTGGAAATGTTTGCACAAAGCCCTATATGGTAGTGGGCCAAGTTACTTGAGAGACCGCATCTCCCCAAGGATATCTGTCCGTCCCACCAGAGCAGACCGGAGAGGTGCCTTAGTGGTTCCATCAGCCAGAGTGGCTCGACTCTCTGGCACGAGAAAGAGGGCCTTCTCCCTGTTCGCTCCGATTCTATGGAACCACCTGCCTCTGGAGCTGCGCCTTCAGACGGGGTTATTGGCTTTTAGAAAGGGCCTGAAAACCTGGCTGGCAGGAATGGTGTGGGGTAATGAGGGTTTACTGACACCCCCCCCCCCCGCTGGCTTATTTAACATCCTGTATCTTCTCCCCCATTCCTACCCTCATTCCTATATTCGGTGGGTTAGTGTAGGGAATGAGAAGTTTTTAAAGTTTTTAAAGGGGTTTTAATTTTAATTTTACTTTGTTCTTTTTGTGTTTTTAGGGGTTTATTTTATGTCTGTTGTGCTCCGCCCTGAGTCGCTTGTGCGAGTAGGGCGGAATATAAATTTGACAAAATAAATAAATAAATAAATACTCCCCTTTTCTCTGCACATAGTAGATTGTGGCTAAGTGTAATGCCCAGCATCTTTATGCTGGCATAACTTTATGATATACTAGCATGAGCAAGATTTTGTCCAATATCTTGTGAGAGAAGCTTAGTCTTCAGACATGTGGAATACAATATTTAGGCCTCCCCAAAGAGTGTATGAAATTGAATACAGAATACAGAAGATGGCAATGCTATCAGTGGACTTTTTCATGTTGAATGCACAAGCATCCTTACAAACCAATGTAATTAGAGAAAGCTATAGAAGGGGTGCCCAAATTTTTCAGGCCATGGGCTGGTCATGTGGTTCAGGAAGCTGGTCATGTGGTTCAGTGGGCCGGTCACGTGGTTCCTCCCACCGGAAGCAGAAGTAAAACGCACCTTGCAGTCTGTTTTGCAACACGATGAGATAGATTTTATGTTGCCATGTTCTCTGCTCAAACCAGGGGTGCCCCAACTATGGCCCGTGGGCCAGATCCAGCCCCTGACACCAATTCATCTGCCCCATGGTGCCCTTGTCACTCCCAGAAGTGGAATTAAAACATACTCATATGGGTGTGGGCCAGATGAATTGGCATCAGGGGCCCAATCTCGGACATGGGCCATAGTTTGGGCCCTTCTGGTCTATAGACTGATACACAGCTCTTATGTTTTGTCTTTGAATTTGCAAAGCAAATAATTTCTCTCTCAGAGAAGAGTTATTTGAGCTCAAGTTGGATTTTCTTCTGAAAAAAATAAGTTTTGGCAATGCCCAAAACCATTGTGAAAACCAACATATTCATGTTTTTGGGGCAGAATGCTATTGACAATTACCACAGAAGAAGGTGATGCTGCTTAAAGTTGTGGTGGTGAACTGCCTCTAATTACCAAGGTGCCGGTCACATGGTTGATTGTGCCACAGGCACGCAGCCAGGAACCTAACTGGCATCTTATTAATTAGCAGTTTGCTTCCATCACATAATCTCCATACATAATCTCTCTTATGCATGCATGCATCTCCAGCAAGTTTTTAGACTTAATGTATTAAGAAGCATCTGTCACTATTCAAGCCACGCCTTATAGACTGGAATTCATGAATATTTCCCAAATCAGCTGTTCCTAGGGTTGCCATAATTCTCTCCCACAAAACCGGGACAGAAGTATACTTGACAAAAATGGGCAGGCTATCTACAAAATAGCCTTTTTTAAAACAAACATAATATAATGACAGCTATAAAACACTTTCACATTAAATATATCAATACATAAATGAATTTATTTACAAAAGTTAATTCTTACTGGAAGATGATCTGTTGTACTTCTGAGAAGTCACATCGTGGTCAACTCTTAATGTTCTCAGTTCCAGGAAAAACACTAGTCACACTTATTGGGTGGTGGTGTGAGGCGAGAATGTTAAGATTTGTCTCCAGGTATACTCCAACTCCAATGTGGCAGGAAATCACTCATTTAATGACGAGAGTTCAAATTTATTTTAATGGTGTGTTATAATATAATCAGTAAGTTTTAAAAATCCGGGACTTTAACATGATTTTTATTGACCTGACGGGGACAATTTTTCCGACCTTGAATCCAGGACAATCCTGGTTTTCCAGGATGTATGGGAACCCTAGCTGTTCCTGTCTCAAAGCATCTATTGAAAGTAATCCTAGAATACCTACTTTGAAATTAATAACAGTGTGTCCTGAGAGACTGAAGTACCCTGACATAGTTTTTTGAAGTGTTACAACATTAGATTTGTGAATTGCTATTTCTGATGTGCAGTTTGCATCAAGTTGTTTGTCTGGGTAGAAATTGTCCTGTTTGGCCCATGTAGAGTGCAGAGAGGCACTGCTGGTAGGAGAAGGCATATATCACATTAGAAGATGAAGTTAATGATGAACAAGTAATGGAATTGTGTTGTGTTCTTGTGTTTTCTCGTGGTGCCATCAGGGGAATGCAGAATAGAAACAGAGTTGGAATTTAGGTTTCTAGCAAAGCCATTTCCATTTCTCTGCATCCATATTGTACAGCCTATTAAACACCAATAATTGGTTGCGTTGAGTTGTCGGTAAGCAAGCACAGTCCTGCTGCCTTAATCCTGTTAGAACAGGGATTCTCAACCTGAGGCCTGCAGGCCGGATGCAGCCCACAGCACCATTTCATGTGCCCCCCCTGCCTCCACCACACCAGGAAGTGCCATGTGGTAGAGGAAGGGCAAAATGACCATCTGGCCCAGGAAGCTGTCTGAGGAAGCATGACCTGGCCCCTGACTAAAAAGGTTGAGAAATCTTGTGTTAGAAGATGGTATTATTGTCTTTCTAGACTAGAGTATGTTGTACTTCATCAATAATACTTGTGATTGGTATCAGCTGTGAGCTGTAGGTGATAAACAATGGTGTTCTCTTAGTGTCCCTTGTGTCTGACTTTGTAGTGGTTTGTTCCTCATTAGTAGGCTTCATCTTGTCTATTTTTTAATCTTTGCCTTAAGGGATGGATATTGTCATTTATCAAGTGTCTTCTAGAGAAGCAATGAATTCTGAACCTCTGTCGTGTGTGTTTAACAGATGGAATTACTTCAGGGAACATGGCTATAGACAGTTTCTATAGAGTGTTCTAGATGGAAACTGGATGGATAGGACAAATTTAAACAAATTGATCTGTCTGCGTGGGGAGATCTCCCTAAAATGAAGCATTGTGGGTTCAAGGACTTTAAATTAAGTAACTATTTTCCATTTTCATGATATCATACATTAGTGATATGGATATTGATATGAATCTGTGCAGAAAAGTGGAGATAATTTGATTAGTCAAATTATCTCTAAAGATCAGTAAAGGTAAAAGTCACCCTTGCTTGAAAGCCAGTCGTATCTGACTCTAGGGTTCAGTGCTCATCTTTGTTTATAGCAGACGAACCAGCACTGTCTGCATTTGCAGACGTTTCCGTGAACATGCGGCAGGCATGCCTAGACACCGAAGTGCACAGAATGCTGTTTACCTTCCCACCGAAGTGGTACCTATTTATCTACTTGCAATTTCTCACTTATACTCTTTTAGACATAGCTATCACCAAACCACTAGGGGGAGGCATGAGCACAGAAACACAATCAGTATACTAAAATTTAATACTGTATGAGACAGTTATGCTATCTGTATTTTTGTTTATATTTTTGATTTAGAGATTCCAAATTGTTTTCAGAGTCCATCTGTTTTCATTCATGACAAATGCAGCAACATGGATAAAAATGCGGATATGTGAAAGAGGTCTTACTTTCAGTAAATATTTGGTTGCTACATCCTCACCAGATCGGTTGCAATATTAATATTGTTTCACACCACCCCAGAATTAGGATTCTGTTTGTGCTCTGAATTGGACTCTTATGCATTTGGTGGGCTCAAGAAAAACAGTTGTACAACCTCTCTCTTAACAATGGTAGCAACAGAAGGAGTAATAAAAAAAATGTGAACAAAAATATTCCTGTCAGTTTGCCTCACAGGAATGGGCCGAGCCTCAAATGCAAAAGAGTGGTTATTTTTAGATTGATTGCACCTGCAAACTAAATTTTAAGCACAGGTGCATTTAATATTCCCCACTGTATTATACATTTATAACCAAAGAGGAAAATCTTGAAGAGCAAGAGGCTCAAATCCCCCTTACAAAAACCCTTCACATTTCAGATGTAATTGAAAAAAACATCATGTGGAAAGGTATCATCATTACCTTGATTACGCCCTTACACAGACTCAAGAATACCACCGGCTTTTGTGGGGTGTCTTTTGTTTTGGTAATGTGGGCATGGTATAATCTCTCATTTATTTTCCTTCCTAGGTAAATGCATTTCCCACCCTTCCCGGCCTTTACTTCTTTTCTGAGCGATTTGAACTGTCTGGTCCATGTTATGTTCAGGAAAGCATATCAAGAATGCGTCTTGGTGTGAACTGGGATGGAGGGAAGAAAACAGACGCTTTGAGGAAGCAAGCAGAAGCTGAGGACCAAGTCAAACGTTTCACCTCTGTGGAGAACAATTAAATAGCAACTTTAAAAGTGGTTACCATTATTTATATAGTGCCAATAGAATGCAGGATATGCGGGGGTAGGTCTCTGACTGAAGAACGTGACAATATGAAGTAGCATGAGAAGGCAAAGTAGTGTGAGGAAGGAAAGTAAGCAAAATGTTAATGGGAAGAGTGTAAAATGTTTAGACCAGGAGTTCTCAACCTTTTAATGCCGGGGGCCGGGTCATGCTCCCTCAGACAGCTTCAGGGGCCGGACGGGCATTTTGTCCTTCCTTCACCACACGGCATTTCCTGGTGTGGTGGAGGTGGTGGTAGGCCACATGAAATGGCACCATGGGCCACATCTGGCCCACAGGCTGCAGGTTGAGAATTCCTGGTTTAGACACTCCAAATATTTCATTTGCCTTCCAACTCCTGTCAGCCCCAACCAGTGTATCCAGTGGCCAGAACTGATCAGAACTGGACCCCCACAACATCTGGAGGGCTACAGTTTCCCTACTTTTGGCTTATCTCATCCAGAAGGCCAGTGCCTTCTGGATGAGATAGACAGCATTGGCTATTCTTGGCATGCTAGCTAGGGGATTGTGGGGTTTGTTGTCTGGTTCAGACGAAGGGGACGAATTAGAGAATGAAAATGAGTTATTTTCATGGAAGACTTCACAGCACAGGTGGCTTTGGCAGGAGAGTCCTAAGGAATGCTGGGAGGTGGCATTGGGCAGGTTTTCTTGTGTGTCTGTTTCCGAGCATGTGAAGCAGCAAGGGACGAAGGGGTGTCTTGCTCTGAAGCATAGAAACAAAAATAAGCTTGGTGAACTACCCATACATGCAGTGTGTGTGTGTGTGGAATTTACTACCACACTGTGGGTGGAGCCAACATTGTGGGCGGAGCCAACATCATGACATATTGGGCGGAGCCAACATCATGATGTCATGGGCAGAGCCAATGATGTGGGTGGAGCCAACATAAAAAAACCCATAAAAATAAGTACACATAAAAATACAAATTAAATAGACATAAAAATACACATAAAAACACATAAAGTACACATTAAAATAAACACACATAAAACGCATAAAAATACACATTAAAAATAAATACACATTAAATACACATTAAAATACACCCACCCACCCCACACCCAAAGGTGAGTCACTTACCCGGGGGAGCAGGCTATAGGGAGCTTCAGGCTAGCAGCTTCTCTTCCTCCTCCCCGCTTGGGAGGACAGCAAGGAGGCTGTGCATGCGCACCAAGCACTGTAGTTGCACATGCACACCAAGCGCTTGGCACGCATGTGCAGTGGGGGAACCAGTGAAAAGGTAAGCCCTCAAGGTGGTTCCCCCCAAAAGCCGCTATCGGTTCTCTGGGACACAGGGAAAAGTTACTACCGGTTCTGGCGAACTGGTGCGAACCTGTTGCTGCCAATCACTGCATACATGTGCGGAAATGTTGTTGCTTTCCAGATTCACCTCAGAAATTAACTTTCACTTTACCACTTTCTTGTGGGAATTCCCTGCCCATGGAATACGTTTTCTTCTCTCAGTCACTGCATGTTTTGTTCACTGTGGAGCTTAAATTTGCAATTGAGGTGTGTTGCTTAGAGATACAAATCCACGCTTCTTTTAAAGTATGGCAACTTTCCAATCCCTTATGTGTGAGGAACATAGGTGCGCCTTCCCTGTTTTAGGGACATATTTTTGCGTCTAGATTCGCAAAATTGTTACATTTTGAAGAAGGTGACTCTACTTACCATACACAATGTGCCTGTGTTGTGGTACCGATCACATACAGTGGAACCTTGGTTAACGTAATTAATGTTTTCTCTGGGACATTTCTTACAGCAAAAATTACTTTAACCAAATTTCCCATAGGAATGCATTGCATGCAATTTCCCATAGGAATGCATTGAAAACCAAAATACTTTAACCAAAACGCGGTTTCCCTTAGGAATGCATTGAAAACCAATTAATCCATTCTGAAAAAGATTCCGTAAACCAAAGCACTATTTTCTTTGGATTTCCTTTCGCTATGTGATTTTTATGTTAACCGAGCTGTTTGTTAACCAAGGTTCCACTGTACCCGTAAAATTACATTTGCAGTTAATTTCCACCTACCCGAGTTAATTCTCACCCATTCCACTAAATATTTTGGCTCTCATTTTATTGTGCCAGATAAAGTTGTATATATTCATAGTATGTTTATTTTAAAGCCTAGATCAGAAACAAAATGATGCAGAAGAAATTCCCTGGCAATCTTTTCCTACCTTCAAAGGGAGAAAAGAGCATCTGTGGCAATGTATGGCAGCTGTGGCATGGAGACAATAGTGTGCAAGGGAAGAGAATAATAAAAAACCTATTGAAAAGGCAAGAGTGTGACAAACATATAAAAAAACTGGAAATGAACTAATTCTCAGGGAAAGGTATACTAGTACAGTAAAACCTCAGATAACACTAAAACCTGGTTCCACAAGTCTTGGTGTTATCCGATTTTTAGTGTTATCCGATGCATGTTAAAATCCTATGGGATCCATAGAGATACATTGTAACCACACAGGCTTTAGCGGTTGTTATCTGATGCATCCCATAGGATCTTAATGTTATCCGATGCAATTCTTCCCCCCAGATTGCTTAATGTTATGCGATTTTAGTGTTATTCGATACTAATGTTATCTGAGGTATTACTGTATAAAAGAAATGAATGTCACTGTCGAAAAAGAGAGAAAGAATTACATTGAAATGGGGGCGGGGTGAATGTTAAGAGTGAAAGCTCAGAGCTGCTTCTTTAAGATGAAGAATTCAATATGCAATGAAAACTAACAATTGTTTTTGAGAATGTACCCTTTGTTGTGCAATATATTTTCAGTTCTACTGTACGGCTTGTAATGGATTATGCACACTTTTTAAGTGATCATTGGGAGACAGGCAGTAGTGGGTTGTTAAGTGTGCATGTATCAAACTGCTATTTGACGCATGCACACTAAAAAAATAGAACTGCACATGAGTCAAACACAGGAAAAATATTTTTGGAGGGTGCCAGAGAGGCGACCAAACCGGTCACCTGGGGTCCCCACCCCCGGCGACCCCTCCTGATGGGGCGCTACCGGTTTGGGCGAACTGGTCCGAACCGGTAACATCCCATCACTGGAGACAGATGAGAAAGATAAACAAACAAAGAAATAAAATAAAATGTTGAAACAGAATATAAATTATGAGATTCTGACAGTAGTTTGATAAACAGTGTTTCTAAACTTGCTTTATTTGTATACTGTCTTTCAATATACATTATAATCTGAACAATTTACAAGAAGCAAATAGAAAAATAACAAGATAACCCCACTAAGCAAACATTGCATACCTAAGGGATAAATAGCAAAATAAAATAGCAATCACATAACAAACAGCGATAACATGGCAAACACACAGAGAACAACACCGCAGAAACTATTCATTTTGCTGGCTTTAAGAAAGAAACATCTTTTGATCCCGCGATTTAGCAGCGGGAAGAGCAGTGGAAGAAGGATAACTATTAACAGTTTCAGAGAAAGGCAGGGCCAGTAAATTGGTTCCTGGTGATCGTAGGAAGAGGGCAAACTATCTTTGGGCCTTGATGGTTAGCAGAGCTGCTTCCTCTGATGGTGGTGGGTAAAGAAACAGCAGGATGAGACCATTGAAGCACCACAGAGAACATTTTGCATGTGTGACACAGTGGATGCGACACAGCCAGTGATGGGATGTTACCGGTTTGTACCGGTTCCCCTGAACCAGTAGCACCCCATCAGGAGGGGTCGTCGGGGTGGTGGTAAACCTCCAGGCGAACCGGTTGGGTCACCTCTCCAGCCCCCTCCAGAAACGTATTTCCGGGCAGCCAAAATGGCTGCCCAGAACTGCACATGTATCAAACCTCTGTTTGATGCATGCACAGTTATATTTTTTAGTGTGCATGCATCAAAGAGGATTGATGCATGCACACACACAAAAAGAACTACATGCATCAAACAGAGGTTTGGCGCATGCGCACACATTTTTTTTTATTTTTTTGTTCCACCCATGACGTCATGACGTCATGACATCATGACGTCGGCTATGCCCACGACATCCATGACGTCATGGTGGGATAGTGAAGAATTTAACAACCCATCACTGGACACAGCCCATGGTCTAGAACAGGGTGTACTTAATTTTTTAAAAACATCCTTAACTTTAAAGTTAAAATAAAAGTATGAAAGACTCACAAAAAGGTATTAATAAAAATAAAATGATTCCTATGGGAAATTCAGTTAAAGTAATTTTTGCTGTAAGAAATGTCCTGGAAAACACATTAGTTATGTTAACCGAGGTTCCACTGTATGTGAATCGAATTCATGCAAGATTCATATAATTGTGATTTTGTTATACTGCTTAATATCCTACTGAAAGTGGCAGATAAGCCTGATTTCCCACATTCGGTGACTCAGCCTTTCCATTCAGCAATAAGTTGCTTGGGATCAATTCTTGATTTTGCTCAGATTAAGGACTCACATAAGTTGTACTTATTTTTATTTATTTATGACCGCTTCAACTCAGCTTTTCATTTTAAAATCCTAAAGTGGTTTATGAATTACAGATACAATAAAAATGTTAGCCAAAAATGATGCAAGTAAAACAATAAAGTCTATTTTAAATGATTGATGAAAAACCAATCTGACTGCCAGTGTTTGAAGGAAAAGGAATCAGAAACGTGGTTTGGTAAACAGAGATTTCTTCACCTTGCCACTGGGAACATTGAAAACTAATGGGACATCCCCAAACCTCAATGGGCAGGCCACTTTATGTGATAGGTACCACAACACAGGCACATTGTGTACGGTAAGCAGAGTCACCTTCTTCAAATTGTAACAATTTTGCGACTATAAACGCAAAAATATGTCCCTAAAACAGGGAAGTCGCAGCTATGTTCCTCACACTTAAGGACCTAGAAGGCCGTATGTGGCCTTCATGCCACAGGTTCCCCACCCTTGATCTAGAGCAGGGGTCTGTAAACATTGCTCTCCAGATGTTCTTGGACTTCAATTTCCAGAAGGCTTGATCTGCAGAAGTGCTGACATGGGCTTCTTGGGGTTGAAGTCCAAGAACATCTGGAGAGCCAAGTTTGTTAACCCCCTGGGCTAGAAGATGGTGAGCAGAGCTTCCTTCTCTGGTGCAGCCCTTTCTTCCACTGGGCCATAGTAGGCTTCTTTTTTTTTCAAATGCTCTCCTTGTTGCTCCTCTTCAAAGTCAGGTTTAGAACTAGGGTAAAAGTGAGGCCTTCCAAATCTTTGGCCTGGGTTTTCGAAGCTGTTTTCCTTTTCTTCCACAGCAGTTTTACTAATGCAGGGTTTATGCATTCTTAGGAAGTAGTTGCATGTCTTGCCAAGCCAGCAGCCTTTAATGATGACATACCAATTAGAAGAGCCTATATCCTCCCAGAAGTCTTTCTCTCCTGCTTTCCTGAGACATGGAAACACCCCCCCATAAATAAATAAATAAATAAATAAATACCAGTATCCAAATTTGACACCTTTCAATGGACTGGCTTCTGGATTCTGAATTGCCCCACCCCGAGTGGCCTCCCCCCCCTTCACATCAACTAAACCAGGGGTTCCCAACCTTTCAATCCAGGGGCTGGGTCACGCTCTCTCGGACAGCTTTGAGGGCCAGATGGCCATTTTGCCCTGCTTGAATGGTGAGGGTGGCCATTTTGTACCAACATCTTCAAAGGGATACGCATTTTGTTTCTCAAATGCCCTTTGAAGGGATGGGGACCACATGAAATGGTGCCATGGGTCTGATCCGGCCCACGGGACTTAGGCTGGGAACTCCTGTACTAAACTGTCTCTGGGTGTAACCATGGTGGAGGCAGGAAGGGTCTCACTCTTATCTCCCTGCAGTGGTGGGCAGCCAAAATTTTTACTATCACAGTGTGGGCGGAGCCAACATTGTGGATGGAGCCAACATCATGATGTCATGGGTGGAGTCAATGATGTGGGCGGAGCCAACATTAGAAACCCATAAAAATAAGTACACATAAAAATACAAATTAATTAGACATAACAAATACATACAAATACACATATATCACATAAAATACAAATTAAAATAAATACACATTAAATAGACATAAAAACATAAAAATATAAATTAAATAGACATAAAAATATAAATTAAATAGACATAAAAACATAAAAATATAAATTAAATACACATAAAACACATAAAAATACACATTAAAAATAAATACACATTAAATAATCATAAAAACATAAAAATATAAATTAAATATACATAAAACACATAAAAATACACATTAAAAATAAATACACATTAAATACACATTAAAATACACACCCACACCCCACACCCAAAGGTGAGTCACTTATCCTGGGGAGCAGGCTATAAGGAGCTTCAGGCTAGCAGCTTTTCTTCCTCCTCCCCATTTGGGAGGACAGCAGGGAGGCTGCACGTGCGTGCCAAGCACTGTAGGCGTTCATGCACACCAAGCGCTTGGCACGCATGCGCAGTGGAGGAACGGGCGAAAAGTTAAGTCCCAGAGGTGATTCCCCCCAAAAAAGCCACCACCGGTTCTCTGGGACACTGGGAAAAGTTACTACCGGTTCTGGCGAACAGGTGCACATCTATTGCACATGGAAGACTGCTATGATTGCTAAATTTCCCAAGGTCCCCTGCGCTTTCAACACTGCTGTGGGGGACTCTGGGACATAAATATGATTTGGTGTTGCTGAGCCTCCTTGTTCCCCTCTTCAAGTTTAAAGTTTGGCATCCCAAAATTGGGGAGGGGGGAGAGAAGGAGAGTCTCCCTTGCTGAAAAGGGATGAGATGACACGTTTGCCTTTTTGCACTGTGTAGGGAGAGAATGGCAGAAATGTTCTTGGGCTGCTGAGCCATTTCCATGACAACACCCAGGAAGTGCTCCAAAGCACAGATATGAAAAGTTCTGAGGTGATCAGAAGCAAAAAAGAAAGAGCAGCAACTGAGTACAGTACATTGAAGTATTTCATCAGGGACCAGGCGCATAATACTTCACTATCATTCAGTTTAAATGGGGAAAATATGTAATAACAGGATTGAAAAAATTCAGATGTGCAAAACACAACTAGATAGCTAGGTGGATTTATGACCTCTTTATCCTGCCTAGCCAAGCAGTTAGAACAAGACATCTTCCCTCTTGAGATGATTGAAGAAAGAATGATTGTGGGAGGCAAAGATTTCGAACGGTCTGAAAAATTGTAACTAAGGAGCTTCTTTTTAAAAAGTCACCAGCACCAACATCAAGACCATTGTATGCCCTTCCTGGGACCCACTAGTGATGGAAACAGTATGTGCTCTCACCCAGGAATGAAATCAGGATAAGAAATGGCCTATTCTCAGTGGCGTCGCGTGGGCTTCAGCCACCTCCTCCATCTAGGATAGCGACTCCAGCTATCATGTATGAATCTATGATTCCAGGGAAGAGATGGGGCATATGGGGTGGACAGTGGTGGACAGGAAAAAAAATTGCTATCACACCATGGGTGGAGCCTACATCATGGGTGGAGCCTATGTCATGGGAGGAACCTATGTCATGGGCGGAGCCTATGTCATGGGCAATCTAGTCATGCCTGCCATATGGCCTTGCATACATCTGCAAACAGGCAGCACTGGCTTTTTGGCTGTAAATGGAGCTGAGCACTGCATCTTAGAGTTGGATATGACGACATATTTCCTCATGTTTCCCAAGGCTTGAAGTTGCAGTTTTTTAGCTAGGTCTCATACAAAGCCTCAAAGAAATCATTTCCCATCTGTGTTATACAGCCTACATGTCACGAGATGGCTTGTTGACACTTTAGTGTTCCTGTGTTTCTATCTCTAGCGTGTTTTGTCTTCATCGACTCTACATGTGTGTCAACAATTCATTGTTTTGAGAAAGTTTCTCTCTGTTACCTGATTGGCCAAAGCTAACCTACATGACTGCAGATTCTCCATTTTGCAGAGAAGTTAGTTAGTTCGATTCTGGATCTCAATGGAATAAGACCCTGGCTATGGTGTGGGATTATTCTTTTCTTTTCAAAATGATTACCTAATGAACCTGGAATGTGTATTGGACTGATACCTGTTATTGACCTTCTAATCTGCAGTTTTCCATGGACTTTGCTACATGAACCTGATGAATAAAGCAGCTGTTTCTCTTTGAAGTTTGTTGTTTTTTTGACTGGCACACACACGAAGACACGCTACCAGAAGAAACCTCCCTTGTTTTGCTCTATGCTCAACTGCTCTACTGCCTGAGCATAGTAAGAGTTCCTTTCTAATCACTCGGCTCTCCCTTGTGAATTGGGATGGCCGATGTTTGATACAAGGGAAACCTTGAACCACTTGCACGGACAAAACCTGATGGGGCAGGGAGGTGGGTGTGGCCACCCAATTTCGGTACCCTCCCCGCCCAAAGGCCACCCAGTTTTGCCATCCCCCTGCTCAGAGGCCATCCAATTGTCCTACCCCCACCCCTCCAGGGGGGGGTTTGAGAACCTGTTGCTGCCCACCACTGGGGGTGGGGATGCCTGGTGCTGGGCATCCTAACCTGGACCAACGTACTCGCTGTGCAAGGAAGAAAGATATTAGTGTTAGGGAAGCTCTGGCTCTTACATCCCTTGCCCTGCCTGCCACACTGCTGCGCTAGGACACAATTTGCAGCCAAACTCCTGTTCTTGCTTTCATGTCATGGGATCGGGGAATGCATTCCTTCTTCCCAATTACATGGTGTTGGGACTGCGCAGGCTGCAGGATTTGACTCTCTTAAGCAATTGCTGCATGTGTATAAGAAAGACCCTCCTTTCCAACACTGGTCCTTGTTAAAAAAAACAACCTGCTATAAAAGGGCTAAGACACAACAGAATTCATTTAAATGTTTAAAAAGATGTGTGAAGTAAATCAGCACCTTAACTACTTCTGTATCTGGATTAAAGAGGCACCATCTCAAATAAAAATGTGTAGAATATTGATGTCAATGCCTTCAGGAAGGACAGGGTTTTGTGAAAACAGTATGGTTGTCCTTGGCTAGCTGCTTTTATTTTTCTCTGTCATCAGATTCACCTTTCTCCTCTTTTTGTCACCCGGCAGCCACTGTCACTTGTATATAGTCCTTCTCCTTTGTCAATTAATGTTTCTCTCATACTCACATTCATCTTTTTTTTAATGCACTGAAGGAGTCCTTCACCTCTTCAACATTGACAAAAGAGTAAAAACAAATGGTGCCATTCTCACCCCCACCCCACTCATCTTGCCCAAAGTCAAAGTGCAGGGAACAAAAGACCAGCTGTTCCATTCTGAGGCAGAAAAGCCCACCAGCACACCTCTGGGGGAGTGAAAATGCAATATGAAATAACTTCTTGTCCTTGTGGGAGACCCCAATAATCTGCTTAATGGAAAAGTTGCCCTAGCACTGCTAAGTCTGAAAATGAAATGAAAGTTCTTCCTGTAGTGAATGGAAGGGGGAAAAACCAATTATAGATCCCTGCAGTGACTGGCTAATTACTTGCTCAGGAGGACCTTGCGCCCAGGTCAATTTCTGCATTTAGGAGTCCCTAAATGCAAGACCAACATGCTCACATGTGGCCTGCTGGTGACCACGAATTGCAGTGTGAATGTGGAGAGATACAGAATCTGCCTCATTTACTGGTCTGCCAGAAACATGCTCCAATGAGGACTAGGGCAACGACAAAGTGAAGAAAGTAGCTTCATGTTGGCAGTCCAGGGTTTGATCGGGACATGACAGAAGAAGAATTTATGCAAAGCTATATCAGGTGGCTTAGTGGTTAAGACGCTGAACTTGATGATTGGAAGGTCGGCAGGTTGAGCTCCAAGTATTGTGGAATGGAGTGAGCTCCTGTCTCTGTCCCAGCTTCTGCCAACTTAGCAGTTCGAAAGCAAGAAATTGCAAATAGATAAATAGATACTACTTCGGTGGAAAGGTAAACAGCATTCTGTGCATTCCAGTGTCTAGTCATGCCTGCCACATGTCCACTGAAACATCTGCAGATGCAGACAGTGCCGGCTCTTTGGCTATAAATGGAGATGAGCACCGAACCATAGAGTTGGATACGAATGGCTTTTGAACAAGGATGACCTTTACCTTTACTTTTACCTATATTGGGCTGAAACATTGGCTTACCAGACATAGTTATTTTATGGGATTTAGAAAACCATTGTCAAAATATTTAACTGATCCAAAAAGGATGTGAGTACTAAATATTTGCCTACCCTGGCCCTCCCATTTGAGGACCTTGGACGATTTTACTAACTATAACTAAATATTTTGAAGTGGCTTGCTAAGTGCTATGGTGTGCCACAAAACCCTATAAACCTTCCTGAACCACAGAAATGGGAACAAAAAGAGTTCCTGAGTAAACCTTTGTGAGGATCATTAGGAAGACCTAATCTTTCTCCCTGTGCCTGAATTGTGACTCCTCCCTCCCTCCTTTGTTTCTTATATTTCCTTTATCACGGTCATTTCAACAATGGTCCTCTCCAGTGATGGGATGTTACCGGTTCGGACCGGTTTGCCCAAACCGGTAGCACCCCATCAGGAGGGGTTGCTGGGGGGTGGGTGGTAAACCCATGGGCGACCGGTTCGGTCACTTCTATGGCCCCCTCTAGAAATGTATTTCCAGGCTGCCAAAACGGCTGCCCGGAACTGTGCATGCATCAAACTTCAGTTTGACGCATGCTCAGTTCTATTTTTTAGTGCACATGTACAGTGGTGGGATGTCAAAAATTTTACTACCACACTGTGAGCAAAGCCAATGATGTGGGTGGAGCCAACATAAAACTCATAAAAATAAGTACACATAAAAATGCAAATTACATAGACATAAAATACATAAAAATACATGTAAAATATAAAATACACATTAAAATACATAGACATTAAATAGACATAAAAACACATAAAAATACAAATTAAATACACATAAAACACATAAAATATAGATTAAAAATAAATACACATTTAAATACATACCCACACCCCACACCCAAAGGTGAGTCACTTACTCTGGGGAGCAGTCTATAGGAGCTTCAGGCTAGCAGCTTCTCTTCCTCCTACCCACTTGGGAAGACAGCAGGGAGGCCATGCATGCACGCTAAGTGCTGTAGGTGCACATGCACAAAAAGCGCTTGGTGTGCATGCACAGTGGGGGAACTGGCGAAAATGTAAGCCCCCAAGGTGGTTTCCTCCAAAAGCCACTACCAGTTCTCCGGGATACTTGGAAAAGCTACTACTGGTCCTGGCGAACTGGTGAGAACCTGTAACATCCCACCACTGCACATGCATCAAATAGAATTTTGACACGTGTGCACTAAAAAAAGAACTGTGCATGCGTCAAACAGAGGTTTGACATATGTGCAGACATTTTTAATTTTTTTTAAAAAAAATTGCTCTGGCCACAACATCATGACGTCATGATGTCAGCTACGCCCACAACGTCCATGACATCACAGTGGGCTAGCGGAATTTTTGACAACCCACTACTGGTCCTGTCTATTTTTGATTGCCTTATTGTAGAAGTTAAACTGTGGCTCTAATGAAAAAGCACAGCACTCCTTCCAAAAGTCCCCTTTTGCTTTTGAACCACCTCTGTCTTCTGATTAAGGCCAGTCTGTTCACCCAAGGCACTAAGCAGGGATGCTGAGGCATACAGCTCAACTTGGTAGGTAGCAGCTCTCTTCCTGTTACTCATACTTCCTTAAAATATCTTGCAAACTCATCCTTTGATGCTCACTAGAATGCTGTAAATTTACTTTTTGGTTAAAAAAAAAGCAAGCTATGACTTTAAAGCTACTAAATAATTTACAACTTTTTGATACAACTCGGATGAAATTGGGAACATACATCTCCAACAATCCCCCCCCCCCAAGTTTTTATGGAGCATATATAGTGTTTCAGAACTTGGAGAGTGGAAAACAACAAATTTGTCACCCAGCTGTTGGATATTGTCGTATGCTATGCTTACACCCCATGTATGAAATATCTTCCTAAAGATAACGATACCCATATTTTGAATATTGAATATTATTTTATGTTGTTCAAATAAAGAATTTTATTTTGTATTTTCCCCATTTTATTTTTTATTTTTTCTGATTATTTCCCCTGCTCTAACCGGTAGACATTATGTTCACACAAGCATTCATATGTTACCACTCAAACAGCTGTGGGTAAATAGCCACGGTCAGTGGTGGGATGTCAAAAATTTTACTACTCCCACCTTGACATCATCACAGTGTGGGCGGAGCTAATGTCATTATGTCATGACATTGTGGGTGGGGCCAAAGAATAAAAATAAACTAAAATAATAAAATAAAATAAAAATAAGCATCCACACACACCCCTCAACCAACCCACCCACAATATAAACTCGTAAATAAATAAATAAATAAATAAATAATTACATTAAAATACACCCACCCACTCAAACATCCACCCACCCACCCCAAACATAAATCAACCCACCCACCCCAAACACAAACCCATCACTTACCTGTTAGTATAAGTGCCTGGGGAGCACCATGTTGCAAGATGGATATGGTCATTATACTGGTTCTCTAGGATAATATGCCTTAATGTAAATGTAAAACAGCTGTACCTCCTTAAGGGTTCTCCAATTGGAACAGCAATTGGAACAGCACAGGTGTAGCTTATTGATGAGGGAACTCCAAGACTTTGCTTAAAAACACCAAGCCAGGCCACCAGGCCTTTTTAGGAACTGTGGTAGCACGTCAATATAGGTAAAGGTATTAAATACACATTAAAATACACACAGACACACCACATCCAAAGGTGAGTCACTTACCCTGGGGAGCAGGCTATAGGGAGTTTCAGGCTAGCAGCTTCCCTTCCTCCTCCCTGCTTGGGAGGACAGCAAGGAGGACGTGCATATGCCCCAAGCACTGTAGGCATGCATGCACATAAAGTGCTTGGCACACATGCACAGTGGGGGAACCAGTGAAAAGGTAAGCCCCGAAGGTGGTCCCCCCCCCAAAAAAAAAGCTGCTACCGGTTCTCTGGGACACTGGGAAAAGTTACTACTGGTTCTGGCGAACTGGTGAGAACCTGTTACATCCCATCTCTGGCCACGGTCCATATATTTTTAATAAATATTTTTGCAAACAAACCGCTAAATAACCAAGAAAATCACCCATTAGTCAATGAATAAGCAAAAGTCATTGATTTACATTGCAAATGGAGACAGTGTTGTAAAGTCACTGAAACAATTTCCCCCCCACCTATAGGCACTCTCTCCATGCAGCAATGATTGGGAAAACTGAGTTAACCCTTTATATTCCAGCAAACTTTAAATGCATAAACTTATTAATAAAGAAATGTTTTCTTCCATTTAAGAAGCAGCAAGCCTTTGGAACATTGCTAAAGCCAGCCCCACAGACCATGGAAAGATCTGGGATTACTCAGAAGTAAAGTCACATGACTGCACCCCAACATTAATTAATACAATGGCTTATTTCTCTTTTCCGTTCACAGTCAAGCCACAGAAATGGCCAGTGTTATACCCTGAAGATCCAGATGGAGTTTTAATATAGAAATAATGTTGTAATAAAGAAATAATGTTTATAATGCCTAACAAAAGAAAAATTTGTCTTTAAACTATAGGTGACCTAAAAGGCAGATAAGAAAGATTTAGTATATAACAAAAGTATAAAAACACTCCAGATCTTTAGAACTCCAGCTCTCTCCTACACCAAATTAGTTATTGGCTCATATTGTGGGTGGTCTTTGTTTGGTTGATATGGTACCATCAATTCAATAAACTCCTTTTTAATTTAACCCACAATCTAATGTAGTCTTTGGTTCCTGATTCAATTTCTGCCTGTGAGACGATCCCCATATTTTATAAGGTATTTCTCACTCCACTGCCTGGGTTTCCTGCAGGCCTTATGCATGGAGTACAATTTTTCAGGTAACAATATCCACCAACTCCACACCATTTGCTTACATAAGAACATTCTTAATGCTGAGTATTTTAGTGCAACCCCAGCATGCAGTGAGTTAATAATATTGATTTATCCCTGACTAACCAACAGGAAAATTTTTTATCTTCCAGCCTCTAGGATCACCTGATATATTTTGCATGTATTAAGGCCTTGTTGTGCAGATCTCTCTCTCTTGCCTCTTCTTTCTTTCTTTCTTTCTTTCTTTTTCTTTCTTTCTTTCTTTTTGCCTTTCAAGCAGAAACATGTAAGTTTGAGCTCACCATTTTGTTTGGCCACATGGCAAGCCTGAAAGACCTCAAAAGAACTAAAAAGACTCTAATATTAACATGATTTATTTCTAAAACTATTCTTAAAAAGAAACCAGAGCACATGTTTATTTCCCTGTCCTAATTGCAAGTAAATAATACTTTTGTTGTCTTTCCAAAACATCTTGTGAAGTATGTTTATTCAGTGGTGGGCAGCAAAAAAAATTGCTATCACACCGTGGGTGGAGCTTACATCGTGGGCGGAGCCTACGTCATGGGCGGAGCCTACGTCATCATGGGCGATCTAGTCATGCCTGCCATATGGCCATGTATACACCTGCAAACACAGGCAGCACTGGCTCTTTGGCTGTAAATGGAGATGAGCACTGCACCCTGGAGTAGGATATGACTGGATTTTGAGCAAGGAAGACCTTGAACCACTTGCAGGGACAAAACCTGATGGGGCAAGGAAGAGAGGTGTGCATGGCCACCCAAATGTTACCCTCTCCCTGCCTGAAGGCCACCCAATTTCGGCACCCCAATGCCCAGAGGCCATCCAATTTTGCTCCCCCCCTCCTGGGAGGGGGGAACCTGTTGCTGCCCACCACTGTGTTTATTGCTAGGCTAAAACAGGGAGAAAAGCCTTGGAGAACTTGCATTTCAAACTGAGGCTACCTGAAAAGTGTCCCACTTTACTGCAGCTACATAAAGCTTAACAATTAAAAGATTTCTTAGGATCAGCTTAGAAGCAAAAAAGGATCCATATTCCCGAGGATCAACTTGTTTCCTTTCCCAGATAGGAACTTCTTGAGGCACCATGTTGGTCTCCAGGCAGGCGGCAAAATGGCTTGAAAATCTGGCATTAGCCAAAGGACTTGCATCCGTTGTGACTTCACCTACATCATAGGGACTTTGGGGACCTTAATTTTACTGGAGTCATAATCTTTTCTCCTCCTAACTGAAATAATGGGGAGCTTTCAAAGCCATCTCATTGGGGATATGTTTTATTTTGCAGAAGTCAGCCTGCTCTTGTAAAGCAGACTTCTGACTCCACTTGAAAATAAAGCACTCAACAACGTGAAATAAAACAGTTTAAAAAATGGCAGTAAGATACTTAAGATGGTCTGGTCTGGCCATATTTGCAGAACATTTTGTGTTTGTTAATTATGTATCACACATCATATGTTCGAATCAAATGAAGACTGAAGGAAGCCAGAGAGAAAGGAAGGAATATGTCATGTTAAGATTGCACAGTGACATGTTTTTATCACAGAGAAGAAGCAGTCTGGAACTTCCAAGCTTTTTGAACAAGAACTCCATCAGCCTAGCCAAAACTGTCAACAGTCAGAGATTTTGAGAGTTGGAATCAAATATATCTGGACTGGACTGAGGATGTCTTTTACAATGACCTTGAAACCCTCTCATTATCATTTGAAGGCAGGTCATCAGACAAGGTCAGCTGCAAAGTTTTGAACTGCTTTAACAACAGAATCATTGATTACCCAGATCAAGCAGAAAAATAGGTTGGGCTTATGAAGGAAAGAACGTGTCTATGCCACTTGTGGGTTTTAAAACAGTCATTTTGTACAATACAGTAATACCTTGGATAACGTTTGCATCAGATAGCACTAAAACTGCATAACGTTAAGCAATCTGGGGGGAAACTGCATCGCATAATGTTAAATCCTACGGGATGCATCGGATAACATTCGCTAAAGCTCTTCCCAGTTACAATGTATCTCTATGGAGTTTTAGCGTTATCCGATGCATCCCATAGGATTTTAACATTATCCGATGCATGCATGCATATGCATGCATCAGATAACATTAAAAATCGGATAACACTAAGACTTGTGGAACCAAGTTTTAGCATTATCCGAGGTTTTACTATACTTGTCAGAGCCACTGCGACCCACCCATCCATATAATTTGCACCTTTTTGAGCCAGTCATGTGAGTCTGCTAGTGTGGGTAGGTAGACTCTAGTTCATTCCTAGTGTGCATGATTGCTGGGAATAAGCTAAAATTAACTCTTGCAGCTCCCAAGTCTCCTTTTAGTTTGAATTTCTGGTACAGTAAAACCCCAACTTAGGTAAAATTCGACTTACATAATGATTTTGTGCTAAAACCATCCCCTGATTTACATAAATGCCCCGATTTATGTAATGCAATTTCCTATGGGTTTGCTTCAAGTTTTTTTTGTTGTCCAGTCGATGGTTTTGTTGTCCACGGTGCTGGTTTTGACCTTTAAAGCCCTTTATGGTAGTGGGTCAGGATACTTAAGAGACTGTGTCACCCCAAGGTTTTCGACCCGTCCTACGAGAGCAGACCGTAGGGGCTCCCTAGTAGTCCCATCAGCCAGGGAGGCACATCTCACTGGGACCAGGAGGAGAGCCTTCTCTGTATCTGCCCTGGCCCTATGGAACCTCCTGCCACTTGAATTGCACCTCCAGACAGAGTTGCTTCCCTTCAGGAAGGCCTTAAAAACGTGGCTATGCCAGCAGGTGTGGTGTACAACTGGTACCACAACCCAGCTCTGATGGTTTATTTAGCCCTTCCTGGGGTCCTTATTTACTCCTGCCCAGGTGTCCTTCTTTTTAAGGGGATTGGGGAGGTTTTATAAATGTTTTAGATAGTTTTATAGTATTTAGTTTTAATTAGGATTGGGTATAGGTTTTAACTGATGTTGTAAGCTGCCCTGGGTCGCTTAGGCAAAAAGGGTGGTTATATAAATTCAACAAATAATAAATAAAATATGTTAAAAAAAACGGTTTACATAAAAGCTTATGGAAGTGACTTTTTATGTAAGTTGGGGTTTTACTGTATTGTGAAATGGCTAAAGACGTCTGTTCAGGATATTGACAAATTAAATACTTCCTCTGCTCTTTTGCAGAGGGGTAGGGCAAATGAAACATTTTGTGTGTCTGCTACACCATCGCTGATGCACTGCATCACTGAAATTACATTTAAAAATTTTTTTTTGCTCTGTATGAACTGCCAATCAAAACCAAGCTGTCGGCATTTTCTTGATAGACACTACAGACAAAGGAACAAAATATATAATTAAAGTTTAATCTGAGTGATTCAGCACATCAGTGATGATCTACCAGATGCCAAAAAAAAAAAAAGAGTTTTACCGGCCCCTCTGCAGAAAAAGGGTCACCCGAGATCGTTATGCCATTTGGAAATGAAGCTTGTACTAAAAAGTACATGGTGTCTTCCCTAGACCTCAAGAAACTCCATTTAGAACACACCAACCCATACCAAAAGGGCAATGTGATGGCATCCTATGCTAGTTTGTTTTAGCTTATGTCTTTATTTAAATCATTTCTAGGCCACCTTTCTCCTGGTGAAGAGGCCCATTTCAGCTCATAGCATTAAAACAAGTAATCCTAAAAGCATAGACACTGTAATATCAGCAACCACAGATTTACTTTGTGTGGTGGTAGGGTTAAGAAAAAGAACTGTTTGGTTCCATTTAATATGTTAATATATAATGTTCTAAAAATTATTTGTCCCTATTTAATTCTTTTGATTGTACATTGGTATCCATGAGTATACCAATGCACATTCAGCCCCCTCATTCACTCACACACAAACACAGACATATCTTTGTAAGTGGAAAAGAAGTGGAAATAATCCATATTTTGTAACTTTTGTCGTTGTTGTTCAGTTGCACAGTCGATTCCGACCCTTTGCGACCCCATGGACCACTGTCCGCCAGGCACCTCTGTCCTCCACCATCCTCCTCAACTCGCTCAGTTCTGTACCCATTGTCTCTACAATACCATCTAGCCATCTCATTTTTGGCCGCCCCCTTTTTCTTTTGTCCTCCACCTTTCCCAGCATTAAGGCTTTCTCAAGTGAATCCTCTCTTCTCATTTGATGTCCAAAGTACTTTAGCTTCATCTTTACTATTTGACCTTCAGGGGAGCAGTCAGGGTTGATTTCTTCTAAGATTGACCTATTTGTTCTCCTCGCTGTCCAGGGGACTCTCAAAACTCTCCTCCAGCACCACATCTCAAAGGCTAAAGGTTGCCCTTGCTCAAAAGCCAGTCGTATCTGACTCTAGGGTTCAGTGCTGATCTCTGTTTGCAGTCAAAGAGCCAGTGCTGTCTGTATCTGCAGATGTTTCCGTGGACGTGTGACAGGCACGACTAAACACTGGAGTGCATGGAACACTGTTTACCTTCCCACTGAAGTGGTCCTTATTTATCTACTTGCAACGTCTTGCTTTCAAACTGCTAGGTTGGCAGGAGCTGGGACACAGATGGGAGCTCATTCCATCCTGCAGTACTTGAGTCTCGAAGTGCTGACCTGCCAACTTTCCAGTCATCAGGTTCAGCACCTGCAGTCCCTATTTGTAACTAGTAACTTGCAAACTCTCAAGTAGATGCACTGAGTAAAGGCACTGGAGAGCCCGACTTGTTTGTCTCAGATGTGATCCTAATCTCCCAAGGAGAACTCACTCCAAAATGACAAGAAGTGTAAAGAACCATGACGGCTTCAAGGCAGCCCATCTCCATCTCTTTTGTGGCATGTAATTAAACCTGAGGATGTGGCTGTCAATTACCACAACAGAATGGAAGAACACTCTTTATGCTTCTGCTATACCTCCCCCCCCCCCCCCTTAAGCTATTATCAGCTTTAAAGGTGGTGGTGGTAAGAATTGCCTGTCAACACTGTGACTGGAAATGTACGCAACAGAGACTTGCTTTGAGATCTGCCAAGGAAGCACAGATGTGAGCCGGCAGAGATGGTCAGGTACGGGCAACAATCCAAGACAACCTGACAAAGCTCTAGGAGAGGGACGGAGGGTGGGTGGAAAAGACGAGAGAAGCAGGGAACAATGCCAAGCTCTTCCTTACAGTCCTCAATGTGTTACTAATTGATAATTGTAATGTCTTCCTTCACTCCAAATCAAAGGTAAGGGATGCAACCATCCTTTTGACTTGACATGCCATCAATTCCAGCTCAGGACAATCCTTTCGTGGGTTTTCTAGGTAAAAGAGTAAAGGTAAAGGTCAACCTTGCTCGAAAGCAGGTCGAATCTGACTCCAGGGTTCAGTGCTCATCTTCATTTACAGCCAAAGAGCCAGCGCTGTCTGCATTTGAAGATGTTTCTGTGGACATGTGGCAGGCATGACTTGACACCGGAGTGTATGGAATGCTGTTTACATTCCCACTAAAGCACTTTATCTACATGCAATTTCTTGCTTTCAAACTGCTAGGTTGGCAGGAGCTGGGGCAGAGACAGGAATCTCACTCCGTTGTGCAGTTCTCGGGTCTTGACCTGCTGACCTTCCAGTCATCAAGTTCAGCCCATTTTTCAATAGATGCCCAGGAGCCATAGCATCCATTGTGGTCTTTGTTAATCCGGGCGACGACCAAGCCAGCACAAGATTAGAATTATGACTTCTCACCATATTCTATAGATTGTGGAACCGATTTAGTCTGGTTCTCGTGAACACACAAGCCCCCCCCCCCCATGTGTCAAGGTACTGTTCTTTGGTGGTGGTGGTGGTGGTGGTTGCCTCTCTAGGGTCACTTGTAGTTTATATACCTGAACACTTTGGGTATAACTCCTGAAGAAGAGGAGCTCCCTCAGTTAGCTTGGTCCGAAACTGTTCGAGGCTCTATAGGTTAACTCCAACACCTTGAATCATGGGCAACCAATGCAGACAATGCTGAGGTATCTGGAGAAGTTCCAGCTGCAGTTCTCTTGTCTCCTTTCTCTGTCCTTTTTAATGCTGCCATGCATCTGAACCTAAGGGGAGCAGCATACCTCTCAATTGACCCAAGCTTCCTGCATGCTCAGTTCTGAACCTAGTTTGACAGTCACTGTGTTTCCTTATTTATGGTGCCAAATCATGCTTCTGTGGGACAGTGTTCCTCAGCAAATTTGCTGCAGATGGGATGGCCCTCTCTCATGTCCTTGCATATTGTACCTTCTCAGAGCCTATTGCCCTATCCCTGTAGACCTGAAGGGCCAGGCATGTGTAGGTCCCAAGTCACTTAGAGCTTTGCTAGTCATTATGGAGACCCTGGTTTCAGATGTGTTGGCAGCAGATGTAATTCTTTCAGAAGTGGCATTATGCATGTTCTGAAAGATGTTCCTGCTCATAAGCTGATTTATGTATATTGCATTTGCCTGCAGTATCTGTAATACATTTGAGGGCAGCTCCCAATTACCTCTCCCGACACTTTAGTATAGATATTAAATACCATGAGCTAATATTAAATTGATTTAAAAGACCAAATATTAAATATAATGGAGCCCTGTAACACCCTACAGCTTAATTGCTGTAAGGCTAAGTTAAAGTCGTCAAGTGCTGTTCTCAAGAAGAGATTCCACAGGTAGCACAGTGTGTCTCGCAGCTAAAACACTAGAAAGGATAAGAATTGATAACTGGGACTGACAAGGCAGCCATTGTGCAGTGAGGCTGCACAAAAGGCAAATACTAGTTTAGGGTGCATTAACAGAAGTATATTCCCCAAAACCTGTAAGATACCAGTACCCCTGTATTCTGCACTAGTTAGGCCTCATCTAAAGTAATGTATCCAGTTCTGGACACCACACTTTAAGACCAATGTTAACACATTGGAACAAATTCAGAGAACAACGATAAAAATGATCAGGGGACTGGAAACCAATCCCCATGAAGAAAGACTGGACAAACTGGGCATGCTCAACCTTGAGAAAGGAGACAGAGGGAATTATGATACCACTTTTCAAATACTTGAAAGAAAGTCATAGCAAGAAGGGGCAGGATCTGTTCTTGATCATTCCAGAGCTCAGGATATGTTATAACAGGCTCAATTTATAGGCAACCAGATATAGCCTGAATATCAGGAAAAACCTTTTAACTGGTAGAGCAGTATGACAATTGTACAAATTACCTCAGGAGCCGATTAGCTCTCTAACACTGGAAGCATTGAAGAGAAAATTGGATGACTATCTGTGAGATTTGCTTTGGATTTCTGCACTGAGCAGGAGGGTTATGTGTTTATTTATTTATTAGATTTATATGCCACCCTCCTCACAACAGCGACCCAGGGCAGCTAACAAAATCAGGGCTGGACATGATGGTAGCCATTGCTCGAAAGCCAGTCGTATCTGACTCTAGGGTTCAGTGCTCATCTCTGTTTATAACAAAAGAGCTAGCACCGTCTGTGTTTGCAGACGTTTCCATGGACATGTGGCAGGCATGACTAGATACCATTGTCCACGAAATGCTGTTTACCTTCCCATCGAAGTGGTACCTATTTATCTACTTTCAATTTCTTGCTTTCGAAATGCTAGGTTGGCAGGAGCTGGGACAGAGACCTGAGCTCACTCTGGCATGGAGTACTTGGGAATTATTATTATTATTATTATTTCAAATTTATATTGCCGCCCACTCACCGTAGCGACTCAGGGCGGCTTACAGACAATCGAACTCTGACGTCCTGTCTTCCAGTCAGCATCTTAGGGAGGCCCCTTCAAATTCAATTAGTCTATGATTCTACATTTCAATCAAGAGGCAGGATAAATTGTATCAAAACTGCCTTTGAGGTCCAACACACTCTCTTCGTCTCTCAGAGCAGCTCACTGGCTGCTTCAGGACCAAACCCTGGCCTGAAATCAGACGGAAATGGGTCTAGATTTAGAGCACCAAGAATGTCTACATGTAGCAACAGCAATTGAGCCCAAGGAAACTGACCAGCGGGTACAGTGGATGCTTCCATAGCCCCTGTGACAGCTTCAGTGTCAGCTTCCAAGTGGCTATGAGGGGATTTCTCTTCAAAGTGCTTCTCAAGTCTAAGGGTTCTAGTTCTGGCTTCTCTGAACCAGAGCCCATCAAGTTCTTCACTATACCTGGGACCAGTGGCACCAATTTCCAGAATTAAAATCATCCCCTACCTTGTTCTGGAACTCCCAAAGTTTTCCCTCCAGAGGGAAGTGGTGTGAGAATCTGAATGTTTTTTTTTAACCATTGAAACAGGTACATGAATGTGCCAATGTGATTTACTTAGTCCAGGGGTGCTCAAACTTTTTGGGCCATGGGCCGGTCATGTGGCTCCGGGAGCCGGTCACTATGGCCCAGGGGCCGGATGCAGCCCCCATATGGGCATGGTTTACTTCTGCTTCCAGGAGCAATGAGGGCTTCGTGGGCCAGATGAATTGCCATCGGGGTGCACATCCGGCCTCCAGGCCATAGTTTGGGCACCCCTGACTTAGTCTGTTGAGTTATGCTGTGAAGAAATGAAACTGTTTCGAGTTGTTACTGCTTAGAATTCCTGAAAAGGAGGGTGTGTCAAGTTTAAACAGAGCCCACATGTGGGGGAAGAGCAGCCTTGAAGAGTGAGAGAAGGGCGACCTTCAAGAGTAGAGGAAAGGTGACCTTGACATTGGGGGAGGGGTAATCCCTAGATAACCATCTAATCCCAAGGACATTACTGTGAGAAAACAGGTGCGAATCACCTAGTACAGGGATCAGCAAACTTGGCTCTCCAGATGTTCTTGGACTTCAATTCCCAGAAGTCCTGATCAACAGGCATACTGACTTGGGCTTCTGGTAATTGAAGTCCAAGAACACCTGGAGAGCCAAGTTTGCAGATCCCTGACCTAGTAGAACCCTATAAATAGGGCAGTCAAAGGAGAGTTAGAGAGGACTTTTGGAGAAGCTGCGGAAGCCTTTGAAGTTAGAAGGGAGCACATTACTGAGAAGACAGAGGATGGACATCTGAAGTGAGATGTGGCCTCAAAAGGCCCTCCCTATGGAGATTATCAAGGAGGCGAGCAGCTAGACTTAGAAAAAAAATCAGCAACCTTGACATTTAGATTATTTTTCAGCTATTGCTTTTAGAAAAGTTTCCCCAAGTTTGGGACTTAGAATTTCTCAGCTCGCAGACTGAAAAGTGACTCCTAGAAACATCGTGTTTTTATTTTCTAGTTCAAAGTACTAGGTAAGATATTGTGCTTAGGAACAGGTTAGCGATAGAGAGACTTAGAAGCTTAATAGCTTAGGTTTTACCCAGGAATGGGATATTTCATTTTGGTTTTGCTGAACCAGATTTTATTCTTCGCTGTAGCTATGCTTTGCTTGCTGAAGCAACGCTTTGCCTTATGGACAATGCTTTGGCTTTTATTCAATAAACATTGAGGCCATACTGGTCTCTTTTGAAAGGACTTTGGAAGTGTCGTGTCTAATTGGAGAGATCCAGAGAAGCGGCATTTTGAATCCCTTACTTCATGCTACCCTGGAAGCCTTCCATGGCTCGTTGGAAGTAGCACACTGGCAGGGCTATGAGGAGGCTGACTCAGGTGCAACGCACCAAGTTACAGAGCAGAAGAGTTCCCCATATCAATGAAAAAATGAAACACAACACATCATTTCTTACATTCTGAGGCAAACTGGAATTGCAGGCAACCCAGGTTTTAACAGAGCTTGGGTATTAATTTGGTGAGGGGGGCCCAGCGGCCTGCCCCCATCATACCAACCTCAGACCCTGTAGGCCTTCTGGGTAGCACTGCAAGCTATCCACAAGGGGAAGCACAAAAGGACTTTTTTCTCAGCTGCATTCTTTATCCTCCACCCAAGCTTGATGTACACATCATCATCAGATAAACAAAGAATATAAATCTTGTCACTAAAAAACATACTTGCAAGTAGCGAAGCAAGTAATTCTACTTTTAACATATTATACTTGCTACTTGACAGATACATTTTAAAGCTAAACTAACTCCATTGTGGGCTGTGGTGGTTTAGTGATGGTTTAAGATGAGCTTGACAGCAGCAGTTCACAACTGGAGTGCTGCACAATGGAGAGCGTGCCCATCTGCCCCAGCTCCTGCCAACCTAGCAGTTCCAAAGCAAGAAATTGCAAGCAGATAAATAGGTACTGCAGCCATGAAATAAAAAGGCAACTGATTCTGGGGAGACAAGCTATGAGAAACCTGGGGAGCATAGTGAAAAGCAGAGACATCACCTTGCAAACAAAAGTCTGCATAGTCAAAACAATGTGAGAGCTGGACCGTTAGGAAAGCTGAGTGCAGAAGATTAGATGCCTTTGAAATGTGGTGTTGGAGGAGAGTTTTGAGAGTCCCCTGGACAGTGAGAACAAATAGGTGGATCCTAGAAGAAATCAACCCTGACTGCTCCTTAGAAGGTCCAATAGTAAAGATGAAGCTAAAGTACTTTGGACATCAAACGAGAAGATTCACTTGAGAAAGCCTTGAGGCTGGGAAAGGTGGAGGGCAAAAGAAGGGGGCAGCAGAGAATGAGATGGGTAGATGGTATTGTAGACATAATGGGCAGAGCTGGGTGGAAGTCAGAGATGCCTGGAGGACAGTGGTCCATAGGGTCACGAAGGGTCGGAATTGACTGTGCAACTGAACAACAAAAATAGGTACCGCTTTGGTACTACCACAGGCCACAGAAATGTCTGCAGACACAAACAGTGCTGGCTTTTTGGCTTTAAACGGGGATGAGCACCAAACCCTAGAGTTGGATATGACTGGCTTTCAAGCAAGGCCAAACTTTACCTTTATCTAAATCCATTGTGCTTATGTGGTGGTACCTCCCAGTAGAAAAACTCTGGGGGTTAACTTATTACTCTGTCAGTAAAAATCAAATAATGGGGGGGGGGGGGGAGAGGTCTCAATTCTAGATTAATAAATCAGGTAGTTACAAAACATTATATTTAAAATGTGGGGTTTAAGTCTGACTTGTCTTTATCAAAACCTCATCATCCATATAAATAAGTACTTCTTTTTAATAAGATTGAGCATCACACATGAAATGACTGGTTAGGAAGTCATGTTTAAAACATTAACCTTGATAAGAATTGAGCACTGGAGTTGACAAGGCCTTATATTTCAGTCAAAAGGCACAATACTTGTCCACATCAAAGCAGACAGTCTGGGCATTTATTAATGTGATAGATTTGAGACATGGAGATTAACAGTAATGGAGAAGAACAATTACTTTATCTCAATAAGTGCTGTTTCTTAAAAAAAAAAAAAAAGGATTACTGCAGAAGTCAGGATTGCCATCCAAAGCACTTAAAAGGACAATTGTATGAGGAAACCTGAAAACTGCTTTTCAAAATAAAGCTTTTATTTTATTGTCAGAGGAATATATGAGATAGGTGGACTTTATTATTCAAAAGGTTGTATTAGCTACCCCAAAGGCAAAAAATTAAAATTAAAATTAAAAAAATGCAGAAATATCGGTCAGATTATGGCCAAATAGGAAATTGTTTTATTTAATGTCCTCTTTGTTCACTCGTTACTAAATAAAGTCTCTAGAGCTGTTTAAAGAAATATAAGTGAACTAAAGAAATGCAGCCAACCTCTTCTGCAGGTCTGCTTTCAGCAACTCCGATGGCCGACGCTAAAGCTACAGGTCCATTAAGAGAAAGTGGCTTGTCTTGTCCGCTGTCAGATCTGCTGTAGGCAAAGTAGAAAAGGGAGCAAGCGACCAAGCGTCCTTCCATGAATGCAATAAATAAGTAAATAAAATGAAAATAAAATTCCTTGAGCCATGCATAGCCTTTGCATCTCCCAACTGCTGCAATCATTTGAGAAATTATAATTGGGGATGGTTTCAGCAGGTTAATCATCATCTTTCTTTTGCAAATTATTTCATTATAGAGAGGCAGGGTGGGAGGAAGTGAAAATTGAATCAAGCAAGTTACAAACAGCAAAAAAAATCCAATTAAAGAGCTGGTCCTTGTTGAAAAAAATTAACGCTGCATTTAAAGCTCTGAATTTGCGACTTCACCCTCAAAAGCGCCAGGCTGACGACCATGGCCAATGACAAAGGATTCTGGGAATGTGCTTTTTTATTTCTATAGATCAGAATCCTCTTGAATTTTACTGCATGTGCCATTTCTAGCAGGTGGAGTTTGCTATTTGCAGGGGATCCGTCACAATGTCTGGTCAGGTCACAATTCCACACATGACAGACAACATACAAAACAGCACATACGGTCTACGGTTGTTCTTCTGCGCTTGGTGACTTCAAGAGGATTCTGTATTTATACTCTGAAGTTCTACAATATTACCAAATTGAAAAAAAATAATCCAACTGTAATATTAAAACCCTGTGGAATGAAAAAGTTCTAAAACAAATTGGTTTAAACAATGCACAGCACTAACATTAAAAGAGCTCAGTGATACGTTTAAGAGCAAACAGCAGGCCAAAACATTGTAGGGTTTCTCAATCTTGTGCCCCCAGATGTTCTTGGACTTCACTTCTCAGAAGCCCTGATCTGCAGAAGTGCTGACTTGGGCTTCTAGGAATTGAAGTCCAAGAACACCTGGAGTACCATGGTTGAGAAATAATGAATTCTAGAGGACTCCAGTTAGGAGCTAATATTCTAGAGAAACCTTGGTTTTCTTTCCAATTTTCTTTTCCAGTTTTCCTTGCCAGAGTATAAGACGCATTGGAATATAAGATGCACCCCATTATTACCAAAATAGCCCACTATATACTGTATAAGACACATTCCATTTTCCCAGTGTATTTTAAGGTGGGGGAGTGGGTTTTATATGCCAGCAAATAGGGTATGTAATCTTATAAATATCTAATCAGAACTAATCCCACTTCAGTTTAATGACACTGACTTCCAAGTTAACATACTTCTTTTTAATTTTTTTTAATTTTAAAATTTTTAATTTTAATTCGCTTTGGCGAATAGAGTAGCATACAAATCCAAAATACAAAAATACTGATCAATCATCAGAATGAATTAAAATATCAAAACTAAACAGAGGTAAGGGACATAGAAATGTTTCTCTTCAGATTATTGGCTCAATTTTATGATTTTTGTGTGTGCGTGAACCTATTTCTCGCTAGTTCTGATTTAAATCCAACAGTCCTTTAAATTTTAGGCTATTTTCTGGCAACAAAGAAGGGGAATAAAGACGGTTACAAGTTTTGGACTACAATTTGCATGAACAGACAATTCTTCTGCAGTGACTCTCAATAGTGGCAGGGTAGTTCTTTGCAATGAAGTAGACATTTCTGCATTACCAGATGATAAAATGACCTTACAGTGCAAATAATCTTTTTTATTATTATTCTTAATTAATTTTAGTTTTTAAAAACAGAGGTAAAGTACATTTGTAAATGTCATTTTGAGGAAGGAAGAAAAAAGACAAAGAACATCTGCTTCACGATATGACGGAGGAAAGCTGTTCCAGTGCTACAGATATACTAATGTTGACATTAGTAAAGGTGTTGACATTTAAAAGAACTACTTTGAAAGGTTGTTGGCTAGCTTCATCACCATTTCTGTGTTTATCATTCTTCAGCCTCTTTTTTCCATTATAATTGTCTGTAGTTTTAGAATGCGGGGGGGGGGGGGAGGCAAATTGTCCAGGGATGTCTACAGATGGTTGATGAGATCAGAGGTTGCGTCTCAGAGTAGAAGTTTCGGCTTTGAGTTCATGGTGGGAAGGCTGCCTGTCGTCCAGGAAGTTCGCAGAGCTAAGCAAATGTAATATTGGGATCAGTAAACTGGAAAACTTCCTCATCGAATAACTCTTCAGGCAACTCTTCGCCATCAGCAAAATACGTTGGGAATGGTGGATTCCCGCATGCTTCTCTGTGTTTTGGTAAGCATGTATCTGTAACCTAGAACAAAATTAGAGGAAGAGGGAGGTTTTTTTTAAAAAAAGAAGGACTGAAAACCGCAAGAATTTGAAGCACAAAATTATGGCTAGAATTAGGAACTAGCTGAGGTAAAAGGCATTTGAATGATTTTTCTTCCCTCAGTTTTAGAAACTGCTCTTAATGAGTATAATGGTACTTAAAAGTCACCACATTTATTTATTAATTAACATTTACTAGATAGAACAAAACTGATTAAAACCTTTTTTTAAACCAAATGTTCACAATTTTAAAGAGGTTGTTTATTTATACAAAGGATTTCTATTCTACTTTTCTCTCAAAGATGGACCCCAAACTGCTCCACAATATCAAATACAAGAAGAAGCTCAAAATAAATATTAAAGCAGAATTTAATTAACAAGTCAGTTAAAAATAATGATCCACGGCACAATTTTTTAAAAAATCTTGAAATGTGCAGCACCCAATAACAACAGAATTCTGCTGAGCGGATAGAAAATTGCCAAAAAACTTGCCATAACAACTTAAATGACAGAGAGGACACCTGGAGGACAGATTTCCCATCCTATAGCCCAGTGATGGCAAACCTTCATACTGTACTCCAGATGTTCTTGAACTTCAATTCCCAGAAGCCTTGACCAGCAGGAGTGCTGACTTGGGCTTCTGGTAATTGAAGTCCAAGAACACCTGGAGTGCCAAGGTTCGCCATCACTGCTATAGCCCCACACTGAGCCAGATGACATCAATGAGGCATGGTCAGGTTGCCTAATGTCCTAAACAGGTGTTCTGGTTGAAACAGCAATAGATTTCCTCCTTGGTTTTCCACTTTGGCTGGTGCATTGGCTTTACTCAAGGAGAGGGGAAGGGCAAAGACCTCTCAGCTAGGCCTTGAGTCACTATGAGTGAGTCCTACACAGCTGATAGCACCTTGTTTTATTCTCTATACTATTTCCCCCAAAATTGGGAAACACCAGGTAGAGCAAAGTCTTTCTGGTTAAGCTTGTAAGCACTGTAACTAAGTCTTGATGATGTCTCACTTGTCAGGCCACCTGTCTGTCCCATCCTGGAGAAGATGATGAGTGGAGCAAAGAAGAATCCACAGGCTGGACCTGGATCATCTGTGGTCCAGAGTAAATCTGCAAGCCAGAGATTCCTCTTCCCTGATTTAAATGCTGGCATCCAAATTTAACAACAGACTCAAAATAACAACCCATAATCCCACTTATTCCCCACCATATAAGATGACCTTCTTACAGATGCATGATCTTTAAACAGTATATTCCCCAACGTACTACCAAAACACAGTTAAAATCTGAATGTTATGACCTGAACTTTAAAGATCAACAAATACTGTTCCAAATAGTGCTACCATGATGTTAAACCATGGACCTTTATGTTGACAGAAGGTGTTTGTTTAGAAATGGGTTACTAGCATTAAGGAAGAACAAGTGAATTGGGATACTAATTTTGCAGAAAGGTAATTTAATGCACTGGAGAGCTCTAGGGAAACATTCATACAAGGCTCTCTGCCATTGTCAGCTTGCCTATCAAGTAAGAGCAACTACACTTTGGCAGATCAGTCAACAGAAAGCTCACTTCACAGTTTAGTAAAGCTTCAGGCAACATTTGTACACTTACAAAACTTCTTCTAACAGACTACAATTCCTTTGGTTTGATCATTCTTGAGGATACATTCTTGAGGGTAAAGGTTTCCCTTGCTCGAAAGCCAGTTGTATCCGACTCTAGGGATCAGTGCTCATCTCTGTTTCAAAGCCGAAGAGCTTCTTCTTTTGCCCTCAACCTTTCCAAGCATCAAGGCTTTCTCACAACAGCAAAACCAAATTAAACAATGGAGGAAGGAGCTCACGGGTCAAGGGACATCCTTAAAGGAGGATATGGCTGAGGAACTCAACCTCTTCTACGTCACTTGGAGGACCCTGAATAGGCTGAGGGTCGGAGTCCCTAAATGTAAGACCAACATGCTCAAGTAGGGGCTGCTTGTGGACAACAACATGCTGTGTGAATGTGGAGATACAGAATCCGGCTCATTTACTGGTCTGCCAATGACTGCCAGAAATATGCACTGATGAGGACTTAAGTTTGGCCAACGACTAAGCCAAGAAAGTGGCTTCATTTTGGCAGTCCAGGGTTTGATTGGGAGATGAAAGAAGAAGAAGAAACAGACTACGAGATGCACGACACGAAAAAAGATATTTTGCCTCAGTAACAATGTTTTGGATAACCAAACGGCTTGGGGAGTCTGGATGTTGGAATTTTTCTCCTACAAGAGTTTGTTCCTCACTGCCCCCTTGAGAAGGTATACTGACTATCTCAGTGACGTTTTCATACCATGTATAATGCTAGAGTGGAAAATGATAAATTTCTGCCCCAGATAAATTTCATACGCCTTCCAAATACATTCTTTTCCAATCATACAGCTTACATTAATTTCAAACTTTGTCAGCTGGGACTCACCGCTTAAATGCAGTGTGCTTCAGAGGTGATTTAAAATAATAATAATAGATAATGGCCCAATTATGATCTGAAGCCAGCCAACAATATGTGCACTATTTCATTCTGTCCAATTACATCCCAACAGCCAGAGGCATCATATTCCATAAGGGGACAAACACATTTCTAAAGCATGTTTTCTCTAAGAGGGGCTCAGGTGGAATTCTTCTGAACAGACAGAAGGGGAATTGCATCTGTTAGGGAAAAATGAAAAGCAAACAACAAATCTTAGAGCAGCCAAAAGATGGCCCTGAATTATGCTAATTATTTTATTCATTTACAATTTATTCACAAAAAAGATTTTATAACCCACTTTCAGGACTCTTGTTTCGTTTGGCCTTGGCTGTGCCTATGTCATGCTGCTCCAAGGGGCTGCAGTGGCTCAGTGGTTAAGAAGCTTGTCTTGTTAGCTGGAAGGCCAGCAAGTCGGCAGTTTGAGACCTGGGTACTGCATGATGGATTGAGCACCCATTTCTGTCCCAGCTCCTGTCAACCTAGCAGTCTGAAAGCAAGAAATTGCAAGTAGATAAATAGGGACCACCTTGGTGGGAAAAGATATTGGGGACATGAATGGAGCCTCATTCGGGTGTCTCCTGAGGAGAATTTTCCCAGCAAAAATCATTTCAACCCAGAGTAATTTATGACATGAAATAATAATAATAATAATAATAATAATAATAATAATAATAATAATAATAATAATAATAATAATAATAATAATAATAATAATAATAATAATAATAATAATAATAATAATAATAATAATAATAATAATACTTTGACTCTTGGAGCATAAAAGATTAAATTGAGTAGACAATGTACATACTCAAGTAAAATGTTAAGGTAAAGGTTTCCCTTACTCAAAAACCAGTCATATCTGACTCTAAGGATCAGTGCTCATCTCTGTTTCAAAGCTAAAGAGCCAGCGCTGTCTGCTTCTGCAGATGTTTCTGTGGTCACGTGGCAGGCATGACTAGGCATACGGAATGCTGTTTACCTTTCCACCAAAGTGGTCCCTATTTATCCACTTGCAATTTCTTACTTTATTTTTAAAACTTAAAAAATAAATCAAGTGTCTCATAAGTGAAACAAAATGCCGTGTGTCTGAGTGCAAAATGATACACTAATTACATCAGAACTATCAGAAAACAAAACAAAATAAACAAAACAAAATAAATCAGAACTATACATCAGAACTATACCCACGTTTAATTAGAGGAGACATTGCAATGTTAGGATTTCAGAAAGGTCTTAATACTATTCATTTAGGTTATTTCAAGCCTGCTGGGAAATACATTTTCTATAAATGTACATCTGCCAAGGTGTACAGTGGCTTAATGGTTGCCAAGCAACCAATGGAGAGGGCACCAGTGCACTGTAGCTGTGCTTTTATGCGTATAAGAAAGCAGCAACATATCAAATTATATCATTTAAAAAGGCACCAGAATGAAACACTTGGAAAAATAAATAAATTTGTAAAGATTGTTGTTCTAAAGTACCTATTTGTCAAAACTCCAGACTCTATTTATATGATTTATACAAAAAGAAAAATTAAGTACAGTGCTATGTTAAGATGTAAAATTAGACGCATGGTTTGATGATGAATTGAGTTTCACTATTTGAAATGTACGGCCAACTCATGGGGAGCATGTAGCCCTGAGGTTCGCAGCCATCTCTACTGGTGATGTGGCTACAATCCTAGTGGAAGTCATGGTCCAGCAATCCATTGAGGACCACATGTCTCCCACCCATGCATATACAACATTTGTACATACATGGTCCTTAGCTATCAGGTCAAGCTTGTGATTGCATAAGAAAAGCCAACTTCTATTCTGCCAACACTGTCATCAAACAGAACTTCCTCATCATATAGACTCATCTTTTTCTTTGGCATTCTGGTTTCAGAAAGATTTCCTTGGAACAGCAATTTCCACTACTCATCTTATCTGGTTTTACTTTATATTATTATCTCTGTAATAAAACAATACCTATAAATGCTTCTACAGGTCACCCCTTGTATTCACAGGGGATACATTCTGAGACTTACCATGGATACCTGAAACAGTGGAAAACAGCAAAGCCTATATTTTGCATGGCAGACCATGTCCTCTAGTGACCACTTCAGGTATTGCACCATAGAAATCTATACAGTAATACCTCGGATAACGTTTACCTTGGATAACGCTAAAATCGCATAGCGTTAAGTAATCTGGGGAGGAGAATTGAATCGAATAACGTTAAGGTCCTATGGGATGGATCGGATACCAACCGCTAAAGCCTGTGCGGTTACAATGTATCTCTATGGAGCTTTAACGTTATCTGATCCATCCCATAGGATTTTAACATGCATCTAAACATACATAACACTAAACATAAATAACACTAAAAATCAGATAACACCAAGACTTGTGGAACCAAGTCTTAGTGTTATCCGAGGTATTACTGTACTGTATATTATGTATGCAAAGATAATTTATTGAATATTTTAGACTTGTGGATAACTAAAATCATGCTGCTTCTTTGGAAAACTAATATTGGTTAATGCAAGAGCAGGAAACATTTTTATTAGGCTACTAAAAAAAATCAAACAACTAACTTTCGACATTAATCCATCTTCCTCGGGATGTGCACGATCCTCATGTGCATATATGAGAACCCTAAGAATTCATGGTAATTATTGTACCAAATCTGTTTTTTAAAGATGAGTTCTAATGTAAGCTGTAATACTATTGAGGGGGTGTAGTTTCAAACTAGGGATGTGGATTAAGATTTGTAAATTTGTGGAATTTAATGAATAATGCCATATTCATTCATAGCTGCTAATAAATCCCCTGAACATTTTGGGACATTCTCTAATCCAAGCATGCACTGCAGAAATTTTCTGTGTCCATATCTGAATCCTCTTGCTTTTACATTCTCCACACCTCCTTGTATATTATTTAATATAGTTAGGATTTAGGATTAGTAGATTCATAGGTTCATACACCATAAATCAACAGGGAAATATATTATGTTTAGGCCCTTTTAAGATTTATCAGCCAAGAGAATAAGATTTTGTTATGAATAGACATATATATGAAGTTACTAGAATTTTGTTTCTCTCTGTGTGGTTTTCATTGGAAGGATTTTTGTTCTGCTGTATCAGAATCAGATCTTGATCTTTTGTGGGTTGAGTCTGTATAAAACATGGATGTAGTGGAAGAAATAGGTACTTGGGGAGGGATATAGGAAAGCTGCATGTACCCACTGCAGCAACTTTTCTTCAGAAAAGTAGGAGGTAACGGTAAAGGTCACCCATGCTCGAAAGCCAGTTGTATCTGACTCTAGGGTTCAGTGCTCATCTCTGTTTACAGTCAAAGAGCCAGCACTGTCTGCGTCTGCAGACATTTCTGTGGACATGTGGCAGGCATGACTAGGCATCGGAGTGCATGGAACACTGTTTACCTTCTCACTAAAGTGGTCCCTATTTATCTACTTGCAATTTCTTGCTTTCAAAATTCTAGGTTGACAGGAGCTGGGACAGAGATGGAAGCTCACTCCGTCATGCAGCACTCAAGTCTCAAACTGTTGACCTGCCGACCTTCCAGTCTTCAAGTTCAACGTCTTAACCACTACCTCAAAGTGGGAGAGGAAGTCGGAAAAGACATCCTAAATCCGATATTATGAGCACCCCAAATGAAATCTGCCACCCAGCTACTTTGTTTAGCACTGACACTTTGAAAGGCCAACAGGCAGTAGTAGAGGAGCAGCGATGTTTTTGACAAGCAGGTGCAGAAAAGCCACTGGTCCAAGGTGGGCAAATATGAGTGATCCTCAGACAACTTCCAGTGACTTCTTTGTGTAATCTGGTCAGTGCAAGAGGCCAAAAAAAAATTGGCAAAGGCAGCAGTTTTCTCCCCAATAGCTGATGTGCCAAAGAAGAGAACAAGGATAGCAATATCACACTCAGATCGGCACTATCAGCTCAGACAGTGGGCAGTACTGCTGCTTTTGTGGTTGGGAAGGACCATTTGATTAGTTCTTTATTTGTTGGTTCTGTTTGAAGAGGGTGGGCTTTGAAACCACACCCACACTGGCATTATTTGCATTTTGGCAAAGTGAAACAGATCTGGAAGAACCATCTGCTATGAATTATTGGGACTTGTTGTTTTCCCTGCACCATGCACAAAATCTTGGTGAACAGCCTGAGAAAGATAGATTAACAAAGAAAGCTAGCTGTTTGTCCAGGATTTGTGTGTGCGCGTGGTCTAATAAAGGTATCTCCTGTTGTTCCATTTGTATTATGAAAGCATCACAGGGGCTTTTCTAATTTGTTCTGATATCTTTAACTATCTCAGTGTCTGGCCTACGCCCCCAAATGATTAAGCTAGAACAGCAGTGATGGGATGTCAAAAATTTTACTACCCCACCATGATGTCATCACAGTGTGGGCAGAGCTAATGTCATGGCATCATGGGCGGAGCCAATGTCACGATATCATGATATTGTGGGCGGGGCCAAAGAATTTTATATAAAAAAATAAAAAAATAAGCACACACACACACACACACCTCAACCAACTCACTCACTCACCCACCCACAACACAAACCCGTAAATAAAATAAATAAATAAAATAAAATAAAAAATACATTAAAATACAGCCACACACCCACCCCAAACACAAATCAACCAGAGCTTTTAAACCATAGTTTAAAGCTTATTCTGGCTAATATTTCTCACACTAGGTCAGATGGAAGGAACTACAGAATGAACTCACCACAAGATGGCTTCATTTTGGCACTTTTCAACTTTTCAACAGTTAAAGAAGTTAGGTACTGTACTAAGCCTTTGCCTAACCAGTTCTCTAGGATAATATCTAGGGGAGCAGGCTATAGGGAGCTTCAGGCTAGCAGCTTCTCTTCCTCCTCCCCACTAGGGAGGACAGCAAGGAGGCCGTGCATACGCGCCAAGCACTGTAGGCGTGCATGCACACCAAGTGCTTGGTGCGCATGTGTAGTGGGGGAACCAGTGAAAAGGTAAGCCCCAAAGCTGGTTCCCCCAAAAGCTGCTACCAGTTCTCCGGGAGACTGGGAACAGTTACTACCGGTTCTGGCAAACTGGTGAGAACCTGTTACATCCCATCACTGTAGAACAGTGATGGTGAACCTTTTAGAGACCGAGTGTCCAAACAGAGGGGTGGGGTGACATCTGTGCTGTGGAAGGAGGAAACACTCCCATTGAGCTGCTGGGCAAAGCACACTCTGTGCTGGAGCGATGGCACGCGTGCCAACAGAGAGGGCTAGGAGTGCCCCATCTGGCATGCGTGCCATAGGTTCACCACTACTGTTCTAGAACATATTTGTTTATCTTTCCAGGGCCATGTCTATCTCTTTGGAAACTGCTATTTTAATGTGTTCTCTGTACTGTGACTGTCTTCCATGGTCTGTGAATTATTTTTTTTTACTGCATTGAAACTGCTGAGCTTATTTACTCAAGTTCAAGTTCACTCTGTGCTTTGGGTTACACACTGTAGACATGGTGAGATGCAGTGTCAGAACAATCATCTCTGACTGCATGAGCCATATGGAAAGAAGCCACTGAACACGTCTGTAATAAAAGGATGGCTGAATCATCCAATGGGCTTTTATGCAGACAAATCAGGGAAGATACACGCAACCTCTCTTGCTGTATATACTACCCACATGCCAGATGTTGGATGAATCAGACTAAACCTACCATAGCACATAAATATGGAAGAAATGCAATTCTACATTCCAAAGTATGCATCTGATAGTCGAAACAGATTTGATAGTAATAATTTAATATCAGAAATTATTCTGGGTTGAAAGGATTTTTGCTGGAGAAAGTCCACTCAGGGGACGCCCAAATGAGGGCTCCTTTCATGTCCCCAAAAGCTGGGACAGAAACGGGTGCTCAATCCGTCATGTAATACCTAGTTCCTGAACTACCAACTTGCCACCCTTCCAGCTAACAAGGCGAGCTTCTTAACCACTGAGCCACTGCAGCCCCTTCAACAGATTTGATAACAAGAAGACTCTCTCGTCTATGATGCTGAAGGAGATGCCCAGAGAGACTGAATTCAAAGTGGTCTCTGCTAAGTTCTTCTCATGCCATCCGATTTCACTGGCTGTGCAACATGGCCTGGCTCAGCATTTTCCCAGGCTCTTGTTAACAGTTTTGCTGACTGAAGCTCTACTGTGTGTCAAGGACTCCTAAAAATTTGTACGCCTAATTTCTGCACCAAGGACCTTTTGAACAGGAATGGGAAGAGCATGCAACCTAATTGAAAGCGACAGCACAAAAAACCCAAGGGCTAAGCTTAGCATCTCACATCTATTGCTCTCTCCTCTATACAGAGAACTGAACTTGATGAAAGTGTCTACCTTATACATCGATCACTGCTGCATGAAAATAGGTACACTGCAAGAGCAACGGAGAGGGCATTCTAATTCCTGACACCAATCAAAGAAGATGAAGGACACTTTGAGTTCCTAAGAAGACCACTGTATGAGAGCGAACGTTTGGCCCAAACCATCAGCAAAAAACAACCACCAAGTAGCTATGGGTGGACTGGTTCCTCCCAGTAAGAACTCCATCACTGTTGTTGCACAGGAGAGCAACTATATTATAGTGCAACAGGGCAAAACAACATTCTACAAAGCAATTCTAAAAATGGGGACACCCCAAATAAAAAAATTGTAACTCTGAACTTGTACTTCAGAGCAGCACCAAACTTGGCATGGATGGCCAGGTTTGTCAGGTAGAACTCCCAAAATGGAGAATTTTGGGATTTAGACACAAAAATAAACAAATAAAAGCTAGCTAACTAAAAAGCACACAACTGGCAAAACCTTGTCCTTTTTAAAAATCCCTATTTGCTTGTAAGCCTGAAAACTGGGCCTATGTATTTTGTTCCGTTGTTGGACAATGTCTGGCAGCTGTATTTTTGTACTGAATTTTAGCTGACAGATACAGTAAAACCTTGAATAACGCTAAAACTCGGTTCCACAAGTTATCCGATTTTTAATGTTATCTGATGTATGCATGCATCGGATAACGTTAAAACTCTGGAAATACATTGTAACCAGCACAGGCTTTAGCAAACGTTATCCGATGCATCCCATAGGATTTTAACGTTATGAGATGCAATTTTTTTCCATATCAGAAAACAAAACAAAATAAACAAAATAAAATAAAGTAAAAAACACTGTATTGCTTTGGAAGTCTAAGTTGGACTATGGTATAAAAATTTAATTTCAAAAATTGATGTACAGTGGAACCTCAGTTAACAAACGGCTCGGTTAACATAAAAATCGCATAGCAAAGGGAAATCAATAGAAAATGGTGGCATGGGTTACAGGATTTTTCTGGAATCAATTACATTAATTGGTTTTCAATGCATTCCAATGGGAAACCGTGTTTTGGTTAATGTATCTTGGTTTTCAGTACATTCCTATGGGAAACTTCATTCAATGCATTCCTATGGGAAAATTGGTTAAAGTAATTTTCACTGTAAGAAACGTTCTGGAGAATGCATGAATTATGTTAATCAAGGTTCCACTGTATTGCAAATATTACAAACTGCTATGATCAGACTACAGACAAAGCTGCATTGCTAGAGTACATCTCCAGAAGGAAGAAAATTATTTTTCCCCAAGAAAAGGCCAACCAGTGGCTGGATCAGGCATATGCAAGCAAAGACTACACTTTTAAACTTAATGGGAACATTGGATAACAGCTAATCATATAACTGTGTGTAATTCAGATGTCATTGCACATTACTATATGACAAAAACATAAGTTTTCTTTCTTACCAGAACGGTAGTAATAAAACACAAGATACCTCTGGAAGGGATATTATATAATTACTGAAAAAACAAAACAGTACTATGCTCAGTATTCAGTGATTGTATTGTATCAATCAATTAAGAAGTTTACACATACCTTGACTAAACAATTTTTATGCCCAGGAATACAGCCATGTACATATATGACATTGTACTTCGTGTTGACCCGCCATACCTGAAAGATTAGAATTATCAAAATAAAGTCATATAGTATTTTGCTTGCTAACTATAACCACAAGTTTTCAAAGATGATATTTTGTGAAAAATCCAAACAGCTTAGAAGAAATAAGTTTTATAGCCTATTTATGCAGCAATATAATAATAGCACCAATCCATAGTAAACTGCTTCTCGGTTTACCGAACAGATTGAAATGTTGAGACACTTTAATAGTTCAACCTATGATCCAAATTAGCAGAACGACCACTTTATGCTTTCCCACCTTCGTGCCATTGTGGCCATGCTGGTAAGTGCAGCTCGGGGAAGGGTTCTCCTATCCCTCTAAAACAAGGCTGTATTCATTTTGAGACTACAAAAGGGAAGTAGAGGCGACCCTGCATTAATAGCAGCATTCCGTCCCCTCCATCGATCCATTTACCTCTTTTGTACTTCTGAATAGGAAAATGGGTCCTCTGCTACTACGAGAAAGTAATCTATGCATTCAGAATCTGCTTCATCAGCTGAGAGCAAATGTTCTACATGTTCCTGCACAGTCCTACCATTAGTCCACACTAATAATACTCACCTTCAGTCCTCTTGCTGTTCTGAATCTGTTACCCATCTGTCCTGGCATTTTCTTCCCTTTGAAGACCTTGGAAACCCCCTATGTCATGAACATCAAAGATTGGTTAGACTGATACCATGGAAGCACTCCTCTGTTGAACAGTCTCAAGAGTAAAATGAGAGCAAACAATTTTCCAAAGCAGAATACTAATCACCAGCAGCATATGATGCATATTAGTTAAACTGGCACAATTCTACACCTGTTTACCCTGGAATAAACTCCATTACGTTCAGTGGAGCTCATCCCCAGGAATTTAAAGGTAATGGTCACCCTTGATCAAAAGTCAGTCATATCCAATTCTAGGGTTCACTGTTTGTCTCTGTGTATAGCCAAAGAGCCAGCTGTGTCTGCATCTGCAGAAATTTCTGTGGACATGTGGCAGGCATGACTCAACACAGGAGTGCATGGAACACTGTTTACCTTCCCACTGAAGTGGTACCTATTTACCTACTTGCAATTTCTTGATTTTGAACTGGTAGGTTGGCCAGAGACGAGCGCTCACTCCGTCATGCAGTACCCGGGAATAGAACTCCAACCTTCCAGTCTGAAAATTCAGTATCTTAACTGCTTGAGCCATCTTATAGCAATTTCGTGGAAGCTCCAGTCAATTCAACTGTAGCCACTACCACTTTCCATACATAATATCCCAACAAGTTTATTTATGAGATTCTAGATTTGATTTAAATGAGCTGGATTGAGATCAACAGCAGATTGTGTTAATTTTTTTCCATGTTCACAAGATGAATTGGAAATCCCACAGCTGATAATAAACAAGGTGCTAGTCTCATCTGGTCATGTAGCAGCTCCCCTGGTTGCTTAGTAGTTAAGATGCTGAGCTTGGAGACTGGAAGGTTAGGGTTGAATACTCGAGTGCTGCACTTGGGGACATGAAAGGAGCCTCATTCGAGCATTCCCTGAGTGGAGTTTCGCCAGCAAAAATCCTTTCAACCCAGAGTAATCTCTGACATGAAATTATTATTATTATTTGGCCATGTGGCTTGTCATATGTTTTTGCAGCCTGTCAATTCATAGCTATTGGTGGGAATTCTCTTGCATATGCTTGAAAAACTAACAGAGTTCTGCTCATTGTAATCAAGGGGACACTGGGAAAACCCCAATAATAATGGTGAAGAGTACTTACAGAATTGGAAATTGATCCAGGTCGTCTGTGTGTCTTAGTTTGCCCGTGGCTAGCAGGCTGACCTGAGAATCCCCATCTTTTCATGACTCCTTGGAAGCCTTTGCCAATTCTAAAAGCAAATAATCCGTACTAAATATATATACATTTGAAATAGTCATCAAGGTAAAAGGATACAGAAGAGGGCTCCAACCTCTGCTTGATACCACAATACCTCGCATAAAGAGCGCCTCGCTTAAAGAGTAACTCACTTAAAGAGCACAATTTTCTCCGAACGTTCGCTTTGCTTAACAAATAAAACCAACCAAAAACTCGCTTAACAAATAAATTGGGGTTTGCAATCCCCCCCACAACTGGTCTTTTACAATGGTGTTTCACTTAAAGAGCAAACTTGCATAAAGAACAATCCCGTAGAACACATTATGCTTGTTAAGCGAGGTACAACTGTACTTCATCTAAAGAGTAAACAAGAGCTTGGTTGGATAGCAACTGCAGAAGATGTCTGGTCTGGCTCTAGAGAGCCATGCCTCAGCAAGCTCTATGTAGAGTTGGCTTTGAAAACTAGTTAGCTACTTCAGGTGGTCCAAAATATGGTGGTCAGTAAGACTGCTGACTGGCACTATTTATACTAAACATGTAAGACCCTTGCTATGGTAACCTGGCTTGGTCACCAATCTGCTCCTGAGCAAAACTCAAAGTGCTGGTTATAATCATAAAGCTCTATATAATTTGGATCCTGGCTATCTGGAAAGGATTGCATTTTTGTATATAAGCCTATCCAGATGTTGAGATCTTTGGGGGAGGTCCAGCTTTCAGTTTCTTACTTGCTGTTGCATATCTAATGCAGATGTGCTTCATCCATCCCCCCACCAGCACAGATTAGGTTTATGGGAATTGAAATCCCCCTGTGGGGCACGGGCCCCACAGTAGGAACCACTGGTCTAGACCAAACAGGAAGTTAAATCAAATATATTTTGCCATCACACTAACACTCAAAATGCTGATTTATCCAATAGCTGTTGAATGTCTTCCTTCCAACAAAGATAGCATTACAGTATTATTAAACATAATTAAATTTAGTAGGAACCCTGAAGCAACCAGATCTGTTCTTGTAGCACTGAAACACACGTCAGAAATTGGGACATCATTAAAATTCAGCAAAAGAGTGACGTTTGTGAGGTGAGAAATGGTAACCTACAGTCATAATTCATGATTGGAAGAAGTCAAATGCTAAAGAAAATAGTGCTGTCAACTTTAATCAACCAATATGCTCCCGAGTGCCACATGCCAAGTGTACATTTCAACATTCCATTTGGATGGTCTTTTTATCAAAGTGGAGGAAAGAAAAAGAAAAAATGGCAATTATCTACTCAGCCACAAATAGTACTTTTCAAGAGATAAAAATCGAAAACCAATCCGAGCACCGTCAATTGCATACATGCAAGAGATACCACCCCAGGTATAGTCCCCTCCTGCTTCTTGCTCCAAGTTTTAGCAAGATCAAAATATACTGAAAGGGAAACCCCCAGGTATTATAAACATTACAGACAGCAGACTATTACTCATTGTTTCTCTTCCAAACACATTAATACCATAAATTCACACCTGTTGTTCATCTGGCCTTTGAGCTTTCTTACAGTGTTAAGAACTTAAAGAACACAAAACAAAAGGAGGAAAAAATATATAAGAGATCTTTATGCCTTTTCAGATGATATTTCCACACTGCCTACACAAGAGCTGTTAAGATTGGGACTAAAACTTGGCCTTGTGCACTTTCACCACCATCCCATCCACTAACATCACCGATGGCGAGGCTCAAACTGACTCACCCCAAATTAATTTGTATGGGTAGTCTGACCCTGTGGCACAGAACATGAAGCTGGGTCTATCTTAACAAATTAAAGTTAAATGTATTGAACTTTGAAGAGCATCTTGCCGAAGCTACTTTCGTTAACACATTTTTAAAACACTTCAAAACAAATCAGTTTTTTACTAGCGTATATGAAAATTTATTCAACCAAAAAGGTCGTAACTTCATTGTGGCTGAGAAAAAAGCAAGATCATAAGGAATTTTAAAGGAGAAATAAATGCTTCCTTTCTTTTTTCCTTTTTATAGGTTTCAGAAAAATTAAGAAAGCCAAGAAAATAGAAAGGAAAAAAGCAGATTAAGAAATCACAGATTTGAGTGAAAGCAACTATACATGCCTCAGTTCTTTCGGAAGTGCTGTCTTTTGTCTGTACCACTTTGGACAAAAGTCAAGTCACATTAAATTGTCCATAAAAATAAAATAAGAATCCTATATGCTAACAGGCTAGTAGGTTGGTGAGGAAAACTGTTTTGGAATACTGCTCCTTTTATTGTGACAAGCGATTCACCAATATGTGTGAAGAAAGACGCAACCCAGAGAGAAGATTGCTACTTCACTGAGAACTTTGTGGGGAATGGACAAGGGGAAAAACCCCACAAGCTTAATAGGATGAAGGATTTGAAGGCAAGATAGTGGACCCATAATTCTGGCAGGAGGTTCTGGCCACAAAAAGAGGGAGCAACAGATGGACAAATGAGATAGGTGTGCCTATAAAAATATAGTCTATTAAATAATAGTAAAAGGGTGGGGGTGTAGGAGTGAGTAAATGTTTGGATCTGAATCATATCTCCTAGATCACAAAACCTAACGACCCCCAACTTGTTATTTGTTCCAAGATGATCCTAGAGTAGTGATGGCCAACCTTGGGACTCCAGATGTTCTTGACTTCAATTCCCAGAAGCCCTGATCAACAGGAGTATGGATCAGGGCTTCTGGTAACTGAAGTCCAAGAACACCTGGAGTGCCAAGGTTCACCATCACTGTCCTAGAGGAATGATTGATTTTCATAATGCTTTAGTTTCAAGGTTTTTGTTCTTGCACCTTGTCCTCAACACCCAAAGTGGTAAAAGAAAAAGTTTCTCAACCAGAAGTCCCCAGGTGTTTTTGGACTTCCACTTCCAGAAGCCCAAGTCAGGGCTTCTGGAAATTGAAGTCCAAGAACATTTTGAAGGTTCAAGGTGTTTCTGGTTTGTAGTACCATCTTCAGTCACAAGGTGGTAAATTCCCAGCATGTAGATCTTTTCCCCTTCAATCCATTTTGAAAACACACTCGAGGCAACTGTAATCCAGGGGACAGAATTACATGGCTGCCTCATGTCTACCATCAGCTCTCTTGCAAGGTTTCTAGGGGTCTCCAACATACCTGGGAAACTCAGCAACTGTGGCTGTCCTCAGAAAACCCCAGAAACAATAGCCCAGAATCGTGTTTATCTACATATATGCAAAACCATTGGTTGTTGTTGTGACTAACTAGTGCTATGGGACGGTATAGAAGTGGCATTGTTATTCCTATTGCCAGTTAGAAAGAAATCAGTTGCATGCCTGGCCATATGAACAAGCAAGGATGCTGCACATCATTAATCAGCTTTACTTAACAGCAGCAGTTTTTGCAATTTTGATTACACATTGAAACCCCCACCCACCCCAATAGGATTCTGATCAACGTGTCTACTTCTTATAACTATGCATCATTGGCTGAAGATTTTTCTGTATCATACTAATTGCTTCAACCTGTCCAAAAACCAGGCACTTTCGTTATTTTTAAAAGAAGTGTAATATTTATTTATTTGTTATATTTATACCCCGCCTACATAGTATGAGTCACAAATGCAGTGAATAAACAAGCCCAACTCGCCCACATATTAAAACTAACTCTTAATATAACAAGCCAACTAACTGATCATACAAAAAAAAAAAAAAAAATCCCATCGCAGCACAATATGGCATAACCTTCAAAAGAGCTCTTATCCCTAAACATATGAGCAATATTAACTGGAACTTACGTTTTTGCTGTAACATCCACATATTGCCCAGGACGAAAGTGAGCGGCATATAGGGGAGTACCTGAAAGGAGTGAGGGCAGGGGAAAGAGTAGAATTAAGGTAGGGTAATAAAATTAGAACTATGAACAATGAGTGCCAGTTTGCATCTTTGAAGACTAAGCATTAAGTGGTACAAGAATCAGGTCAAGAGCTATCAAAACATTAAATATTGTTTGCAATGCTATAGCCACATTTTTATGGTCAACCTTTTTCCACTATGGGGCTGACCAGAGTGGGCCAGACCATGCCACCTGGAAGCGGGCGCATTTATGGCTGTCGTAAATGTGCCCACTTCCACATTTAAAACAGCCAAGGGCGCATTCGCGCATGCGGTTTTTAAAACGTGTCCACTTCCATGTGCCGCATAGGTGGTGCCAGGCCGGATGGCCCGTAGGTTGGGTATCCCTGACCTAAAGTGTACTGAGGAAAGCAGCTAAGCCAAGTATAGCTGCCACTTCCAAGACAACTAGAAAAGAAAGTGAGCAGTATGAAGTTTTTCCTATGAACAGACAAAGACAGACAATGGGCATACAGTGGTACCTCGCTTAAAGAGCATAATGCGTTCCACAGGATTGCTCTTTAAGCGAGTTTGCTCTTTAAGTGAAACACCATTGAAAGTGACCAATTGTGGGGGGGACTGCAAACCCCGATTTATTTGTTAAGTGAGTTTTTGGTTGGTTTTATTTGTTAAGTGAAGCGAACATTCAGAGAAAATTCTGCTCTTTAAGCGAGTTACTCTTTAAGCGAGGCGCTCTTTATGCGAGGTTTGACTGTATTTGCTCACCACAATAAATAGCAAGAGTCATAGCAAGACTGGGGCTTCTATACTGCCTGATTTGGAGCAAACCATACTAAATGTTGTTCAATCTGTCCAGCTTGGATGGCACAATATGCCATAGTTAGCAAAACTTGGAAGTACAGTCAAACCGCACATAAAGAGCGCCTCGCTTAAAAAGTAACTCGCTTAAAGAGCAGAATTTTCTCTGAATGTTCGCTTCGCTTAACAAATAAAACCAACCAAAAACTCGCTTAACAAATAAATCGGAGTTCGCAATCCCCCCCACAATTGGTCATTTACAATGGTGTTTCGCTTAAAGAGCAAATTCGCTTAAAGAGCAGTCCTGTGAACACATTATGCTCTTTAAGCGAGGTACAACTGTAATGGCATCTAAATTCTTCCTCTCTGCCAAGAGAAATGGGGGTAAGAGGGCACAGCTTGCTGTTGGATAGTAGACTCGAATAAGCCCGATGTTTTAACAAACAATAGTGTTGCTGCAAGCAAGCTGGTTAGGCAAACCATCTTCCATGATCAAAAGGGGAAGGAAGGAAACACAGAGAAGACACCCAATTCTAAATATGGATTATAATTTACCATGTTGTACATTTGTATTGTATTTTTAATTGGTTTTTTTTACTGGTTTTAAGGTTTTTTTATGGTTCTCTAGTGGGATTTATGTAGTTCATGATGTAATTGTTGAACGCCACCCAGTCGCTTGCCGAGTGGGTGGCAGTACAAATGTGACTAATAAATAATAAATAAATATCTTCTTCAATCCTATTTCTCCACATAACTGGCAAAGAAGGTTTACTTTATCTCAAACTATGGATAGAGGCGTTTTAAAAACAATACAGAGAAAGGAAATGTGTTTGGAAATTATTATTTGTTTATGAAACTCTTTCGATACACTTTCTCAACCCCACCCGAAACACACATGTGGTGATGAAGTCATACTCTTTTAAAATTGATACTGGCCAATAAAGTAAAGGTAAAGGTTTCCTTTGCTCGAAAGCCAGTCGTATCCGACTCTAGGGGTCAGTGCCAATAAGACTCACAAATATTTTCACAACTATCATTCTCATACAAAGTAAGCAGAACAATTTTGCAGAATAGCAAACATTCTATAGAATTTACACTGCCACTGATACAAACACATAAATTGTGGCAATCAATGGTCACTAACTAACAAATTGTTGCTTTCTAATATGCCAAAGACTACCACCCAAAGAGAAATGTATGTTGCCAGTGTAAATCTCCATCAGATTGCTGACAAATAGCAGTGAGTTTATTAACTCAAAAATATAATTTAATCTCAAAATTTTCTAGAATAAAGTAAAATAACAGACATGCAAGATGATAACAATACCTTTTTCCCTTACGTGGAAAACAATATTTAAAATTGCAACTTTTTCCAAACATGGGGTTTATATTTTTTTGCAATCATATGAAAAGTATTGGTACATTTTTATACTTTTTCATAATGGGTTTTGTTTCGTAAGAGAAAATATCATGACAAACTATACTCAAGGCTCTCCATTGCACAAAGGTTACCTGGCTTAATGATAGCATTTTCTGTCACTGTAAATAGTGAGCATTTCTGCTTTGGAGGGACGCCAGCTTCCCTGAACAGCTGTAATGCTTGTTCACATCTCTGTAAGAAACACACACACAGGACATAAAAGGTATAACAGCAGGAATTTTAATTTTGCCATTAAAAATGTTAAAACCCTTTAAACAACAGTAGACAATAATGCAATGTTTAAGGGTCTGTTTAAAAAGATTAAAGACAACTTTAAAAACCTGAACATACGATTTCTAAAAGTATCATAGTACAATTGTCTACACAGAAGAAAGCTTTATTGTTTCAAGTGTTTGACTCCAGGGCCACAATTTTCACATCTGAAAAATCTAGTACAGTAAAACACCAGATAACGATTGGATCGGATAACGCTAAAATCGCATAACGTTAAGTAATCAGGGGAGGAGAATTGGATCGAATAACATTAAGGTCCTATGGGATGGATCGGATAAAAACCACTAAAGCCTGTGCGGTTACAATGTATCTCCATGGAGCTTTAACGTTATCCGATCCATCCCATAGGATTTTAACATGGATCGGATGACACTAAAAATCGGATAACACCAAGACTTGTGGAACCAAAGTTTTAGCGTTATCCGAGGTTTTACTGTAGTTTCTTTGCTAAATAATAAAGAGAAAGAATTACTGTGTTTAAGGACAAAATGGACAAACAAACAGTTAAGTTTTATCTAGAAGACATACATTTAAGGTGGCTAAAAGGTATCTAAGAGTTGCCACCCCTCTGCCTCTGGGTAGATCAGAAAGCATTTTTGGTCCCCTCTTTCCTGCTAATTTCATCATCATAAACGTGTGCATTAGGACAGTAAGAGCTATGGCCCAGGAGCATCCAATAAGCATAATGACCAAGTGGGCATTTCAATCTAGGCTTTCCCTCTTTAAAACATGCATTTTGTCTACGACAAGCATTAATCATGCCCTCATTTAATGTTAAACCACAGCCTCGCATTAGTACAAATCTCTGGCATTTATATACCACCATCCCATCAAACTGCTCCACAGTAAGTCTAGAAGTTATTATTCCCATTTGTCACTTAACTACAGCTAAGCATTCTGGCTGCAGCTAGATAAACTACAATCAATATTAACCATGGTTTCTCACTATTGGGCTCAAAGCTGGCTTTATTCGGAAAATCCATACTTAAGTTCAGCCGTAATGTAAAAATTCAGAGATAAAACTGCTTAGTCATGGTTTAAGAGAGGAAGCATGAAAGCTTGAAGCGCCTACTGGCTTGCACTTGTAATGCCAAGCCATTGTTTAAGGTATATGTGGACACAGTCTATGAAATTAATGATTATTAAAATCTGAGTAAATAATCAGCAAACATCCACTGAAGATTTAACTTTTAAAAATGGATTGTTGTCCTTTAGGTCAGGGGTGTCCTATCTATTGTCCATGGACCATATCCTGCCTGTGGCACCAATTAATCTGGCCCACAATGAGGATCCCAGCACTGCCTTTGGAAACTGTGGAAGTGCCAGAAACGTGGAAAACATGCCAAAACCTTCTGCCCTGTACTGGAAGTACTAGAAGTGGTGGGAAGAACTATACCTCTGGCCCGCACATCTACCTGAGGGGGTGTGACTGGCGTATGGCACGAAAAGGTTGGCTACCCCCGCTTTAGGTGGTTCTAAAGCTCAGAGCTGAGCGAGTTGAGGGAGATGGTGGAGGACAGGAGTGCCTGGCGGACAGTGGTCCATGGGGTCGCAAAGGGTCGGAATCGACTGTGCGTCTGAACAACAAAAACTGCTGTTATTTGTTTAATGCTAGTTTTGTATGCTGCAATCACTTTTACCTGATTGTCTAGCTCAGGGGTCAGCAAACTTGGCTTTCCAGCTGTTCTTGGACTTCAATTACCAGAATCCCAAGTCAGCATTCCTGTTGATCAGGGCTTCTGGGAACTGATGTCCAAGAACATCTGGAGAGCCAAGTTTACTGACCCTTGGTCTCTCTGACTATTGCTTGATCTGTGCTTGGTTTTGGGTGCATATGTGTGACCAATATTGATGGGAGTTTTACTGCCCAATGTAAATCACCTATGGTGTACAATCTACCTTATTCAGCAGTTTAAAAACCAGTTAAGAAAATAAAACAAAACAGAATCAAAATCAGAAGAAAATGCAATTACAATATGGGAAGAATTCATGTCCTGCTAGAAAGCTAGTAAAACTCTCAACCTTCAAAATTTTAGAATATCTAAAAACGCACTAGTTTGGAATGTCAGAGTTCAATAATGCATGTACAACTAAATGGTCAGAACACTGTAAGAATACTAATTCTTTTACATTTCTAATTTTAACCCAATATACCAGACACATTTTAATTTTTAATAAAAAGAACTTTTACCATTCTCCAAACTAGAAAAAATGTTTATAAATGGAATTCAGTGGATCAATATAAAAACCGTCCTTGAGTTTCTCTCTAGACATATTAGTGTACCCTGGTAATAACAACCTTGTGTTGCTGGCTAATCTTTCTCTCACTAGGTCAGGCGAAAGGAACTGCAGAATGAACTCACCAAAAGGTGCCTTCCTCAGTTGTAAGACTGAGGAAAAAGCAACCTGTTTAGAATTAAGAGAAAGTACTATAGATACCTCATTGATGATCGCCTGGCCTAGACACTGAAGAAGCCAAATAGATAACAAATGAATGAAAACTAAAAATGCAAAAAGGTGTCTAGCTGAATTCTGTGTTTCACATGAAACCTTCAGGAAAGCAATTACCACAACTGACAACAGGGACACACTTGGATAACTACCAACTGTAAAGTATTCAGTATTATAGAAGGGATAATTTCCTGAAGAAAATGCTTGCCTTGACTTTTAAACAAACTTTTCGGACAAATTCTTGGTTTAGTATCACCAAAAAAACTGGACTGTTGATTATTCTGTGCCAAAGTCAGGTAACACTCTGAAACCCTTGCAATTCAATGTTAAAGAATTAAAATAGGTGAAACTTTTATACATTCAGAAACCAACACTATAAAAATAATAAATGTATAGCCAACTCTGAATATGCTTTCTAAAACGTAGCTTTCTAGTAATCAATGGAATTATTTTAAAAATACACTTAGAAGAGTATTGCGTTTATACATGTGTTTATATTAAATTTTATTTATTTATTTATTAAATCATATTTCTATTGCCGCCCTCTTGAGTGGGTGACACAGGATGGCTCACAAACACAAGAACACTACACAAACAATAACATCCCCCCCCCCAAAAAAACCCCCCATAAAAACATTTTTAAAAATACCCTCCCCAACAATTACATTCAATTTAAAAAAGAACTGAAAGTCCAAGTGACCCTCATATGACCCAGGGCAGAGTGGATACTGAACCGGCTGCACCCCACATCTGTTGAGTGAGCCAGGTTTTGAGATCTTTCCTGAAGGGTAAAAGCTCTGCCTGGAGATGTAGCTTGGTCGGCAGGAGGTTCCACTGGGCCGGAGCAGACACATAAAAGGCCCTCATTTTCATGCTGGGACCATCAGGGAGCCCCTCCAGTCTGCTCTAGTGGGACGGGCATGTCCTTGGGGTAACGCGGTCTCTTAAGTACCCTGGCCCACTACCATGTAGGGCTTTAAAGGTCATCACCAGCACCTTGAATTGCACCCAGAGGCACACCGGCAACCAATGCAGCTCCCGCAACAGGGGTGAGGCATGGGCATAACACCCACACCCCATCACCACACGGGCAGCCGCATTCTGAACCAATTGTAGTCTCTGGGTGGTCATCAAGGGCAGCCCCATGTAGAGTGCATTATAGCAATCCAATCTGGAGGTGACCAGAGCATGAGTGACCATAAGCAAGGAGTCCTGGTTCAAGAGCAGGTGGAATTGGTGAATAATGCCAAAGTTGTGTGTCCTGGCCACGACTGCCACCTGTTCATTGAGGAATAAAGGCCACTGGCCTATAGGGAAAAGTCCTATTTGAGGTCAAATAGGTCAGTAATAAATTGGGCACCCAAATGCAGGTCAATAGTTCAAGGAGTGCTTTCAAAACAACAGTTACTATATCTAGTAGCTCTTACTGCACAGGGAAAAGAATCCCAAATTAAGCCATGTAAGAATAGACTCAGTGGGCTACCTAAACTACAGAGGTCCAAATAATCTCTACCACCACCACCAAAAATGTTGTAGGAGAAATGTCTATGGTAACATTTATACAACACATTTCATAATCAATGAACAAAATATGCAATTCATCATTTAAACCTGGACACCCTTAAGTCTGAATAGCCAAAGATTTACTTCTGTATTCAAAGCACACAAAAAAAAACAACACAACACCATTACAGAGAAATGTCTTTGTTTTTATGAAACTGAAGTTCAGCTTGAGAATGGGTTGTAAGACTGAGGAAAAAGTAGCCTGCTTAGAACTAACAGAAATTACTATAGATACCTCACTGATGAACGACTTTCTAATACTCTAAGCACATTCTGACAGAGAATAGTACTCATATGTCGTAAGTAACTTTATACATGCAGCAGCATACAGCATATAAGGCAATTTTAAAAACCAGGTCTTTTAAATGTACTGACAGGTATATTAAGACATTCATGGGGTACACATAAATAGCTTCCTAGAAGATTGTGGTATTTTTGAACCACAATTGGGCGTACCCTGCCAACGGCAACCTTGTGCCAGTGACTCTTTCTACACTAGGTCAGGCGAAAGGAACTGCAGAATGAATTCACCAAAAGGTGGGTTTATTTTGGCAGTTTCACGACTAGCCTTGACACAGAAGGAGGAGGACACACATGAATACACTGTAGGAAAGCACTTAATGCAAACGTAGACTCTATAAAACAAACACAATCAACTTACATGGTACGGAGAGACAGTTTTGCCACCAACAAGTAGAACAGCCATTTGTCCATTATTTTCCTCCTTTGGTATGTACTTTATCACATGACAATCTTGAACCTTCAAAAGAAATTCAGAATGGTAACAATAGTTTTCAAAAGTCATATGTTCTAGTCAAACTATGGCACAAATAATTACAGGATGCTGCTGAAAACAGAACAGTCTTTTCTAGGACACTCTACAACTGTTTTGAACTTCTATCACTTCAGACTGAACATTCAAGAATGTTAGGAGACATAGCCGAAAATGCTAGAGAGGTCACTGGGGAAGACTGATAAAGATTATTTATAATCGCACAAGGAATTAAAAGATGGCATATATTAATGGAATCCAAATCCCAGTTTTTGTCATAAAAGCCTTTAAGATGGTCTAAAATGCAAACAAGTATAATTTTAAACAAAAGACAGTGTTGTTTTAAAAAGCAACTAAATAATGGAAAAACCACCATAACAATGTCAAGAGACTACTATATGGTTTTCTAAAACCAGTAAGCAGAAATCCCCTGCAGAGTTCTCTAATTTGAGTGCTTCATATTGTTAAATGAAAAACAGGCACATGTCTAGCTGCAGAAGCAGAGAGACGGCACCAAAGGGTACCTTAATTTCTGAGTAACTTTATGTAGAGACAGCAGTTCAGAGGCTGGGTGGTGGGGGGACAGAATAGGAGCTACAAATACCTCCCTAAATGATCTGCAGTTGATCCACAATTATTATATACAGAAAATCTTTCAAAAAGGCTTTTATAAAACAAAACAAGTGTGTTGTTTTACTTTCCCCCCACATAGTTTGTTTTTAAAAGTGATTATGATAGGCAAAATAATAAAAGTTGTGGGGTGAAATATTTTGTGTATTTACTCACAATGCTTCAATTGCCCTAGTATGAAAGATGACAGTAGAGAATGAAGACACTTCATTGGCAAGATTATAATAAAATCTGCCAAGATCCAAGGGCCTTCATACATCTTTTTGGAAAGTCACACAACCAGATTCATCTTGAGTCTAGTTGCAAACGATCTGTATTCTACAAACACTGTTTTGTCTTGTTTGGTTGGAACTGTATTTATTGTTTTTATTTCTGTTAAGTCAGCTTGAGGTAGTTTTATGATGAAAAGCAAGATAAAATCCTCCCAATCAGCTAAAAAAATGTAGAAAATAGAAAAATACCAACTAATAAAATAGTTAGCTTTTACATTTCTTCAGCACATTGTTCCACTTCAATTTTAGAATATGGTTCCCCTTTACCTGAAGCATTGTTACAGGATGTTTTTCACCTTTCTTTGTCCATAATGGCATCATTCCCAGCTTGATAGCAATAACACCAACTCTTTTGGAACCTGTACATAGAAGTCGAAGGTAAGGGTTATGACATCTTGATGTCTTCCATTTAAAATGTCTAGCATATTCCATTCAAGGAACATTAAAATTAAAGGGCTTCATCCAATCCACTACTGTTGCCAAATGACTGTAGAATTTTTTTCTGGGAAAAAAAAAAAGCCCATTCCGTAGGCTTTTGCTTAAATCATTGTGTAAGTCAAATTTTATGTAACTCGAGGCATATGCAAGTCAGAGTTTACTGTAGAGTTGTACCTCGCTTAAAGAGCATAATGCGTTCCACAGGATTGCTCTTTAAGCGAGTTTGCTCTTTAAGTGAAACACCATTGTAAATGTCCAATTGTGTGGGGGGGGGGGATTGTGAACCCTGATTCATTTGTTAAGCGAGTTTTTGGTTGGCGAACATTCAGAGAAAATTCTGCTTTTTAAGCGAGTTACTCTTTAAGCGAGGCGCTCTTTATGCAAGGTTTGACCGTATAACAAATACTAAATCTAATGCAAATGCCGTGCATAGCTTTTGTCTGAGCAATACAAACAATGGGCTCAGGATCAAGCCCGATTGATTTGAAACAGGCATAACTTAAAACAGCTGAAGGCTGTTTTAACTCTTCCACCTTTAAATTTATGTCAGCTCTTACTCCTAGTACAGTATATACAAACCTGGTTCCCATGGATGCAAAGGCCACGGTTCATCCTTCAGAGGGGACAGCTTACTGGCTGTTAGAGCATTAAACTCTTCCCTTGTGAACTTCTTTAGAAATCGGAAATTATCTTCTGAAAGATGCTCATCCCACCACGTGGGAGTCTTGATATTAACATGCCTGGCTAAGACACTCCACAAAGCCCTGCCAAAGGGAAGACAAAATGCATGAGAAAGTGTAACTGGATAACATTTTTGAACTTCTCCAACTCAGACCACTACTATTTAATGCCTGAAAATCTGTTGCTTAGCATAGTAAGAATCAGTGGGGATATGGTAAGTCTGTTCCTCCATAAATTCTGTTGATACAAATGGAACTATGTACTCTAGTTGTAATTTAAGATGCTGAGTAATAGACCCATCTGTATTAATCGGACATATTTATGGTGCAGTCTGCACTGATTTTATGGGCCTCCTCTAGCACCACTTACTAAGCTAAACAGAATTTCAGGCACAACATCCCAAGTCATCAACAACCTGACAAGTTAGGGAAATAATAGTTCACAATCAGCAAGATGGAGAGACAAACCTGAGAACCACTATTATTGTTTTAAAGTAATAGTTACTGCTATAAGCTAAATAAATAGACTGTTTTAAAGGAACTAAAGTATGAAACTGATCATTACTGCAACAAAAAGTGGCTAACAGAGGTGCAAAACTACTAAACATTCTTTTTTGCCTGGTAGTACTCTCAGAACACTACACTGCAGTGTTTCACAAACCCATAACGGCAGCAGAGTATAAACTGAATTTTGCACATTTTATTCTTATTATTGCATTAAAAATTCCTAGAGTGTAAGGACTATGCCATAACAGACACTGTGAGAAATCAGAGGTGTAGTTGTATGGCTTCTGTCCACAGCCCTAATTATTATAGGTTGTGGCTGAAAATGGTACAGCAAAAAAGCGTAAAGGAATGGGGGGGGGGGGAGAGAATAGGAAGTGGAGATGCATCCTTCTCTAGGGAAATATCAGTTATGTAACTATATGAGGCATTTCATGATGCTTGTAAGCACATTCATTATGTAAGACTATACATTTTCAGTGGGATGAGAAATGAGACCCAAACCAATGACCCCAACAAACAATGCAATGCTAACTGCAAGAACCCCACCCCCTGACACAACAGCATTTGTTAGGGCTGCTGCACATGCAGTATTTTTGATAAACAGGTGGTACCTATAGAATTTGAAGTAGGTGTCCTTTGCCAGGGACACATTTGTGATGAGTTCCTGGAAATTAGGTTTTTTAGTTTTGTGCTATGCATGTGTGCATTTCTAAGACACAGTTTCTTTCATATTTTTCTTCTTTCCATGCTCAGAAAGACCAAAAATAGAAACACCACCAAAAAACCACCAAAGAGGCCACACTGGGGGGCTGTGGAGTTAACATTTATTTTGTTGTTTATTTTATTTATTCTATTAAATTGCAGTTGTTTATGTGTCTGTACATCGCACAGAGGGGAAATATCCCAGATGGGTGGTGTGTGCGTGTGCACATACGTGTGTGTGTGTGTGTGTGTGTGTGTGTGTGTGTGTGTGTGTGTGTGTGTGTGTGTGTGTGTGTGTGTGTGTGTGTGTGTGTGTGTGTGTGTGTGTGTGTGTGTGTGTGTGTGTGTGTGAATAAAAAACCTGACTAAACAACAGGAAAAATTGAGTTTTCAGATTGCCCCTCAACCATACATCTATAATCAATCTTTAACTTCTATTTTGGAATGTCCTTGTGCCTCCACTCCAAGAGGATATCAGACCAACTATAACTCAGTCATCACTCCAGAAAGATATATTCCAAGATTTTTCATACTTTGAAGAAAAGCTTTTTAATGATGGGATGTGATGATGATGCTTGCAGGAAAAAAGGAACTTACTAGACAAACACTGCAACAGAGCTTCACATAGAAAGAAGCAGCCAGAAAGTTGGAGTCTACTGAAGAGACTGAACAAAAATCTAAATAAAAGAACACTATATACGATACAGAATCATGGAATTATTGGGCTGGAAGAGGCCTGTGAGTCAAACCCCATGCTCAATGCTGAAGTCAAATCAAAACAGATCTGACTGATGGTTATCCAATTTTCTCTTTGAATGCCGTATTACGTGTTGTACGTTGATCGAAAAAGATCCTGCTGCTCCTTCTTATGACAATATTTCAAGTAGCTGAAAAGTTCTATCGTATCTGGGCCTTATATCCTCACTTCTTTTGGAAATACAAGCACAGTGGATGAGATAAAATTTTCAATGTAAACCCTGTTTGTCAGAATTTCTTTCAATCCATCCCTAATTCTTTCCACAAATCAAGGCCGGGGAGCCAATCTTATTAGTAAAACCTCCCTGTCCTAGGTAGGGAAGACTCCCACAACTCCTGGAACACCCTGTGAATAAAAACAGGATTTTATAAGGAACAACATTATCAGGAACTTCACAAACTATACATGTGGAGCTCAACCATCCATACTGCGTACATCAGCTTTGGTCCTGAGTCTCTCTGCAGCAGAACATGTACACATCCACACATGTAAAACAATTTGACAGTGCTGTTAATGAAACAATGTGTAAGGTAAAGATTGCTCTTGCTCAAAAGCCAGTAGTATCTAACTCTAAGATACAGTGCTCATCTCTGCTTCTAGCCAAAGAGCCAGTGCGGTCTGTGTTTGCAGACCTTTCCAAGGACATATGGCAGGCATGACTAGACACCAGAGTGCAAGGTAGGATACCTCAAACTTACACCAGTTGAGAAAAAATATTCTCTTGTTGGTGTCGCTGTACCCAAGACAAGGAGGGAAGTAACAGAAGACTCCGAAAGAACTAAGCAAGAGAATGACCCTTGGCATCCTATGAATGGATTGGAGCCTCAAGTCCGCGGGCTCAAATCCAGGATAAGTTTTATGGCAAGAAGAAATGTTCTTGAGTAAGGTCGCCCTTCCTTGAAAGCCAGTGGTATCTGACTCTAGGATTCAGTGCTCATCTCTATTTATAGTCGAAGAGCCAGCGCTGTCTCCATCTGCAGATGTTTTCGTGGACATGTGGCAGGCATGCCTCAACACCAGAGTGCAGGGAATGCTATTTAACTTCCCACCAAAGTGGTCTCTAGTTATCTACTTGCAATTTCTTGCTTCCAAACTGCTAGGTTGGCATGAGCTGGGACAGAGACGGGAGCTCACTCTATGGTGCAGTACCCGGGAATCGAACTGCTGACCTTCCAGTCAGCAAGTTCACCGTCTTAACCACTTGAGCCACTGCAGTATGCTAAGTAAAGGTAAAGGTTTCCCTTGCTCGAAAGCCAGTAGTATCTGACTCTAGAGTTCAGTGCTCATCTCTGTTTTAAAGCCGAAGAGCCAGCGCTGTCTGCTTCTACAGATGTTTCTGTGGTCATGTGGCAGGCATGCCTCAACACACAGAATGCTGTTACCTTCCCACCAAAGTGGGTCCCTATTTATCTACTTGCAATTTCTTGCTTTCAAACTGCTAGGTTGGCATGAGCTGGGACAGAGTTCATTCTGTCCTGCAGTACTCGGGAATCGAACTGCTGACCTTCCACCTCCCAGTCAGCATCTTAGCCACTTGAGCCACTGCAGTCCCTTGCAGTATGCAAAAGCAAAACCAAATTAGAAGATGGAAGAAGGAACTCACTGGGCAAAGCATAAGATTAAAGGAGGATATGGCTGAGGAACTCAACCTCTTCTACGTCACTTGGAGGACCCTGAATAGGATGAGGGTCGGAGTCCCTAAATGCAAGACCAACATGCTCAAGTGGGGGTTGCCCGCAGATAATAACACGCGGTGTGAACATGGAGATACACAGAATCCAGCTTATTTATGACTACCAGAATCATGCACTGATTAAATTTAATTTTGGCCAACGTCAAACCCAGGAAGGTGGGTTAATTTTGGCAGTCTGGGGTTAGGTTGGGACACGAAAGGAGAAGCAGGATTCGAATTGCTTGAATGTCCGGATGTCAGCCTTTCTCTTCCCTAAAAATGCTCTGCAGCACACTCCGCAGCATAGCGTGTCCGTCCTCCATATGTCGCACACGCGGGTGGCCAGAACAGCACCAGGCGGGGCGCATCCACGAGCGCGACCTGCTCACTTACCCGCTCCTCAGCCTGGTCTCCGCAGCCCCGGCTGCCAACCGAGCAGACCCGCAGGGGCCTCGGGGGGGCAGGAGCCGCGGACCCAGCCGACCCAGCAGCCGCGCGGCCGCCATGAACCCGCTGCAGCGGACCTTTCCGCAATGGAAGCCCCGCGTCCGTCCCGAAAAGCCTTCCCCCACAAGTTGGCCAACGTAAGTTCCGGGCACAACGCGTTCCTATTACCCGGCTATAGCGCCATGAGAGGAACAGTTGCACAGGCGGGGTCTACCACTCAAAGGGGGTGGGTGGGTTCCTTCCCAAGTGTTCCTAGCCAATAGAGAGAAAACAAATAAACAAATTTAAAAATAAGGTCTGGCACCTTGAAGACTAACTGCTGTATTTTAATATTTACTGTATATTCATTACACATTCATTCTCCCCCTTGAGTTACCAGTGCCAAACATGGACACTTACATACAAGGAAGCATGCCATAGACGAAAGTTACTCTCCACGGGAAACTAGAAGTCTGCTGGAATGACTAGAAGGGGTAAAATCAGGGATTGGAATAGAATCAATCTTAAACTACATATAAATTTAAATAAATAAACAGGTAAAGGTTGCCCTTTCTTGAAAGCCAGTCACATCTGACTCTAGGGTTTGGTTTGGTCCCTTATAGCCCAAGTGTCTCCATCCACAGACATTTCCATTGTCATGTGGCAGGGGCATGACTAGACACCAGAGTGCACAGAACACTGTTTACCTTCCCACCGAAGTGGTACCTATTTATCTGCTTGCAATTTCTTGCTTTTGGACAGCTAGGTTGGCAGAAGCTGAGAGCTATGGTAATAGAGTAGACAGTACTGACAGTAACTCAATGCCAAGTGTCAGCCAGCAGTTAACTAACCTGACAACCAGTGGTGGGCTCAAAAAAAAAAATTACTACCACACTGTGGATGTGGTATGGTGGGCGTGGCCAAGGAAGGGGAAAGCCCTGCATTGCACCCGAATTAGGACTACAGTACTGTACTTTATTTCAGAATTTGGATGGGTGGGGCTAGCCAGAATTTCTGCTACCGGTTCTGGTGAATTGGTGCAAACCTTCTGATGCCCACCATGGGCTGACAATCCTGAGGACTAACAGCCTTGGGTGCAAAAGTCCACAGGGAAGAGTGATGGTCCCCAGGTGGATTAAATCTCACTTGAATCCATCTTAATGGAGGACAGCAGCTTCATCAATATTGGCCTGGGGCTGATGAAGACTTTGTGTGCCAAAAAGGCTCAGGACCAGAAAGTGACTTGTGAAACTGGATCAGTGGTACAGGTGTCATGCTGCAATGCGGAAGGCAGATGAAAGCCCACTGTACAGTAATACCTCAGATAACATTAGTATCGAATAACACTAAAATCGCATAACATTAAGCAATCTGGGGGGAAGAATTGCATCGGATAACATTAAGATCCTATGGGATGCATCAGATAACAACCGCTAAAGCCTGTGTGGTTACAATGTATCTCTATGGATCCCATAGGATTTTAACATGCATCAGATAACACTAAAAAATCGTATAGCACCAAGACTTGTGGAACCAGGTTTTAGTGTTATCTGAGGTTTTACTGTATTATATTCTTATGTCAGTCTTCATGGCTAATCACCATGTGGCTTGCCAATATTCAGATTTGGTTATGGCAGAAGAAGAAGAAGGGACAGAGACAGGAATCTCAAACTACTGACCCGCCAGCCTTCCAGTCATGAAGTTCTGCGTCTTAACCACTAAGGCGCCACAGTTCCAACAAACTACATATAGAGACAACAAATAAAGTGGTTTGCCTATTTGGAGAGAATGTCTTGGAAACCCATCCCCTACAAGGCATATGTAAAAAAGAAGAGAAGGAAAAAGACCAAGAGACAGACTCAAAGGAAGGTGGAGAGATAACATCAAAAAGAAATAACACCGGTGGAGGCCACAAGTGCCAGAGCAAGAACCTTGTATCTCTCTCAACACCCGAAGGGGTAAAAGAGGAAGCAAAGAAGAAGCCTAATGAAGTGGACTTGATCCACAAAAGTTAACATTACAGTCATTAGTCTTAAAGTTGCCACATTGTTTTTTATCGTTTTGTTTTTGTTTGCTCTCTGATATGCTTGTACAGGCTAACATGGCTACTACTTCCAACATTTCATTTAATAGAGGTTCTAATCTCTAAATCAGGGGTGCCCAAATTACCCAATCTGGTATACCCTGGTAATGGCAACCTTGTGTTTCCAACTAATCTTTCTCACACTAGGTCAGGTGAAAGGAACTGTAGTCTTCATCTTGGCAGTTTTATGTCTGGCTTAGACATGGAAGAACTAGGACAATATTCTGGCTGAATGACCTGGAAATCATTTAATACACTTCAAAGGAAAGTAGGAAGATCTAACAACAATCAAGTAGAATGAGACTACAGCACTTTGATAAGGACAAATTTTCTGTGTAAGTGGAAAAATTCAATCACGCAGCATTTATGTGCATGCAATTTATACCCCACCAAGATTCAGTAGATAGCCTTCTTCTGGTCAAAAATAGTGTAATGTTTACATTAAAATTTGTTTTGGATTTTACTTATGTCTTAATATACAGTACTGTCATTTTTTTACAGAACAATGTTTCAAAGAAAAAGAACTGAATATCAAACAAGGATCATAAGTTACCAACAGGTGCCACAGTAACTCACATGATTTGCAACTTGTATCTACTAACTAATCATTGTAATTTCTTCTTGGAACAATGTATAAATGATTGACACAGGGTCTCACTCTTACATGTGACTTGATTGACAAAAGCTCACATTAAAATATAGCAATTAGCCTTTAAGGTGCCACAACATTTTTGCATTCTTATTTTTTCTGTTTTTATTTTTTTTGTTTCTTACCTAATATGTTTGCATAGACTAACACAACTATCAACTTTGAAAACTTCCTTTGTTTGCCATCTTCCTTAGTAGCTAGTATAGGGGAACCTACTGAGATAACTAAATACTGTTCCGAGTTGCTTATTCTTACAAATGTGTTAACATGTTATTGTCACATCTTATGGAGATGACTTTAAATACTATCTGTTCATACAGTGGAACCTTGGTTAATGAAATTAATGCTTTCTCCAGGATGTTTCTAACAGTGAAAATTACTTTAACCATATTTTCCATAGGAATGCATTGAATGCAATTTACCATAGGAATGCATTGAAAACCGAAATACATTAAGCGAAATGCGTTTTCTCTTAGGAATGCATTGAAAACCAATTAATCCATTTTGGAAAAAAATCCATTAACTGCGCCACTATTTTCTATTGATTTCCTTTTGCTATTTGATTTTTATGTTAACTGAGCCGATTGTTAACCGAGGTTCCACTGTATATTAAATTGATTGTAGTTCTTTCTTGTCAATTCATCTATATCACAGGGCAGTTGTACAGAGAAAATAAGTGATGCAGGGAAAGAACTGTGCAACCTTCCTTAAGTTTCCTGATTTGAAGAAAGGTCAGATTGGCTATTTGGCAACTCCAAAGTACATATTATTTTTATTATGAGCACAAAAAGCATCTCAAAGTGAAGAAAATATTTTAAGGATTTTTTTTAAATGAGGGGTAAAGAAGGGATGGGAAGAAGCAATAAAAGGATTATAGTGGTAATTGCATTATTTGGCACCCTTGTGTTTTGATGAAGTGGAAAGACTGTCAAAATGAGGATGTAATCTTTTTCATGCTTGCTTGATAATTTAATATTTTTTCCAGCAGAAAAGGCATTTGCTTTCAGCTAATTTAGTTCCAAGATGTTCAAGGCAGCTTCCTATATGTGAGGCTGATACAAGTGTGAAACAGCAGCAACTAAAACAAAAAGAGATATATAACCCAAAGAAATGGGTGGATCTAGGTTTGCTTTAAGAGGGGTCTGTGTGTGTGTGTGTGTGTGTGTGTGTGAGAGAGAGAGAGAGAGAGAGAGATGGGTGTTGTAGAAGGAGATACTTGTGCCTTCTGTTTTGACAAATTTAAATAATGAACACTTTCATCCTCCTCAGATGAGTGATGGTGATGTATCTCATAGATGTTTCTGTCTCATCTCCTGTTCCGTATCTTATTTACCATCTGCTTTATAAAGTCTAAATAGTTATCTATCAGCTAAACTAGATACGGTAATTTTCTGCTAATTAGGTTTGAAAGTGTCCATCTCTTGCAGACAGGCTTTTAAGTGGGCAGAAGAGATTTGATGTCATTTATAAAAGGCAGGTTACATTATCTAATAGGGGACATTGGATATTACAAAGGTCCACTTATGCTGTGGATGATAGACTTACCTTGAAAAGTATACCTTACTGAATTGAGTCACTCCATATAAATAGCACAATGAATTTCATATTTGACTTTACAACCTTAGGTAAAGGTCACTCTTGCCCAAAAAACAGTTGTATCTAACTCTAGGGTTCCATGCTCATTTCCATTTTCAGCAGCAGTGTCCAAACTTTTTGGGCCAGGGGCCTGACCATGCTCCTGGAACAGCTGACCATACCCCTGGAACACAGTGTTTGCGCATGTACAGCATGGACACTTCCGCTCATGCATGAAAAGCGGACACAAAATGACCACTTTCACACATGCACAGAAGTGTCTGCGCCAAACCAGGAAATATAATTGCTTTTGCATATGCACGAAAGTGGCCATTTTGTGTCCTGGGTTGACGTGGATGCTTCTTTGTATGCGCAAAGGTGGCCATTTTGTGTCCTGTGCCAAACCAGGACACAAAATGGCCACTTTTCACGCATGCGTGTTAGTGCCCGTATTTACTTCCTGGTTTGGCAAGGGCATCGGGGGCAAGATGAAATGCCTTTGGGGGCCTGGTCTGGCCCACGGGCCATAGTTTGGGCATGCCTGATTTCCAGCTAAAGAGCCGGTGTTGTCTGTGTCTGCAAACATTTCTGCGGACATGTGGCAGGTATGACTAGATGCCGGAGTGCACAGAGCAGTATTTACCTTCCCACTGAAGTAGTTCTGTATCTATTTATCTACTTGCAATTTCTTGCTTTCTAACTGCTAGCTTGGCAGGAGCTGGGACAGAGACAGAAGCTCACTCTGTCATGCAGCACTCGGATCTCCAACAGCTGATCTGCCAAAATTCCAGTCATCAAGTTCTGTGTCTTGACTACTAAGCCCCCTCAGTCCCTTCCAGAATAGTTACTATTCTGTAAATATTTTTTTCACAAGTCCACCAACCTACTAGTGTTGTAGTGTATTGATAAATTTAGAAATGCAGTTTTATCATGACAGTCCCAATACAGTCCCCTCAGGAGAGTCCAAAAATGCATGTAAGCAGATTGGTCATTTTCAACATATGAGAGCAGGCTGCTTTTAAAGTTAATGACTCTTAATTGTCCTTTAAAGGCTAAACCAGTCTCAAATACTTTGTGAGGCAGCTTGCCAAAATGTATTCTTGTTTGGGAAATCCAGTTCTCTCCTTCCAGCGTGGATTGGAGCTAAACTCATAAGGAAAAGGGAAGCCTCAGGGGATTACAGATACAGTACTGTCCTTATCTACTATTCAGAAAGTCGCAGGGATTTGGCTTTATGAGCCCTGGCTTTGCTTTGCCTCTGGTGGCCATGTAATCCCACATCTGAAATGGAGGAAGGAGTACCACATCTTCTACATTGTTGCTGGTTCATTGGATAAAATTATCCCTGCTTTGAGATTTCATGGAGCAATCTAAGAGGCAACAGTAAAGAAGAATGAAGGTGAAGGACAAAGGCAGGAAATCCATTTTAAGAAGAAAATGATCTAAAATTGATTCTGAAATCGGAGCATGTCAAGTTCTTTGGTTTTTCCATCTCATTTTTATTTCTAGCCCGCATGTTCACTGGACTAGCTAGAAAGAGAGGGAAGGGACAAATAAGAGACCTTGAAAGCCATTGCTTTATAATGTTTAGAACAACATTGCCAGAGTCATGTTTCAGGAAATTATTTTTCAAAAGAAATGTTGAGTGACTGAACATCATTGTTAGGCAAAAACAGCTGACTCAGATTCTGAATGAAAGTTAAACGCTATGTATTACCAATGGACTTAGAAGCTAATAGCTGAACCATCTATATAGAGTCTAAACCTGCGACCCTATAATATTGTCATACTTATCTGCACTAGGACAATTTATATTAGCTAGGCCAGGTATCAAAAAACGAAAATCCACATCCTGATGAAGGATCCTTTGACAAGGATTATCAATCTTAAGTTACTTTTTATAGATCTATAGTAGATCTTTTAGTACCAAGTATGTGGCACACTAAACTACTATATGTCTGTGTTCAATTTTGCTAAAATTTTTGCATTTTGTTTAAAAACAAAAGGGTAATAATAGTATGTCAGTATATATTTTCGCTGTAACAGAGGCTGACATCCAGAGAAAGTGGATTTCTTAGTGATGTTAAGGAGAGAAGTAGCAGTGGACGCCGAGAGAACTAAGAAAGAGAATGGCCCTCAACATCCTCTGAATGGATATGTGCCTCAAGTCTGCTGTCTCAGATCCAGGAAAAGCTTAATGGCAAGAAGAAACTTTCTTGTGGGTACAGAAGAGCAAAACCAAATTAGAAGATGGAGAAGGAACTCACTGGTCAAGGACTAACATTAAAGGAGGATATAGCTGAGGAACTCAACCTCCCCTACATCACTTGGAGGGCCCTGAATAGGTTGAGCATTTGGAGTCCCTAAACGCAAGACCAACATGCTCAAGAGGGGTGTGCAGGCAGACAACACACTGTGTGAATGTGGGGAGATACAGAATCTGGCTCATTTATTGGTCTGCCAATTACTGCCAGAAACATGTACCAATGAAGAATTAATTTTGGCCAACGACAAAGTCAAGAAAGAGTCTTCATTTTGGCAGTCCAGGGTTTGATCTGGTAACAAAAAAAAAAAAAAAAAGCTGGAATAATTCAAACATATTTGTAGTGTGCAGTTGTTTCGGTGTGTGAATGCATGTATTTGTGTGTCTTTGACTGGTGTTGTAGGTAATTAATTGATTGATTGATTGATTGGTTGGTTGATTTGTTCATATTTATCCACCACCCTTCTCACCGAAGTGACTCAGGGCAGTTTACAAGTAGTAAAAGACATCACAATAAAAACACAAACACTACTTTAAAACCTCAAATATAAAACTGTTAAAATTAAAATTTAAATCTAAAAAGATTAAAAGCACACCAAATTGCTACATATTACTAATCTTACTGATTAAAAAGTAGAGGGAGAGAGGGACTTAAATCATCCAGCGAGCTGGGGTCATTGTGCATCCCATACCCCGTACCTTTCCCGCCAGCCACATTTTTAGATTCTTCCTAAAGGGCAGCAGCTCCGTCTGGAGACGTAGCTCCGTTGGCAGGAGGTTCCATAGGGCTGGAGCAGACACAGAGAAGGCCCTCCTTCTAGTGCCAGAGTGATGCGCCTCTCTGGCTGATGGAACAACTAGAGAGCCTTTCCGGTCTGCTCTGGTGAGACGGACAGATGTTCTTGGGGTGAGGCGGTCTCTTAAGTATCCTGTTCCACTGCCATGTAGAGCTTTAAAGGTAATTACCAGCACCTTGAATTGCACCTGGAGACATACTGGCAACCAGTGCAGCTCCTGGGGCCTGATGGTTAAGGACTTCAGGAGCACCCAATATTATAGCTCTAGGGTGGGATCCTCAGTGGCTCAGATGGCTGAATGCTGCTTGAACTAAGATAGTTGAAGCTTCATCAACAACCAAATCAACTCCCATCCCACAGCCTAGGGATACCAGCAATTGCTTATGACTGCTCTGACCCTAGATCCAGTGTAGTGACTAAGGACTAAGAAGATTTTAGATCAGATGTAAATTGGCTCCCCCTGGCTCCCCCTCTTCTCTTCCATTTTAAAAACTCTTCTGCTAGCTAAACTAAGCCAACTGAGCAAATCTCTGATAAACTGGCCCAAGGGGCTCCTGTCCATTCCTTATCCAGTACAACTAACCCATCTTTAAGTTCAGATTGCACTGCCTGGCAGGAGTTCTAGTTCAGAATAGGTCCAAGTATGATGGTGGTACCAGTTTAAAAAAAGAATTGTGGACTTGGGTCCATCTCTCCCTCCTAGAACATTATTTTCTGCTAGGAAAAATGATACAAGAAGAGTTGTAGAAAAGTGAGAGAATTATAAAAGAATTACATGGGAATTTTAAGAAGTTTTAAAATCAACTTTTAAAAAAATATGTTCCTCATGCTGGTTAGCTTTGCCCTGTTTTGTAGGGTTCCCCCTTGCAGACAAGTTTCTTATTTCAATACTTCAGAATCATAGGCTTTAAAGGAATCCTGGGATGAAACAATGGTATGAGAGAAAGACCTCATGGTACCTATATATATATATTTGCACTGTGAATGAAATGAAAACAGCAAATAAAATGTTAAGGTGTTTTTACAAGATGTGTCCAAAATGTAGTCCACCAAACTTGTAGCATCTAGCTATGACCATGGTCTTCAGCATGGTGTTCAACACATATGCTTGTATTGTAACAGCTACAGTCTCCCACTGTGACATACCTTATATGTATCCCTTGCATTTCTACATTATCTTGAAACCTCTATAACAGGGGTGCCCAAACTTTTCGGGCCGTGGGCCGATCACATGGTTCAAGGAGCTGGTCGCTAAGGCCCAGGGCCCAGATCCAACCCCTGATGCCAATTCATCTGGGTGCGTTTTACTTCTGCTTCCAGGAATGATGAGGGCTTTGTGGGCCGGATGAATTGGTGTCAGGGGCCGCATCCGGCTCCCGGGCCTTAGTTTAGGCACCCCTGCTCTATAACCTCACTATGTTTGAGTTTATTTCTTAACAAGCAGTTGCCACACCTACTACGTATACATTGTAGATTCATACTTTGAAAGTAAAATTTCTTAGAATGATTAGTGACTTGTTTAAGGAACTTATTTGGAGTACCGCATCATTGAGGAACATTTTTGAGCAGGAAGCTCTGGGTCAAGAAATAAACACAACTGCAAAACTGTGTTTTTATTTTTGGAACATGCAAAATACAGCCCATGCATCTGCAGGATTTGAAAAAAATCTTTTCATTTCATAGCAGATAAACCCAAACACGTTTTGGCTATCAACTTCCAATAAATGTTTCAAAATGCTTTACAGTGTAAAGATAAGAAATTTAGCAAAAGTTGAACAAACCTGTATAAAAAACAGATACAGATAACTTTTCATTTGAAGGCGACATGCTGTATTGTAAAGAGTTATATTTTTTGGGTTTTTTTTCTTCATAAAAAGTTTTCAACAATACAATTGCTTGACCTTTATTTGCAAGCCTTTAGGCTACACATGCAAAAAAAAAAAAGAGGTTAAAAATCACCAAAACGTGCTGTTTTCATTTAAATACAGTAGTTGTAAATAGTAGTAATTCTGAACTCTGTAAAAGTGTCCAGGGAAGTTCATGGAGCTAGTGTCCTGGAAGACTCATACTCTGACATACATTTTGGTTTAATTGCTTTCCCATTGTAATAGTCAACCACTTGATTTGGAACTTCGGCCAAAACACTTTTTGCTAATGCAGCGGGTGATGCCTGTAGGAAATGGTAGAAAATAATATTTGTTAACTCATTTCTGGGCAAAGGATGTCAACCTTTTCATAAGTGACAGTTTAAGGATCAGGAGAACAGGTGCATTTTGTTGGGCACTTCTCCTCCAGTGGGATTGCTAAATACGGTAGGTAGGTTTGGATGAGGTTATCTGCCCCCCCCCCTTGTTGGATGTGAGTAATTGGAGTGTCTGCAAAGCCTCTATGATGTGGATAACCCTTGAAAGACTTAAGTTTGGCTATTCACTTTGTGAAATTTGCTATAATGATCAAAATTCCATTATTTGCTCAGTTCATCTTGCATCCAACTAGATGGCTGTTTGGAGGCTAAAAGTGTCAATTAACCTTATAATTGCAATTCATATTATAACCCCTTATAGATCTTTAATGGCCTTAGAGTATTGATTATTATCACTTTTGAAAGCTTCTGCTTCCAGCGTTCCTGGATTATGCTCTAGTATTAACTTAAGGCAGACATTAATACCAGAATCTGCCCATGTTCTTTGTGAGGTTGATTAGTGGTCTGAATTTCCTTATCCTTGGGGGTACAGTTTCAGTCATAATTGTAAAAATAGTATTAGAACTGCAGAGCTGGAAGGTAATTGAAGATACTCTGTGTATCATCAATTCCCTTCCTGATCTGCAGTTCTAAGAAGTGTTACCCACAGATCTGTCCCCTACAAGCAGTTGGTGTGTGTTATTACTCCCTGTAATTATTATACCCGGTAATTGACACTCTAAATTGTTTTATTGAATAAAAAATGCAAGTAGACAATTCAAGCTTTTAAAAAGTGTCAGGATTAAGAGTTACAGCTCTCTGTCTCTGAATAAGGGCTGTAATATAAAGATTGCTGAAGAGAGAAAAGGCAGAGTCTCTATTCTATGTCAGGGAGATAACAAGTCAGCTTCTTCTCAATCATAAGTACTGTATACAGAAGCAAGAGGTTTAAAACAACAACATCCTAGATTTCTTTTCTGTGATATATTTGAGGACTGTAAAGCAGCCATCAAATGCCTTCCCCAATCTACCATTATTTAGTGTCATTTTTATATACTGTATTTGTGCTTCAGAACATTTTTGAAAATGTGTGACACAGTGTTTAAGTAGAAATCCAGTATTCAATTACTGTACTTGCAAGTCTCACTGAATTCATGGGGTTACTTCTCAAAAAGGATGTTACAGGAATGTATGGTTAACGTACCCATTCTAGTTTCTTTGATACAGAACTCTGTGTCACAACAGATATTTCAGTGTTTATTCCTTATGTCAAAACTGCTGTATTTATTTTTGGCAGAACAACTAGATATTATCTAAATTATCTCGGGTATCAAACCCCCAACCTTCCAGTCTTCAAGATCAGCATCTTAACCACTAAGCTACCACACTTGGGGACATGAAAGGAGTCTCATTTGGACTTCCCCAGGAAAAATCCTTTCAACCCAGAATAATTTCTGGCATGAAATTTATTTATTTATCTAAATTTTCTGCTACAAGGTTAATATCATCAAGCTGTGAGAACAAATTGTTGTTGCCACGTGGTTTAAGGACACATTGGCAGTCTTGTCTTTCTTTTTCTATTATGAATTACTGGATTTCTTATTCTGTTTATAATAGTGACTACAGCTGTGCTTATGTGAGAGGCACGTACAACATTGGACAGAGCACAAGGTCAAAGTAGACATTAAAGAGAATATATATTCTCAAAATATGTCAAGTTTGTCATTCTTCCTAAGAGGCCCGGTAAGTCTGCTCTACACCAGGTGAGAAATTGCACTCATCTCATCTAAGATATTTACAGAAGTTACAGTACAGTTAACCTTTGGGTCTTGCTCCGTTGAGTCATTTGTTTGTTATTACTAATATATGTGTGAAGAGAGAGTTTAAAAGAGTGGAATTATATTCTCTATCTTTTCCTCCTTTCTCTCCTCTAATATCCTGCACGATGGAGGTGGTCAATTTGTTTCTCGAATGCCCTTGGAAGTGTGGGTGGCCACATGAAATGGTGCCATGGGCCGTATCCAGCCCACAGGCCTTAGATTAGGAACCCCTGATCTACATCCTTGGATGCAAGGATACACATTTGTATGTGATTCTCAGCCTCTGGCATTCCAGAAGGTTTGGATTTCAACTCCCAGACTCTCTTATCATTGTCCAGGAGTTGAATTTTAAGACCTTGGAAGGATATAATGTTGACAATGACCTGTTGATATGCATTTTAGCCCTTAGCTACCATGTCTGAATCCCTAGCCAAAGAAATAATACCTTCCAAAAGAAACTTACATGTTTGAAGTTTCTGAACGGAACAAACTGAACAATGTCACGCAGCACAGGTTCTCCCTTAGGAGATCTCAGGATCCCATCATCCCCATCTAACATCTGCATGTCACTGAAATCGGCGTTTCCCACTCCAACAATGATGACTGACATGGGGAGATGGGAGGCATGAACAATGGCTTCACGGGTGTCGGCCATGTCTGTGATGACACCATCTGTCAGGATTAGTAAGATGAAATATTGCTAGAAGGTTTTGGAAAGAAAGAAAAATCAAAATACCATTCAATTTTCAGCAACGATTCAGATCAAAACATGCTTCAGAAAATCTCTGGCACCTTTTCCATGATTATTTTGATGTTCTATTAATTGGATGGGGTTGAGGAGAGATTCGGTATTAAGCATGAATGCTCAAGTAAGATTAGCTTCTTTAGGATGAGTAAACTAAAGGTTTCCCTTACTCAAAAGCCAGTCACGTCCGACTCTAGAGTTTGGTGCTCATCAGTGTTTATAGCCAAAGAGCCAGGGCTGTCTGTGTCAGCAGACATTTCCATCGTCATGTGACAGGCATGACTAGATGCTGGAGCACATGGAACACTGTTACCCTTCTCACCAAAGCGGTACCTATTTATCTCTTTGGAATTTCTTGCTTTCGAACTGCTAGGTTGGCAGGAGCCAGGACAGATGGTAAGCACTCACTCTGTTGCATAGTACTCGGGTCTCGAATTGTATTGTCTCACCCAGCATAAAACACTTTATGTGGACTGGCAAATGACGGCCTCTCAATATGCATAGTGCACTAGACTAGGCAAGTTATTTTGGCATCTAATGTAGAAAACAGGAAAATGCCTTCTCCATTCTTTCACAATTGAAGTGTACCAACATAATAAATTAATACACTGGATTGTGGTGTCTTTTCATGGGACTAGAATCTACTGCCTGAGACACCTACCTCACTCTACCTAATGAAATGGCTGGCCCGGATCCCATTTTACTGTCCTAAATAAGCTTTAAGGAAGAGTCTGCAAAAACTAGAAGAACAGGAAAGGGAAAAAGAAGATTTTTGAAAACAACAGGATTCAAGGTAGGAGCATGTACTTTGAGTGGTAAGGAGGGATCTGTACAGGGCATTGAGGCATAATGTATAGCCCATGTTCCCCATGTCTTAGAATGGCCAATCTAATTACTAATTAAATTTATATAAATAATTGTAAAGGAGACCAAAATTGTATGCTATGGCCAGATTCAGCTAAACAGTTTTAAGACAAAAGGGTCAAACTATATGAGATTCCAGCTTTGATATTTACAAACGCCTTGGTTAACAAGGCTATAGTGGCAGTTACATTATTTTTAATAGGAAGTCTATCAGACACAATAGCCAGGCCCAATTTATTGAAATTTTATAGGACAGAAGTTTCCTAGTGCGCCTCTTGAAACAGACATCAGAGGGGCTGATTTAAATGAGGCTGATTTCAAGAGGTACACTAGGAAACTTCTATACTATAAAATTTGGATAAATTGTGCCTGGCTGTTGTGCCTGCTAGACGTCCTATTAAAAACAAGACAGTATTGATGCAATACGGAGACATTGTTTCTTACTTTTATATACACAATTATTTTGTCTGAAATCTGGTTGGAAGGTGATAAAAAATTACCCTCCCAAAGGCGCCCTCTGACAAAGCTCAGCTTGCAAATTGAAGCCTGTTCTTTACCTCCCAATAACAATTCATCAGTCAAAAGCAACCTAATTTACCAGTTGCAGAGCTGCAAAATCTTGATCACCAACATCTTTTACCTCTTAAGGAAGCTCTGCATCCAATTTCAATTACAAATGAAAATCCATTGAAAATAATGACATTTTAAAAGTTGAAGTTGGATGTTTGAAATGTTACTGCTTGATTAATCATGTCCCTGTACTGTATTTATGCCTTTAAAGTGCACTTTATAAAGAGTTTTGAACAGATAAAGGACTTTTTTCTGACCTCCGGAATGGATCAATTGGTTTTCAATGCATTCTTATGGGAAACCATGGTTTATGAATTTTTTGCAATACGAAACGTCCCAGAGAATGCATTAAATTTGTAAACTGAGGTACCACTGTACATTAATGGGTAACTAATCTGTATGATGTTCTTGAGGAGGCAGCCAATGCCCCAAGTAAAAGAAAGTCTAGTTTAGCTTGGCCTCTGCTCCGGTTCTCACCGATGCTTCCTTAGTGTTGATCTCTTCAGAAGCTGATTTAGCCACCTTCTGGATGATGGGAGCAATATTTGTAGGCCCATAAAGTTGAAGCTTAGGAAGGCAATTCTGATATGCTTCAACTACTCCTTGGATTCCTTGGGGGATAAGGGGGGAAAGAGGAGGAGGAGGAGAAAAATGCAGAAGCAGAAGAAGTAGGAGGAGGAGAAGGAAAAAGAGGAGGAGAAAGACAAGCATTGAAACCAGTCATTAAACAGAAGTAGAGGAGATAATTCAGTAGAAGAAATCTGGTCTGGTCTGAAACATTTTGTTACCTGAGATTGATAAACTGTCTACTGAATCTCACTTCACCGCTTAGTGACAGAGCTGCAGCTTCTGCTACAGCTGAAAGCAGCAGCCTAGCTTAAAAGGTGCAAGGCAGGCCTTTCGATTCAATCTACCTTCCGCTCCCTCCCTCCCTCCCTCTACTGCCTTACTCTACCCAAAATGAGAGCCGGCCTTAAATGAGACCATTCCCTCCCCAACCATTTTTCAAAAAGTGATTCCAGCAATTTCAGTCACTTAAGTGAGCTACGAGCCTGCCAATTTATTCTGCACAGCTGTGACTCTGAAGGATTTGTTCAAAGCCGCTCTCCCCTGCTGACCTGACCTCTTTTAGATGTGATGCAATATATAATTCATGAACCCAGCTTTCTCCTTGCGAACAGCGTTGAACTGAACATTTTGCAGATATTGTCTCCCCTGTATGACATTAACACACTTTGGAATTGCAATCAGAGGCTTTAAGCAATCACTTGGGCACCAGAAAAGTTCACAATTTCTGGCATGTAGATTTCCTTTATTAGTTTGTGATACACAGTCTGGCCATGTAATAGAGTAGACCATATTGCCAGCAACTCAATGGTGAGTGTCAGGCAGCGGTGAACTAGCCTGACAACTAACAGCCTTGTGTGAAGAAGTCTACAGGGAAGGGTGATGGTCCCCAAGTGGATTAAATCCCACTTGAGCCCATCTTGATGGAGGCAGCAGCTTCATCAATACTGGCCTGGGGCTGAGGACTTTGTGTGCCAAAAGGGCTCAGGACCAGAAAGTGACTCGAGGAACTAGATCAGTGGTACAGGTGACATGCTGCGATGCGGAAGGCAGATGAAAGGCCAATGCATCATATTCTTAGGACGGTCTTCATGCCTGATCACCATGAGGCTTGCCAATATTCAGTTTTGGATATAGCAGAAGTAGTAGTTTATGATAATAGTACTTGTTTCTCTCTCGCTGTTCTTAATCAAGTATTTGCTTATAGTGAAGCAAAGCAGTTAGTTAGTTAACTCCAGTTTGGAATAGGCTTTAAAACATCTATTCCAAAGGAGCATATTTATTCGAGCTATCTGGCCATAATCTGTAAAATAGAAATCCTTGGATATCATGGAATAATTTGTCCATTGATTACTGGATTTCATATTTCATTCAATATACTCAGCTGTTTCCCGAGGAGTTCAATGTGACTCATGTGCAATACAATTAAAATAATACATAGGAATCTGCCTTGTGCCAAGTCAAATAATCTAGTTTAATACTGTCTATGTCTATATTGTCTCCATGTGCAGCATATCCAGCTGTTTTGGATAATAATGCCTTCTTTTTAAAAGTAAATATATATTTTATAGATACTACACATAGTAAGAAAAAAAGCAACCAGCATATAATAAGCAAACTTAACAAAAATAAAATAAAAATCCAAAAACCTAAAAGAAAAATATACTCAAAGTACAATAGTGCACCTACCACCAGGAGCAATACAAATCCTATCCATTTTTAAATAACTCTTTAAAACTCTTACCAAAAAACATATATGGAACAAATAATTGAAAACTCCCATTCACCAAGAAATACTTTAAGAAATTTCCCCATATATATCATCAAAATTATTTTCCTTTAATAAAGGTTTATTAATACCTTTTTAACTTTAATGTTACAATTTAGGTTCTCATCGATTTTTAAGCACCACTTTTCATTACAGGATAAGAACTCTTTCTAAGGCTTTGCCACTGGTCATATTGGCCAGGGCTTCCAGAAACTGAAGTCCAAAACATCTGGAAGTACAAAGGCTTCCATTCCTGGTCTGTTAGTGATAGCAATTACATTTATATACTTAGTGCACTTTCTGGCCAGCACTTTCTGGCCAGTTCACAAGGTAAGTAGCATTTTGCCCCAAACATGCTGGGTACTCATTTTACTAACCCTGGAAGGCTGAGTCAACTTTGAGTCCCACCAGGATTGAACTCATAACGTCAGCAGTTTTGGCTGCAGTACAGCAGTTTAATCACTACACCCAGTGGTGGGTTGTTAAAATTTGTGCTACCCCACTGTGATGTCATGGCCGTTGTTGGCGTAGTTGACGTCATGACATCATGACGTCATGGGTCGGACAAAAAAAAAATGTCTGCGCATGCATCAAACCTCCGTTTGACACATGCACAGTTCTTTTTTTAGTGCGTATGTGCCAAACCTCTATTTGATGCATGCACACTAAAAAATAGAACTGCACATGCGTCAAACGGAGGTTTGACGCATGCACAGTTCCGGGCAGCCATTTTGGCTGGCCAGAAATACATTTTTGGAGGGGGCCAGAACGGCGACCGAACCGGTCACCCGGGGGTTTTACGCCCCCCCCCCGGCGATCCCTCCTGATGGGGTGCTACCAGTTAAGGCGAACCAGTCCAAACCGGTAACATCCCATCACCGACTACACCACCAAGGGTTCTTTTCTGCCTGGTAATGTCTTTGCCATAATTTTATGCAAGAGTTTCCCCTGCAGATGTCAAACATTGAACCTTCGTCATGGAATTTTCTGCATATAATATTAATCTGTTTGCCTGTTTGAGCCATAAATTATCTTACATTAATGAATAAATGACTGAAACAAAGATGTACATCTCAGTTCTGTGCAGCTCTTCTCAGGCATTAGTCCTGCTGAGTCCAATGCCCGCGCGCCCGGAAAAACTATCCAGGGGCGTGCTTTGTCTCCCGCTCCCTGGAGACAGGCAGAGTGCGGCACGCTTGGCAGGAGGGGCCAGACCCGGATGCTGGGTTGGCACTTCCTGCCTCGTGGCCATTCGCTTGCTTTTGGAGGACCCGAGAGCAACCATTTTTTCCCGCCCTCCCTCCCTGCATGCAGTGTGATTATTTTAGTCGCTTTGGGGCCGGAGGGGAATTTTTGCGGGTGCCATGATTGGCCTTTTGGCACTTGGAGTTTTCGCCCCTCCCACACTCCCCTTGCGGGGGGGGGGGTTCTTGGGAATTTTTTCATTTTGGTCACGAGGGGCGGGTAGCACAGGTAAGCTAACCATGTTAATCCAGACATTTCAAGCAAGGAACGTAATTCCATCACCAGCCACCAGTGAGGTAAGGTGGCGGGTGACTGAGTGAGGTAAGTGCGGTCCAAGAACAATGGGTCACCAGGCTGGCTGGCATGGTGATTAACAAATGTTCACCTGAAAAGAGCAGATATGGCGACTATGAGTTACCATTTCTGAGGTGGATAACATTATCTAGTTTAAAATTAATTACCTCGCTTACCGGTGCTACTGCACCATGCAGACTGTTAGAACATGGTTCTAATATTCTAATTGTTCAATAAAAGTGGCCTTAATTTCAATCCAGCACGTTGTCTGTCTCATTATTTGGGGATTTGGGGGGCAATTGTGTTTATTCCCAGGTAAGTGGCTGTAAGATTATAGCCTTCCTCATGATGGAAATGGGGGAAAACTTGTGACAACTGGGAAGTCACTAAACAATGGTGCCATGGGGAAACAGCTGTAACATCTGGAGAAGCCAAAGGCCAGACTGGGAAGGCTTGATTCAGCCCCAGGACCTGAAGTTTCCTATCTCTTGAATTTTTTAAAAAAGCACAATCTATATGAGTCAGCTTGTTTGCCATAACAATTCTGTTACCTGCACATTCTGGGTTGTCTTCATTAAAGTTGATTGCAAAATCATGGGATACCTGTGAAGCACCCCCCCCCCCCGAGAAAAATTAGGTACAATTGTAGTTCAGAAAAGTGGTTCAATCTCCCCCCAAATACAAATGAACAGTTTGAACAGGATACCTCTGTCCAGACATTCACTGGAAAAATTGTTTCAAAGCACATATTTATTTCTGTGTTTTCCTGTGTGGAATCTGTACTATATATAAAGCAGAATGTGACTGCCCTGTGTTGAGTTGCTGTAGTTTATCTTCTACTGATAAGAGATGGCTACAAAAATTAACAGCTAATATAATAATTGTTGTGTCCTCTGAATTCCCATTTTGAGGGAAGCCCATCCAGTGCATATGTAACCTTGACTTAAAATCAGGGGTTCCCAACATTTTCAACCCGGGGGCCAGGTCACGCTCTCTCAGTCAGCTTCGAGGGCCTGCACAATGGGGGTGGCCATTTTGTCCCAAGAGCTTCAAAGGGTTGGTCATTTTGTTTCTCAAATGCCCTTGGAGGGGTGGGGGCCCACATGAAATGACACCATGTGCCAGATCTGGCCCATGGGTCTTATGTTGGGAACCCCTGACTTAAATTATATAGAACCAAACTTAAGACTTCTATAAATGCTTCCAGGCAAAAATGTTAGCTTTATAATTAAGTACTCGCATATATCTTTCCATCTGTATGTTCCACTATGAGAAATGTGAACAAAATTTATCATTGAAATGACTATTTTGTCTGCTGAGTTTTTTAAAACTATGCCTAACAATTTGTTCCTTTTATCTTACATTTATTTTAAACCATGATAGATTTCTCTGTAATTGGAAAAAAGAGCATTTCAGTGGGCAATTGTTTGTTGCATGTATTCATTCACTGTGCTTAGCAAGACTGCTAAAACAGCATCATTCATTACGTGCTGTGTTTTTCCATTATAACTGCACATCTCTAGTCTAAACAATCTTAAAATGGTTAAAATCCTGCTGCTTAGTGTAGTAAGTTGCAAGTAGAGTAGGCCCACTGAATCAACTAAATGTAAGAGGAGTTGATTCATCAAGACCTCACCAACTCAATAAGCCAGAACAAGAGGTGGATGACAGAGATATCGATGGTAAAGAGCAGGGGTTCCCAAACTTTTTGGGCTGCAGGCCAGTCATGTGGTAGAGTGGGCCGGTCACCTGGTTTCTCCCACTGGAAGCGGAAGTAAAATATGCACGCACATGTGCATAACACTGCCGTAAATGCACCCGTGGCTGTCATAAATACGGTTATGAGAGCTGTGGGTCATTTACGGCAATACTTTGTGCATACACAGGAGCGTTTTACTTCTGCTTCTGGGAGTGGAGTGGGTGGTGCAGGCCAAATCCAGCCTGTGGGTTGCAGTTTGGGCACCCCTAGTAAAGAGGAAAGGCAGGTCCATTACTCTATTCTTTAAAGAGCCCACAGGTGTGATATGGGCCTTATTTTCTAGTCTATGTTCACAAAATCATATATATTTCTTCAGCACGATTTCTGTAGATACAAGGAAATCTTGGGTAATCAGACTTCCACAGTAAACTCATGTTTATCTTCCAGTGTCTAGTTGGGAAAAGCCCGTATTAGAACAAAAGGATGTTCAAAACTCATGGGAATACTATTTCTAAATAGTTTCACTCAAATTAACTAAATTGTCCATTCAATGCATCAAAATGTTTATTTCCTTCACAATTTATATACCACATTCTAGCGGAGCCAGTCCTTTTATCTTGTTCTTGAGCAACTGAACACCTTTGTCTTAGTTTCAATATATCCTGAAAACCAATTAATTGAAGTTATATAAAAGCTATCCTTTTCATATTTAGGTTGGATGTCTATGTTTCAAAAGTGCTGTTTTCTAAAACATATTTTTTTTCTCAACTGGGAGAAAATTGGTGGCATGGGCCCTCTGTAAATATCGTAATTTTATATGATAAATCAAAGGCCTTTGGCTTATCCCCATTGACAAAACATTGGTTTGGAATTTACAATTATGTGTTGTGTGGTCTAGTGGTCTCAGAATGAATTCTGCCACCCAGCTTTTCCAATAGCTGAGTCCTTCTTTATCACCAGCAGCAGTACTGTCTATAGCACTGTCTATACCTAAATTCTCTCTCCAACCCTCTACTGTGATATGTGACTCAAGAGAAAGAGGAAGATTCACCTGTACACCTACTTTATAATCCGGGGGTATCCTGGCTCCAAAACCGTAGACTGGAAACATTTTGTCACTATAGCGGAAACAAAAACAAGATGTTCTTTTTTCTTCTTTCCCCTGTTTTATACTGTTACAGTTGTACCTCGATTAAAGAGCATAATGCGTTCCACAGGACTGCTCTTTAAGCGAGTTTGCTCTTTAAGTGAAACACCATTGAAAGTGACCAATTGTGGTGGGGATTGTGAACCCCGATTTATTTGTTAAGCGAGTTTTTGGTTGGTTTTATTTGTTAAGTGAAGCGAACAGTCAGAGAAAATTCTTTAAGCGAGTTACTCTTTAAGCGAGGCGCTCTTTATGCGAAGTTTGACTGTATTCTTCTTTAAGTTACTGAGCCCCTTTCATTCCCCCCCACATAAACATCACAAAGCAAAAGAACATTAGTACAGTAAGATAAAACATGTCATCTATTCATTGTTCTTCAAATATTCTAAAAGTATTTATAAAGTCATACAAACAAACAAATACACTTTCTGTCCTTTTTACATTTTTAAAAACTATTTATTGAAGAACTGGAAGTACAAATATCATGAGACTACCACTTTTTGTTTTAGAATTCCTAAAGTTTTACAGGCATTGTATTCTGATTTATTCTAATTGCACTCATTTTCTTATGTTGTGAAGTATTTACATCAAATCTTAACAATGGAGGCAGGTTTTCCTGTTATCACCAAGTAACACATTCAAGATCAGTGACTTCTCACATATATACTGTACATGGTCTAATAAGGATAACAGGACTACTACAAGTTTATTGTGTAAAGCAATAGGAAAGATGATTACCATAAAGTGCTGACAAATTGTACTGTGAACTTATTTAATGTTCTGTTTGTATTGCTTCAATCCACCAATGCTATGACTTTACTGGTTGCACTTGTGTACGAGGGATTCCCAAGGAAGCTTTTATCATTTTTTTAAAAAATAGTCTTCTAGCACATTAACACTCCAAAAGCTTTATGGGATATATGTTTCTGAAAGTTTATTAGGTAAGGTAAAGGTCACCCTTGATCGAAAGCCAGTTGTATCTGATTCTAGGGTTCAGTGCTCATCTCTGTTTATAGCCAAAGCTGTCTGTGTTTGCAGACATTTCCGTGGACATGTGGCAGGCATGCCTAGACATCCGACTGTACAGAATGCTGTCTACCTTCCCACTGAAGTGGTACCTATTTGTCTACTTGCAATTTCTTGCTTGTGAACTGCTAGGTTGGCAGGAGCTGGGACAGAGATGGGAGCTCACTCTGTTATGCAGTACTCAGGTCTCGAACTGCTGACTTGCCAACCTTCCTGTCATCAAGTTCAACATCTTAACCACTAAGCCACCGTAGTCCCTTGAATGTTTATTACAATACAGTAATAATAATAAATATTACAAAATGAATAAATATTACAACACAGTGGAACCTCCAAAGCAATTTTCGCTGTAACAAACATCCTGGATAACTGATTAATTATGTTAACCAAGGCTCCATTGTACAATAAAATGTGGTAGTCTTTAAGGTGTCAGAAGGCAGTTTTTATTGTTCCTGCAAGAGACTACAGTGATTACAGCTCATGGTTCAATGGGAACATGAATCTTGTGAGTTCCAGTCCACTGCTTTACCCACTATATCACTCTGGTTCACTGTGACGGACATTGAGCATAATTGCCAATTAAGCCCCAGCTCTAATTTATTATTTTATTGCCACTATGGCAATATTACTGACCCACAAAATGGAACAACTGTCACAAATATGGCAGGCAGTTCTATAAACCATGTAAACCATCTGGTGTATCTCAGGATGAAACTAGTTGACCTATTAGATTTCTTTCAACTTCATGATTGTGTTAAGGATTGGGTGATGGGCAGCCTGATTGCAAACATGTTCACTGTAAAATCAGTCCTATTTCACTCAATTTCCTGTCAAGTAAACAGTATAGTGGTATGGGCAGTATTCACAAGATCAAATTGCTGGGATTTTTAAAAATCATAAACCATAAACATAATCTCTCACCCACTCTCAGGTTCCCAGTTCTCTCTGAATATAACTGCAATTCTCACAGGAGTTCGGGTGGTCACGGTGATTAGATTTTCCCAACAGAAACGTGACATTGTGTGCTGTCTTTGCATAGTAACATATTCACAGTGGTGGGACGTCAAAATTTTTACGACCCCACCGTGATGTCATCACAGTGGGTGGAGCTAACATCATGATGTCATGACATTGTGGGGGGAGCCAACGTCATGATGTTGTGGGCGGGGCCAAAGAAAAAATAAAACAAAACAAAATAAAAATAAGCACACACACACACACACACACACCCTTCAACCCACCCACCCACAACACAAACCCGTAAATAAATTAAATGAATAAATAAATAAAATATACATTAAAATACACCCACGCACCCAAACACCCAAACACAAATCAACCAGAGCTTTTAAACCAGAGCTTAAAGTTTATTCTGGCTAATCTTTCTCACACTAGGTCAGATGAAAGGAACTACAGAATGAACTCACCACAAGATGGCTTCATTTTGGCACTTAACTTTTCAACAGTTAAAGAAGTTAGCTACTAAGTCTTTGCCTAACCAGTTCTCTAGGATAATATGCCTTAATGTAAATGTAAAACAGCTGTACCTCCCTAAGGGTTCTCCAATTGGAACAGCAATTGGAACAGCACAGGCGTAGCTTATTGATGAGGTAACTCCAAGACTTTGCTTAAAAAACCCAAGCCAGGCCACCATGCCTTTTTAGGAACTGTGGTAGTATGTCAATATAGGTAAAGGTATTAAATACACATTAAAATACACACAGACGCACCACATCCAAAGGTGAGTCACTTACCCTGGGGAGCAGGCTATAGGGAGCTTCAGGCTAGCAGCTTCTCTTCCTCCTCCCTGCTTGGGAGGACAGCAAGGAGGCCGTGCATACGCGCCAAGCACTGTAGGCATGCATGCACACCAAGTGCTTGGCATGCATGTGCAGTGAAAAGTTAAGCCCCCAAGGTGGTTCTCCCCCAAAGCTGCTACCGGTTCTCCGGGACACTGGGAAAAGTTACTACCAGTTCTAGTGAACTGGTGCGAACCTGTTACATCCCATCACTGCAAATTCACCTCTTTATTTTTTACTCTCTTTGGTAAAGTGGCTATAGTGATTGAATTTACCACTACATTGCTGTACAGTACTTGTAGAACTCCATGTCCAGTGGTTTCAACAAGATCAATTCCAGATGGCAAAGGATGATGACATGACAATGCAAGAACATTCACATCTTTTACTTTCAAGCCATAAACATTAATGTTACACACTATAAATGTACAGTTGTACCTCGCTTAAACAGCATAATGCATTCCACAGGATTGCTCTTTAAGTGAGTTTGTTCTTTAAGCGAAACACCATTGTAAGTGACCAATTGTGACTTCTGGTGGGGGGATTGCGAACCCCAATTTATTTGTTAAGCGAGTTTTTGATTGGTTTTATTTGTTAAGCGAAGTGAACATTCAGAGAAAATTCTGCCCTTTAAGCAAGTTACTCTTTAAGCAAGGCGCTCTTTATGCGAAGTTTGACTGTACTGATTCCTACACAATGAATTTTCTACATAAACCATGACAAATACTGCACATATCCCTTCTTTGTGAAAGTGTGTTGATGATCAGTGTCAGCAGTAAGGACTAAAATCTTTTGTGTTATAAAAAGGCTTTTTTTTAAAAAAAAGTGTGCCAAAAACAATGATGGCAGTCTAATTTTATGCTAATTGCCTGCTGATTGCCTTCTCTTTGAATAAATGCTTGGAAGCCCTGTTTAATCATCAGGAATTCAGAGGCAAAAATATTTAAGAGACTGCAGGAACTCAAAACAAAAGAAGTCTCAAAATTGCTGAAAGCTCTGTTCTACAACAGAGGAATCAGAAGTAGATTTAGAACAGAAATACTGTAGACTTATCCTGAACACAGCTTAAAAATAAATAGTAGGCAGAAAGTTTCCAGGTACACATGAAGTGTGATTCTGAACTCTGTCTTCTATAATAGCTATAATAAAATGAATTCTAAAAGAGTTCACGGACCCTGCCATTTGTTAAATTCTAACAAATGTTGTTCATGTTTTCTATCCTGTTCTATTCTGCTCTCGTTCAGTTTCAAAAATTTGAGCAGCAACAAGTCATCCAATTCTTGCTGACAATGAGTTCCTGGCAAATCGCAGGCTACTGCGTCCTTGACTTCCAATGTTTTTCATTATTATGTGAGTTATTATGAACAGATACAAGCAAGAGTTTCAGTTGCTGGCTAGTTTAATAATATTTTAGCCTCCTCGAAGATTGCAGTATTTTTTAACCACCATCGGGTGTAGCCTGGTAATGGTAACCTTGTGTTGCCAGCTAATCTTTCTCACACTGGGTCAGGGCGTCAGGCAAAAGGAACTGCAGAATGAACTTACCAAAAGGTGCCTTCATTTTGGCAGTTTCACATCTGGCCTAGACATGGAAGAAGAAATGACCAATGTGTCTTCTTCCTCACTATTTCATACTCGTCCTAGGAGTTCCTAGTCAAATGGAGATTTGAACCTAAATTGCCCCAGTAATCTCTCTGAGTCACTATTTTAGCCTTTGGAAAACAGAAATGCATTTTTTAAAGCCAGAACAATAGTTCTGTTTCAGAGATAATTTTTTTCTGCTCCAACTTGTAATCACATGATTTGAAAAAACTCAAAATAGAGACATTGCACCATCATAACCTTAGTATGTGTGTCAACGTAAGTGTCAAAACATTGACATGGCATATGTAGCCACCACTAATGTCTGTTTCACTCAGATAAGATTATTGCAGACACCCCATCCCTGCTTGTCTACACCAGGAGAGCAAAAGTCATTACCACCAAGCCAAAGCATCAATCAAAGCTCAATTGCCCATGCAATGTGATATGACAGATACTCAACCACCTCCCACCCATTTCCCCCCCTGCAACCAGGAAATGAAAAAAACATTTATGGTAATTTAAGTCCTGATTCAGATGGGTTACATATAACTTGGTGTCTCGGATTCTCTTTAGGCATCATAGGTCAGAGTCGGATAATAATGAAGGCGAAGCAGTCTGATCTCCTAGACCAGGGGTGCCCAAACTGCTTCTGCTTCCAGGAGCAAAGAGGGCTTAGTAGGCTGGATGAATTGGTGTCAGGGGCCAGATCCGGCCCATGGGCCATAGTGACCAGCTCACTGAACCACGTGACTGGCACACAACCTGAAAATTTTGGGCACCCTTGTCCTAGACCAGTGATGGCCAACCTTGGCTCTCCAGATGTTCTTGAACATCAATTCCCAAAAGCCCTGATCAGCTGGTGTGTTGACCTGGGCTTCTGGGAACTGAAGTCCAAGAACATCTGGAGTGCCAAGGTTGGCCACCACTCGCCTAGATATTGCCACCTAATTCACACTCCACTACTATTTACATCCAGTTCTTCTGAATCCTATTTGTCTGCCACTATGTCGTGCCACAGTTGGTGGGCCAGTTGGCTTGGTTAATGCAAGGGCTCTCCAGTATTGTGGACACAGTAGGCATGATCAACAGTCCTATGTAGCCCAGGAGGTACACATGCTGTACTGGGAAGTCAAAATCCAGATATTAAAGAACCTCTCAAATAACTGGCCTCATAATGTATGGAAGCTTTGGCGTGCACAACCAATTGCACATCTGTGCAATTAAATAAAGCACATCTGTGAACCTAAAAAAACTGCAGTGAAGTAGTAGGTATACAGTGAGGATTTTTTTTTTACAAGATCATAAGATGAATGTTTAAAAAACAAAGATTAAAAGAATGAACCCACTCTAATTACTGCTCTGTCAATTTTATTTTTTGAAACAAATTGCTCCTGAAGTGCCTTGGGGAAGGGATATCTGCTGACTATGAAGAAACATGTGCCTACAAATTATATTTTTAAGTGCACAGAGATGGAAAGTGCAAGTCTGCTACCTACATGAAGAATAATTAATGAACATAGGGAATATGCATACCCTGAAGGTAACTTTTGAAAGGCATCCACTAATGAATTAACTAACAAAGCTTGATCTACATACGATTCCTATGAATTTCACTGATGAGCATTACATGAGGCTGCTTGAGCAAACACAAAAACAAAGCAAAACTTACACTACAACAAGCTAATTTCCCTGCCTAGCTTCACTACACAAATTCTCAACTGTGTAGGGTTTCTTCTGACTTTATGACCCCTGGCATGTCTAAAACCTGCAAGTCAGAAACCTTAGTTTAACCTAGTCATTTTAAAATAATAACACTTTGCAAATAAGGATCAGTTCAAATAACGCCTTAATTAAATCAATTCTCATATCCAAACAAGTAAAACAGGGTTAATTCCTGGTTGCGGTCTAACTCAAGCTATTTATTTATTTATTTATTTATTTATTTATTAATCATATTTCTATGCCACCCTCCTCGCCAAAGACTCAGGGTGGCTAACAATAGTAAAAAATCATCATCAATAAAACCAAAAATAAAATACCCACCCATCTAAGAAGAGTTAAAAGTTAAAGATTAAAAGGGGAAAAGATTTTTAAAAACCATATAAACTAAGCTTGCAATTGGGGGAAAATGGTATTATATATTGGCAATAAAAACTTTGCAATTGCCATCTTGGGGTACACAGAAAGAGCTTTCTTGAAGATTGTGGTATTTTTTAACCACAACCGGGCATACCCTGTTAACGGCCATCTTGTGTTGCCGGCTAATCTTTCTCATATACATGTTGATACTTTCCCTCCCCCCTCCTGTTCTGAGGGGGTGGAAATAAGATTTCACTAGTGATGTCTGGCCAGGTTATCCTGCTAGGATAACAGAGTAGACCATACTGCCAGTGACTCAACGCTGAGTGTCAGGTGGAAGTTAACTAACCTAACAACCCTGAGGACTAATGGTTTGGGTGTCTACATTCACAGGGAAGGGTGATGGTCCTCAAGTGGATTAGATCCCACTTGAATCCATCTTGGTTGAGGGAAGCAGCTTCATCAACACTGACCTAGGGATGAGGAGGCTGTGCATGCTAAAAGGGCTCAGGACCAGAAAGTGACTCATGGAACTGTATCAGTGGTATGAATGTCAATGCTGCAATATAGAAGGCAGATGAAAGGGCGCTGCATTATATTCTCAGGAGAGTCTTCATGGCTGATCACCATGAGGATCACCAATATTCAAATTTGGACATGGCAGAAGAAGAAGTGATGGCAAACCTTGACACTCCAGATGATCTGGAAATTCAATTCCCAGAACCCCTGATCAGCAGGAGTGCTGACTTGGGCTTCTGGTAATTGGAGTCCAAGAACATCTGGGGTGCTAAGGTTCACCATCACTGTTTCAGAATGTCTTTATGGACTTTGATGAAACTGAGACTCAAATAGTACAAAGCTTCAATGTGTATCCACTTTGTAGGGAATTAACAGCTGTGTGATATCATGTACAAGTGTATGGAGGGGATGTGTGAACATTTTTAATCCTGAGCTAGCACCAGCATATGATCTATTCGTGAATTAAATGAACCAAATGAGAGCTTTGAAAAGTTGTAATATGTGCAGTTAATTCCTTTTTGAAATATATATTACATATTGTACAACTGTAAAACAACCATTCCTTTCATAGTAAAACTGCATCTGGTTTTAGTTACTCTGGTAGTTACAGATCTCCCTTCTCAGTTATTGTTATATTTACAAGTTTAAAGTCTCACTGCTTATTCATGTTTTCTACCAGAAGCCAATAACTTGTGTGCTTCTGAATGCTGATGTTTTCACACATTGTCAAGTCGCCTCCGATTTATGGCAACCCTATGAATGAGAGGTCTCTAAAATGTTCTGTCCTCAACATCCCTGCTCATCTTCTGCAAGTTACAGTTTGTGGCATTCCTTAGGGAATCAATCCAACTTCAGTTCTCCTTCTGAATACAGAATATTTTAGTTACTTTTCAATAATGAGAAAGCAAAGTGTTACCTTACTACTTGTATCCTTGATTGTAATTATCTACCTTGGAGGTCTTGGTGCTGAAACTATTTCTTAAAAGTACATTTCAAAATTTGGATTTATGACATCATGCAATTCTGTCATCCTACTTCAGGATTTCTCAACCTTTTTTGGGCGGAGGCTGGATTACTCCCCTCAGAATGACTTCACGGGCCAGTCACGTGTTTCCGCGTGAGTTCTTGCACGATTTCGGTGGGTTCTTGCACAATTTTTGGTCAGAACTTGCATGATTTCATGCGGGAACTCACCAAAATCATGTGAGAACTTGCCGAAATTGTGTGAGAACTCACTGAAATTGTGCGAGACTCACCAAAATCACTCAAGAATGCAAAAAACGCATGTTTTCACATGAGAACTTGCTGTAAACGCACAGTTTTGCTGGTTTTGTGTGTTCCCATGTGGTGGCGTGTCAGGAACGAGGAGGGCATCGGGGGACAGATGAAAAGGCTTTGGGGGCTCGGGCTGGCCCATGGGCCAGAGGTTGAGAATGCCTGTCCTAGTTCATGGAAAACTTAGTGCAAATTGGGAAAGAAAAAGAAATAATTTTTGAATGACATTTTAGGGTTCTCTATTCAACTGCTTTAACGCGCAAACACACACCGTGATCATCATCATCATCATTATCATCATCATCATTATCATCATCATCATGTAAAAATCTAATTTTAGTAAAACTTACAATAAGCCCCCAGAAATCAATGGCTAAAATTTCAATCATAATTAAAATTGCCAACAACATTACTGGTACTATTATTCTTATTACCAGTGATTTTGTATGTATACTGTTTAACGCGGATTAATTGCTGCTCTCTTTTTTTACATTTTGTGAGTTACCTTTGAGCCATTAGCTACAAACAACTACAGTCAAACCTCGCATAAAGAGCGCCTCGCTTAAAGAGCAGAATTTTCTCTGAATGTTCGCTTCGCTTAACAAATAAAACCAACCAAAAACTCGCTAACAAATAAATCGAGGTTTGCAATCCCCCCACAATTGGTCATTTACAATGGTGTTTCGCTTAAAGAGCAAACTCGCTTAAAGAGCAATCCGGTGGAACGCATTATGCTCTTTAAGTGAGGTATAACTGTATTTTAAAAGCTACACTAAATACCTACTGTTAAATCTTGAATTAGAACAGAATGAATGTTTCCATTCTATCTCATTCTATCCAGTGCAATCCTCTGCAGGTCTACCCATTGAGCTCAAAGGGATTCATCCTCAAATACAGAATCACAGCCCCCTCCTCCTGCGCCCACACCAATGGCCAGGGAAGAAGCAGCCAGGGCAGGATGAGGACTTCACCGCCCTTCCCCCTGCGCCCACACCAACCTATTGTATTGTATTGTAATGTAATGTATTGTTTGTAAGCTGCCCTGAGTCACTACAGTGAGTGGGCAGCAATATAAATTTGAAGTAACAAATAAATAAATAAGTTTTTCCAGCTAGCATGGTTGCAGATGTGAGCAAACAATCTAAACAAGTAAACAAGCAAGCAAACAAACACACCACTTTCTAAAACAAGTTGAAATAAATGGAACCATATATGATGCAACACATCATTGGGGAGAATATACACATGAAATTCTTGGCAAATTATAAATTGGCAAATTATCATAATCAGGGCCACATTTGCCATATAATTTTCAGTGAAACATTATTTGCTGTAAATGTTTATGGACAAAAACTGAAAAGACTGATTAAGATTGCAAGTTTAAGCACATATATTTGGGAGTAAGTCCCATTGAACTTAATACAACTTACTTCTAAACTGACCTTTGTGGTACCACTCAACAATTCTTTTTAATGAGCCATTTTATAGATATTCCCAGACAAACTGATATTACTGTTAAGACTATTGACAGCAACGTTGACTGCTATGTTCTACTATTTGTATATTCTTGTACCATTTGGAGAAAAGGATGGATTCCTGGCAGTAGCTCAAAATATTATATGAGAAATTTGAAAAGAAAGATGGGCAGTTCTTTAGAAAATGCATTGTCATGAGAGTACAGGAAATTTCCTTATTATGAAGGCATTCAGGATTCCTTCCCTGCTTCGAAACATTTTTCTTTGTTTCATGAGTTCTAAACAGGTAAAATATCCTTTTGATTGAAATTGTAATTCCTAGAACCATAATGAGAAATAGCACCACATGATTCTGTGGACAAAGGATGGCTAAAAGTACTCAATACAATCACTTCTTACCTAAGCTCTTTGCTGCTTCATGCATAATTGCCATTTCTCCAAGGATTCCATTCCCTTTTGTACAGGTTCCATTTATGCTACTCTAGCAAGTGTTCTACTCAATTCCTTCACTTGCCTTTCAAAGCAGGTTTCATTACCATGCAAATTGCAATCTTTTGAAACCACCTAATTACCACAACCCATAGTGCAACACATAGAAAACAACAGGGAAACTCCTTAAAAATGATTCAGAAGCATAATCATCATCAGACTGACAAAACAGTGACTGATACTTTGACAAAGATAATTGTCTCTGTTAAGTATGCTCATGCTGTCCCATATGATGGATTCTACCACATGTTTTAGGATCACATGGGAAATAACACCAAATAAAGAGGTAATCCTGGTTGATATGAGGCTCAAATCAATGAGGTTTGGCTTATATATACTGCTCAGGAAGTCAGTGTATTTTATTTATTTATTAGTTCAAATTTATATTGCCGCCCACTCACCATATATATATAGAAAGAATATATTGAAGAAAGTGGTTTGTCTTGACCAGGGATTCTCAACCTGTGGCCCATGTGGTGGAGGAAGAGCAAAATGGTCGTCCGGCCCCTGAAGCTGTCTGAGGGAGCTGACCTGGCCCCCGGCTTAAAAAGGTTGAGAGCTCCTGGTCTAGCCATAACAGACTATTTGAAGGTCTGTTATATAGTTCCCTCATGGTACGTCAAAAACTGACTGTATCATGAAAATAGGATTTGAATTCCAGCAAAGAAGTACTTGGGTTAAGGCTGAATGAATAATTCTGGATATACTGTATAGTGCTTCAACTGTTCCAGTTTCAGCTCAGAAACACTGAATTATGTGCATATGCATCTACTATATACAATAGTCAGGCAGATATATATGCATATATTTTAAATTTCCAATCAAATCTTTATTACGGTCCAAGACCAGCATAGAACAGCAAAGGGAACAGAAGTTAAAATGGGGGAACTAAAATATATCAAGGGACAAAAGATAAAATGAGGGGGCTTAAAAAGGAGCATTTCTGCCCAGTGTTAAGGAGGAGTAAAATTAGTACATAGGTCACTAATATTGCAGTTGTTATCAGCCTATGCTGTGGTGCAAGTATATTATTTGGTTGAAGGTCCTGCCAGGATTGTTCTTCTGATTTTACATGCTGCAGCACAGAATCTGGCAGTGTTGTGGGTGAAGGTGGGTCTTTCATCAGATAGCAGCCAGTGGGTGTATGTGCTGCTTGTCCAGCCAGGATACTTGCAGAGCAGTGGAGATATGAACTTGTTCCGGATGTCTCTATAGAAAGGGCGGTTGCATAGAATGTGTTCTGTGGTTTCAATTTCTCCAGAGTCACAGGGGCATAGTCTCTCTGACATTGGTGTCCTTTGGAACTTTCTTTTGAGAACTGCAGAAGGGAGAGCCTGGCAGCCAGCTAGGGTAAATGCCCTCCCAATGACTTGGTTCTCAAGTTGAAGCAGATATGGGGCCAGGGCAACAATGGTTGATGTGACAAAGGAAAGAAAGGTATGACCAGTCCAGAGATTTCAAGGCAATATTAAATAGGTGGAGGGTTTAAAATTCAAATGTTTGAACTCTATTGAAAAAACCTTTAATTTGTAATTAAAGTCTCAATAGTCCCTATACAATCTTATCTAAATGTTATTGAAAATTCTATATACAATCTATTGATGTCAGAACTCATTAAGCTTTTCAGAATATCAAACATAGTATTGTACCATGGCTATCAGCCTCCAATGTTTACCATACTACTTCCATATGATCAAAAAATACTCTAAAATAAATACAGTGATGTTTTACCTGTCATAGTCTTGGCATATCTCTCCAACAGCGACCAGTGCCTTTAAGTATTCATTTGGCTGGTAAGGATGGATGTAGTGAAGAGAACAACTGTTTCGGGGATCACCATTTGAAGCTGTAAAATCTATAGCTACCTGGGAGAGGGGAGGAGGAAGAAAAGAAGAACAGTATTAGGTCCTCTACCATGTGCTTCAATTTTCTTACATCATAAGACTGGTGAAAATACACTTAGAAACTAAGAGCGAAAATAATTGGTTGCACAGTCCCATTGTTGGCGGTTGCAACTCGATCATACTTTTTATCCTGCGTCAGGGGACCCTGAGGCCTTGTCTTGGAGGCCATGAAGTGACCCACACACTATAATCTTGGAGCCATCTCCTACAGCACACATGAAATGAGACATGCAGGATTTAACTCTAGGACTGCAATGGACTCCTGCAGCCTTGAGGATATGGACAGTGTGCGCCTTCACAGCCAGCCTATCTGACATGGCCTTTTCCACCTCCATGACTATTGGGATTCAGAGTTCCTCCACTCATTTGCCATTGGGTACAATATGATGCACAATATGATGTATAATGCACATTAGACACAAAAGGTTGGTATATGTGGTCATTGTCATGGGATAGAAATTGGGCCTGTGGCTAGAATAATAATGTGGATTTCTTTGTGCTGTTCACTGAAGGGAGGTGGCAGTGTTGCATTTGATGGGTCATTGCTAGGCAGGAATTGCTTAGTAGACTAAACATTCTAACCCTTGTGTTCTTGGAGAAATTAAACTTAAAGTTTGATAGACATGTGATACTATATAGTGATTGGCTAGACTTCTTCAATGGAAGGCCCAAAGGGTGGAGTTTGTGGGAGGAGATAAACAGGAAGGGAGAATGGTCCCTTTTGCTCTTTTGCTGTTTAAGTAGTTCTTTGGGGGTGCTTTGAAACCAAGCAATCATGTAATCTTTTAAGAGAGAGGGAGGGCCTTGGGCTTCCACACATAGTCAGGTTTTCATTGTTTTCAATGTGTTTTCTGAACGAAATTTGCTTTATTTGCCTAGAATTGTTTTGCTTCCTGAACTTAAGAAATCTGTAACCTACTTTTTCCTACAATATACTTTTAAAAGACATGGAGATAACTGGAATTGTTTAATTTCTATGCACTATCTATATAACAGCCTGATTCAGGTCAGGATTTGTACAAAGGCTAACTTAAATCCTGAATTGCTTAGCTGAAGGCCATCAATTCAGGTGTGGCCCCACTTATGTGTAGACCAAGGTTCTACTCGGGAGCAATGGGTCCGTTATATGGTGGCAGCTTGAGATAAGAGATAAGAGAATTACCACACTGTGAGGAGAAGATTTTGGAAGCTGTCATTGTCTTGTGACCACCTTCACATACACGCTAGGGTTCGGTGCTCATAACCAAAGAGCCAGTGCTGTCTGCTTCTGCAGACGTTTCCATGGACATGTGGCAGGCGTAACTAGACACAGGAGTGTCTAGTTTACCTTCCCACTGAAGTGGTCCCTATTTATCTACTTGCAATTTCTTGCTTTCAAACTGCTAGGTTGTCAGGAGCTCGGACAGAGATGGGTGCTCATTCTGTCGCACAGCAATTGAGTCTTGAATTGCTGACCTGCTGACCTTCCAGTCATCAAGTTCAGCATCTTAACCACTAAGCCACCGCAGTCCTTCTATGTGGAAGAGTAGTTTTATTTACATTCATTCAGAGAGGGTTAAAGGTTTATCGGTTTTGACTACCCGAGGGTACAGGACTGAAAGCACAGCAGTTGTGAGAATTCAAAGCAACAACTTTCAATAATTACAGCATTAACTTCCAATAACCCAATACATTCTATAGGCTAAAAACCTAGTCTTCTATAGAATGGACAAATAGCTTTACAATTCACATTCACCAGCAACTTAGAACCTCTTGCTAGTTCTTTCTTCGCAAGAAATGGCAAGATTGGGCCTACCTGCTAAGTCACATTCTAATCCCTTTTACAACAAAGCCCTATCTGACAATGAAACTGTTGTACCCAGCCAACCATTTTGTCTACCTTCTCCTGTTTGGTCATGTCCTTGTTTAATGGTGAATGGCTGAAAGGCGTCTCTAAGAGGCTTATCTTTCCTTTGGATGTCGAACAAGACCTTATACCGTATTTGTTCCTATGTTTCTAACAGCAAGTACAGTACTTGAATTATGGGGGAAATGGTTGCTTTAAAAAAATCCACAAGCTCTCTCTCTCTCTTCCCAATATTACACCCACCCCAGTCTTCTAAAAGGAGTAACCCAAATGGCCATAAAAAGGTAAAGGGGCAAAGCACTGGACATGGGTGGGTTTGGATAGGAAGCTTGATTTTTAAAAGAAGTCCAGAGGCAGAGATTAGACTACCTCCTTAGATAAGTTTATAGCTATTGAGGCAAGAGAGACTAGAGCCAGTGATGGAAAACCTTGGCACTCCAGGTGTTCTTGAACTTCAATTCCCAGAAGTCCTGATCAGCAGGAGTGCTGACTTGGCATCACTGCTTGACAAGATCAGCTGAGGGATTAATGAGTATCATAAACCACACCGCATCTTACTAAAATAAGACCTAAAGAGGAACATTACAAAAGGCCAGAGAACCATCCTGCCAAAAAAAATCATACCGGTTTAAACATTACTTGGGTTTTCAGGAGATTTTCAAATCAAAACACCAATTCTTTCCTATCTCACTATAAATCCATAAATTTAAATGCATATGTGTTTCTGAAAGAACTTACCACAGAAAAACAAATGAAATGTAACATCTCTTCCAATTATATTACAATGTTTATTTGCCTAATTATAAGTTCTAAGCAATCAGAATTTAATTTAATCCCTTACACTCAGATGCTTTCAGGTCCACACATCTGTCTAGTGTAAAATCACTGCTAAATTAAAATGTTCTACACAGTATAGAAAACTGCAAACCCTGGGCAGTGTCAAGTGCCTATGTTCATTTCATCCTGTTTAAACTTTATAATTACTGTAACACTAATAATTGTTAGGGCAGTTTCCATAGCCAAGTAATTTTATAAGTTAATTAACTGTTCTTCACTTCTTTTTACAGATGGAAGATAGCTCAAAGGTTAGCCAGAAAGCAAAATTCACATTTGAGCTCTGAACAGATGTTGGTATATAGTACCCTCATATATAGAGGCAGATGGGATGGGAAGGATGAGAAACATCTGGTGAATATAAAGAAAAGCTTTAGGTAACCTTTTGGCACTCGTATTTTCTCCTTTTAGAAAATTCTTAATGTTTTCTAGATCACTGAATATTGTGTTCTCATGGAATCTGCTTGGTGAACTACAACAAAAAGATGAGACAAACTAGATGAGACTGCATACATTGAAATAATAAACATAGAATGCATTTGATAGCATGAAGGGTAAAAGTTGTGGACTATGTGAACAACTTTCCAGTTGATTCTCTTCCTCCAAATTGTTACATAGGGAAATGTGAACTGGATGTAATGGTTGGAATGTAGGTCTGGAACTGGACAGGCCCATGTTCTGGTCCTCACTAAGTTATAAAACCAACTAGGTTGTCTTAAGCTGGAGCCCCCTCCCCTCATTTCTTCAACAACAAACTTACCAGTCCACTGTCATGTAGCTGGAAATGTGGTAATATATATTCATTAGCAGACTTGTTACAGAAATGGAGTTTTTATTTATTTATTTAGATTTATTATCCCGCCCCAATCAGGCGAACCCGACTCTATGCTGTATATATATTTATTATCTCTATCTCTCCATCTAGAAAGACAGACAGAGATAGAGATAGATATAACACAAAGGCTGCCAGCCTTTTGAGGTCAGGGGCTGGGTCATGCTCCCTTACACAGCTGTAAATGAGTCCGCAGCTGTTGTAAATACATTTAGGTAAAGGTAAATGTTTCTCTTGTTCAAAAGCCAGCCATATCTGACTCTAGGGTTCAGTGCTCATCTCTGTTTCAAAGCTGAAGAGCCAGCACTGTCTGCTTCTGCAAATGTTTCTGTGGTTATGTGGCAGGCATGACTAGACACCAGACCACATGGAACACTGTTACCTTCCCACTGAAGTGGTCCCTGTTTATCTATTTGCAATTTCTTGCTTTTGAACTGCTAGGTTGGCAGGAGCTGGGACAGAGATGGGAACTCATTCCATCCTGTATTATTATTATTATTATTATTATTATTATTATTATTATTATTATTATTATTATTATTATTATTATTATTATTAGTAGTAGTAGTAGTAGTAGTAGTAGTAGTAGTAGTAGTAGTAGTAGTAGTAGTAGTAGCATTATTAGTATTAGCATTATTAGTCATACTTATCAACCACTCTCCTCACCAAGGTGACCGAGGGTGGCTCACAATTCATTAAAAAAACAACACAATAAAACACTTAAAAACATTCCTAAAAAACCCTCAATTTAAAACTTTAAAAGTACTTGGGAATCGAACTGCTGACCTTCCACCTCCCAATCAGTGTCTTAGCCACTTGAGCCATAAATGAGTCCGTGGCCGATTTTGGCCGTGGCGGTGGCAGTTGGAGTGAGGGTGGTAGTTTTATTTGAGATTCTTGCCATAAACTTAATTTTGCCTGTAATTTACTTGCATACTGCTTTTTATTCACTCATGTGTCATTTACATATACACTTTATTGTTATTTTATAGTGTTTTATTTATGGTTTTATTTTCCTCGCTGCTTTGAGAGTTGGCCTTGGCAAGCAGCAAATAAGACTATAGATAGAATGAATAAACAGACTGGCTTTGTGAGAATTTAGAAAAGAATGTAGGAAGCCTTTGAGAATGATATTACAAAGTTTATTTCCCTCTCTTCTGCCTTAAACACCCACTGGTTTCTCAGCACAAACCAATTTGTTTTAACTAGGGATTTTCCTTGCTGAAGCAAATGGCTGAAACAAGCACTACACTTCAAAGATCCTTCTGTGTTTTAAAACAGCCTCATTAAACTGTGAGAATGAGGTGAAGGTTACTTTGCCAGTGACTAGAAGTGGATAAGGCAGCAGCATTTCATATTTTCTTCATCTTGTAAAACCAAAGGATGGTGACTTGATTTTAGACCTACAGAACATTTTCTAATCTTTGGCCATTTGTAATGAAAAAGCAAGAAGTTATGCATTTGAGAATGTCCAAAGTTAACCATGTGGGTTAAGTGTAGTTTTGCTCCTTTAAAAAAAGTCCTGTTTAATTTCCAACAGGGTCTTCAGCAGGTGTAGCCTGTGGAGCTCTAAAACGGTGATGGTGGACCTTTTAGAGACCGAGTGCCCAAACTGCAACCCCAAACTCACTATATATCGCAAAGTGCCAACACAGCAGCAGAGGAGGAAGGAAATGCTCCCATTGGGCTGCTGGGCAGAGGGGTGGGGTGAACTCTGTGCTGGGGGGAGGGAGCACTCCCATTGGGCTGCTGGGCAGAGGGGCGGGGCAAACTCTGTGCTGGGGTGACTGCGTGGGTGCCAACAGAGAGGGCTCTGAGTGCCATCTCTGGCACATGTGCCATAGGTTTGCCACAACTTCTCTAAAAGGCCACTAGGCCTGGGTGGTATGCCACTCATCTGGAAGGAGACAGCTGCAGCCACCACATCCACCCAGTTACAGGGAGAAAGAAGTTCTCTATAAGAATAAGATAGGAGAGCATAACGAAAAAGAGCTTGGTGATGCCAAGAAGAAGGTACTTGGAGTATAGAGTCAACTTGGCTTTGAAGTTGAGTAAATTCACTCAGGGAGGAGGATCGGACTTGGAACCACTAAGGAGCCCAAAGTCCACTTAAGCTACAGCAGTATTATTCAGAATAGACAGCTTTTTGTTCTTTACTATGGAGAAAAACCTGTATGTGAATATTCCTAAATGATTAATGGTCTTCTCTTATGTTAAAGATTAATAAACAGCTTTTTGTTTTATAATACAAAGTTTGTTTGCTTGAGTGGGGATGTAAGGCAAGAGTAAACTAAACCCATGCTACTAATCAGTTACAATCTCCATATTTTGGCAAGGCTCTCTATAGAAGAGAGGACGACATGCTAGCTATCACCTATTTAGGGGTTCCAAAGTTGAGCCTGCCAGTAAATGAGGCTAGAGAAGGAACCTGGAGAGGCCTGTGGCAAGGCTAATAGTAAGCTGGTATTGTCATAGCATTTAAGCCAAAGGTTGGAAAGAGGTGTTTGTGGACTACAATTCCCAGAACCCCCCAAGTAACATCACCACCTATGAGCTATAGCTCTATTTTTTCTTGCATACTCTGTTCAAAGACAACCTATCTTTCCCTTGAACAGAATTAGCAGTTTCAATTTCTCTCTTGTTTATTTCCATTGCAGTTATGATTTTTTATTTATTTATTTATTTATTTATTGAATTTATTACCCCGCCCCACTCGGGAGAACCCGACTCTGGGCGGCTTACATCGTCATAAAACAGAGGTAAAAGATAAAAACATATAAAATCATGAAGTCTAAAAGATTATCTAAAATTATTTGAAGTAAAAACAGTGCAGTAAAAACAGTGCAGTGCAGTGCAGTAAAAAATGATTGCAATGCAAAAACATGCCATACGAATCCATACCACTAAGAGCAGTTTAAGTGAAGAGATTATTTAATTTAAGCTGCTCATTCTGACCCTCTGCGACCCCATGGACCACTGTCCTCCACCATCCTCCTCAACTCACTCAGCTCTGTGCCCATTGTGTCTACAATACCATCTAGCCATCTCATTTTGGGCTGCCCCTTCTTCTTTTGCCCTCCACCCTTTCCAGCATCAAGGCTTTATCAAGTGAATCCTCTCTTCTCATTTGATGTCCAAAGTACTTTAGCTTCATCTTCATTATTTGACCTTCTAAGGAGCAGTCAGGTTTGATTTCTTCTAAAATTGACCTATTTGTTCTCCTCACTGTCCAGGGGACTCTCAAAACTCTCCTCCAACACCACATCTCAAAGGCATCTATTCTTCTGCGCTCAGCTTTCCTTATGGTCCAGCTCTCACAACCATACATTGCCACCTGGAATACCATTGCTTTGACTAGACGAATTTTTGTTTGCAATGTGATGTCTCTACTTTTCACTATGTTCCCCAGGTTTCTCATCGCTTGCCTCCCAAGAATCAGTCACCTTTTTATTTCATGGCTGCAATCACCATCTACAGTGAGCTTTGATTCTAAGAAAGTAAAATCTGTCACTGCTTCTACTTCTTCCCCATCTATTTTCTAGGGACTGAGAGGGCCTGTTGCCATTATCTTGGTTTTCTTGATATTAAGTCTCAAGCCAGCTTTTGCACTTTCTTCTTTCAACCTAATCAGGAGCTTTTTAAAGTCCTCCTCACTTTCTGCTCATACAATGGTATCATACATGTTTCCCCACTTTTGGTTTTTTGGACTTCAATTCCCAGAAGCCTAAGGCAATTCCCCAAAGCACTGATCAGCCAATGTACTGACTTAGGCTTCTGGGAATTAAAGTCTGAAAACCAAAGGTTGGGAAGCACTGGTCTAGAATCTGTTTAAAACAACCCACATTTAACTTTTGTTTCATAGCATCCTGTCCTCAAAGGCACCAGGGGTTTCGTAAGAATAGTTACAAAAATACTATTTTCTATTTATTTATCAAGATACATTCTTTGCAGGCAAAAATGCTTCTAAAGTCATGCAGAACATCTTCAGCATGTACAGCATAACACTACAGACCCTCTCATTAGCTCTCCAAATTAGCAGGTACATTGTACCATAGCTTTTTGTTCACAAACCCATGTTTACATTCTTAGCTTCCTCCCCTATCAACTGGCCTTTCGCATCACAGCTGCATCGCATTGTCTATGCCCTGCTTGAACTCAATGGAAGCATAATTAATTTGAAAACAAAAAGAGAATGGGTTGACTTCAAGCCATCTTCAAGAACACTGCACCTGATTTTACAGAAATGCTATCAGGACAAAAGCTGGCCCTAAAATGAATGTACAGATCCTTCCAACTAATACTCCCTTTTTGAGTGTTACGTGTATGTATTGCCACACTTTTTCAATAATAACCTGTTCGAAAAATAATAGCTGTTTGCGACAGATTGCACAATGAACCAAATTCTCAGGCATCCCATGTTTCAACAAACCTAGAATAATAAAGCAAATTTGCTTAAATGCATAGTTGTGGGTATATCACAGCAATGGTGAACCTTTTAGAGACTGAGTGCCCAGAGAAGCGGGGTGAAGTCTGTGCTGGGGGGAGGTAGGAAGTGCTGCCATTGGGCTGCTGGGCAGAGAGGCAGGCTGAACTCCTTGCTGGGGCGATGGCGTGCATGCCCACAGAGAGGGCTCTGAGTGCCGTCTCTGGCATGCATGCCATAGGTTCGCCACCGCTGTTATATCATTATAATGAGAAATCAAACACACAAAGACTGCTAATGTTGCACAAGAGTTGCTCTGTTAAATGACTTCACTGAATATTCCACTAGCATGCCATCAATGTCAGTTGTTCACAAGCACAAGCACTTTTGGAATACTGTTAAGTTTTAGCTGCACAGAAACTTGCCATCTATAAAGTTCTAATGTATGAATCATTCTCTGTGTATGAAAGAAGATACAGTAATACCCCGGATAACGATTGCATCGGATAACGCTAGAATCGGATACCGATGCAAGTTTTTTGGAAAAAACTTGCATCGGATAACGATTCTGGATAATGATTCTTAGCGTTATCCGAGGCAATGGTCTGCGGGTGTGGGGTGGTTTGGGTAGAACTATTCAATCCACCCCCCACCCACAGCGGTCTCTGCGACTGCAGTAGGGTTGGGGAAAGGCACACCTTTCCCTGACCCTACTGCAGTCGCAGAGACCGCTGCGGGTGGGGGGTGGCTTTAAAGGCAGGGAGGAAAAGAGAGACCAGATCGGGTCTCTTTCTTTCCCTGCCTGCCTTTAAAGTGGTTTGTCCCTGAAGTCAGGGCTTTTTTTTTAGCGTTGTTCGATGCATGCATCGGACAACCCTAAAAATCGGATAACGTCATGACTTGTGGAACCAAGTCATAACGTTTTCTGGGGTATTACTGTACTGTATTTCATACATTCATTTTTTTCATTTTGAATACAACAGACCTGTAGTAAATTAGATGTATGAATGGGGGAAGGGAACAGTACTTTGCCCCTAATTAAATAATGAAATAATAAACATTTAACTTTGCAAACAATTCAATCCTCTCGTCTACTGAAAAGTCATTTAAAAACTATCTCATTATGCAGCAATTTTATTGTGTCAATTTTAATTGTTGTGTGCATGTTATGTCCTTGTTTTTATTGTTTGACTTCTTGTACTTTGCCATCATCAATTGACAGGCGCAATAAACATATTGATTGACTGATACTTACTGTGAACTGTATTTGGCAGCCACCCATGATATAGTCCAAAAATGAATGCATCTTATGGATCTGGAAGTAAGAAAGCCACATATTTAGATCAAGATGGCATTATCTTAAATACTACTATTGACAAAATACAATGGAAGGGTTATCTACCCCAACTCCCCAAGAATACTCTTCTTTTAAAAAACCAAAAAACCACAGAGAACAAGGCACGGCAGAAATAAAGGATAATGCTCATCTCATCCAATCCCACATTTATGTACTGTGATAAAGGGAAAAGATGAGAAGAGAAAAGAAGCAAGTTATAAGGGAAGGAGAATAGCATTCTTCTCCATGTCATGACTGAGAATAATGAAACTGATTTTGAAGTGAGATGATTAATGCAGTCAAGAGACCTGCTGTGTGTGAAGAATGCATTATAGGGAGAAGAGATTATGGGGCTCTCAAAAAATGGCACCAGCTAGTTGGATATCTCAGTGAGTTGAGCCAGCTTGTAAGGGCTTGGGTAAGCTTCACAGCTAGTCCTAGAGTGACCCCAGAAGAAGTGAATGGCCAATCTTTTCTGAGTACTCTCTACAAAGAAAACCTGAAAAGGTTGACCATAATTTGGAACTAACTTGACAGCACACAGTTATTATTAAAGATAGCACATGGGAAACTATATTTCCTTGTAACAATACAGGAAGACTGGCTCTACTGTCAGACAGAGTAAAGCAGCTGCCTCAAATAGCTTCTTCTGGCGTCTGCTCCCTCAAGTAGCAAATCTTTGGTGTTATGAAAGGGAAGCAAATTATTAGGTTACTGGATTTGTTTTTTACTGCCAGAGACAGACAAAAGTAGAATTTTCTGCCTCATGTACCAAAACAGCTTGACTGGATTCAAGTATTATGCCTTATGAATTAAGTTGGTCAGAAATGGCAACTTTTGTTGCTTTGCCTCAAGCAGCAAAATACCTTGGGATGACCCCAAATTTAGAACATCTCAAGCTCAGACACCGCTATAATATAAGCCCTGGTGCACCAAGACATGCTCATTCCTGTATTTGGACTTTCAGTGGTTACAGTCAGTTCCCTGGGAGATTGTCAACAGCTAATATGGGTCCATGGGGACAATGAACTCACTCTGTGATAAAGTTTGAGTTTTGCAGGAGGCATCCATACTAAGCCTATTTTGAGGACTAAGTTCAGGACCTTGGATAACTCCTGCAAGCTAAAGCCTAGACTAGGGGTCCTCAAACTTGGCTGTTCAGATGTTCTTGGACTTCAGTTCCCAGAAGTTCCGATCAGCAGGTGTACTGATGGCTTCTGGGAAGTGAAGTCCAGGAACACCTCGAGATCCAAGTTTGCTGACCCCTGCTCTAGACCAGGGGTGGCCAAACTTGGTGCTCCAGCTGTTCTGGAACTTCAATTACAAGAAGCCCTAATCAGCATGTGTGTTGACTTGGACTTCTGGTAACTGAAGTCCAAGAACATCTGGAGCACCAAGGTTGGCCACCCCTGCCCCAGACCAATTCATTTTTAAAATTGTTTGATGTCAAGTTGATTTTGATTTATGGTTTCTAGATCACATAAACTAAGTCTGGCCAGGTTATCCTGCTATGGTAATAGAATAACTAACCTAACAAGCCTGAAGACTAATGGCCTTGAGTGCCGAAGTCTACAGGGGAAGGGTGATGGTCTCCAAGTGGATTAAATCTCACTTGAATCCATCTTGATGGAAGGGAACAGCTTCATCAATACTGGCCTGGGGCTGATGAGGATGTTGTGTGACAAATGACTCAGGCAGAAAATGACTCGCAGAACTGGATCAGTAGTACTCTGGGTGTCACACTACGATGAGGAAAGCAGATGAAAGACCACTACATTATATTATCAGGATAATCTTCATGAATGATTGCCATGAGGATCATCAATATTTGAATTCAGATACGGCATAAGAAGATCACATAAAAGTGGTTTGCAATTCTTCTCTACTGGGGATTGCCCTAGAAATGTGCAGCTTGCCCATGGCTTTTCTCCCAAGAGTCACTGAGCTATCTAGCCAGCATGGAGCAATTCATAGCCCCCATAAACTCACAAAGCATCAGCTGCCCCTCCTAACCATACACAAAAGTTAATTTCACTCAGACAGTGCCTTGAAATTAAAGACTGTAATGGATGAAGTGTAACTGTTAGGATATCCAGACCAAAGAATAATGTGCAGACTATAGAATGCAGTTCACTTTCTGTTAGGTTCTTTGCACATTTGCTAGGGGAGCAAATACTCATGTTTTAAAATACCCAGGGAATAGAAAAGATCTAGAAGGTTGAAGAAGCACATTTCATGGTAGCCACTGTATCCCTGTGAAACACTAATCCACTTTGATGTTAACAGCATTTGTACTACTAGCTTTGGGATTTCCTCACCAGAATTACTTTGGGATTTCCCTCCCCCCAATACATATGTCTGTCTTTTTTAGCATATATAAAAAGTGATATAGTGAGTCCAATTCTAATTCATCAAACTGATTTTAACCAGTTTTTTTTTAGAAAAGACTTCTAATTTTAATTGCAAACTACCATTTAAGTGAGAATACCTTGCAGAGATTAAGGATGACGATGCCAGAATTCTTGTAATTCTTCTTCTTTACTCTGTACTTGGGGTTTATGCACTCCCACTGTACCTGTGAAAATACACACCAGAGGATGAAAGCCATTTCATGTAAGAGAATGAATAATTTATTTGGGTTGCATAATGTGTGCTCTGCAGATGAAAACAAAAAATCATGCAAAATGACCCAAAGTTTAAGGATGTCTAAGCATTAGATGATCAGAAGGGAATGGCCTTTAATCTGAGCGCTTGTATAAATATTCATTCCTCCTTTCAAAGATAGGGAAAAAATAGCCATTCAGTTCTGAGAAATGTGAGAATGGATCCTGTTTTCACTTTTGCAGTTGTGTTTTTCCTTTGTGCAAAGTTTTCCAGTAGAAATTCAGCTTTTTTTTTCTGGTAATGATGACAGCAGTAGCCTAGGCCTACTGTAGACATGGCATAAAGCTCCACATGAAGAAATTCGCAACAATCTTCCATAACAAATGTTTCCTGCATATCGAAAACTAGGCAATGGGGAGGAAGCAAGGCTGAAATTCTATTTCTCAACATGAAAGATCTGTTTTTTGAAATTAACTTGGTTGTGGGAAAGCTTCATCTGTCTGTCTCTCTGCTCATTCAAAAGGTACATGGCACCACCCAGAAAATGCTCACCTCTCTTTTGACATCCATGAGTACCAGAACTTAAGACAAAGACATCCAAACACTCTCTGCATCTTACTACAACAATCAGCCTTTGTGCTAACACTGCTATAAGTTATGTTTACTATTGTCCGAATGCTTTGTAACCCATCTGAAAGGTGCAAGTGTGCTCTCTATGCAATAATTTCAACCCTGTCATTTTGGTATTTGGTAATAGGTACCGATAAACAAATTCCACAAGAGAGGTACTTCTGTGCCGTGTGCAGTGCAGACAGCTGAACATTCTGCCCTGAGGCTCAATTATTCATCTTGTGAAATTATTATTTTTTCCAGCTGAAGGAACAAGCAGACATAGCATCATACGTGTCTGGGAATTTGCCCAACCCTTCTCCCTTTCCGTTCTCTTGAGTTCTCTCCCTCCTTCACCCTTTCCACAGTCCTCACATTGAAATGAAGCCTTTCCACAATGAGTGAAGAGACACTGATCAAGATGTCTTAGCCATGTAATTCCAGTCAGACCATATGCAGCACAAAATACAAGCTGTCTCCCTCCACACAACACCTGCTTTCAATGCTGTGATTCAACATGGCACATTTTTGGCACTGGATATTTGTGTTCTGACAAAGAAGTTAAAAAGACACAATCCTGCCATAATACTAAACTTAGTCTGCATTAAAAAAAACACCCACCCAGAAATCAAGATTAAACCATGCCTTCAGGAGAGAACAAAAAAGCCAACCAAATGCCCTTGGTGGCCATTCCGAGGCTACAACTGGTCCAGAATGCGGCTGCTTGGATCACGATGGCATGCAGACATTGTGCTTGTGCTTCACCACTACTCAGAGAGCTGCACTGGCTCCCAGTTTGCCTCCAAGTGCAATTCAAGGTGCTGGTTACCACCTTTAAAGCCCTACATGGTAGTGGGCCAGGATACTTAAGAGACCGCATCACCCCAAGGACATCTGCCCATCCCACCAGAACAGGCTGGAGAGGCTCTTTGGTTGTTCCATCAGCCAGAGAGGCACACCTCTCTGGCACCAGAAGGAGGGTCTTCTCTGTGTCTGCCCCAGGATTATGGAACCTCCTGCCAATTGATCTATGTATGCAGACAGAGCTGCTGTCCTTCAGGAAAGGAGTGAAAATCTGACTGGCGGGTCGGGTCTGGGGGTGTGGGTGGTACAATGAGCCCAGCTGGCTGGCTAATTTGAGTCCCCTTGCCCTTTAATCTATCAGTCGTAACACCCAGTTTTAATATTTTTAATTTGTTTTTGCCTTTTAATTTTTTGACTTTTATAATCTTTTAAATATTGGTCTTAATTGTTATTGATGGTTCTGTGGCTGTGAAATCGCCCTGGGTCACTCCGGTGAGGAGGGAGATAAATAAATTTGAATAAATAAATAAATACATTCAAAGATCTTATAATTGAATATAATGAGATAAGCTTTTCTTTGTCATAAGGATGGCAGGAAAAATACCAACATGTGCATACACACAAGCTTGCATACACACACACACACACTCATGCAAACCTGCATGGGTTGCCATATCACCTGCTTAGCTACTTTGATAAGGATTCTAGATCCATGTATCTGGATTTCCCTCATGCCTATTTTCTCATTTGGCTGGTTAGGAACGGTTCTGCTCCTTCCCAATGCTCACATGTCCCTGTCCCCACTGTGGATCACAGGAGTCTACCTCTACTTTGGTTTCAGCCTTGAAATCTCAGAAAAAGACAATGCTGAGCTGGAAAAATATCTTGGCGAGGCAGCAGCCTCTGCTGACCATAGATACACAGGGATCGATATTTTAACTCTTCTGTTGCTTTGGGGTGGCATACACTCACTGTGCCTACCTGTCTCCCTTCCATTGCTCCCCGCATTTCCTTGAACGTCGAACTAAATTCTCCAATGAAATCGTGCTTGCCGTTGGAATCCCAATCCCAAACTATGCACTGAAAGACAAAAAGAAGAAAATGATGCCTCTTAAAAAAAAGTTTGTTAAAGCTGATGTCATTTTAAAAACTCACAATATCAAGCAGCATACAGAGTGCTTTCAAGTGCTAATTTGATTTCCCAGCCGAAATCAGGAGAGGGATGTTAGAATGAGCAAATGGACATCGTAAATAACCAAAGATCTGGACTTGAATGCCTGCCTCAAGGACCAACCATGATGCCTCTCACCTAAAGAGAAAGATATTGCTGCTTCTCAATCCACCCAACCATAATGCTCCTAGGGCTTTGTCAAAAGCAGCTCAGTCCACCTAGTACAGTGGTGTAGAGAGGTGGCATGCAGAGGCCTTTCTGTAGACATGTGCACCATTGCAGGCAAGCCCAGGCCATACAGAACCAATGGCAGCACCCGTTCCCCACCCACCCTTCTCCCTCTGCAATGGGGAGGTGAGTGGGGAGGCTGAAATCCACCTGGGAGGTAGTGTGTGTGTGAGAGAGGTGTGAAGTGACCAGACACCACCTACCCACCCCTCCTAGGAGGCAGAGGTGGTGGCACACATGTGTAGAGGGACTATACATGGCCACATGACATCGCTAGCTTGCCTTGAGCAGTGCACGTGTGAATGCACCCACATGACTTTGCAGGAGGTGCACTGGTGACGTCACATGGGTGCATGGGCAAGCGCAGTGCTTGCTTGTGTACCTACTCCCTTGGGCACTCAGTCTCTAAAAGGTTCGCCATTACTGACCTAGTACATGTGCACGAAGCTTAGGAGTTTCAGGATCAACAACAAGAGAAAAGGAGAGCTTCACTGTTTCTGCGGTTCTAAACCTGCTTAGTGTTGTAAGAAGCAATGAAAAAGCAGGGGAAATGATAGTGATAAAAATGAAATTCCATGATAATTCTTTTAAAGTTTAAGGTTATTTTAACTTGTGATCCAGTGTTTGGGCAACATAAATGGATCAAGAAGATTTTTTCTATTGTTTTTATTGCTTACAAACTAAGCAAACAAAGTTTGCTATACTTACATGAAATGGAGAAAATTATGATGGTGGGTATGGACTACAGAAATAAGCAAATTAGATGTCACCTATTTTCACCACTTGTAGCAAATGGGGAAAAAAATCACTTTTTTTACATAAGATATAAATGCTGGAACTGATGAAAAATTGAGAAAAATTAAATGCACCTGCTTCTGTGGATCACACCAAGGGTTGTAAATTAAAATGAATCTATAAAATGGGAACGCCAGCCCAATTTCACCTTTGTGAAAGTATTAAGATAGTGAGCAGCAGTTTTAAGAAAACATAATAAAATACACTGTCAAATTCTATCCCACAAACAGCAATGCTGCTATAATACTTCAAAACAGGTCAATATGATCTAATGGAGCATAATAAGTTTAAGTGAGAGATTTCCTGCTACATAGAGTAACTGAATAAGATGGAAGTGTCAAAAACAATATGTACCTTCTATTCATTATTATTTGAACAACTGGGCTCTTGCAGCTAAACATCTCTTATAGCTGAGATGAGGAAGAGATTCCAATCCATACTTCCTCTACTGTACTCTTCCACAGTAGCCATCATCTGAAGAGTCACAGTAGAATAAAGGTATGGAAGTGTCTGCGCCACCAATAAAGGTAGAAGAATGCAGAATGCTGGGTTCATGGCCCGTTTTCTCTTTGTTCCGGCCCCATTAATGCCACACAAACACTATGCAAATGGTTAAGTACAACTATAAGCACATTTGCTACACTATTATTATAATCAGAGCATGGAAATAACTAATTACAAGCAATGTAATTATTTTTGGGGATAAAGAAAACTGTAATGAGCAATAACAAAGTTATAATGTTCCTTTTTAGGTATAGCAAGGACTCTTTTTTAAAGTTAGTTTTCAAAAGTATTTAAAGGCATTTTAGAGGAATTTTGACAGGACTTTTTCAAGCTTTATACTAGCCCTTTGCCAAACAAAAGTGACAAGAAAAGTATTCTTTGGTTTTCTTTTCTGAATTAGAAGGAACGATAAAATATTTGTTCATATTTCTACAGCAAGCCATAAACAGAACCCCAAGACATGGTGTGGAGCCCTTACCCCTTCCTCAACCACCTTGTTTGCTATTTTTAGGTTTTGATAATCTTAGGGCCTGTCTAAACTGGCATATTTGATGCCAGCTAGCTGATTATAAATAAGCTTGCAGTAGTTGGGGGTGGGGAGTAGGGATATGCCATTTGACATGGTCTTAGAGCCCAGATAGCATATAGACCTCAAACAACTTCTCATCTCCTTTCCCCTGTTAATTGAGCACTTCCCCTGGTTGTCTGTGGAAGGTCAGGGGAAGCAAAATTAATTTTATTGCAACTAGTAGATCATTGCTAATGTGCTGAATTGCTCCCCGCTTCGATGTATTTCTGATGGAAAGTGCAGCTACAGCAACTTTCCCCTGCCCCTCTGCAGACACGTAGAGGAAGTGTTCAATTTTCCAGTATTATGAAGAAGATTGTAAGCTGCTTCACAGTACTGGGAATGTAAACTTTTGACAGCTGCAAGGCTCTAGTTCACTCTGTTCAAAGCAACCACACATGTTGGAACAGGCTAAAGTATAGCTCACCAACCTATTACAAAATTGTAGAATCACAGCTGGATTCTTATGTTTTCAGAGGATACTTTCTGCCCTTGTTTTTATCTGTTACATTGTTGTAATTTTTCTTATGAATTTTTAAGGTTTTAACCTGTGATTTTAATCTATGATGTAAGCCGCCCAGAGTCGGGTCTACTCGATTGGGGCGGGATAGTAAATATAAGTAATAAATACATCAGAGGAACAGAGCAAAGTGCAGGCTCTCCTCCCTTGTAGAGTTAAAAGTGGAAGTAGCCAAACAATGGATTGTCACAGAAGCCCAAGTATTTATAGTGGGGTGGAGAGTACAGCCACAATCACACTAACCAAAGTCCACATAAAACTATCTCCCTTACACTGAAAGAATGCTTGAGGAAGGCTGGGTGCCACAAGTATACATTCCACATTTAACAATCATACCCAAGGTGCTCCATAAAGGTGTGTCTTTCCTGCTATTTATGTGTTTCAGCACTTTGTGAAAGGGCATTTCACACATATCTTCTTCGTTTGTGTCAGAAGCAATCCAGTGGTGCTTCTGGAACAAAATGAACAGTCAACAAGGTACTGTCATTGCCTTGGGGGTATCCAAATGTGTTCATGCTCTTTACATTCTCCAAGGTGGCTCCTTTCATGTGTACCTGCAGATATATCGATGGACATGTATGGAGTTCTTCCATGTGAAGAGGAACTCTGGCTGAAAAAGATTCCTTCTTTCCTATGCATCTATATGTGTGTTTTTTAGTATGCTGACTGGCCTTTCCCACATCATCTAAGTAAGTGGCTAGAGCCAAAGACCTTCGTCTGTGGGGAATGGCAGCTGGCACATAGCAATGGAAGAAGAAGGAGGAGAAGAAGAAGAAGGAGGAGGAGGAGGAGGAGGAGGAGGAGGAGGAGGAGGAGGAGGAGGAGGAGAAGAAGAAGAAGAAGAAGAAGAAGAAGAAGAAGAAGAAGAAGAAGAAGAAGAAGAAGAAGAAGAAGAAGAAGAAGAAGCACATAGCAATGCCAGCAGCAGCAATAGTAATAGTAGACACAAACCTGTGGCAACTTCACATATTTTTCTCACATATGGTGCAAAATTAGTGTGCCTCTTACTACTAATAAGCATCATTTTAGGAAAAAGAACAATGTCATGGAGGGTATTATTGTAGTTTTTCAGACACAAAAACCACAAAGAAAGAGAAAGAATGACATACCCCTGGAGAAATCTGTCATTTTTTCACCACAGAAGTCTATAGTTCTTGACCTTTATATCTCAAAGACATGATGAATGTTTCAATAAACCACATGAAGTTCATTTCTCTTTATAAAGTGCAGTTGTTTGGAGACAGGATTGACAGAAACTGGAGAGAGGTCCACGTTCTTATATTTGGAGATACTGAGTAAAAATGAAAATTGCTGAAGCATCCCCACACACTGATAAACCTTTCACAACACCCAACGGTTGAAATAGCAGCTTGGGGAAACAAAGATTTGAAATGAAAGAGTGGAGGGAAAGAAGAAGAGGTGAAGCAGGGATCCTTCAGATGGGACAAAGATTCCTTCCCAATTAGTAACTGCTGGTTGTAGTTCATTACAAGGGAAAATGTGGCTTATTTGTGTTCATGTTTACACTGCATTGCAAAACGGCATTGTTTTTCCTCAGGATAAACAGCACTTCCAGCTGTTCTTGTTGCAGCAAAGTGAAAGAAAAATATTACTAGGAAAAAATGATCCTGAGGGATGGCGTTATTTCCTCCAAGCTCCCTCATTTCTCTATTGATAATGAAGTGACAGAGTGCTAGGTAAAGATCACCCTTGCTCGAAAGCCAGTCATATCCGACTCTAGGGTTCAGTGCTCATCTCTGTTTATAGCCAAAGCATCTGCAGACATTTCCACAGACATGTGGCAGGGATGCCTCAACACTGGAGTGCATGGAACGCCGTTTACTTTCCCACTGAAGTGGTCCCTATTTATCTACAGTACAGTCAAACTTCGCATAAAGAGCGCCTCGCTTAAAGAGTAACTCGCTTAAAGAGCAGAATTTTCTCTGAATGTTCGCTTCGCTTAACAAATAAAACCAACCAAAAACTCGCTTAACAAATAAATCAAGGTTCACAATCCCCCCCCCCACACACACACACAACTGGTCACTTACAACAGTGTTTCGCTTAAAGAGCAAACTCGCTTAAAGAGCAATCCTGTGGAACGCATTATGCTCTTTAAGCGAGGTACAACTGTACTTGCAATTTCTTGCTTTCGAACTGCTAGGTTGGCAGGAGCTGGGACAGAGACAGAAGCTCACTCCATCATGCAGTACCCAGGAATTGAACTCCGACCTTCCAGTCAGTGAGTTCAGCATCTTAACTACTTGAGCCACCATAGTCCCTGACAGAGTGCTTCCCCAGCTTTAAAGAGTAGCCCTAGAGATCTTTCACTAAATTGCAGAATTTTTAAAAACATGAAATAAACCCAACTTTTTTTTTCTTGCTGCAACTTATCTTCTGGAGTGGTTTTCAGTGGGTGGGTGTCGTAGACATCAACATAAATATTCCAGCCTGAGAGCGTGACTAAGGAGTGGTGAACTCCATACCCCACCCACTGTAAGGAAATCAAACCAAAATAAACTGTATTTAAGAAAGGGATTGAAAAATCAAAGAAAGTCACAGATGTTGTCATTTACTGAACTATGATCCATGTGAGATATGACTGGAGAGGAAAAAATGGTAACATCAGCATTAAACCAGGTACAATAAGAAGTAATGCTCTGTTTGAGTAAAGCCACAGCTTAACTCCTTTGTGCCCTCCATTTCCTCAAACATAAACTATGCCAAAGGAAGCACCAAAGAATAACATTGAAGAAACGAGACAATGAGCAATAGACCCCCTCATGCAGCCTAGTACATTACTACAAGAAATCATTGCAGGGAGTCGCAGAAATATAATGAGGATTCCTTCCTACACTGCCAAATCAATAAAGGTTATCATTTCCAATATATAGATTTCAAAAGCAACACACATTTTCCATTCATTATATTTTAAATGGAAACATTAATCATAGTTGTACAAAATGTTGCTTCTACTGCAACAGTTTTCTTGCCAAAAATCTCCTCATTTGCACAATTACTCTTCCACTAAGTGGGTGGTAATGATGAAGTTAATAGCAGCATTTGGGTACATGAGGGAAACCTAACTTATCCAGAAGGATTGCACAATAAACTCCCTAATGAGCAAAATAATATTTCAGTCTTTTTAGGACCATAAATTACAATAATTTCTCTTAATATAGAGGGCACCTCTTCATCTAAAGAGGAACTCTTAGCTTTCCTTTGCTGTGAACGGAAATTTGATGTCCTTTGTGTCCAAGCATTACACAGAGGAATCAATTGGCACTAACCAAATGTTTCTGACCAGGTTATCCAAAAGTCTGGATAGACTTTAGACTTTAGCCCGGCGGAGCAAGAGGCAAGAGGAGACCTTCGTCTGTGAGTGCCAGGACTCTTCCAGCTGTTGGCGCTCCTGGGCCTTGCCTTCACGCCCGGCTCAAAAGGCTGCCGACTGTCCCAATCCCCGCCGCTTTGGACTGAAGCCCGGCGGGGCAAGAGAAGATTTAGACATATTGTATTGAATTGTATTGAATGTATTACTGTGTTTTTGTTGTATTTGGTTGCTGATGTTATTATGATTGTGTAACTGTATTTTGCATTTCTGTAAGCTGCCCACTGTTGTGAGTGGGGCGGGGTATAAGTCTAAAAATTAAAATTAAAAATTAAAATAAATTAAATTAGCCTGTCAGACCAGGTTATCCTGCTATGGTAATAGAGTAGACTATGCTGTCAGTGACTTAATGGTGAGTTTCAGGTGGCAGTTAACTAACTTGACAACCCTGAGGATTAACGGCCTTGGGGGCCGAAGTCCACAGGGATGGGTGATGGTCCTCAAGAGGATTAAATCTCACTTGAATTCAACTTGATGGAGGGCAGCAGCTTCTTCAAGACTGGCTTGGGGCCGATGAGGACTTTGTGTGGCAAAAGGGCTCAGGATGAGAAAGTGACTCGTGGCGTGGAACTGGATCAGCGGTGTGGGTGTCATGCTACGATGCGGAAGGCAGATGAAAGGTCACTGCATTATATTCTCAGGACAGTCTTCATGGAAGATAGCCATGAGGATCACCAATATTTGGATTCGGATACAGTAAAAGGAGGAGGAGGAGGAGGAGAAGGAGAAGGAGAGGAGTAGTAGTAGTTGCTAGGACATGTCTAGTTGCTGATAGGCCCCCACAAATAATACAGAACTGCTGTTTTTGGAAGGCCAGGTATTATAGTCCTTGAAACTGCTATAGAAAAGAGGACAACATAGAGATCTTGACGGTTGAATTGGCTGTGTACTCATAACACTGATTTATAAAGCACTTAATATACCATTCTGTTTTAAGAAGTCATCTAATATGGATAACCAAAACACTCACTTTCTACCAACTTTTCAACAGCCATAGCAACATTTAAGGCTAGCAGCACAGTGATGAAAATGACAAAGTTGTTATAAAACAGGCAGAACCTGCATTATATGTGAACCTAAACTACCCAGTGCATTTAACGGCAGCAAGTGGCAAAGAGGCTACAGTATAGATCTGTTAGTGAACCAGCAACTCAGTGCTGCATCAAGATTGTAATGTAGGTGATCCAATCCCAAACACTCATAAAGTATTAAAAGGATATGCAGAGAGTATCCGATACACTTTCTTGTGCATATGCCTGGAATTGGTGGAATTTCTACTTCTGCATTTAGAATAATATGAGAAGGCGAAAAGGAAATCCATGCTCTCCTAACTGTTGTATTAATATCGTCCCACCATAAAGTTTAGAAAGGGATAGGATGTTCTAGTACGGCATCATGTCCCACACCACAAGAGCAATGTAAGAAGAACCTGTTACATGGCAGTAAATTCCATGGGGAATAAAGGAAACCTATTCAGGGGGAAAAACTCTTTTATCAACAGAGAAGTCAGCAAATCAAGAAATTCTTACTTCTTATCTGCTTATCCTTATAATATATATCATTAAGGATGTATGGCTTATATTGATAGATCTCTCTCTCTCTCTCTCTCATTTATACCCCACTGGCTTGGTGAATGAATGAATATTTATTAATCGATTAGTCTTTCAACCTTATCAATAACATAAGAGTTTAAAATCTGTACAATGCAATAAAGTGCAATAAAATACAATAAAAATACAATATATACATACCTGAACTAATTTTAAAGAATGTAAACTTGAGAAGGTCCCTAAATACAATTAATTCATGCATATCGATAGTTAGATAAGTGAATCTCCCTTTCAGGATACCCCAATTTGATTGACATATTCGATTCTTTTAGCTGATGCCTTAATTATAAACTTGGCAGTTCTACACACAACATGTTTTATTTTATATCATCTTCTCACAAAGCAATTAAGAAATAGAAAGAAATTATTTGCTGCATCCACTGGCTTGGTGATAAACAGTATTGTCAGCAACAGTCCTAGGCAACATTTTCTCCTCCAGATGTTTGTTCCTACAACTCTTATCAGCTGCAATATCAATGCCAAATACAGCCAATGGTAAAGGACTGTGGAAACTGTCCTCAGAAGCATCTGGTAAACCAGGAATTCTCAACCTGCCGCCTGTGGCACCATTTCATGTGGCCCACCACCACCTCTACCACACCAGGAAGTGCCAAGGGGTGGACGAAGGGCAAAATGGCTGTCTGCCCCCCCAAGCTGTCTGAGGGAGCGTGACCCAGCCCCCAGCTTTAAAAGGTTGAGAACTCCTGTGATAGACTTATACATTTCTAGTCTACCTTGACTAGCAGCAGCTTTCTAGACATTGTGACAATGGCATTTTTCAGTCTCTCACCTACCTGGAAGTTCTAGGAATTGATTTTGAGATGCTATACATGCAAACATTTTGCTCTGCCTCTACCTTAATTTTCCCTCCCTGCACTTTGTCTATTCTTTCATCCAGCTAGCTAGCCATTGTTGGTGCCTGGAAATAGGATTATTTGGTGAAATTTTGAGTGAGGCTAGCCATCTCTATCTATCTCTTACTCACTCACCCACTCTCTCTCTCTCTCAGTGATTCAGTGTTTTGGGATGTTCTTTGGGAGAACTCTGTTACATGGTCAGGGATCCTGACTGTACTCTATAGAAACTACCTTGGTATTATCCTCTGTATATCCAGTCTTCCCTACTTTCTCTGTGTAGATTTAGAAAGTTCAGGACCCAAAGTCTTTAATGAGCTCCCGTCTCTGTCCCAGCTCCTGCCAAACTAGCAGTTCGAAAAGCAAGAAATTGCAAGTAGATAAATAGGGACCACTTCGGTGGGAAGGTAACAGCGTTCCATGTGCTCCGGTGTCTAGTCATGCCTGCCACATGACCATGGAAATGTCTGCAGAAGCAGACAGCGCTGGCTCTTTGGCTTAGAAACAGAGATGAGCACTGACCCCTAGAGTCGGATACGAGTGGCTTTCGAGCAAGGGAAACCTTATTCTTTAATAAGCTTTGTAGCCGGAAACAGTTGTCATTTGCAGTGTAAACCCTCTCCTGTCTTTCTCTTCTTCCACTTAAAAAACAAACATGCAGAACTGTTAGGTCACTGATTAAAGAAAAAGAACAAAGCATCATGACTGCAGTAATGATCCATTCGTTATCTGTAGTTTGGTGTAATGCCAGAAAGTTGTTTAGAAGAAGAAAGAACTGTTTTGGATTAGCTGAGGTTTTATTTTTAATTGGAAATCATTAGAAGTCGAATTATATTTAACAAGGTCAAGGCCAGCACAAATCAAACTGGCTGTTCATTTCGTTCCTGCTGACTTCTTACTTTAGCTTCAGGGAAGGCAAGTAGTTCTTGATATTAGGGAGTTCACAGACAAAACAAACTTTTCTAATCTCAATGTTCTTTGCGCAGCTATAATTAGGGTAAGGCTAAGAGTGCTTGTAACATAACCTATTTATTATGTAAGAAAGTTACATCAGGCTAAAACCAATTATTGCCCTCCCAAATCAGTATGCCACGTTCACTTCTAAGGGATACTACATCAATAACTAAAATAAATTACAATTTCCAAATTATTTTCTTTCTAAAACTCATTACCTGCTTTTCCTTAGAAACAATCCCCAAGTGTACTACAGTGCTGAGGATAAAGGAATAAAAACAGGAGACTTGGAGAAACCCTATACACTGGAGGTGCCCAAACTATGAGCCGGGGGCCAGATGCAGCCCCTGACACCTATTCATCCGGCCCATGAAGCTCTTATCTCTCCTGGAAGTGGAAGTAAAATGTGCCCATACAGGTGCATTTTACTTCCGCTTCCAGGAGCGATGAGGGCTTCGCAGGCCAGATGAATTGGCATCGGGGGCCGGATGAGGGTCTTAGTGACCAGCTCCCTGGACCACATGATCAGCCCTGCTAAACACAGTTAAACAGCATAGCAGCACACATTCAACCATGTAGCTCTCTGAGCTCAGCGGTTAAAGCTTGTATCCTCAAAGAAAGAACAATTTGCATTCTCTCTCTGTTTCATTCCTATAAAGTTACAGGTTTCTCTTCCTTGAAAGCCAGTTGTATCCATCTCTAGGGTACAGTCCTCATTGCCGTTTACAGCCAAAGAGCCAGCGTTGTCTGTGTCTGTAGACATTCCTGTGGTCATGTGGCAGGCATGACTAAACACCTGAGTGCACAGAACACTGTTACCTTTCTTGCCGAAGTGGTACCTATTTATCTACTTGCAAAGTCTTGATTTCAAACTGCTAGGCTGGCAGGAGCTGCAATAGAGATGGGAGCTCACTTTGTTGTGCAGCATTCAGGTCTCAAACTGCTGACTTGCCGACCTTCCAGTTGTCAAGTTCAGCGTCTTAACCACTAACCCACCACAGTCCCTATACTGTACTTATACTCATTCTTATACTTAATGTTTATGTAGTGCTTTAAATTTTCCTTTTAACTTTACTTTGATCAATAATTCAGAGAAACCTATGAAGGATTTCCACCCCTCCATCTGCCTGTGCATGTGTCTTTCTATCAGAAATATTTCTGTACCGCTTCTCATCTGCACAAACTGACTGAACGATACCTCAATAGATGGAAACCAGACCCTTTTAAGGTACTGACAAGCACTAGCAATGTCACTTCAGCAATCTGTGAGTAGCAGATAAAACACAGCTATAATTACATCGAAAGATAATCTAGCCCTGTGAATCAATGTTTGGCTTTCTGCAAAATAAGCCACTGGTTTTGCTACATAATAAAAACAATATACATACGAGTGCCGTTTTTAAAACACGGCTTTCTGAGATTCTTTTGCTACCAAGCTATCTTGACAATTTTTAAAAAACAACTATTCCCTTTTTAAAAATTCATTTTTCTTCTGCAATTATAATTCATTTATGAAAACTCAGTTAGAAGATCTTTCCTGAACATCCCCATCACCTCTTTTCATTCACTAACTAACTTGTGACCCAAGCATCTGTTGTGGAGAGGCAGCCAATTCTTCCTTGTTCCAGGATAGTGATTTCAACATAGGGAGGGCAATTCCCCATCAACTAGAAGGAAAATATTCATTGTCAAAAACAGGAAAAAAGAAGGCACTGTTCTGCTGTTCAGCCTTCCCATTAGAGAGGGCTGAAGACTGCTGAGTTGAACTATCTGATAGACTGAACTCCCTGTATTTATTTGAAATGTTTTAAAAGGTAGATCATTTTTATCTCCTGAAAACTGGGAGTGTAATTTACATACAAGGGACTGTGGTGGTTTAGTGGTTAAGACGCTGAACTTGACAACTGGAAGGTCACTTAACAAATAAATCAGGGGGCACAATCCCCCCCCCAGAAGTCACAATTGGTCACTTACAATGGTGTTTCGCTTAAAGAGCAAACTCGCTTAAAGAGCAATCCTGTGGAACACATTATGCTCTTTAAGCGAGGTACAACTGTAGATACCACTTTGGTGGGAAGGTAAACAGTGTTCCGTGCACTCTGGTATTTAGTCATGCCTGCCACAAGTCCACGGAAATGTCTGTAGACACAGACAGCACTGGCTCTTTGGCTATAAACAGATGAGTACTGAATTCTAGAGTTGGATACGAATGGCTATCAAGCAAGGATGACATTTACCTTTATCTAATTTACATACATTTGGAATCCCATATGAAACATGTCTGATCTAGAACAGGGGTTCCCAAACTACAGCCCATGGGGTCAAGTAATCTGGACCACACCACCTGCGCCGCTCCTGGAAGTGGAAGCTAAATGCACCCATGCATGCACATAACACTGCTGACAGCCGTGGTGCATTTACAGCAGCATTTTGCACATGGACAGGTACATTTAACTTCTGCTTCCGGGAAGTCACATAACCAGCCAGCTCAACCACGTGACCGGCCTGTGGCACAAAAAGTTTGAGCACCTCTGATCTAGAACATCATTATTAAACACATCATTACTTTAAATTGTTTTCTTTTTTATTGTCCCATGGCTGTCTGTGGTTGGTCTCATGTGGAAGGAAGGGGAAGCTCACACATGGAAATGGTACAGTACAAAATAAAGGAGGAGAGAGTAAACATCCAAAATCACATCTGAATGAGGAATCTCTCAAGTCCAAGACCTCTTTGCTACTTCAAGAACCATATCAACTCCCACTTTTCCCATGACCATTAGAGGTTCCCAGTCCTCTAAGAAGCAGAACTGTCACTATCATTTAATTGGTATGTAATCTGTCCTAAAAAGTCTGAACAGCCAGAGATTTTAATTTAACTCTTCCTGGGAACTTTCCCCAAATATTAACCGTCAAAACAGATAAGAAACATTTGGTGGAGAATGTGATTGATAAGAGACTCAGGGAAGATAAATGGTAGTAGTTAATAGATCTGAGGGATGAGGAGGTTAATAGGGTGGCAGAATGGCAGCAAGCTCAGAGGCCTGGGCTATGAAAAGATCACAAATATAAATGGTTTTAAACCAGCCAAAAGTGGATTGATTTATTCTTAGCATGCTTGAGAACTTGCCAGGAGAAAATGTGGAGGGTACGGTCATAAAAAAGTATTTCCTAATGTAATTTCTTTGTTAGACAGATTTCTGTGTCTAGTGTGAAACAGCAGTTAGAGTAAAAAAAAATTCACTAGTTTTAATTAAAAGGAGATGCCATGGAATGCATTAATTATAGGACCATTGCTTTAATTTCCAATGAGAGCAAGGTGTTGCTCAAGGTGCCACAACCAAGACTCATACCTTATATGGAAGAAGAAATGTTTGATGTTCAAGTTGGATTCTGAAAAGGAAGAGGCATCTGAGATTGTTTTGCAAATATTCTTTGGACATTGGAGTGCACTATTGGATGCTAGTGGTTTTCAAAGAAATGGGGATTGTCCTGATTCTGGACAAGAAGCGACCATTAGGACAAAGTATGGAGACACAGAATGGTTTCCTATAGGCAAAAATGTCAGACAAGGATGCATTTATCACCTTACCTGTTCAATCTGTACACAGAAATATAATACGGAAAACTGAACTAGATTCAGACAATGGAGGAGTGAAAATTGTAAGAAGAAACACCTATGATTTAAGATATGCATATGACACCAAATTACTGGCAGAGAACAGCAATAACTTGAAATAGTTTTTTAATGAAAGTGAAAAAATTAAGTGTCATAGTAGGATTGCAGCTGAACATTATGAAAACAAAAAAAAATATCACTACAGAAGAACTACACAACTTTCAAGTTGACAACGAGGAAATTGAGATGGTGAAAGATTTTGCATACCTTGTTTCAATCATCAACCCAAATGGACACTGCAGCCATGAAACTGGAAGACAACTAAGACTTGAAAGAATAGTAATGAAGGAATTTGAAAAGTTCTTCAAGTGTAAGAATTGGGATGTGTGGTGTAACACATATGGAGCTCAAAGTTTTTCAGGTTCTGGGATACACCAATATCCAGTAGGATATTGCAGTAGGATACACAGTAGGATATATGCGGTAGGATACACCAAGCCTACTGCAGATCTTTTTTTTATGGTAAAAAGACCATCATATAAAATTAAAGATATTCCTGTTCATTATCTTATCATAAAATTGCACTCACTTTCTCTTCATTTCTCTGCCAGACATGGCTGTCCAAGTGACTGGAAGGCATTTTAAAAACACACTCACCAAAGGCCAAACAGAAGATTGTTAATGAAAGTAATGTTTAAATTCACCTTTTGGGTCATTCCATCATTACGTGTGGGACAATCGGATGCCATACTCTCACAAAAATAATGTTATAGAACTATAAGTCACCTTTAGATGTCCGGCAAGTAACAATTAATATTTTAAAAAAAACATTTCAGGACTGTTATTTCTGTGCCTGAAATCTCTTTGTACCAAATGTACTTGAGAAAACCCATGAATATTCCTATTTGCGAAAATTGTTAGTTCTATAACAATATTTTTTCAAGATTATGGTGTCCGATTGTCCTGCAAGTAACAATGGAATGTCCCTTTTGTGTATCTTCCTGGCATTCTGCTGCCCTTGAAGTTATTCCATTCTGCACAAAATATTAGGCCCTTCAAGGATTTGATGCAATAGATTACACACCTTTGGGTACCTCTATAAGCATATGTCAAAACCATACACATGATTTCTTATCAGTGTAATCCTGTTCTGCTACTGATAATGTGAGAGACTGCAGTCTATAGAATGGGACACAATAATACACATTACAGTGTTTGGAATACTTTTTACAATATATGCTGTAGGCCCAGCACTGGATTTGAGACAAAAACACACACATTATTACGTCTCCATTTTACAAATTACTTTCTGAGCGCTACTTATTTTAGAATATGTTTTAAGGAAAAGAAAAAAAGTTATTTCAAGAGAATAGAATAAGCATTTTCAGTCAACAGTGACTAAATTCTACCCCTTAATTAGACTTTGAGTAAGTAGGTCACTCTATTTAGGTGGTTAAATGCTAGTCTTCAGTGTCTTAACAGGTACCTCACTTGTTCAAAGAAGACTAATTATGTTCGTAATAATTGCAGGTGTGAAATGAATGGCTTGGTTAAACCTGGCTCCTGATCCAAAATTTGGCTGCTTATTATGCAGTCTGCTGAAGACTACAACAATAACAGCAAGGCACACTTACATAACATGTGTGACAAACGTGTCTTGACTGACACATACATTTGCAGGACCAGTTTTAACAAATGGAAGTCTAAATCCAATTCTGCTGAGATGTCTCTAAACGACAAAAGGCACCAATCCAAGCTGGTGGTAGAAGGTGGAGTTGGAAATCTGCTGGAGGAAGATGAGTGTCCATCACACTCAGGAATTGCATTGCATTGAGAAAATAAATTTACCTTTTGAGAAACATGATAACAACTGATAACATAGTTTAGATGTGTAACAAATACAATTTATCAGCAGAAATCCTGTTGGCACAACTATATCTATGGAAGAGTAATGATGTCATCAGTAGGGAGGCAACAGCTTCCACATAATGTAAGGGATGACACAGGAGCCATGGCAGAGAAGTAAAGGTAAAGGTTGCCCTTGCTTGAAAGCCAGTCGTATCTGACTCTAGGGTTCAGTGCTCATCTCTGTTTATGGCTAAAGAGCTAGCACTGTCTATTTATGCAGACATTTCTGTGGACATGTGGCAGGCATGCCTCAACACCGGAGTGCATGGAACGCTGTTTACCTTCCCACCAAAGTGGTCCCTATTTTTCTACTTGCAATTTCTTGCTTTCGAAGTGCTAGGTTGGCAGGAGCTGGGAAAGAGATGGGACTAAATTTCCCATAGGAATGCACTGAATGGAATTTCCCATAGGAGTGCACTGAAAACCAAAATACTTTAACCGAAATGCGGTTTCCCCTAGAAATGCATTGAAAACCAAGTAATCCATTCAGGGGGGGGGGGGAGGAATCTGTAAACCGAACCACTATTCTCTATGGTTTTCCTTTTGTTATGCGATTTTTATGTTCACTGAGCTGTTTGTTAACCGAGGTTCCACTGTCTAACAAAAATGTTTCCTGAGTTCTTAGAAAAGACAAGGAAACTGTATCAAATAAAGTGTGTCTTCAATGGAAAATCCAAGTGATCATTTCCGAGGAAGAAAGGATAGACTTCTTGAATATAGTCACACACACAAACTGGTTACAAATCTCAAGGACTATCCCTGCCCATTCACAATCTACATCCCAATATGTACGAAAACAACACGGTACGCCATTTGCCATTGTCAATGCCGCTCCCTCAACCTAGTACACTCTTCATTTTTAGGGAACTCAAGATAAATTACTGTAAGACAATTTTAGTCAAAAGTGGGAATGCCTTTTGCAAGACCATCATAAAGCAAACTCAAAGAAAAACTTGAGTAAAAGGTTTTCAATTTTACTTTGCAAGTCAGAGGCAGATAGGAAGAACAGATATTTGTGGACTTAAAAAAAACTTTAAAAAACTCACATCAGAAACTAATTTAATTGTTTCTATTTAAAGATAATATCAAAGATTTTTCCAAGTGGGAAATAGCAATGAGCACAGACGTCTTAGATATCAGCCCAGCATGAAGAAGGAGGGGGTTTCATTAGCCTTTTTAAAAAATCAAAAGGAGGAAATGAGAATAATCTCGTATCAAGCATCTGCCTGATTCAAGCTCCATTAATTTCAGAGAAACAAATACATTCAGCTCCTTTATTCCTATCTTTCATGCGTGATGACAGATTTAAATCATTGGCAGACATTCTTTTCCACTAACAGAATAAATGAAAAATTAGGTATGCAAGACAAACTGATAATTCTGGAAAGGAGGATACATCTTCATAAATCAACAATTCTATTATATATCTTTATGTTTATCATTTAGAACCACACGCAGGTGCATATCTCTCCCCACATACCTTTTCTGTAGATTTTGACCTTTCCTCTAAGTTTACATTAGGGAATTTATTTGGAAAGTGGTTCCTGAACACAGCATGAAAATTCCCTCACCCAGTACAACTGTGCAGCATCAGAGCACAGATGGGAAAAGTTCCTTTTTTTTTTACTACAATTCCCAGAATCTCAGCCAACATGACCCATCCCACTGTTACTGAAAATGGGCAAATTGGAGCTTGTGTGGCTGGCGGTACCAAAAGGAATACATGCACCAAAATTAGGAGAGAACAAAAGGCTTTATTAAAGTATACAGTCAAACCTCGTTTAAAGAGCGTCTCGCTTAAAGAGTAACTCGCTTAAAGAGCAGCATTTTCTCTGAATGTTCGCTTCGCTTAACAAATAAAAACAACCAAAAACTCGCTTAACAAATAAATTGGGGTTCGCAATCCCCCCCACAATTGGTAATTTACAATGGTGTTTCGCTTAAAGAGCAAACTCGCTTAAAGAGCAATCCTGTGGAACGCATTATGCTCTTTAAGCGAGGTACAACTGTATTTTGCAAGAGGGCCCCTCTTCTCTCCAAGAGATGGGCAAAGAAAAGTACTTGTTTATGTGTGGTAGGAAAAAAAATCTCTGAAATACTCCCTAAAGGTAAAAGGTAAAGGATTCCCTTGCTCGAAAGCCAGTCGTATCTGACTCTAGGATTCAGAAGAAACCTGTAAAAGAAACATCCCCATTTTGATCCCAATTGGTTTACTTAAAATATTGTTATAGCTCCAGAAACTCTGTTTGGAACCCCCTTGCCTTTTAAAAAGTCCAGTCTCAGAACAGACATCCCACATCAATCATTATGTTTATTCCCTGGTGCTTCTGCCCATGTTCTGCAGTTTTGTCAAGGTGTCAGAAAGCCGCAACTGCTATGTTTCCGAAATACAATGAGCCTGCAGCAGTGAACTGAAGGGAAAAAGATCCTGTCAGGCTAAAAGTACATGTTGCCCGGCAAAAAGCCATTCATGCACAGCGAGAGAGAAAGTCAAGACGCTGTCTCTGTAGGCATTCATCTTCCCAGGCACACTAGCTCTTCATTGCCACCCTTCGACTTGAAGCTGCCATCTCTTAGAAACAGAAGAGTCCCTGAAGACCCAAAGAGTAGTGAGTTGCCTTGCAATTTTATCTCCCTGACAGGACCTCTCCAGAGAAACCCAAGCTATTAGCACCATTAATAGACACCACTTAGCCACTCCTTTCATCTTCAAAGTGTTTTCAATGAATATTAATTGACCCAAATGTATAATAGTAATTAATCTGACAGGTCATTTGCAATATACATCCAAGTTATAATAACAATTCTCAAGAAACGAGGGGAGAAAGATATGTCCTGGGACTGGTAGAAATGTGGATAAAAGCCATCACCTAAGGGAAATCTGTACTGTGACTTTTCATAATGTAGATTTTATCCTCCTCCTCTTCTTTCCTGCCCCCAATAAATATAAGAGAGAGAGAAGCAATTTTTTTTTGGGGGGGGGGGGCTATGTAAAAAGGAGAATTGCTTAATTCGCACATGATTTATAAACTCCTCATTTACCAACAGCTAATTTGAACATGAGCAAGAATGTCAGACAGAGGCCGTGATGACTGTTAAGATGATGAGCTTGGTGACCAGGAGGTCAGAAGGTCAAGACCTGAGTACTGCATGATGGAGTGAGCTCCCGTCATGTGTCCCAGCAGTTTGGAAGCAAGAAGATAGCAAGTGGAGAAATAGGTACTGCTTTGGTGGGAAAGGTAACAGTGTTCCATGAGCTTGTCACATGACCATAGAAAGCATCTGCAGACGCAGACAGCACTAGCTCTTTGGCTATAAATGGAGACAAAGACCATCCCCGAGAGTCGGATACAACTGGCTTTCGAGCAAGGGAGACCTTTACCTTTACGTTTAAAATGTCATGGCTCTATATATTTTGGCTGGGCTTAATATATGGTCATAATCAGTGGTCAACATAACCCCCTTCTTTCATTTGAGGTCTTAGCACTTTTGAGCTAGTTAAATGAACAACACCAAGTCCCTCTGTCCGTTCCAAAGCCTAGCACATTGTGAGAGTTGCTTTTTCCTTCTCTTATATCAAGCATAAAAAATGCTCCTTTTATTCTTGTTTAAACTCTTGCTCATTCAGGCGATCTATTTTCTTTAAAGAAAAATTATAAAATAGTTCATATATATATATATTTATATCTCTCTCACACACACACATGCACCCCTTCTCCACCAACAATCCTTACTGATTATCAGTGAAGTTCAATGAGGGCCAAAAAGAGCAATAAAACATCACCAGTCTAAAGTTTATTACCAATATTTATTTAGTTACTGTTTTTAAAAGGATGGACAAAACCCCATTCTCATGATAATTCATTCTCATAATGATTGAAGGAATGTCATGAGTTGAAGTTTATCTCCAATAAAGACACAATTATGGATCCCCTTTTCACAAATCTAATTTTTCTGGTGGTTTTTTTTTGCAGCTCCTTCAGCGGCTTAGTGGTTAAGACGCTGAGCTGGAGACTGGAAGGTTGAGTTTCGATATCCAAGAGTTGCACTTGGGGGACATGAAAGGAGCCTCATTCAGGTGTCCCTTGACTTTCTCCAGCTAAAATCCTTTCATCCCAGAGTAATCTCTGACATGAATGTATTATTATTACTACTTCCATTTTACACGTCACTTTTTTACTGAGTACCGCTGGCCAAACTTCACTTATTCATGAATTCATTGACAAACAATCCAAATCCTTCCACTTTTTGGAAATTTCCATCCTAGCTGCAGCTAGTCATGTTACAATCATATCACTGTATAAGAAGGAACTATTTTGATGAGCAAAAATTGATAGAGGCGCTAACAACAATATCTAATGTTTGCAAACTGTCTCATTAATACTTTCCCAGAAGTATACAAGAGAAAATTTCAAACAAAGGTTAATGAGTGAGCCATATTGATGACTTGGCAGGACTTCAATGCCATCAGTACATCTGCTTTAGGGTATTTTTATGAAACTGAGCAAAGATTAGTTTAAAATGAAACATTGGTTAGTTATTTACTCAGCTAGAATCCAATATAGTAATGCTGTACTTAATACTGCCCCATTCACTCATTCATTCACTCTTTCTTTGTTGTTAATGTGCAATCAAATTAGAACCATGATGTTATTATGATCTCCTTTACCACTGTTTCAGCTAGCACTCAACATTTTAGAAATGTATCCTGAGTGCTAACCAGTGTGTCCTTGTATCAATAAATTAAGATCTGTTTCTATGCCACTTTTAATTGCATTACCTTTCTCTATCTGTGTTGTATTGGAAATTTATAGGAGTGTGATGTCTATTCCCTAGATCTATCTGTAGATAAGACACTAGGTTCTTCATGTGGCATTAAGGTTCTTGATGGTCCTATATGTGCAAGATAAGTTCACACCTAGAACACCTAAAGTAATCCATGCGTGTTTCTTTGGAGTGTTGCCTAAAAAACATCTTTAGTAACTGGGGTTCGATTGTGAATGTGATCTCTTATTCAAACACACACACTCACGCACACATGCATGTGCGCGCACACACACACATGCATAGATGGTCTGGCTATCTGTTTAAAAACCCACAAGCAACTCTTCCAGTACTTCTAATTCTTCCATGCAATAACAAAAAAAATTAGGTTTTGCATCCTCAGTCGTACAGTAGTACCTTGGATAACATTTGCATCAGATAACGCTAAAACTGCATAATGTTAAGGAATCGGGAAAAAATGCATCACACAACGTTCAATCCTATGGAATGCATCGGATAACGTTAGCTGAAGTCTGTGCTGCTTACAATTTATTTATTTATTAATCAAATTTATATCCCGCCCTCATCCAGAGACTCAGGGTGGCTTACAAAATTTAAAAAAAACCCCACACAATTAAAATACAGTCAAACCTCGGACAATATTATGACTTGGTTCCACAAGTCATGATGTTATCCGATTTTTAGCGTTGGCCGATGCATGCATCGGACAACGCTAAAATAATAAAAAAAAAGCCCTGAAAAGGTCGGGAACCCCTGCATTAAGGGAATACATCTGCAAGATAGTGTGTCATCATGTTAAAAGAAAGGGTGTGAAATAATATTAGCAGTGTAATTTAAAGGAGCAGGTACTTTAAAATGCAACACTTTTTGCTCCATTCTTCATAAAGCTCACTAACCTTTAGTCTCCGGTCCTGATCTCCACTGCAGAGTGAATTTACGGAGACTTTAAATGATTTCCACGCTGGGTTTAAATTATTCATCACCACCTAGAAATTAAATAAAACAACTGTAAATATATTTTAAAACAAGTGCATTAAATAACAAGAAAAATGTTTTGCATGTTTCTTCAAGCTAAGCACTTCAGCCTATGATAATAGTTTGGGTAACAAGACAGTACTAATGGTTTGCATCAGTCCAAAAAGTCTTTCACCCCATTACTCATCCCATCCCCAGATTCTATCTGTAAAAGCCAAATAGGCTGATAACTGAATGTTATTTCAAAACTAGGGATATGCCCTCAGAGCACTAATCTAAATTGGAAGTACAGTAAAACTTTGCATAAAGAGCGCCTCACTTAGAGAGTAACTCGCTTAAAGAGCAGAATTTTCTCTGAATGGTCGCCTTGCTTAACAACTAAAACCAACCAAAAACTTGCTTAACAACTAAATCAGGGTTCACAATACCCCCCCCCCAAACACATACCAGAAGTCACAATTGGTCATTTACAATGGTGTTTCGCTTAAAGAGCAAACTCGCTTCAAGAGCAATCCTGTGGAACGCATTATGCTCTTTAAGTGAGGTGCCAGTGTACAGAGCCAACCATGTGGCACATAAATCTCTATTCATGTGCTTAGCCCCTCTTTACCTGTAGCAATGGTAGAGCCAACCGTGCTCCTGAACATAAGCTTTGCTCTGAACATACGTTGACCATAAGCTCTATACGTTGAACATAAGCTCTGTACGTTGAAACATTTTGTTGTAGATCCAGCTTGTAATATATATCCCTCAAGCAGACATTTATGTTTATGGGAATAAGGCTGAAGACAATAGTCCTCTGTTTCTTTTGCCCTAAGCAGCTACCTTTCATGTCTACCAACAAATCAGTTCAAATGGAGCATTCTGGCCACCAGGTATACCCTTTATCACATGGTGAAAGTAATGATTTCAGAACATTGCTGGCAGAATACCATCTCACTGCTTTGGGAACAATACCAGCCTCACAAAGTGTTGTGTTATGATCTTGTCAACTGTGACAGGAGAAGGGAGGCGAAACAGAAATAGAGTGAGGAGGGAACTCTGACATCATTTTAAACACCTTGACTTGCACTCCTGGAATACCTTTCCTTCCTTCCTTTAAATGTATGTAACACCCATTTAATGACAAAACATGACCTTGGGGAGATTTACAACAAACCTTATGAAAGAAAGCCGAAGCAGACACATAGTTTAAAAAAGAAACAACACGTATGGGTTGAACAACACACTTGCAAAGAAATTATTTTCGGAGAAAACTTCCTTTAATGGTCATGGGTGCCAAAGAAAGGGAACATGTAAGGCCATTTTGTCAGTTGTGACCTCACTTGCACACATGCTTGGGAAAGTGATATTTTTGGACGACATCTCTGAGAACCTCAATCAACATGGCCAGTCTTTTTTCATAAGCTCTGATTGGTAAGATCCAGCATTGAGCAAGGGGTTGGACTCGACGACCTAAAACAGAGATCAGCAAACTTGGCTCTCCAGGTGTTCTTGGATTTCAATTCCCAGAAGCCCAAGTCAGCACACCTGCTGATCAGGGCTTCTGGGAATTGAAGTCCAAGAACATCTGGAAAGCCAAGTTTGCTGATCCCTGGCCTAAAAGGACCCTTCCAACTCAATTATTCTATGATTGTATGATTCTAACATGGATACATAGCCTTTTGTATTAACAGGATTATCGCTGTATCATAATTCCCTGGTATTTTATGTTCAGCAAGGCTACCCTTCTTCTGTTACAAAAGGGTAGGAAATAATGGTCATGTTGAATGATCCCTGATAACAATATGATATATCCTTTTTTATAATTTCCAGAGGATCCTGAACTTCCTGAATGAAGGCCAAAATATGAAGTTTGTTGAACGACTGGCCACAAATACGCAAAACATAATAATAATAATAATAATAATAATAATAATAATAATAATAATAATAATAATAATAATAATAATAATAATAATAATAATAATAATAATAATAATAATACTGATGATGATGGCAGTGGTGATAATGGTCATAATCCTAAGAAATGGTTCTTTTCTCACATCACATGATGATGATGAAGAAGATGATGAAGATGATGATGAAGATGATCATCGTCATCATCATCATCATCATCATCTTAAGAAATAGTTCTTTTCTCACCTCAGTCCTGTGAACGAGCTGCTGGGTAGCATCGTCATTCATCCGGAAAATTTCCAAAAATGGGTCAGATTTGCTGAAGAAATCCTGGAATCAAAACATAAGAAATCTTTATTCCTGAAATCGAAACATAACAAATATTTACTCCTGCTGAATGAAAATAAAATTCATTTTGCATTCATCCTGCAGTAGTAAATGGCTTATACCACATTCAACTGTTCATTACGGTCAGCTTTGGGTGACCACATGGTGTTCTTGAAATAGAATAGAAATTCCTACTTCCTTCAACCATGAAAATGAACTTATTGGTTCCTTAAATGCATGAATATACCTGTTGCTTTCACTGTTTCTCTTATTTACAAATCATAGCCTCAACATATGCTGTCTTAAATCATTTCAGAACGGGTCTCTGTTCAAATAAACTGCTCGCTTTGATATTAGCCCCTGACTTTGTTAGGATTAAAGCAAGGAGATCACTTCACACAAATGAACATTATCATTTCTGTGGACATCATTGTTGCCGGAACAAGAACAATGGGGCTTCAAGATAAACTTATTAGTTAGAACTCTACTAGTTACACCTGCTAACATAAAGTGCATCCTGTAATATTTGGCGGTGAACTGCCACAAATCAAGAAACAGAAATTAACTACAGAATGCCAAATTGTAGGACTTTGTGCATGACAAATACTGTAATGACTTTGTTACTTGCTGCAATTTATCACCTCAAGGTACACTGTTTGCAATAGGCCGGCGTAAAATTACAAGAGGATTTTGTGATCACATATTACCTGGCTGAAAGTATATTCATGAATTGTCTCCCAGAATGACTGAAGTTCCTTCATAGTACATCCCCCCAAATAATGTAAAAGAAAAATGTAATATGTTGGGCTTATAGAGAAATAAGCAGTGGTGGGATGTCAAAAATTTTACTACCCCACTGTGACATCATCACAGTGTTGGTGGAGCCAACATCATGACATCATGATGTTGTGGGTGGGGCCAAAGAAAATAAATAAATAAAAATAATAAAAATAATAAAATAAATATAAACACGTGCACACGTGCGCGCGCACACAAACACACACACACACCCTCAACCCACCCACCCACCCACAACACAAACCCGTAAATTAATTAAATAAATAAATAAATGAATAAATAAAAATTACATTAAAATACACCCACTCACACAAAATCCACCCATCCACCCCAAACACAAATTAACCAGAGCTCTTAAACCAGAGCTTAAAGCTTATTCTGGCTAATCTTTCTCACACTAGGTCAGATGGAATGAACTACAGAATGAACTCACCACAAGATGGCTTCATTTTGGCACTTTTCAACTTTTCAACAGTTAAAGAAGAAGGTACTATGTCTTTGCCTAACCAGTTCTCTAGGATAATATGCCTTACTGTAAATGTAAAACAGCTGTACCTCCTTAAGGGTTCTCCAATTGGAACAGCAATTGGAACAGTACAGGTGTAGCTTATTGATGAGGTAACTCCAAGACTTTGCTTAAAAACCCCAAGCCAGGCCGCCAGGCCTTCCAGCCGCCAGGCCTTTTTAGGAACTGTGGTAGTATGTCAATATAGGTAAAGGTATTAAATACACATTAAAATACACAGAGAGACACCACATCCAAAGGTGAGTCACTTACCCTGGAGAGCAGGCTATAGGGAGCTTCAGGCTAGCAGCTTCTCTTCCTCCTCCCCGCTTGGAAGGACAGCAAGGAGGCTGTCCATACGTGCAAAACACTGTGGGCGTGCATGCACACCAAGTGCTTGGTGCGCATGCGCAGTGAACCAGTGAAAAGGTAAGCCCCGAAGGTGGTTTCCCCAAAAAAGCTGCTACCAGTTCTCCGGGACGCTGGGAAAAGTTACTACTGGTTCTGGAGAACTGGTGAGAACCTGTTACATCCCATCACTGGAAATAGGGAAACATGACATTACATTGGGTCACAATTACGATAACGGCATGTGGCCTCAGTCTGATGTTCAATGATAATATTTAGACTTCGGTATGGGGGGAGAGAGGTAACTGAGAGATAGAGTTCCCTAAGGTTCTTTTTAAATGCATAGTGTGGATACTGATTATTTCCACAGAAATGTTATAAACACAGCTGCTTGGAATATTATTGCCTAGTAACAGTCCAGAATAATCCTATCATTTGGAAATGTTTTTCTGCTTGCTCTGATTCAGAAGCAAGTCTCAATTCACAGGCAATTATTATCTTTTCAAAAGAAAACCTGACTTCATAGCACGTTCAATTATACCACACTAAAAGCCTCGCTACAGAAAACAAAGGCTAGAATTCTGTTTAGTTGCTACTTCCCTACATTTGGCAGTCCCTCTTTCAGGTAACTGGTCAGATGATGATGATGATGATGATGATGCAGTAAACCCCTGACTTACACATGCCTCAAGTTATGTAAAATGCATCTTACATAATGATTTTGTGCCAAAACCATGTCCCGATTTCTGTAACACAATTTCCCATGGGTTTGCTTCAAGTTATGTAAAAAAATCATTTTTCCTATGGGTTTGCTTCAAGTTACGTAAAAATTCATTTTCCCTAATGGTTTGTTTCGAGTTACATAAAAAACTGATTTATCTAAAAGCCTATGGAACAGACTTTTTATGTAAGTCGGGGTTTTACTGTAATAAATAATTGCGTGCCTTCAATTTTGACATACGATTACTCTTTTCAGGATTTTCTAGGTACAGAGTGATCAGAAGTGGTTTACCATTACTCTCTTCTGGTGCATCCTGGGACTGACTGTACAATTTGTCCATAGCCACACAAGCTGACTCTTCTGGGAAGTCCTGTGGGGTATTGAACACCCAGCCTCTGGTTCCACAGCTAGATACTTAACTCACTGACCTATCCAGCCAGCTAACTGGTCATTTACCGGTTGCAAAATCAGGCACAAGGATAGTCATATAAACGATCATGCAAAGGATACATCTTGCATATACAGTAATACCTCATATATCATTAGTATCGAATAACACTAAAATCGCATAACATTAAGGAATCTGGGGGGAAGAATTGCATCAGATAACATTAAGATCCTATGGGATGCTTCAGATAACAACCGCTAAAGCCTGTGTGGTTACAATGTATCTCTATGGATCCCATAGGATTTTAACATGCATCAGATAACATTAAAAATCATATAACACCAAGACTTGTGGAACCAGGTTTTAGTGTTATATGAGGTTTTACTGTATAGTTTTTCTCAAATTGATTTTGGTCAATGATTTAACAGTGTCAAACACCATAACTTAATGTCAATGATAAAATAGGTATCTATGCATATGATGCACAGTAATGATTTTGGCACTGAAAACATGGATATATTTTTCATGATCTAGAAGTCATAATTATGGTCATGCCAAAGACCATAATCTCTATCTAAGAAGTGTGTTATAATTGTTGAGTACAGGTATTCTAGTGCAACTCCAGCATGCAGTAGCTAGAGAGACAGAAAAGACTAAAGGAAGTTGTTTTGCATTGTTTGCCTGTAATTGCAATTAGAAAGGTTCTTTGCTGCCTCGGATATCACCTGACCCTATTTGCATGTCTTAAGGCCTTTGTTTTGCTCTGGCCTTCTCTCTTGCTTTTCTGCCTTGGAAGAAGAAATATGTCCTTTTGAGCCCCTCCATCTTCCAGGCCACATGGCTGGAAGAAAGAGTTTACTTCTTTCTGAACCAACTTTACCAAGACTCCTCAGCACATATATTTTCTGACCTCATTTTGTGAATAAATGATATTTTTTTCTTTATCTCAAGTATCTAATCCAAGTGTGTTTATTAACTGGACTAAAAGGGGGAGAACAAGGATCCAGTGGTACACCGCATAATGAGTGCTTCGTATAACGAAAAATTCACGTAACGAATCGTTCATTATGCAAGGGCAATATGCCGCATAACGAAAAAAACTGTTCAATGGAAACCCCAGTTAACAAACTTTTTCCCATTATGCGGGGTACTGCCAATAGTGCATCGCATAACGAAAATATCCGGATAACGAAGAGCTCCGTGGAATGGAGTTTTTTTGCTATGCGGGGGGCTACTGCACTTGCATTCAAACATAAAATTGCCTAAAACCTGCGCCTTTGCTGTGCTGCTACAAATAACTTAATAATTTCATACCAGTCTTTTTTAAAGTCCCTAGACTCTAAAACTCACCTCCAAGTAGTTAATATAAAGGCAGGTTTTCAAGAGAGATGGAGAACGAGCAGTTCTCCCCAATTCACCTTTCAGATGAGAAAGAAAACCAAGGTCCTGAATAGTTAGATTGATTAAAGACCCTCAACTTAGGGATGCTATTAACCATTGCCCCTTAGTCAAATTACAAATCCATTACACTCTGCCAAGCTAAACATTTCTGGCAGTTTTAATTAGATTTGCTATTGCTAATCACATACAACCCATGCTGGCAAATGCTGTAGTTATTCATAATACCTCCCAAGTGAGCAGACCTCTTCCTCCAGCAGTTCTACTGGCTGTCATGCATTCCCTGCTCCAGTGCCTCTGACTGGCAGAGTTCAGAATTTGGGACCATTACTCTTTCAGATTGCAGTCCCTAACTTAAACCCTGGCATCACAATTAGGGATCCCCCAGAAGTATTATATATTGCTAGTACTGTGCAGATGTTAAAGTATATTCTTCTTCTGCTATTATCCGAATCTGAATACAGTAATACCTTGGATTACATTTACCTTGGATAACGCTAAAATCGCATAACGTTAAGTAATTGGGGGGGGGGAGAATTGCATCGAATAATGTTAAGGTCCTATGGGATGGATCAGATAACAACTGCTAAAGCCTGTGTGGTAACAATGTATCTCTATGGAGCTTTAACGTTATCTGATCCATCCCATAGGATTTTAACATGGATCGGATAACACTAAAAATCGGATAACACCAAGACTTGTAGAACCAAGTTTTAGCGTTAGCCAAGGTTTTACTGTACAGTAATACACCGGATAACAATTGGATCAGATAACGCTAGAATCAGATAACGATGCAAGTTTTTTGGAAAAAACTTGCATCGGATAACGATTCTGGATAATGATCCTTTAGTATTATCCGAGCCTCACTCGTCACCCAACATGACCCTTAGCGCTTGCTAAAGGTCGTGTCGGGTGGCGAGAAGAGGTTTGCCCCCTAAGTCAAACTGACCCTAGGCTAGCAATCGCTAGTCTAGGGTCAGTTTGACTTCAGGGACAAACCATGCGGTGTGTCCCTGATGTAAGGGCTTTTTTTTTTTAGCGTTGTTCGATGCATGCATCGGACAACGCTAAAAATCGGATAATTCATGACTTGTGGAACCAAGTCATAACGTTATCCAATGTTCTAGTGTATTGGCGATCATCAGGGTGATCAGCCATGAAGACTGTCCTAAGAATATAATGCGGTGGCCTTTTATCTGCCTTCCGCATCACAGCATGACACCCGTACCACTGATCCAGTTCGAGTCACTTTCTGGTCCTGAGCCCTTTTGGCACACAAAGTCCTCCTCAGCCCCAGGGCAGGATGGATGAAGCTGCTGCCCTCCATCAAGATGGATTCAAGTGGGATTTAATCCATTTGGGGACCATCACCCTTCCCTGTAGACATCTTCACACAAGGCTGTTAGTCGTCAGGGTTGTCAGGTTAGTTTATCTGCTGCCTGACACTCACCATTGAGTTGCTGGCAATAGGGTCTACTCTATTACATGGCCAGACTGTGTATCACAAAGTAATAAATAAAATCTACATGCCAAAAATTGTGAACTTTTCTGGTGCCCAAGTGATTGCTTAAATCTTCTGATTGCAATTCCAAAGTGTGTTAATGTCATACAGGGAAGATATTGATGAAGCTGCAGCCCTCCCCCAAGATGGATTCAAGTGGAATTTAATCCATTTGGGGACCATCACCCTTCCCTGTGGATTTCGGCACTCCAGGCCATTAGTCCACAGGGTTTTCAGGTTAATTAGCCACTGCCTGACACTCGGCGTTGATCTCGCATTATGGTCTATTCTATTACCATAGCAGGATAACCTGGCCAGACTAATAAAATATATTGCAGTGTTCTAAATCCACATGTCCCTATCATGGCAAACCTTTTCTTAATGCAAGTTTGGGCTGAATGGGAGAATTGTTTAGCCAAACATGCACAAAGAGCATCACATTCCCAGATGCCTAATGGATGTGAGGAGGAAAACCTTCCAGAACAGCCACCCACATACAGTATTAGTTCCCAATAATTCTTCAAATTATATTTTTAAGAATGCACTCTTCTATTGTACATCTTTCATGCCTTGCAAAAAGACTGCTGATATGATTAGGCTGCTGATATGATTAACGGTATTTTAAATACATGATGTTTCAGCATAATTGTATTCTCTTGGTCTTAATTACATACCCAGGGGATTTCCCCCTAATTATTGTGCAACTTGGGAAAGCCTCATTACCATCACTGATCTGAGATTTCAGTTATATTAAATAACATCACAGTTCCAAAAAAGAATGGCTGGAGGATGGTGTCTTATTAAATCACATTTGACTTCATCCTTATATTTTGCAGTAAAGTTAATGTCAAGCTGTTTGCTTACCTTGTCATCTAATTTCCGTGCACTGAAGGAAAGCTCAACATAGTCATCATTGCCAGACAATTCTTCGGCAATCACCTAAATGGGGAAAAAAAAATCTGGTTATCTTTCAATAGAAGGAGGGGAGAACCTGGCACCATACCATTTACAAATGTTTGTCATAGAGATGTTAGGACAGATATTTTCATCAGGCTTCAAAACCTGACAGACCTATTGCCAGGAAAAGAAAACAACTACAATAAATATCAATAGAATTTAAAAGAAGAAGAATATCTAATATCTGCACTCTTAGCTGCCTTTATTTGCCAGACAGTTCTTTGGTAGGGCACAAGTTTATTTTGACACAGCTAACCTCTTTGCCGATTCAGACTCTGGAAGAAAGCTCAGAAAGTACCTGTTCAGCAGGCCTAAAATTGCAGGATTCTGGGAGTAACTTTTTAAATTTTTTATTTTAAAACATCGAAGGTACACATTTTTAAGAATTCATATTCAGATGCCACTAAGGCATTACACACAACACAGACGGGTCAGGTCTAGCCCAAGAGAATTTGTTGCCTGAAGCAAACGAGAAGACGGTGCTCCTTCTCCTATTCTCCAGATGATAAGCAATTGGACTGGCAACTGAATCTTATTTCAATGTTGGCAATGGGATCGTGTCTTCCATCTCACCTGAAGACAAGAGGAAATAAATGGGGCCTTGGGGAAACAAGACCAGCCAATTCTGCACTTTGACATTTTCTGCCTGAGGCTCTTGTTTTGCTTTACCTAACAATCACACCAACTCCAGCAGGGATGGAGAATGACAGGACTACAACTCCCTTCCTTCTTTGCTGGAATCACACCATGAATGCATCCACCCTGCCACAACTGGAAATGGCTGTAGGAACAACGTCTGGTCCGCACAGCTGTCTGAGGAGGCATGGTTTGGTTTGTGGCGCAAAAAGGTTAGCCACCCCTGGCTTATACCAAAGGTCAAGGAAGAAAGAGGGACAGGGCTTCAGTTGCATGCCCCAAACATAGCTACTCCTCCAGGTCATAACCATCATGTATCCATATCTTCCTGAACACTTGAAAAAGAAATTTATATGCTACCAGCGGCATGATATTCCTGGGGCATATCAATCATTCTACTGAACATACAAGGGTTGGGTGGGTGATCCTGTCTCCTCTCCTGGTCCAATCAAGGGCAGTTAGCCCCGTAAAGAATAAAGGTGTGATGTTACACTTCAGCACAGATGTCTCACCACTTACATTTTTATACACAGAATTTACAGAGCCACCACTCAGTCTTCTGCCCAGTCACAACACCATAAAAATATTTTTTAAAATTAAAACAAAAGCCCATGGCCAGAAAAAAAAGACGAAATATTCACTGAACCTCCACACACTTCAATGTATAGGTTATGGGTGTAATGCAGTTCCAAGGTCACATGACCTCTTTACCTTTTCTTTTTCTGTGTCTGGACCAAGTAGCCTCAACTCATCATGATACGGTGGAAGCCCATATAATGAATGCCTCGCGTAATGAACAATTCGTATAACGAAGCATTTTTGCATTAAACGCAATACCCCGCATTATGAATTTTTTCATTATACAGGGTATACCTCACATAACAAAAACCCCATACAGTGGTACCTCACTTAAAGAGCATAATGCGTTCCACGGGATTGCTCTTTAAGCGAGTTTGCTCTTTAAGTGAAACACCATTGTAAGTGACCAATTGTGACTTCTGGTGGTGGTGGGGATTGTGAACCCCGATTTAGTTGTTAAGTGAGTTTTTGGTTGGTTTTAGTTGATAAGGAAGGCGACCATTCAGAGAAAATTCTGCATCGTACAACAAAAATTTTACAGCCAAGGAGTAAGTGGTGCTTGTGTTTGCAGATGTATACATGGCCATATGGCAGACATGACTAGATCGCCACAACGTAGGTTCTGCCCATGACGTAGGCTCCGCCCATGATGTAGGCTCCACCCATGGCATGACCACGGTGTGGTAGTGAAAATTTTTGCTACCCACCACTGCCCTGATGCCAATTCATCCTGCCTGGCCCACTTTCACTACTCTCGGAAGTGGAAGTAAAATGTGCCAGCGCATATGCAGAACACTGTCACTTCTGATGGGAGGAACCATGTGACCGGCCTGCTGAACCACATGACCAGCCCATGGCCCAAAAATTGGGCACCCCTGGCTGACACCAATCTAAACTTCTGTAAGCACTTCTATTTTCAGAGTTTAGATTAAAGTATTTCTCTTCCACCCCAATTAAAAAAGTGAATCCAATAACTTTTAACCCATTAAAGGGTCAGACACTATCAACCATAGCGACAATTTAATTAGGTCCTGGCCTGTTTAACATGTCTCTGCAGTCAGTTAAACCTTCTGTGCAGATATTCCAAGCTTGGTCCTTTTCCTTAATGACAGTAGTGTCGCAAATTTCTATTCATACATTTTAGACAAATGTAGCTGACTTATTCCTTGCTTCTCTGGGTCTTGTCAAAATTGCTATTTCAAGCTCACTGGCCAGATGGTACACATTAATCCCATTTATAAGATGGGTTTCAAGTCAATGGGGCACCTTAAATGAGGTTACACATCCTTACATATCCATTTTAAATCCCATTACAATTTCACAGTTTTAATATGTTACATTTCATGGCCATATGATTCTATTACAACATTGATTAGTTAATTCCTCCAGTAATGCAAAACTAAATTTAAAAAAGAGACATAATTATCCTGGGTAAAAAAAAAAATCATTAATTTCATTCAAAAGTACATAGTTCAACTGTGGTTTACAGATTTCAGAATCTGTGAAGTTAACACAAAAAAGTTCTGAACTAAAATTATTTTTTTTAAAAAAAAAACCCTCAGTAATGTTTTAACTAAATTATTTTGAAATGAACTAATGACCCCATCTTAATGCAAGACCATTTACTTTAAGGAATAGTTAGACAGGAGCCAGAACAGGAACGGCTGAACTCAAACTACCTTTCAAGGGTTGGCTGGTGTCAGATTGCTTCATTAGACAAGCCCAGGTGGCACAGTGCTTAAACTGCTCTTCTGCAAGCAAAATATTGTGAGTTTGATCCTGAAGGGATTCAAAGTTGACTCAACTTTCTATCCTTCTGAGGTTGGTAAAATGAATACCCAGCATGTTGGGGCAAAATACTACTTACCTTGTGAACCACCCAGAGAGTGCACTAAGCTCTATGAGGCAGCATATAAATGTTATTGCTAAGATATCAAGACAACGAATCTTAGTCACATTTTGGTTGTACAGATTAACCCTTGAACAATATGGGGATTAAGGGCATCAACCCTCTACAAGGGTATTGTCACTGTCAATTTTTAGAAAACAATAGCCAAATGACAAGTAACAGTTTTTAATTAGAAACACTGTACAGTCAAACCTCGCATAAAGACTGCCTCGCTTAAAGAGTAACTTGCTTAAAGAGCAGAATTTTCTCTGAATGTTCACTTTGCTTAACAAATAAAACCAACCCAAAACTCGCTTAAAAATAAATTGGGGTTCGCAATCCCCCCCCACCCGAAGCAACAATTGGTCACTTACAATGGTGTTTCGCTTAAAGAACAAACTTGCTTAAAGAGCAATCCTGTGGAACACATCATGCTCTTTAAGCAAGGTACAACTGTAGTTAGATAAACCTGGACAAAGCAAATACAGCTAGAGAATTAAGTATTTGTTTTCTCCTGGGGCGAAAGCAAAGGAGTAACATTTTAGATGGACCTACCGTTATAGAAGATTTCCCCGCTGTGTTGCCATGTTTCAATAAAGATTTGGATAGCTTTTTCTGTGAAACAATCTGTATAAAATAAGAAGGAATGGTAAATATCAACATTGAGAAATGGCACTTAAAGATATGAGATGTGACTTAGAAAGATGTTTGCATGTGTTTTAACACATAATTATCTAAAACAGAATTACAGTAAAACCTCAGATAACGCTAAAATTTGGTTCCATAAGTCTTGGTGTTATCCAATTTTTAGTGTTATCCAATCCATGTTAAAATCCTATGGGATGCATTGGATAACGTTAAAGCTCCATAGAGATACATTGTAACCGCATGGGCTTTAGCGGTTGTTATCTGATGCATCCCATCGGACCTTAATGTTATTCAATGGAATTCTCCCTCCCCTCCCCACATTGCTTAACATTATGCGATTTTAGCGTTAGCTGATGCAAACATTATCCGAGGTATTACTGTACTGTAATTCCATACCATGTAATATTGCATTTCCCCCCAACAATGAAGCATATAGTGAGCCATCTCAAAACAGATCTCCCAGTGAAATTTAAGAAGAGTGTGCACTTGAAATACCGGTACTTATTAAGGAATAAGACTTTTTGAAAATGTACAAAGACATATGGGATTGCATGGAACCACAGGAAGTCCACCTCCAGGTGCTACACCCACTTTGGGATTCCTATACTTTCTTGGAAGCACACACATCAGATCTTATTTGAAAAGGACATAATTAACTTCCAGAAATCACAAGGGTTCTATAAGGTACATAATCACTGATTTAGAGCAGAATGTTCCTGGCAGGACAGCTTTGTTTGAAAGCAGGGGATTGTGATGAAAGGACAAATGATTTCAAGAGTCACTTCCCTATTAATCCTTTTCATCCACCTTCTGTACGTGTTTCATGATTTGGGATTTAGTAACAACCATCTGCTTCATTGGTGTGTGTGTGTGGGTCTGCCATCCCCCCTTTACAAGTCAGGAGAACAAAGTCATTCTTCTTATTCTTATTTGCCATCGCTTGGTATTTTTGTGTAGCTACTGTATGCCAGAATAAGGGCAATACTTTCCCCTTATTATGGAAAATTGAAAACAACAGAACTAATCTCTTACAAATTGTATGAATGTGGCTTAGCACTTCAAAAACTTGTTCATTGTAACCATTGGAGCTAAAACCAGTTTTTGCTCCAATTAGAGGATGTTTGTTGTTCAGTCGCACAGTCGATTCTGATCCTTTGTGACCCCAATGGACCATTGCCCTCCAGGCACCTCTGTCTTCCACCATCTTCCTCAACCCACCCAGCTATGTGCCCATTGCATCTACAATACCATCTAGCAATTTCATTTTTGGCCACCCCCTTTTTCTTTCGCCCTCCTCCTTTCCTAGAATCAAGGCTTTCTCAAGTCAATCCTCTCTCCTCATTTGATGTCCAAAGAACTTTAGCTTCATCTTTACTATTTGACCTTCTAAGGAGCAGTCAGGGTTGATTTCTTCTAAAATTGACCTATTTGTTCTCCTCACTGTCCAGGGTACTCTCAAAACTCTCCTCTAACACCACATTTCAAAGGGATCTATTCTTCTGCACTCAGCTTTCCTAATGGTCCAGCTCCCACAATCATATATTACCACTGGGAATACCAATTAGACGAGACCTATCTAAATTGACGGTACTTGGTTTAACACAAATCCCATCCATATTAACAATTTTGCTCTATACAGGACTAGCCGGTGTTTCCAAATCTTTGGTTTTGGAAGTTCAATTCCCAGAAGCCTAAGTCAATTTCCCAAAGCACTGATCTGCTAATGTACTGACTTAGGCTTCTGGGAATTGAAGTCCACCAGTGTTCTGCAGAACACAGTTTGGGAAAGATGTTTATTTAGCCTATGGTACAGTGACAACTTTGTTCCTAATCGGTGGTAGATGCTGTCTTTGTTTTACATGATTCCAGAATTAAGGCAAAAAGCATTGACCTTATTTTGATTTGCCCAACACAAATTAAAAACGATTGTGTGTCAGAAGCACACAAAGGTGCTTTCTGGGTTGAAAGGATTTTTGCTGGACGAACTCCGGTCAGGGGAGGACCAAATGAGGCTCCTTTCATGTCCCCAAGATCTTTTCCCAGGGAAGTGGGAAAACAATAAATAGATACAATAGAAGACTTCCTGCCACAGGATATCAGATACAGTACTTGAAACAAAGGCAGCTGAAGAGCATAAAACAGAGACACTTTAATTTTAAGGAATCTGTAAAAACAAAACAAAAACTCTCCTATTTCTATTTAATAAAGTGAAATATGCAAGTGTCTATGGTGAAATGCTGCAAGAAAAAGGATCAACCAAGTACCCTTTGATAAAGAATTCCACTAGAGTTCCTAATATGACATTTTACAAGGATTCTCAACAGTCAGATGCCTTTATCAACAAAGCAGGAACATGCCAGGAAATATTTTCTTGTGCCCTCTTATGTTATTGTACTTTGGAGTACAGTATTTATAAAAATTCAAAGACATAACCAAAGAATACTTCCTATGCTATTTACAATTGATAAACGAATAGCACAAAACTGGAATAATCCCTGTTAAAATGCCTATACAGTACTTAACTCTTACACTTAAGCACTTTAAACTTTAGTTATTATAAATACAAATTAACTTTATAATAACCAGGTACAATACTCTCTACTCTAAAAAAAAATAACTACAAGTAATTTAATCACTTCTCACCGGTTAATTTTAAGCTCTGCATACCACCATTTAGATGTAAACCATAGAGAAAGTGCCTTTCATCTCAGGGCCAAACGATATATTAAAGAGATCAAATCATGAGAATAAACTTCTTAAGTGCTGAAAAATGTACGGTTGCTTTTCGCAGACCTAATAATTTGTAAATTAACTTGCTTCTACTTTTGGCTTGGTCATGGAGAAGTAAACAAAGTATGCAATAATTACGAGCTCTGTTGTCACGTATGTATGATTGTTCAGTCATGAAAGTCTGCATAAATCAGTTCCTGGGAAAACTAATATAATTTTAGCTTCTAACTATGGGCTATGCTGTCACCCAGACAGTAAATCAATGCTGCTCTTTGGATCCAGTGTCTGTAATGTGGCGGAAAGAGTACAGTAAGCTGTCATTGTGCAGGCTATTATAGCTGCCATATGCTCTTTTAATGTCACATGGGAAAATGTGACTGGAATCAAAGGTGTCATGGCTCCTGCAGAAAAGGAAGCTCACTCTGAAATAGACATGAACCTACTGTTTTCTTTGACAATTGAGTTTTTAAATTTCAAGCTCCTTCTGACAATCCAGTGAAGAAATCTATGAATTTCTAAGGTCTTTCAAGAAGCCAAGAAGTTCACTCTACACTCTAAAGTTGGTGCCCAAACTTTTTGGACTGTAGGCCAGTCAGGTGGTTCAGTAGGCCGATTACGTGGTTCAGCAGGCCAGTCACATGGTTCCTTGAAGTGGAAGTAAAATGTGCCTTGCAATCTGTTTCGCGACAGGTATGTTTTGCAACAGGATGAGATAGATTTTAGGGTCCCATTTTCTCTACTTAAACCATACGGGCACATTTTACTTCTGTTTCCAGGAGCGTTGGCGTGGGCCAGATAAATTGGCATTGGGGGCTTGATTTGGCCCACAGGCCGCAGTTTGCACACCCCTACTGTACAGGCTGGCCATATCTCTTAACCTCATTCTGAGGAATTTGTGAGATTAAGAGTGTGGACAAAATGAGTCTGGCCGTGTTAACGCTGCCAGTAACATTTTCATGCCAAGCTACCATCAACCTTCTTGAGCTGAGAAGCGTCAACAAATGTTTTGCTCATGTTCAGTTAAATGCAAGTTGAATGTTGAGCACAAGAGCAGCTTTTGCTTCAGATCTGGAGGTTGGAATGTTAAATTTTTTATTAGGAATCTCAGAAACCCTCAGTCAGCATAAAGCTATGCAGGTTTGGAAGTTCTGGGGGATGCAGTCTAACAAGGTAACTTTTTCAAACTTTCCTTGTGTTCTTGTTTGAACAAAAAACATTCCATTGGTGTCTGGACTGCCTTGTCATTGCATGAAGATCAAGGAGTGAAAGGGTATAAAATGTGATAACATAGTCAATTAGTTCATAAAAATCACCCTTGCTCGAAAGGCAGTCGTATCTGACTCTAGGGTTCAGTGCTCATCTCCATTTACAGCCAAAGAGCCAGCGCTGTCTGCATCTGCAGACATTTCCCTGGACATGTGGCAGGCATGCCTCAACACCAGAGTGCACAGAATGCTGTTTACCTTCCCACTAAAGTGGTCTCTATTTATCTACTTGCAATTTCTTCCTTTCAAACTGCTAGGTTGGCAGGAGCTGGGACAGAGACAGGAGCTCATTCTGTCATGCAGCACTTGGGTCTCAAACTGCTGACCTGCTGACCTTTCAGTTGTCAAGTTCAGCATCTTAACCACTAAGCCACTGCAGTCCCTTCAATTAGGTAATAGTGAGCACTAAAAGCTTTAGTAAGTGCGAGGCTAAGTACATTTGGCTAGAGGGAGTGGTTGGCCTAGCAGTTTGAAAGGAAGAAATTGCAAGTAGATAAATAGAGACCACTTTAGTGGGAAGGTAAACAGCATTCTGTGCACTCTGGTGTTGAGGCATGCCTGCCACATGTCCAGGGAAATGTCTGCAGATGCAGACAGCGCTGGCTCTTTGGCTGTAAATGGAGATGAGCACTGAACCCTAGAGTCAGATACGACTGCCTTTCGAGCAAGGGTGATTTTTATGAACTAATTGACTATGTTATCACATTTTATACCCTTTCACTCCTTGATCTTCATCAGTGATGGGATGACACCGGTTCTGACCGGATCCACAGAACCGTTTTAACGATTTCCGGAGGGCTCTCCGTGGGGGTAAAACCGTTTTTGAGGCGTCCGGATCGGACGCCTCACCGGGAGGAAAATTAAAAAAAAAAATTGGAGCAAAAATGGCTCCAATTTAGTGCGCATGCGCAGAAACTCAATCTGACACATGCGCACTAAATTGGAGCCATTAAATCTGCCGTTCCTCTTTAAAGTTCCCCTCAAAACCCGGCACGGACGCCCACCCAGCCTCCCCGGAGACCCTGGGCGGGTGGGCTTGACCGGTTGAGGTGGAGTTGGGTAAGAAAGCCAGTTGGCAGAGAGTCTGGGCTTTGCCTTTCCAGGGCATCAAATATTCATGTTGCAATCATTCCAGCGCCATGTCGCTTAAATGACAGAACAGAGAGGCCTGGAAACGCCTCGGGCGAACCCATGGGGGCCCCTTCAGATTCGCTTACCCACTTTCCTCCCTGCCGCTTCATCTGCTGCTTGTGACAGTTACCAACCTTGCCTCTTTTCTCTCCCACTCAACCCCTTTCCCCCCCACACACACACACCACACACACATACTTCTCTCTAATGGCAACGATAATGGCGGCGGCGGAGATTGCAGCAGCGATGACTTTGGCGGCCGCAACTCTCCACGGCGGCGCTCCTGGCTCCTAGCGCTGCCGAGGCTCGGGGCAGCCCGTGGAGAGTTGCGGCCGGAAGCCCTGGGCCGCCCGGCTAGGAGCGCCGCCGGGCGCCGAGGCTCGGGGTAGCCCGTGGAGAGTTGCGGCCGGAAGCCCTGGGCCACCGGGCTAGGCGCGCCGCCGCTGGGCGCCGAGGCTCGGGGCCAGCCCCAACGGTCCCCATTGTAAGTGGGGTTTGTGTTTGGGGTGGGTGGGTGTTTGGGTGTATTTTTATTTAATTATTATTTTATTTATTTATTTTATTAACGGTTTTGTGTGTGTGGGTTGAGGGGTGTGTGTGTTTTATTTTTATTTTATTTATTTTATTTTTGGCCCCGCCTACAACGTCATGACGTCATGACGTTGGCTCCACCCATGACGTCATGACGTTAGCTCCACCCACACTGTGATGACGTCAGGGTGGGGTACTAAAATTTTTATCATCCCATCACTGATCTTCATGCAATGACAAGGCAGTCCAGACACCAATGGAATGTTTTTACTAAAAGCTTTAGTAAGTGCGAGGCTAAGTACATTTGGCTAGAGGGAGTGGTGGTACTGACTACTATGTGCACTCCATTCCTCTCCTGACACCCAAGTTTCTTTTTTTTTTAGGGGAGGGCTTCTTTAACTCATCTCAAAGAGTTGGGGTTAAGGATATCTGGTGGAGGAAAAAGTATATAATGTGATAACACAGTAAATGAATCAGAAGGTGGAATTTGTTCTTTTTAAAAAAATCAATAAACTGCACTAAAAGCTTTATAATCATGTTTTACACATTGCTATCTCTGTTCTTAACCATAATAATTGTGGACATTTTTGAAGTGGCAGCCGTGTTAGTCTGTGCAAACCTGTGAGAGTGTAAATAAAACAAAACAGAAGACAAAAAAGTTGTGGCACCTTAAAGCAGGGGTGTCCAAAGTATAGCCCATGGGCCGGATCCAGCCCGCAGTACCAAATCATCCAGCCAGCACCACCCTTGTCACTCCCAGAAACGGAAGTAAAATATGCCAGCAAATGCACAAAATGTTGACATAAATGTACCTGTGGCTGTCATAAATGTGTCTATGACAGCCGCAGGGGCATTTATGGCAGGATTTTGTGTGCACGTGTCTGGCCCATGGTCCAAAAACTTTGGGCACTCCACCTTAAAGATTAACTCCTGTATTTAAATGAGAGCTTTTGTGGATCAAGTCCACTTTATTAGACATAATCTGAGTTAGTCTTTAAGATGCATAATGTTTTTCTCTTGTTTGTTGTTTTGTTTTATTTACTCTCTGATATGCTTGCACAGATTAACACAACAACCGCTACAAAAATTTCTCACACAGAAATATTACTTTTGTAACCTCCTGGCCAAAACCTGTCAAACTAACTAGAAGCAAAAGAGCTGTGTTTGACAGTCCAGTCCCTTCAAGGACAATTAATGATTAGGGGATGCGGGACATCATTCATGTGATTGAGAGGAAATCAATTTTTACTGACATTAACCTGCCCTTTGAATATGCACGCTAAGATGTGCCTCTCAACTTGTCACCTTTTGGAAACTGTCATCTATTATAGATTATGTTTATTGCTTATTTATGGATATAAAAATACTCTGTCAAGAGGATCACAAACAGCGTTGGCTTTAGGACATGCCGGTTGCAATCAAGCAGAACACACATATTCTACAAGTAAGTCATATATTACATATATAGCAAATTATCAAATATCACCAGTTCATTGGTCAAGCATCATGGTAGAACTCTGATATGGCTAAATTCTCAAAGCTACCTGGAGTTCTGTGTGTCTGCAGTTTGCAGAAAGAAGCCTTTTTGGGTGGTTCAAATGGCATCTGTCAATTAGAAGATAATTTTTCAACTTTCCTCTGTTGAACTTTGCTAAGATGAGGAAAATCTGCTTGGGTCTTCCAGCTTTAATGGGCACAAAATAAACCATAGAATTTAATTTGGCAGATGGGCTTCTGTAATCATTCAGTTTCTCAGGAGCTGTTAGGTTCTGTACAGTGAGTTGCCAAAACATTGTTGGGGCACTTTCTTTTCAGGCTACTGAGTTCTCAAGTTGTGGACTGGGACCTTCTGCTATTATTCATTGGAATTTCTAGGATAAAAGTATTACATGCAAAAATGGTCTTATTATCTCTGGTGGGTGGGGTACACAGGAAGAGCCTCGTCAAAGACTGTGGTATTTTTGAACCACAATTGGGCATGCCCTGGTAACGGCAACCTTATGTTGCTTGCTAATCTTTCTCACACTAGGTCAAGTGAAAGCAACTGCAGAATGAACTCACCAAAAGGTGCCTTCATTTTGTCAGTTTCACATTTGGCCTAGACATGGAAGAAGAAGAAGAATCTCTGGTGGGTTTCTGTATCTCTTTTGACTTCCTATACAGAGATGGACAGAAGTGATCTGAGAAAAGAAAGGTATATCACCTTAACATTTATAGGGTAGTCCCTTCCGCTCACAAGAGCCAGGAGTTGACCCTGTCCCACCACCATTCCTAATTCACCTCTTCTTCTTTGCTTCCTCTTTTACCCCATCAGGTCTTTAGGTGTCTGATAGTCATATTCAGCCCAAGATAAAAATACCAAACAAATTGGACTTCTTTGTTCCCTGCTTGCTGGTAGCTCTCTATAGCAACTTGACACTAACCAATGAGCCATCACTTGCATTATGAGGCACATCTTCAATCAGGCAACAGTAATGTAACTAGTGCCTATTAGTGATAAACAAAGTGATACCATGAATATATAGCAATTTGGCATGGCATGGACTTTTTAACATCGGAACACCACCACAAATTGAAGGAACTTCTGATCACTAGGTAATATTTTAACTGACTTTGATTTGGCCACAACTGGCATGCCTAGTAAACCAAATTGCCACCCCCGCTTCCTGATGGAAAGCACATGGACTTTGTCTTTGTCTGGCCACAAAAGGAAGCTAGTGCTTCAAAAAGATCATGTGAGAGTAATAGCAGACACCCAGCTTCCTGTGGGGGAGGTGTGGTAATACCATACAAACGGTTGCTGTTTTTTCAACATGCATTTCTAAGAGTTGCACCTGGCAGTTAACATCTTTCCATGTAACATTTTGCCATGAACTTTCATTAATAATTTTATGCCTGCTTGATGAAGAGATAGCGTTATCTGAACATTCAGGCACCATGCCATTGAATCAGAAATTTCCAAACATTTCAGCTTTACACCCACTTTTTGATTTTGGAGAAACAGCAATAGCCATTACACTTATATACTGCCCCATAGCACTTAAGAGCACAACCCAGATAATTTACAAGCTAATTAGCACTTTTGTCCCAATGTTGAGTACTCATTTTCTCAACCATGGAAGAATGGAAAGTTGCGTCAGCCTTGTGCTCGTTGGGATTGAACTCAGATTGTGAGTTTGTTTTCAGATTCTGATTTATTTTTAAATTCTTTATTTATAGGTTTATAAGAAAGTAAAATATACATAAAAAATAAACTCATACATAAGGAAAACAATCTTTTACATACTCTTCCATAAATTCTTACACATGATAAATGTAAAAACAAAAATTCAAACAAAATCACACATGTACAGCATTATGATTCTCCTCTAATAATTGCATTATAATTATATATTTTTCTGATACATTTGTTTCCCTACTTTACTATAGCTCACACTTTTATCACCACCCTTGTGTTATTTACATTGTCCGAGGGATTGTAACAACTCATAATTTCCAAAAATTACTTTGTTCTGGTACAGGAGTAGTGCCTTGTTTTTTAACCATTACATATTCTACAAATGGTTTCCAGACTTTCCAGAATTTATTAACTTGGACTCTACCTTTTCTGATATTTAACTCCCATGTCAACTTGTCGTTAAGTGCCAAATCCCACATTTCTTTATACCAATCCTGTATTTTTAACATTGTATCATTTTTCCAATTTTTGGCAATACATTGCCTTGCCACTGACAACATTAAAGACATTAATTCTTTGTTATCTTTACTCATTTTAAACTTATCCACCTCTGTTAGCAAGATTGTATCTGGCTCCAATTTGAGCTGCACATCCAGTATATTATTGATTTCCGTTTCTATTTCCCCCAAAAAAAATTTCAAACAACCACAACTCCACCACATGTGCACACAGGTTCCTACCGCATGTTTACATCTGCAACATTTGTCACTCCTCTTTTTATCCATCTGGTGCAGCCCAATTGGAGTCCTATACCACTGCCATATTAACTTGTAATTGTGCTCTTTCATTCTTACGGACATAGATCTCATAATTCTTCTCCTCCATTTTTTCTGCCAGTTTTCCTCAGTGACTGTCACGTTCAGCTCTTGTTCCCATTTATTTTTAAGAATTTCTTGTATTTTTCCACCTTTATTCAATATTTTGTATATTTTACTTACTATCCCCTTGATTCCTATGTCCCCTTTCCTTAATTTAGTCAACAATATTTCAAATGTTGTCACCTCTCTATTTAAACTATTATCGAATAGGTATTTCTTATTCCAATTATTCATCTGGAGAGTCTTAAACCATTCTAACCTCATTTGTGAAAACAGTTCCGATCTTTTTTTTTTATCTCTGCAAGTTTTGACCCAATCTTTCAATAACACCCCCTTTTCTGTGAAAACCCTCTTTATCTCTCTATCTATTTTTATTGGAAAGTTATTAAAATCTTCTAATTCTATTATAGGTGAGGTACCAGGGATCAATTCCTTCTTTACTTTATTCCATTCATCCATAGTTGTTTTTGTCATCTTACACTGTACTTTCTTTTTCTTTGTTTCATTTTCCTCACTTAAAAAAATCGCTTTACCAATTTTTGAAAATTCCCTCCTTTCAATTTTTGCCCATATTACTTCTTCCCTATTTACTAATTTAATTACATTCCTTATTTGAAAAGCTTTATAATAATTATGAATATTTGGTATTCCCAGACCACCTTCCTTTTGAGATAGGTACCATAATTTTTTGGCTATCCTTGAACTACCGCTGTGCTGGAGAATACTTTCTATGATAGGGGTGGCCAAACTACGGCCTGTGGGGTGGATCCAGCCTGTATACCAAATCATCTGGCCTGCACTACCCTCGCTGCTACTGGAAGTGGAAGTAGAACGTACCCACACTCGTGCATGTGCAAAATGCTGCCATAAATGCACTTGTGACTGTCATAAACATGTTTATGACAGCCGTGGATGCATTTTATGGTGGGAGAAACTACGTGACTGGCCTGCTCAACCACGTGACCGTCCCGCGGCATGAAAAGTTTGGCCACCCTGTTCTGTGATCTTCCTTCTGTTTCTTCCTAGATGACCAATCAGGACTGCTGCACTAAATTTGTGTTGGTTGATAAACTGGAAAGGGGAGGTGCTACAGTGGGCAATATATCCAAAAGAATTTCTCACTCTGCATTTCACTTTGGCTGTTTGCAATTGTACTTTCTTTCTTTTCTTTCTATTCCAGGTACATGTTTTGTATTACACATTTGCTGTGACGTAGTCCTAGCCTGTCAAGAGTCACATCATAAATATGACGGTTTTAGAGTCAAAGTACCATGTGACTAATCACATTTGGCACTGCTTAGGAAACTCACTCCTCTAAACTACAGCCAACTGACATCCTGCCTGGGGGATTCTAGGAGATATAGTCAAAAGAAGTAATGTTTTGAAACTTTTTGGAATAGTAGCCGTGTTAGTCTGTGGTTCAGGCATATCAGAAAACAAAACAAAACAAAACAAATAAAATAAAATAAAAAACACTGTAGCACTTTAAAGACTAACTGCTATATGTTTATTGTTAGCTTTCGTGGATCAAGTCCACTTCATCAGACAAAGAGTGAAACTTACAGGCATGTTCTTTATATACCAAATTCAGGGGCTCAATGGGAGAAGGGGTGTGGGCAAGACGACAGACAAGCAAGCACAAGATTTTGTTTTGAAGCTGTAGATCAAATCTGTATTTCCTTTTCATTACTGAGTGAGCTATCTTTTTCTATATAGATAGGTTGTTGTAAAAATACAAAAATCATATTCACCCTGAGAACCAAGAAACCCTAATTTTGAAGGGATGTCCCCCCCCCCCCAATCGCCTCATGATGGATGAGGCTGAAGTTCAGCATGATGTATTACTTCATTGCAGAGTGAAGGTGGTAGGGGAGGATATTTTATAAGGCATTGCCTCATCCCCTTCTGTGCCTTCTGCTGTGAAGCTCAGATGACCCACCCATCCACCCTGCAGGCTCAAGCATTTAGCAGCCGCCTAAAGGGGCCTGGATAGGACTTTGGGGGCTCAGCTTCAGAATTGGCACTAGAGAAGCTGGGTCACTTTTTTGCCTATCCCAGTCCAGCTTGTGGGATACTAGGGGCATTTAGAGTGGTAGGTTTTAAGTAGGTCACAATTTGTACTGACAGGTAGTGCTGGGTTAGAATGGAGAGGTGATTCTCTTAGGGCTGTGATGGCAAAGCTTGGCAGTCCAGGTGTTCTTGAACTTCAATTCCCAGAAGCCCTGATCAGCAGGAGTGCTGACTTGGGCTTCCGGTAATTGAAGTTCAAGAACACCTGGCGTGCCAAGGTTCGCCATCACTGCCTTAAGGCATCATTTGAAGAGGTTTGTTCTGTATGTATGGCATGACTCATGTTAGTTGGCTGCTGGGAATGCAAGGCACACAATGAGGCATACAAGCGGTATGACCAATTTTCATTCAACAGAAGTGAATTGGAAACACCCACTTAGATGGCCCCCCGAATCAGCCTGCCTGCGCAGTAGCTGTTAAGGTCCAGCATTGATCAAGGGCTACAGTTTTGCCAGTCTGGACTAGGGAGGGGAGGATTAGTTTCCCTTGCCGAGTACCAGGTTAATAGCACTGCCTGGCCCTCCGCAGGTTAGGGGTTTTGAAAATCAATAAAGTTGTGGCCCATGATTTCATCCAAATAATTGTCTTGCCTCGTTATTTCATGGGTCGGGGTAGGGAATGCATCAAACACAAGTCTAGGCACCTCAACTCTTGCAGAAATCACAGCAAACATCATTAACTGCAGTTTTCCCTGATGGTGATAGGTTTACCAAGTAGACAAACATAGAAACAAGTGGAACCCAAGAAAGCCAAGATTCCTACCTGCCCAAAAGTGCACTCCATGCTGCCCAGGAAGTCTGCATCTTTCAGCCCATTATGGTTGCTGCTGATGTCATGCACTTCAAATCGTAGCCGCTGAACTTCTTCAAAATAAAAGTCCACTGTGAAAAGCTTTGAGAAGACGGGATTTATGCATGTTCGAACCACTTCTGTCCTGTCGACCTGTCAATCAAGGAAAAAATATTAACATCATTGACATTTTAATTCAACCAGGAAGACAATGACATTTAAATTTCTTGCACTATGTGGAATAAAGATAGGACATGGCTATTTACCATATCCACAGTTTAGCCATGATTTAAAAAACCAATAGAATAAAGAGAAACAGAATAAATTAAATCCCCATTTTGTCAGATTCTGTTTATCTGTTTGACATGCTGCCTTTAAAAAATTAAATTCCTATTTTTTGTCAGTATCTATCTATCTATCTATCTATCTATCTATCTATCTATCTATCTATCTATCTATCTATCTGTCTGTCTGTCTGTCTGTCTGTCTGTCTGTCTGTCTATCTATCTATCTATCTATCTATCTATCTATCTAATCCAGTGGTGGCGAATCTATGGCACGCATGCCAGAAGTGGCACTTAGAGCGCTCTCTGTGGGTACCCATGCAGTCACCCCAGCACAGAATTTGCCCCACCCCACTGCCCAGCAGACCAATGGGAGCGCTTCCTTCCTCCCCCCTGCACAAAGTTCATCCCGCCCCTCTTCTCAGCAGCCCAATGGGAGTGCTTCCTTCCTCCCCTGTTGCTGTGTTGGCACTTTGCTGTGTTGGCATTTTGCAATTCACATCTGTTGTGAATTGTAGCTAAGCTCAGCTAAGCTCTAGGGAGGGTGGGAAAAATGGTTGCTCTCGGGTCCTCGGAGCGCAGGCGAATGGCCATGAGGCAGGAAGTGCCGACCCAATATTCGGGTCTGGCCCCTCCTGCCACAAGCGCCGCCCTCTGCCTGTCTCCGGAAATTGGGAGACAAAACGCGCGCCCGGATAGTTCTTCCGGGCGCGCGGGCATTCTGCAACACTGTTCCTACCCAGATAAGACCAACAGCAATATTGTTTATAGTAAGTTGCTGAAAATTCCTGGCCTTGTGGTGGAAGAGAATGGTGCCTTCTCTCATAACAAAAAAATGTCACATGAGTAAACAAGATCTGTCTGAGAAACTTAGTGTGGTAAAGAGCATGTTTCTTTTTAGAGTAATTCTATTGGTATATGCCAGTGGTGCCCAAACTAAGGCCCGGGGGCCAGGTGCGGCCCCCGATGCCAATTCATCCAGCCCACAAAGCCCTCGTTGCTCCTGGAAGCAGAAGTACTTCCGTTTCCAGGACCAACAAGGGCTTCGCAGGCTGGATGAATTGGCGTTGGGGGCTGCACCCAGGGCCTGGGCCTTAGTGATGGACTCCCTGAACCACATGATTGGCCCACGGCCCAAAAAGTTTGGGCACCCCTGGTGTATGCTAATCAACCACCCAACAGCCATGTTCTAATGTAACAGAGCATGTGTTAGTTGGTCGGAGAAGTCCGAGTCAGAGAGTGATGGAGTTTGGAGTAGAGAGATGGATTAATTGATCAGAACCCATATCGGGGTTCAAAGATAAGGATTTTATTTAAAATGATTACTTAGGGAATGTTTAGATAGACAGGTTATTTTGATTTCAGATTTACTTCTTTCTCCTTGGAATATATTTGCTTGTTTCTCCTTGGAATATATTTTTGATTAGATCTGCAACCTGTTTTATGGACTTAACTGATTGCTTTCATCTTCAATAAAGAAACCTTTCTTTCAGCAAGACATCTCTTTATTGGATTTTGGTCATCAAGAAACTTAGCCACATCACGCTATCTTACTTTTGATCACTCTCCCTTATGTCAGTGAACTGCTAGGGGAAGCAATCCACCTGTTTCTTGCTTTAATATAGCAAGAGTTCTGCCAAGGGGAAGGCAGGTGTTTTCAATCAAGTTGAGTTTAGTCCGGATTTCGTGGAGTCTTTGAAGTGCCAGAATACCTGACAGAAAGGGCAAGTGATTCAGAAGGGCTTGTGGGAGAGCAAAGGTGAGAGGAGGGGGCTTCACTAAGTCTGATACCAGTATCTTACAAAGCACCCCTTGAACATTAAGTTAAAGACAGACGCTTTATCCAAACTTTGAATTTTAGCTGAATACTACTGTCAAGTGTCTCTTGCAGAGGGCAAGGTATAATCCTTATTTAATTGTTACATTTATACTTCACCCATCTGGGATATTCTCTCACTCTGGGCAGCTAACAACACATTTTGAAAATCTATACAATAAGAAATAAACCAAAAGAATAAACAAACTAAATAAACTATAAATTTGTGCAAGTTTACAATGTCCACATTGTTCAACTATCATTATCACAACAACAGCAGCAATCAGCAGGGCACAATCTTATGTATGTTCTACTCAAAGTCTTGCTGTTTCTAACGGGACTTAAAGAAAGTGTCTTTGCTAAGATTGCATTCTGTATCTGTCCTATGTAAAAGCACGTCTTACTCTATGTGAGTATATTCAGTGGTGGGATGTCAAAAATTAACTCCCCCACCATGACGTCATCACAGTGTGGGCGGAGCCAACATCATGACATCATGACATTGTGGGTGGGGCCAAAAGAAAAATAATTAAAAATAAAATAAAAATAAGCACACACACACCTCAACCCACCCACAACACAAACCCGTAAATAAAAAAAATAAAAAAATAAAAAAAATAAAAAATACATTAAAATACACCCACCCGCCCACCTACCCCCAAACACAAATCAACCAGCTTTTAAACCAGAGCTTAAAGCTTATTCTGGCTAACCTTTCTTACACTAGGTCAGATGGAAGGAACTACAGAATGAACTCACCACAAGATGGCTTCATTTTGGCACTTTTCAACTTTCCAACAGTTAAAGAAGTTAGGTACTAAGTCTTTGCCTAACCAGTTCTCTAGGATAATATGCCTTAATGTAAATGTAAACTAGCTGTACCTCCTTAAGGGTTCTCCAATTGGAACCAGTGAAAAGGTAAGCCCTGAAGGTGGTTCCCCCCAAAAGCTGCTACCGGTTCTCCAAGACACTGGGAAAAGTTACTACCGGTTCTGGTGAACTGGTGAGAACCTGTTACATCCCATCATTGAGTATATTGTGTCAAACCAGTTCTTAAGTATTGATTAAACCCAGGAAGCCTATGTGTAGTAGGGGGCACAATGCTATTTTTAGAACAAATGGAAATTAACAACATGAAACCTTCCAGGCAGTAATAACTTATATGAGATTCCAATACAAGCGTAAAACAATTTACACTTCATTTGGTAGCTCATGAGTAAGTTTTTATTAACTACACTTTCACACCATTTCATCTCTGCACTATAAATAAAAAGCCATCAAAAAGGATGCCACATATTATAGTTATTGCTTTCATATTAACTGATATTTGGAAACAGGGATGGGTATCTAATTTGTATTTAACCCTTTCTTAGTAAAGTCCTGGAACATTACAAGAAAGCAACTACCCCAATTATTCCAAAAGGCTATCTTGTTTTAAGGATGAGTTATTCAGGAAATTAAAAGTTACAGTTGACTTCACAGACACTTATCTGATCATAACTTGAAATGAAGACTGTGTGAAAAAGCCAGGTTATCCTGCTATGGTAATAGAGTAGACCATATTGCCAGTGACTCAAAACAGAGTATCAGGCGGCAGTTAACTAACTTGATAACCCTGAGGACTAACGGCCTTGAGTGCTGAAGTCCACAGTGAAAGGTGATGGTCCCCATGAGAATTAAATCTCACTTGAATCCATATTGATGGAGGGCAGCAGCTTCATCAATAGTGGCCTGGGGCCAATGAGGACTTTGTGTGGCACAAGGGCTCAGGACCAGAAAGTGACTTGTCGAACTGGATTAGTGGTACTGGTGTCATGCTGCGATGCGGCAGGCAGGTGAAAGGCCACTAATAATAATTTAGTGTCAGAAATTATTCTGGATTGAAAGGATTTTTGCTACAGAAACTCTGCTCAGGGGATGCCCAAATGAGGCTACTTTCATGTCTCCAAGATCTTTTCCCACCAAAGTGGTTCCTATTTATCTATTTGCAATTTCTTGCTTTCAATCTGCTAAGTTGGCAGGAGCTGGGACAGAGACAGGTGGGCAATCCATCATGTAGTACCTGAGTCTCGAACTGCCAACTTGCCGGCCTTCCAGCTAACAAGGTGAACTTCTTAACCACTGAGCTGCCACAGCCGCTAAAAGGCCACTGTATTATATTCTCAGGACAGTTTTCATGGCTGATTGCAATGAGGATCACCAACATTCGGATACAGATATGGAAGAAGAAGAAGTGAAACAGCTATTACATTACTTTGTGTCACTCCACATGCAATGGGGTGAAATCTATTGGTATCCTTTCATCCAAAGAATGGACAATGTTGACAGAATAAATTCTCCCATCCCTGACAGCATTCTCAAAATAAATTTGGGATCCACAAAGTATATTTTGGAAGTCCAAGGGTATGTGTACTTGGTCTGGCCAGGTTATCCTGCTATGGTAATAGAGTAGACCATACTGCCAATGACTCCACACTGAGTGTCAGGCAGCGGTTAACTAACCTGACCACCCCGAGGACTAATGGCCTGGTTGCCAAAGTCTACAGCAAGGAAGGGTGATGGTCCCCAAGTGGATTAAATCCCACTTGAATCCATATTGATGGAGGGCAGCAGCTCCATCAATACTGGCCTGGGGCTGAAGAGGACTTTGCATGCCAAAGGGTCTCAGGACCAGAAAGTGACTTGTAGAACTGGATCAGTGGTATGGGGGCTCATGCTGTGATGTGGAAGGCAGACAAAGGGCCACTGCATTATTTTCTCAGGACAGTCTTCATGGATGATTGCTATGAGGATTGTCAATATTCAGATTCAGATAAGGCAGAAGAAGAAGAAGAAAGGTATGTGGAATAAGGAAGACAGGATGAAGACCTTGAATGAGGAAAGGGCCACTCTTGCAACATTGGATATAATCACTTACTTCTTTGTAATGAACACAGTTCATAAACTCATCTAAGAGATGATGTCAGCAAGTAGCAAAATACAGTACTAAGATATGCACAATGGCATATTATTCAGTTATGGGCAACTAGTTTTAACCTGTAAAGTTCTAAATGGTTTGGGTCCAAGCTGCTTCAAAGACTGTATCTCACTTTATGAGACTGCCCAGGTATTAAATTCACCCGGGGAGGCCTTTATCTTGGTCCCACCATACTGTGAGAATCTGAGGCAGCTTCAAGGCACCAGCTCTGATTAGAACCACACCCAGCAGCACTTGCTAGACTTCTGGTGAGCCTCACCTGCTAGCTTTGAGGGAAGAGCTACATAAGAACTGGCTTCAACCTCTAGAAGCTGCCTCAGCAACAAAGGTGTTGTATTTGCTATGATACTTTGTGTGAATGTTCCGCTCTTGCTCCAGCCCTAAAGCAACCTAGCTTCAGTTGTTTCCTTGGTTGTCTGATGCTTGCCATGTTTTGCCATTCTGGTCTTGCTCCAGCCCTAAAGGTACCCTGCTTTGGTTGCTTCCTTGGTTGTTTGACTCGTGGCCTGTGTGAACTAACCTTGTCCCCCTGTCTGACCCTGGCTTTGACCTTGGACTAGGACTTGGATAAGGTTTGCCTCTGAACTTTAGCTTGGTTGCTCTGAGTCCTGGTGCCTGTGCTGCTAGCCTAAAGTCCTCCAGATGACATAGGAAAATGTAGAAGTCAGTAGTGTAGCATTGATTTCAGCCGCCTGGGGCATAAGCAAAATTTGCCGCCCCCTTGTGGATGCTGGCACCCGCTCCTGCTAGGGCTTCTGGGAATTATAGTCCAAGAATACCCATAGCCTAAAACGCACCGCCTGTGGCGAATCCCCCCTCGTCCCCCTTCCTAAGCCATTGCCAGAAGTCTTATTTTATTTTAGAAGTAGGATGGCAAAGAGAGAGGATCGGTTACTGAGAGACAGTTATTGTCATATTCTTCTTAACAACTGGATTTATCCCAGTAGAAAGACTTTTGAATATGTAGTTTGAAACTCTTGGAATGAGCGGACAAGTATATAAATAAAATGTAATGCTATAGAGAATATTTAAATGAAGGTTTATACTGTCCCAATGGTGGTGGGTGCACATAGTAGTTTATAGGGGTTTGTTAAGATTTTTGTGTATTTTTAAAAATATTTGTATGATGTTTTCCATGTTTATTTTGAATAAAAGTTTTTTAAAAAGAGAAACTCTTGTGATTTAAATCTCACAACTCCCCAAATTCTGAAAGACTACTGCATCCAAATAAAAATAAAACTGAGAAATAGCTTTCCACTGGACAGAGATCTATAGATTTCACCTCCTTCACCCACACACCTTTAATATTTTTTCCACCTTCTGTTGTTTTCCTATTTTTCATCCTGTTGTCTTTGGGTCTTCTTATATCACTCTTGTTTTAAGGCTGTGTTTGTTTCTCTCTTTTTCACACATACACACACTTGCAGAGTCTCCAGATTGTCTCTACAATCAACACAAATTCCTCTCTTCCACTCCATCTGTGGGCACACTCTCCCAAAAGCAAGCCATCTTGTCATCTGACAATTCCCTTTTTCCCGGCAAGATTTCCTCACAGCTATAGGCAGATATGCCTTTTCTTACATAGCTAGCTGCTATTTATTACAGATTGCTCAGTTCAAGGGCTGTCATTCTCATTGCTTTGAAAGCAGGCTGTTTCCCCTGCACCCTCCTTTCTTTGGCTAATGCTTGTTGAATGCACTGTTAAAAAATGTTCATGCAAATAACCAAATTTATGTTGATTATTTTTGTTTTGAAAAGGCACTTCCACTTGTGTTGGCAAAAGTCCTGCCTTAATTGATAAGTCATTTGACTGCAATATGTTAATGCCAATCCCTGTTAAAAATACACTTTTGTTGGATGGGAAAGAGAATGTTATCTTTATGGGAAAAAGTTATATGAGAAGGAGTTCCATCTCTGCCTATATTTAAAAAACAACTAAAATCATTCCTTTTAAAAGAGGCTTTTAAAGATATACTGTATTGCCAATGGCCAAGTGTTAGGGATTTCTTTGGTCCATTGCCAATAGGTTTTTTGTTTCTAGCATTTTAAAAAATGTGCAGGTGTTATTTTTGCTTTCTTGATATTTATAATTTTATTCAGTTTGTCTACATGTTTTATTGTAAAAAAAATATTATTATGTTGTACACCACCTAGAGTGGGAAAATATCTCAGATGGGTGGGATATAAATGTAATAGATGAATTAAATAAATAGTCATAACTCTGATGAGCCAAAACTAGAATTCACATTCAGCTACAGTATGTGTTTGGCGGGACATCCCGCTATGGTAATGGAGTAGACGGTACAGCCAGCGACTCAACACCGAGTGTTGGGTAGCAGTAAATATCCTGACTCCCTAAAGGGGACAATGGCTACGGGCAGATGAACTACTTAATAATAATTTCGTGTCAGAGATCACTCTGGGTTGAAAAGATTTTTGCTGGAGAAGCTCCGCTTAGGGGACGACCGAATGAGGCTCTTTTCATGTCCCCAAGTGCATCCCTCGGGTATCGAAACCCGACCTTCCAGTCTCTAGCCACTTAACCACTAAGCCACCAGATGAGCTGCTTTAGGTGGGGTGATGGTCAGTGGTTTCACTACCACACTGTGGGTGGAGCCTACATCATGGGTGGAGCCTACATCATGGGCAGAGCCTGTCATGGGCAGAGCCTACATCGTGGGTGATCTAGTCATGCCTGCCATAGGACCATGTATACATCTGCAAACACAGGCAGCACTGGCTCTTTGGCTGTAAATTGAGATGAGCACTGCACCCTAGAGTCGGATATGACTGGCTTTTGAGCAAGGGAGACCTTGAACCACTTGCAGGGACAAAACCTGATGGGGCAGGGCAGGGAGGTGGGCGTGGCCACCCAATTTCGCTACCCCCACCTGCCTGAAGGCCACCCAATTTTGCCAGCCCCCTGTCCAGAGGCTACCCAATTTTGCTACTCCCCCTCCCAGGTGTGTGTGAACCTGTTGCTGCCCACCACTGGTGATGGTTCTCCTCAGTGGAGGAAATGCCACCAGAAACCACCATATTGGGCCCAATAGCAAAATGAGCAAAGGCGAAACCATTTCATTATTCTGATTCCCAACAGTCATGGAGGTGGAAAAGGTCATGCCAGATGGAGTGGCTGTGAAGGTGTGCCTTGTTAATATCCTCAAGGCTGTGGAAGACCATTGTAGTCCTGATGTCAAATCCTGCACGCCTCATTTCATACGTGCCACAGGAAATGGCTCCACTATCATAGTGTGTGGGTAACTTCATGGCATGCTGCAATCCACCTTAAACAAATTCACGCCAGTGGCATTTTTCCTGAAAATGATTTTCAGGAAAAAATGTATACTCTGACACGAGTAGCAGACAACGACAACGACTTACCAGTAATGTAGTTATGTATATAAACAGTGCTTTGGGGTAGCAAGTGATAACATTACAAATTTACAGTAAAGGCAATAAAAAGAGTGGTTACAGAATTACAGTAAAAGTAATTTAACAAATAGTTATAAAATTATTTTAGGCAAATTACTAAGATCTTCTAGTTACTTTCAAAAGTTACTTTTGGATGTAAATTTAAAGTATTTTGATAGGTGTCTTAAAAGTTTTATGCCATTCTCTTATCAGTCTTTAGTGGTAAGGGGAGATTTTGTCTTTGTATATTTCTTTAAATTTGCAAGGTGCCATAACAGGATTAGCCATTATTAAGTTAATATTAAGAGTTCATTTCACTTAGTAAAGAGTTGTTGTTTTAAATAACACCCATAACCGTAACCAATAGTGTGTGCAGACCCTTTGGGCTGAAGTAAATTAATTTTTAAATCTATCCCTAAAGAAAAGAAAAGATCTGGAAAGGATGCCCGGGAAGGCGGTATTTTTATTTATACTGAATATAGTGACACTACCATTATCTTTATCTGATCTTTAGACATCACTGCACTAAAAGCCAGGAAGCCTCATTACATTGTTCCTGTAATTTGTAGCTTGATGAATAGCCTATAAATAGCTATGTGGCAAGGCACTGAATGCTACTGAAGATCTCTGAACATACACACTTAGGTAACCAAAGCATTACTAATATTCATTCTCGGAGATGGGCTTCTGAATTATGTCAGTTAATACAGATCTAGCATGACTGTCGGTTTCAGAAATCTATTGGCTGATGACATGCGTCTAATGACAGATTTATTAATTTGCTTTCAACGGTATAATTCAAGTGGCAAATCAATTATGTCACTGAAGCATTAAAAATGATAAGGGAACTTCAGGGTCCATTGTTATGTAACATTTGATGAAACGCACTATGGTTTCCCTTGAACTTCTTCATGGCCAATTGAAATGTAAAACTTGTGAGACAGTGGGAAAAGATGCAGAAAGAAGCACATTTTGTTATATTACTTATTATCCTACTGCCATTCTTCCAATTTCTCCTTACCCTAGAGCTGTAAAGACAGCCATGGGAATGTTGCAAGTTGGGGGGGGGGGAGGTCATACCCTTATAATGGTACCTAGGGTGGGCTTTAAATCAACTTTGTGCTCCTATAAACATACACTTGGCTACTTTGAGAGGCCAATAGTTCTACACGCACATGTTTTTATTTAAAGAAAACATCTATCTGCATCTGTCTGCAAAGCCCTCAGAAATAATATGTTGAGTCTCTAGAGCAGGGGTTTCCAACCTACGGCCCAAAGTGCCAAATAATCCAGCCCCCAACTTTGCTCCAGCTGCCCCTGCATTTACAACAGCCGTAAATGAGTCTGCAGCTGTCATAAATGCATTTACTACAACCGTAAATGAGTCCACGGCTGTCGTAAACATGTTTACGACAGCTGTGGATGCGTTTTACAGCAGCAGTCCGGCCCACCCAGCTGAAAAATGTTGTGAACCCCTGCCCCAGAGCACCTGGATGTGGTTAATATTTCTGCATGTCAGTTCTATTTTGACACAATCATAGTGTAATCTTGTGCCAGGAACCTCCATCACTGCTGCCATCCTGGGCTCCGCCCAGGGGGTGGCAAATTTGGCCTACGCCCTGGGCAGCTGAAACCCATGCTACACCACTACCTTTTGGTGAGTTTATTCTGCAGTTCCTTTTGCCTGACCTAGTGTGAGAAAGATTAGCCAGCAACACAGACTGTTGTTACCAGGGTACGGCCGATTGCAGTTCAAAAATACCACGATCTTCTGATTAATGCAGTCTAGCCTTAAGACTCAACCTACCATGAGCAAAGCGAGAAAGCCATTTAAAAAGATGTGATGCTCCTATTGGATTGCTTGCTTCAGGTACCCAAATAATTTGGCTGGCTTTAAACACCATGTACCATGACATGTCTCTATGTTTTTGCATATGTGCACTGGATGAAGGAAAATAATGTTTATGCTTCTGCTACAGTAAACACACTGTCTGGGTTCTCACTGTGTGTTTGTGTGAAAGAAGGAAGCAGGTGTATGTATTGGTCTGACAGGAAGGGAACAAAGGCTGCCAATGTCTAACAGAAGTGGGTACATCCTTCTTAGATAGGATCTGAAGAGCACATTGTTCATTTCACTACTTTATTGCCAGTCATTCTGAATACAACCCCAGGGAATGACAGAATAATTAACACAGATAAAATTGTGCTATCCAGTTTCAAATAGAGAGAAGCCTAACACAGGAGATTCCATCAGAAATATCAGATCGCTAATACAGATAGGAAAAACACAATACTCCTCAAAATATATCGGGCTTCAAACAATCTTTTCATCCACTCAAAATCCAATCTTTTTACGCTTATTGTTAATGACAGAGCTTTTTTTTCCTAATAGCTTCTTTCTATTACTTCTCTACTGGATGGTCTTCTTTCATCAGCAGAAATCAGATAAGGCAGCTGAACAGATTAGGCAAAAAAGCACTTATTCACACAAAGGTGAAAAACTAGGATGAACAGAAATAAAAGTAATTCAAGTATTAATCTTTTGTTCCTTTTTTTGAATCAGTGAAACACTTTCAAGAATCTGTTATCAGAAAAGATGCTTTCTCACATGTTCAGCTGATTAAAATGGCAGAAAGAGACCAGGTTTCAGATAGGTTCCTATTATGCCTGAGGCAGAAACTAATAGCTGAATAAATTTGGAGTGATTAACAGAAGACAGCAAGGCACAATTAAATCCAAACATACGCTGGGATTCTGAGGAAAACTAATATGGCTGCCCAAAGAAAGAACTAAAGCAAAGCCATCAACGCAGTTGGTTCTCCTGAGACCCTCAATGGATTTCTGCCGGATGCCACCAAGCCAGGAAAACTGAGATTTCACTCCATTTATCTACAATCAATAGAGTTTAGGGAGCATTCTGGCTCAGTCATAGATGTGCTCAAACAGGGATTCTCAACCTGTGGCCCACAGGCCGGATGTGGCCCATGGCACCATTTCATGTGGCCCTCACTGCCTCCACCATACCAGGAAATGCCATGTGGTGGAGGAAAGGCAAAATGACCATCCAGCCCTGAAGCTGTCTGAGGGAGTGTGACCCAGCCCCTGGCTTAAAAAAAGAACTCCTGTGCTAAAATATTAGCATCTGTTTCAGTTTCCAAAGGCTCCTGAATCGTGGCCATTTTGGGTGGGCCTTCTTGTATGAGTACTGTAATACTTTGTTATTATATTGACCTTTTGATATTGAATTTGTGATGATATGTTGTAGTGTACCTTGCAAATTGTAACTGTACCTTGTAAATTGTAATTGTATTTTGTTTTGTAACTTTGTTAGCTGCCCAGAGTCACTCTGCGAGTGGGGCGGCATACAAGTCAAAAAATTAAATTAAATTAAATTAAATTAAATGTTCCCTGACAACCAATGGATTTTCTTCAGTCCTCCAGAGTTAAAATCCAACCAGGAATTTTAGCCTCTTTGCCTGGCAATTTGGGACCATTGCAACTTCTTACAAATCACAGTTGCAAAAAATCTCTTAATTGTCTCTTTGAAAGTGTTTCCTTGAATGCAGGTAACTGATGAAGAAATTGCATGCTTGATGTTTTTCTAAAAAGGAATCTTATTACTGATATCCTGCTGACAAATCATTTTTCAATGAAAGTTGACCTGCTGTTCTTAATCCCTTGTTTGTTTATAATCAAAATGTGGCTTTTCCTTGTGTTTCTCGTAGAACACGGCTCTATATTTTCTTGGGTTTTTTTTAAAAAAAATTCCACATTTTCAGTGGTGGGTTGTTCCTGGTGGTTCTCCGAGGGGGGGGGTAGTAACCACCCAGGATTATTTTTTTGGGAGGTGTCCAGTTCGGACGCCTCACCAACAGAATTTTTTTTTCAAAATTGGAGCCAAAATGGCTCCTTGGAAATGCGCATGCATCAAACCTCCATTTGATGAATGCACAGTTCTATTTTTTACTGTGCATGTGTCAAATGGAGGTTTGATGCATGCGCAGTTCCCAGCAGCCATTTTGGCTGCCAGGAAAAGAAGGGCGCAGGCAGCACCTGAAGCGACGGCGGCCTTTCCTCGCCGTGCCATGCCACCAGGCCACCGCACTGCAGCGGTGGTTTGCCGCCACACTGCCGCGGCACTGCCTCTGCTGCTTCCCGACGAGTCGACCCAGGGTAAGTAATGGGTTTGTGTTTGGGGGGATGGGGTGGGTTGATTTGTGGTTGGGGTGGGTGGGTGGGTTTTTGGTTGGTTGGGTGTATTTTTATGTAATTATTATTTTATTTATTTATTTAATTTATTTACAGGTTTGTGTTGTGGGTGGGTGGGTTGAGGTGTGTGTATGTGTGTTTATTTTTATTTTATTTTTATTTATTATTATTTTTCTGTGGCTCCGCCCATGACATCATGACATCATGACACTGGCCCCGCCCACAACATCCATGACATCATGATGGGGTAGTAAAATTTTTGACAACCCACCACTGCACATTTTTAAATGTTTAGAAACATACACAAAAACTGCAACTTGTTTCCACCTTGCTTGCATATCTGAGGAGGCCCTTGGCAAAGCAGTCTCTGATTAATCCCATCTTACATTGGTGGACCACAAAATATGGTAAGGATGGGAAAAGTTACTTTTCTCATCTTCAAATCCCAGTATACCATTCATAGCATGGGGACAGCAATAGTCCTTGATTCCAGAGAGATGCATGTTTGCAATCTGGTTTGGCAACTGCACAGCGTTAGCGGCGTATAATAAGATTTTTTTAAAACAACGTCACACTTACTTTAGTAAGTGTCAAATCTAACCAAAAATTTAAGTGACTGTAATTCATTAATATTTATTTCTGGCCCTGAAGCAAAGCTGTCAAGGGCACTATGAGTAACTTAAAAATGACAGGTGGCCCCACTGCCATCAACATATTTGCTAATTTTGGGCTACAGCGCTCAGAATATCCTAGTTACAATAACCCCAGCTGCAATAGCCTTGACACAGCATCACTCCAGGAGAGATCTGGATGTTTCAAATGGCATTTCTCTGATCCATTGCTAGTACAGGGTCCCAAGACAAACCTGATGGGTTGTACGGGGCTCAAAAGCTTCTCAAACTTGTCAAGTGCTGACACCTAAATTAGCCCACAGAGTTGTTGTGAAGATACACCTTCATTAGGTAATCAGAATGAATTTGTGATATAAGCAATAATAATTTTGTGTTAGAAATTATTCTGGGTTGAAAGGATTTTTGTGGAAGAAACACTGCTCAGGGAATGCCCAAATGAGGCTCCTTTTATGTCCCCAAGAGCCGGGACAGAGACGGGCGGTCAATCCGTCATAGTACCCAGATCTCAAACTGCCAACTTGCCAAACTTCCAGCTAACAAGGCGAGCTTCTTAACCATTGAGCCACTGGAGCCCCCTTATGATATAAATGTAAGATGATAAATTAATATTAATGCAAGCTCGAGTTAAGTTTCAAAATCAATTTAGGGTAGCCAATAAGCCTTCAGCTAAATAATGTGACTGCAGTGGTTCAAGTAGCTAAGACACTGACTGGAAGGTGGCAGGTCAGTAGTTCGATATCTGAGTACTGCACAACAGAATGAGCTCCCATCTCTGCCCCAGCTCCTGCCAACCTAGCAGTTCGAAAGCAAGAAATTGCAAGTAGATAAATAGGGACCACTTTGGTGGGAAAGTAAACAATGTTCCATGCACTGCCACATGCCCACAGAGAAATCTGCAGATGAAGGCAGCACTGGCTCTTCGGCTATAAACAGAGATGAGCACTGAATCCTAGAGTCAGATACATCTGGCTTTTGAGCAAGAGTAACCTTTACCTAAATAATGTGAGCAATTGTGTTATCACTTATTTAACAGATTTCTCTGTTTCTGTTTGTTTAAAGACCATCCCCTGAAACCTATGATTTCCACTGAATATAATAACTTCCTTTCAATTACCGTATTATGAATGTTACCTTTTAGTGCCACACCTCCATCAGCCATTATGGCCCCAAAGAATAACATTTTGGGACACTTTCTAAAAAGTAACATTTACACAGCTCCCCAATAAACAAGAATACAAAGCAAACAATGGCTTCTGTTTTTATTCGAAGTGATGATCTGGCACACTCAAAGACTATTCACTCCAAGGACACTGTCCAATATTCATTCCGAAGACAATGCAAGTTTATAAACTCAAGGAAAGAGGCCATTTGTCATTTATACTATAAATCAGTCTCCCATCCCTCGAACTCTTAAATTATTTGAAAGCCTCATCCTAGCATTGACGCCTTCTGTTACGCATCTGGTAGCCTTAACTTTGGCAACTCTCTTTGCAACTTCACACTTAAGATGACTACTGGTAAATTGCTTTTCTCAGACTGTGCAATGCTTTATTAGTCATTCCTTTTTTTTCAAATGGATTCCTAATTTATTTAACAAGAAACAAAAGGGATTAAAGTGCACTTCACATGGACAACAACTATCTGACTCTTGGTTAGGCAGCCAGTTGCAGGTATAACAGGCAGAGACAATGCATGCGTGAATCACTGTCATAATTTCCTGAGTTATGAGCACACTAATGTTCAGAGACAATATCTGGAAGAAACAGCCCACAGATCAGAAAGGGCAACAGGTACTGATGTGCCCTGCTAGCACTAGATAAATTGGAGTGCTAAGAAAGCAATAATGCATAAAAACCAGCCTTATCAGACCTTCTGGTATGGTTCAGTGACGCTTACCATGTGACTTGGATTACATGAGCAATGAGAAAAATCCCTGCAGTTTAGAACAATAATTTGGAGCCATTTGTAGTTTTCCCATTTTACAATTTTCCACCTTTCCTTTTCTCTCTTAAACCAGGCAATCATTTCCATTCGAGACTCAAACAAGATGTTAACAAGACTGTACATTACCTACAAACAACTCGATTTCTCTCCCACAAAGGATTTCCTCATAGACGCATGTCTTGATGATTTGCAAATTAAGCTCAAAATTATTTTCCAACCACAAGGCAAAACACATGAATGCAAGACATATGGGTAAGAAAAGTCATATGCAGTTATACGTATCTTTTACCACTTCAGAAAGTTCTTTCAAAAACAAGAGCAGAAATAACAAGAACAAGAACAAATATATAATCAACTTTGTCCCTACTGACTACATAGCCCAGTGAGCTGAACCATGGTATGAAGAGTTTTATTCCCCCAGTATGACTCCCAGCAAGCCTCTATAACAGGGGTTCCCAACCTTTTCAAGCCGGGGGCCAGATCACGCTCTCTCAGTCAGCTTGGAGGGCCAGGTGGCCATTTTGCCTTTCCTGCATGATGGGAGTATGTGTGGCCATTTTGTCCCAAGAGCTTCAAAGGGGTGACCATTTTGTTTCTTGGATGCCCTTGAAGGGGGGAACATGAAATGATGTTGGGTCCAGATCTGGCCCATGGGCCTTAGGTTGGGAACCCCTGCTCTATAATCTCTATAACTACAGAGTACCAGAGTGTCTCCAAAACAAGGAGATGGTAAATTTCTTCTGACTATATCTTAAATAGCCCTGGAAGGAACTACCGTTGATTTGATAGCACACAATTAAAATTTAAGACATTGACAATGAGAGACATCCAAAAACTCATAATTCATCTTGAATTTTCTAGTGCAGTGGTTCCCAACAGGGGGTACACAGCCCACAAGTGGACTCCAATTCCCAGAAACCTAAGTCAGTACATTGGATGATCAGTGCTTTGGGGAAATGACTTAGGCTTCTGGGAATTGAAGTCCACAAACCAGCATTTGGGAAACACTGATCTAGTGCTACAAATAATTGTTGTACAGTAAAACCTCGCATAAAGAGTTTAACTCGCTTAAAGAGCAGAATTTTCTCTGAATGGTCGCCTCACATAACAACTAAAACCAACCAAAAACTCACTTAACAACTAAATTGGGGTTTGAAATCCCCCCCCCCCCCAAGAAGTCACAATTGGTCACTTACAATGGTGTTTCGCTTAAAGAGCAAACTCACTTAAAGAGCAATGGAATGCATTATGCTCTTTAAGCGAGGTACAATTGTACCTAATTCTTACATTATCCACTTCTTCTTCTGCCATATCCAGTTTCTAATACTGGTGATTGTCATGGTGATCAGCCATGAAGACTGTCCTAAGAATATAGTACAGTGGCCTTTCATCTGCCTTCCACATCACAGCGTGACACCCATACCACTGATCCAGCTCCATGAGTCCTTTTCTGGTCCTGAGCCCTTTTGGCACACAAAGTCCTCATCTGCCCCAGGCCAGTATTGATTAAGCTGCTGCCCTCCATCAAAATGGACTCAATTGGGATTTAATCTACATTATCTACTATCCACTTTAATTTAGGTAGATCCTTTTCCCTTTGGGGGTAGTAGGAGGGAGAACAGAGGTACTTCAGTCAAAATCAATGCCTTGCTTTCGAACTGCTAGGTTGGCAGGAGCTGGGACAGAGATGAGAGCTCACTCTGTCATGCAGTACCCGGGAAACAAACTCTAACCTTCCTGTCAGTGAGTTCAGCATCTTAACCATTTGAGTAACCACAGTCTCTTGTGTGTTACAACACAACAGGGCTATTACTTTGATGCCTTGTGTCAGGCTCCTGAGAAGTAAAAGGCCAGATAGGTTAACTCTTCCATTCGTTGAGGTAGCCAATCGGCAGATATAACAATCAGGCAACATTTTTAGAAACTTATTTTATTCATCATTATTACATTTTGACTGCCACACATGGGGTACAGAGAAAGAGCCACCTCGAAGACTGTGGTATTTCTGAATCACAATCAGGCATACCCTGGTAATGGCAACCTTGTGTTGCTGGCTAATCTTTCTCACACTAGGTCAGGCGAAAGGAACTGCAAACTGAACTCACCAAAAGGTGCCTTCATTTTGGCACTTTCACATCTGGCCTAGACACGGAAGAAGAACTGCCACACATGGGGACAGCCACTTATGGGATCTGCTTATTTCTTTTTTTTGCCCACTGCTGAGGGCTGGAAGGGCTGGAAGGAAAGGTTGATTGGGAACATCATTTGCTGCTCTGCCTTTGGGAAATTATTTTGGGCCAGCTCTCATTGCTGGACGGCTGCTTTTTCAATCTCTATTATTTAGGCATCACTTGACCGAGGCGAAACTAGACACCGTGATAAAAATGTTTCCTAATGATGTCTCCCCCATACTTTTTTCACACTCCCTTTTAATCTTGTTGCAAACTATGGTTCTTTTTTTTTCTCAGTACGCCCTTCTGTTTAATAGTCAGATACTGTATTTGATATGCTTTGGTCTTTTCCTCCCTCTGACTCACTGAAGAGGTCCTTGATACTTTACACATATTATCTCGCAAATGAACATAGGAGATACTCAGGAATGAGTTATTAAGGGTCTTTTTCTTTTCTTAAGATAAGATATGTGAGGAAAAATCAGTCTTCACTCCAGCAGATATTGAACTCCTAAACTGCTTAGAGGGCAGAGGTTTTGAGGAAACTATGACTTGATTTCAGTCTCTACTTGGTGGTTGGTGATCAAATAGCAGGTGTAGCCAGGGGAAAAGCCCTGTGTTCAGTGATGGGATGTCCCCGGTTCCATACGGTTCCCCGGAACCGGTAAGAACAATCTTGGAGGGTTCTCCGAGAGGGTAACCCATTTTTAAGGCGTCCGGTTCCGGACGCCTCACCGAAAGAAAGAAAAAAAAAATCGGAGCCAAAATGGCTCCAATTTAGTGCGCATGCGCAGAAACTCAATCTGATGCATTGCGCATGCGTCAGATTGAGTTTTTGCACATGCGCACTAAATTGGAGCCATTTGGGCTACAATTTTAAATGTTTTTCTTTCAGAGCCGGAGCTGCAACTTTTCGGAGCTGCTCCGGCGGCGGCGGCGGCACCAGCCCTCAGAGGAGGGTCCCTCCCTCGGGGCCGCTGAGCCCCCACCGGAATGGGGGTGATGGGAGGTTGGTCCCATGGTTCCCCAGCCAGCGCCCCTTCCGAAGGCCCCGCACCAGCCTGCCTGCCCCCCTCGGGTGGCCCTGCCTGGGCGCAGCGTCATCGTCACTCACCGCAGTAGCGCTCCACCCCCACGGAGCTCACGGCCTGGGGCAGATCGGCCAGCTTGGAGATCGGCTAGCTTGGAGATCCCCATAGCTGGACTGGGCTGGCTGGACCGGGCACCCGTCGGGAGGAAGGATGGAGCGGAAAGACTGGCTGGGCAGGAGCCGGAAGCGCACCTGCACGCACGCGCCCACCCACACCCAGGCAGAGCCTCGCAGCCGCTCCCCTGCGGGGAGGTGCAGGCAGGCAAGGCTGCCTCTGAGCCTGTGCAAAGTGCCGATCGCTCTCAGGGCCACGACTGGATTGGGCGCCCGTTGGAAAGACGGAGCGGAAGGACTGGCTGGGCAGGAGCCGGGAGCGCACCCGCACGCACACGCCCACCCACACCCAGGCAGAGCCTTGCAGCCGCTCCCCTGCGGGGAGGCGCAGGCAGGCAAGGCTGCCTCTGAGCCTGTGCAAAGTGCCGATCGCTCCCAGGGCCAGGACTGGACCGGGCACCCGTTGGGAGGAAAGACAGCGTAAGGACTGGCTGGGTAGGAGCCTTTTCGGCCCGGCTGCGGCCACAGCCAGGGGCTGCAGGTGGCGGCGGTGGGGGCCAGCGGCTGCAGGTGGGGGCTCCTACAGCCGCAGCCTTCGGAGGAGGAGGCAGGTAAGTGAGGGTTTTGTATTTGGTGTGGGTGGGTGAGTGATTTATTTGTGTTTTGGGTGGGTGGTTGTATTTTCGTTTAATTTTTATTTATTTATTTATTTAAGTTATTTAAATTAATAACGGGTTTGTGTTGTAGCTGTCTGGTTGGGTGGGTGGGTTGAGTGTGTATTTTTATTTATTTTATTTTATTTTTTTATTTTTGGCCTCGCCCACAACGTCATGACGTCATGACATTGGCCACGCCCATGACGTCCGTGACGTCATGGCGTGGTAGTAGAATTTTTGTCATCCCATCACTGCCTGTGTTGCACCTGAATTAGGACTACTTGATTTCAAAACTTGGATGGGCGGGGCCAGCCAGAATTTCTGGTACCGGTTCTGGCAAACTGGTTCGAACCTGCTGATCCCTACCACTGGCCACATCCACCTGTTTTGCATGTTGTGATCTGTAACACACTGGGCTAGCATACTCTCCTACAGTGTAACATAAAGCTAGCACAGAGGTTTTTAATGTGTGTGGTTGGCCCTCCTGTTTTGTGCCAGTTATTTTCCTCAGAATATTGTTCCTTGCAAAAACCTTCTGTTTGGTATTAAGACAGTGGGTCTTGAAAGTGAGAGATCAATCCAGGGTAAACCCCAGGTATTTGTATGTGACACAGTGTTTAAGCCTGTTGCCATTCCAAGTTACCTGCAGGCTTCTTGATGCCTTATGGTTTTTTAAATGAAAAGCACAGAGTTGAGTTTTTAGGCAGATTGGTTTCAGTTGGCTATCCCTATAATATATAGCCATAAAATTCAAAGCCTCAGTCAGTTTTTTCTCAACAGCCTCAAAGGTTGTGCACTGTGCAGCAATTATCAGGTCATAGGCGTAAAGAAAGCTCCTAGTGGCTTCTAGACTAGATCATTTAGTGATGTCCACGTTTACAGCTTGCTCAGATGTCTTAAGCATAATCCAATAAATCTGCAATAAATAGATTTTTGGCCCCACAGAACTCTATGAGTTGTTATCTTGGTTCATTTCTATCCCCTAAGCCAACTTTTCCAACAGTATTTATTTCTGCTTTGTTCCCTACTTCTACATTTCAATCACCTATTTTGTTTTGGAATGTGATTGATTTCTTCCTGGATGCTTTCATAAAAGCTTTCAATTTCTTCTTCTTTAGCTTCAGCTGTTCTAGCATTGACTTGGATTATTGCTATGCCGATAGGTTTTCCATAGATTCTCAATGATATTGTTCAGTTAGATCTTGCATTATAAACCCTAACTTCCTGTGCTACATCTTGCCTCAGTTTTAGTCTCACTCCATTTCTTGTTTTACTGTTTCCAGTTTGCCTTGATTCATGCTTCTCATGTTCCATGTTTCAATTGTCTGTGTAGTAAAGCACTGTACTTTCCTTTCACTTCTGTGCACGTCAGCCATTAGATGACCTTTCGGCTTCAATTTAGTTGCATCATTAGCAGCAGAGCTATTTGTACTTCTCCTTTGTTCTTTCCCAACATCTGACTGAGTGCCTTCTGGCCCTGGAATCTTACCTTCCACCTCTATCTTTTGTTTCATTTTCAACTGTCTCATCATAAGATTTTCACAGTAAGGAGAGTTCAGCAAGGGTTTACCATTGTCACCTGCTTCATACTAATAAAAATTAGAGTGTCACTGTTGTTGCCTTCTCCACCAATGTCACTTTCAGGTACTGCTGCCGCCCAGTAGCTGTCATAACTACCATCATTGGAACTACCCTATATATTCTACTGATGCAGTCATTATCTTGCTTTCCTCTTCCTGCTTTCCTTATATCAGCTGACAATTAGCAGCAGTATTTTCACCCAGGAGGCCTGATGCTATTCAAGCCAGATAACTTCGGGGACAACTTATGGCAGCCAATGTCCTACTTGCCTTCCCTCTTAGATACTGCTGTGCCTTGCTGTCCCCAGCATATATTCCCATGCCCTGAACAGTTGTCCTGCTCTGAACATTTCTAGTGGCTGTTCTATGACTCCCCCTGTTAAATTCCCTCCCATGAACCACATCCCTACATGGGCAGACAATAGTCCAAGTTTACACTTCCTCCTCAGGTACATAGAAGAGAGCTAGCACTGACTGGCAAAATAAATAAATAATTCAGAGGATGATTAGTGAAGGTTGGGGGTGTATGAAGTGTAGGGTACTCTTGGGAGTTCTGGTGCAAATTCAGTACCCACATATTCTTGACATACAACTCCAAGAGTGATGCTAAATGTGCTCTTAGTGCCACACTTGACGTCACTGCTTGTGCTACTAAGGCACTGCTTATGGCAATCGGTCTTGCTTTAAAATATCTGCAGGAGGGGAAAAACCAGTCAAAGGCATCCAAATGATTCCAGTCCTAGCCCCTCTTGAAATCCTAGCCCAATGGTGGTGAACCTTGGAACTCCAGATGTTCTTGGACTTCAATTCCCAGAAGCCCTGATCAGCAGGGAGTGCTGACTTGGGTTTCTGGTAATTGAAGTCCAAGAATACCCAGAGTGTCAAGGTTCATCATACTGTCCCAGCCCTTCTTCTCATCCCAGCAGTCTCCTTTCTGCCTCTAGCCAGGGGTCCTACTTCCTAGAATATATAAAATTCTATTAACACTTGATTGAATTTTCCAGTTATAATGATTTTCTGTGAGGTGCCGTCACAAGAGGAAGGATGTTGTGGAAAGAGCATGGAGCATTAACCCCCCTCACTGGGCTCTTTCTGGAATAATAATCTTTCCTGTACAGGAGAAAATTGATTTAAACTCATTTAATGCTCTCTAGGAAGGAAACATTCTGCCATGCGCTTCCTGGGGTGTTTCCCTTCACTACATAAAAAGCTCAAAATGTCATCACATTTACAAATGAACAGAAAGGAAGTCACCAGAAACAATGGTGAGCCGCAGGTGACTTGCTCTCCAGTTAATGTTTGATTTTTAGGATAATAATAGGAGATATATTAATGAGACCGTCCCTAATCACTAGATGTGTAAAGACAACAACATTGTAAATGATCGAGTACAAAAGTAAAACTAAGCAAACAACAAAAACTATGGTTTTGTATTCAGAGAACTGTATTCTCCCTATTCAGAGAACAGCAACAAGGAAAGAGGAAGGAAAGAGAGAGAGAATATATAAAGTGTTCTACTAAGGAAATGACAGTCTCAGAATAAATGGAGTGGCTCTAATATAGAGGCAAGATGTAGTGTAGGGAGTTAGGAGCTATAATTGCCAAAAAATATCAATCAGATTCCACAGAAAACCTATCAACATTACTGTCATTCAAATCTATGCTTCAACTACCAGTACTGAAGATGAAACTGGAACCTTTTATTCAAGCATCCAAGAGGAAGCTGACCACACACCAAAACAAGACATGTTTATAGGCAACATGAGCAGAGGAGGAACTCTGATTCCCAATGGTCATGGAGGCAGAAGACACCATGCCAGATGGATTGGCTGTGAAGGCGTGGCTTGTCCATATCCTCAAGGCTGCGGCAGTTCAGGTAATAAATCCTGTATGTGGCGTATCATATGTGCCGCAGGAGATGGCTCCGAGATAATACTGTGTGGCTCACTTCAAGTTGGGATCCACCTTAAACAAATTCATGCTAGTGACATTTTTCCTGCTTCAGGAAAGAATGCATTCTCGGATACGAGTTGCAGTCGACATAAGCGACTGGAAAGCAAAAGAGAGCAAAGCAGAACCAAAAATTATTGGAAAGGATGTTCTCAGGGCAAAAGGAAAGAATCAGAGCCAAAATTAACAACATAGGATAACAGCTCTGCTTCTCCCCCACTGCACCTTAAGGGCACAAATCTCCCTCCAAAAAGGAGGAGAAGAATGTGATTTCCATTTATGGGCAACAGGGTATAAAGGGGACCTGAGAAGTTGGTCATCATGTCACAGGAGAGTTGCCAGTGCAGACAACAGGAATACTATTAAAGAACTATATACAGATAAGCTACCTTTTATTTCCCTAGACATTAGGAGGAGGAGGAGAAGGGGAAGAAGAAGGTGGTGGTGGAGGAGACAGTGGATGGACATCTGTATGAGACAGTTTATTTTGCTGCAAGGCACATGGATCAAGTAATGACAGTGTGCATCAATTCTGTCTAGGGCAGTGTTTACCAACCTTTGGTATTTGGACTTCAATTCCCAGAAGCCTAAGTCTATTCCACAAAGCACTGATCAGCCAATGTACTGACTTAGGCTTCTAGGAATTGAAGCCCCCCCCCCCCCCCCGTAAGGTATATGGCCCACATTGGAAACCACTAGTATAGGGAAACATGAGAAATCTATTAAGCAACACTGGATGTTGGAATAATGCACCAAGGATAACTAGATAACTTTTGATCCTGCAAACTGACACCTGAGATAATGGTATCTTACACTGAGATGGAGATCCCATGGAGATCCACCGTAACAAGAAAGTGCAGATCAACACACGGATAAGAGGAGTCTGCTGGGAAAACATACAAAACAGAAGCAGCAGCAATAGCAGAAGGAACCAGCCTTTCTAGACTTCCGAGGTAGGAATTAAAATAATGTTATGGGCTTACTTCAGATTTTTTTTTAGCATAGCAAAAAAATTTCTTCATAGTCACATGCAAACTTTTTCACCGGCACAGCGGAACCTTTCTGAGAGCACTGCATTATTTTTTATATATAAAAAAGAGATTAAATATTTATTCCATCTTTTTGTTGAGCACACTGAATACTGGCTACATGACCTTAAAAATCAATTAGATAGTAAAGAATGGTTTGCTACATCTCCTAGGTTAAAAAAAGTTTGTGTGTTGGGGTGTGGGGGTGTTAACAACAGGAAACAAAACTTACAAACAATAGTAGCAGGAATCTAAAGAACAGGAATGCAGTATAATGACAGAGTGTTATGATAAATTTGAAAGTAGCTGTGCTCATTGTGCAAGTGCTTACAGGATTTCTATAAGAAAGTCCAAAAATGCAAGCAGCTATATCAGTCCATATCAATAAACAACATGCAATACAGTAATACCTCGGATAACACTAAGACTTGGTTCCACAAGTCTTGGTGTTATCCGATTTTTAGTGTTATCTGATGCATGTTAAAATCCTATGGGATGGATCGGATAACGTTAAAGCTCCATAGAGATACATTGTAACCACACAGACTTTAGCGGTTGTTATCCGATCCATCCATAGGACCAGTTCTCCTCCCCAGATTACTTAACGTTATGTGATTTTAGCGTTAACCGAGGTAACCGTTATACAGTAAAACCTCAGATAACACTAAAACCTGGTTCCACAAGTCTTGGTGTTATACGATTTTTAGTGTTATCCGATGCATGTTAAAATCCTATGGGATCCATAGAGATACATTGTAACCACACAGGCTTTAGCGGTTGCTATCTGATGCATCCCATAGGATCTTAATGTTATCCGATGCAATTCTTCCCCCCAGATTGCTTAATGTTATGCAATTTTAGTGTTATTCGATACTAATCTTATCTGAGGTATTACTGTACAGGTATTACTGTATCCTGTAAAGCCAATGGCTTTTTTATTTCCAACTCAAAGCTTAAAACACTCTCATTACAATAAGGATAGCTTGGAAAAAAACTTATGGTTACCTTCTTTTTCTTCTTCTGTGTCTAGGCAAAAAATGAAAGCACCTTTTGGTGAGTTCATTCTGCATTTCCTTTCACCTGACCTAGTAAACTCCATTTGCCTTCCACCTACTGTGAAAACTACAGCTGAGCTCAGAGGGAAGTAGGAAACCAAGGGGAAAGGCAAATGATGTCACAATCTCAATTTATCAGAAATCAGATGATGTCACAATCTCAACCTACCTGGGACTATGACATTAGCTGGCTCAGTTACATCACTGGGAAACAAACACACACCAGCTACAGACTGATACTATACAGAACAAGTGTACAGAACAAAAGCTAGACTGGTCTGGTTGAATTAATGGGGTATGTTAAGTCAGCACTTGCATAAACCTTGTGGATGCAGCAGATTTACTTCAGCTGCGACTGACTGGCTAAAACAGGGGTTTGCAACCTTTTAAAAAGATCAATTAAGGTTGGTCTGTCCATATACTGGCAGTAGACCCTGCCTATATTATTGGTCCCCAGTAGCGTAGTGCATAAGCTTTGATTTTTAAAAAAGCACTGTTGTCAGATTCTAGTTAGCCTCTTGCTGAGTTATCTCTCACGATAGAGCAAGGAGAACTTTGTCACAAAGACATGATAATCAGATAACACTCCTTCAGTTTACTGTCAATATACGGTGTGTGTGTGAAATATATGGAATGCAATCTATGCATTCTCGTGCAACCAGTCTGTCTATATATGATTGTCTTGTCAGCTCAGAAAACACTCCTCACACTTTTTGCTGAGTGCCCATATGCACGTGTCTGGTAATTAAAGTCCAGTGATTTCACCTCCATACAAGTTCTCTGCGTCTCTTTTGCAATAGTAGCTCCTCAAGTACGACAGCTGCTTATGTCACCGCCAGTAAGGTATAACACAATACCAAAGTACCAAAACAAGGAGTGGTTCAATCACTGAACAGGAAGAGTGGCTCCCCATGATCTGGTCCCAGGTCAAGTAAACTCTGGACAAGTCATAGAACTTGACCTAACTTCTCTGGCTTCATCAACTTACAAAGGATTAATAAGATTGAAGAGGATCATAAAAACTATAGTAGTGAAGAAAGTACCAATGGCAGGGGATGTGTGTTGAGTACAGTTACTGCAGAATAGTGGGTCGTTCCTGTTGCGCTCATGTCCTGCTAGTGAATTTCACACCAGAAGCTGATCGGCCACTGTGGGAACAGAATATTGGACTAGACCAGTGATTGCCAACCTTTGGTTTTTGGACTTCAATTCCCAGAAGTCAAAGTCAATTCTCCAAAGCACTGATCAGACAATGTACTGACTTAGGCTTCTGGGAATTGAAGTCCACTAGTGGGCTGAGTACTCCTTGTTGGGAACCACTGGATTAGACATTTCTTTCATCTAATACAGCATTGCATACTTGACATTCCAACCAGCATCCAAAAACATGATAAACTAACAAAGAACAAACACCATTTTAAAAAGCCATTATTAGAAATGGTTAACGAATGGAAGGGTAAATTGTATGAATCATTTCACCCAGAAAACTGTGATGTTATTTGTTTGTTAACATTTTAATCATTTATATGTTGCCACACATTTATAAAGGTTTCATGGCTATGGGGACTTTGATGGTTTGGTCTTTTACAAAAAGCTTTGAAGTCAAAAATATAAATTATATGTTTAAAACCCTAATCTTTCCCAAATGCTGTCAGTCCTTCAGTAGACAACAGCATTTTTTTAAAAAAAACCACACTTTCATTTAAGCAAATATGAGAATAATATGGCAAAACCTGATGCAATTTTAATTGCATTAACATGTAATAATGTTTTTAACAGCCTGAACTACGTAATCACTTGCTGGTTTAAATATTAAATACAACGTAGGCTCTTCACATATAATTAAATGTTTTTTCTCCCTGAAAGCATTTTGAAAACTAATGACTAGCTTCATTTGCAGCTGGCTTCCATACTGCTGAGTACATTTAAGTGAGATTAAATGGAATGTCTAGCATTGCTTTGAAATATTAATAGATACAACACTTTTACCATTTAATAGATACAACACTTTTGCCATTTAAAATGCATTAGAGGGGCTGAAGGGTGTGGCATAAATGCTGGGGACATTAACATTTTATACACTATAATTTAATCCTACGGCAAATCAAGTCTAAACTCTCTCTGGAGGCAAAATTGATGAAACTGAAGATTTGGGCACATCCAGCAAGATGTGGGCTGCAGGGGCTGAGTGGTTAAGAAGCTTGCCTTGTTAGCTGGAAGGACGGCAAGTCGGCAGTTCAAAACCCAGGTACTGCATGATGGATTGAGTACCCATCTCTGTCCCAGCTCTTGGGGACATAAAAGGAGCCTCATTCGGGTATTTTTCTCCCACGAAAATCCTTTCAGCCCAGAATAATTTCTAACACGAAATTATTATTATCAGGCAAGATTCTCTGGAAATGAAAGCAATCCGGGGAAAGCTGGAAGGCAGCTTCAAAGGGGTGGCCATTTTGTTTTTTGGATTCCTTTAGAGGGGACACATGAAATGGCACTGGGGACCAGATCTGGCCCACATGCCTTAGGTTGGGAACCCCTGTCGTAAAGGAACCACAAGCTTGAATTTGCAAGAACTGAGGAGGGCTATTAAGGAAGTAACATTTTGGAGATCACACATTCACATGATTACTGTAAACTGGAGACAACTTGATGGTATGTAATAACTGGTGCACTGGCCAGGAATAAAGAACTCAAGGCAACTACAGTACTTTACTTATTAAAAGCCAAACCCCTATATTAATTCATTATAACAACAAAACACAACAATCTAAGCCAGGAGTTCTGTAATGGCAGAAGAGACAATAGATCCAATAAATAGCAGAGACAGGAGAGTTACTTCAATAATAATAATAATAATAATAATAATAATAATAATAATAATAATAATAATAATAATAATAATAATAATAATAATAATAATAATAATAATAATAATAATAATAATAAAAGTTGCCATTATACAGGAATCACTGTTCCTAAGGATGAAAACAGATATGCCTATGATACATGCTATCAAACAAATGGATAAAAAAAAATTCTGGATTTTCCTATGGCAGAAAGAATTTTGATAATAATATTCATGATGATTAAATATCTCTACTTATAAATATTCTTGAATAAATTGATTTGGTCCAATGGATCCACTTTCATGGCTGGAAAACAACTGATTTATGAAACTTAGGGAGTTTCAGAACTGTATGGTAAGGAATTAAGCATTAAGGCAGATCCTCAATACCATCGAAGAGCTAAACTCAAGAGAGCAAAAACTAGCTTTTCTCATGTTGCTAATATAACAAAAACATTTGCTACATGTTCTGTATGAGAGTGGTCTGTAGAGTCATGCCCATTACATCTGATAACTTGGAGTTGAATCTAACTTTCCTTACATCCAGGTCAGAAAATCTAAGCACTTTCTCTTTTGCTCAAAGGCCCTGGAAACAGACTGGTCAAGTTAGAACTTCACAAACCTATTTTATCTCTTGTTATAGCAACTCTGAAAAGAAGGTCAGGTTTTTTCCCCCACTGACTATTATATGCTTTTGGATATAGAAAATTTTCATCTTCTCCATCTTCTATGTTGCTCTGGGGTCTGGAAATGGCAAAGTATATTTCGTAAGTTGAGTCTACAGGCAACTTGAACTTGGCACTAGTAAAAAGGATCTATTCAGATTTAAAGGAATTTGATTTTTTTTTTGTCCACAACTGAGATTTTTTGCCTGTTTGACCCGCTTTCTAAAAAGAAACAACCACCACTTAAAGTTACTTTTGTACCACAACTCCCAGATTCTGCTCCTCAGCATACCAGCTGCTGTACAAAAACATATCTTCCAAGCTCTGCTAAGCTTTATGCTTACTGTGACTAGTAACAACACAGCACTGGACAACCTGAAGTACCAACATGCTTGAAAATGCCACAAGCAAGGATGTCCCACTATGGATGAACGAATCTGTCAATTCTGATTGCTATCAATTATCAGTTCCACACTACAAAGTCTTTCATCCTGCTTCTGCATTGATTTGTTTTGTTGACAAAGCCTGCATGAAAATGTCTATACTGTATATTTTCACTCTTCTTAAATTTTCTTACACATTTTGCCTCATATATGCATTTTGTCAAGCAATGCCCTTTTGTAGGCTATTTTCACTGACATGTAATATATATATTTGTGAACTCTATCCTTAAATATATGCATTGCTGTATGCTTTTTTTATATTTTGTTGTTGTTCAGTTGGACAGTTAATTGCAACCCAATGGACCATTGTCCTCCAGGCACCTCTATCCTCTACCATCCTTCTCAACTCGCTCAACTCTGTGCCCTTTGCATCAACAATGCCATCTAGCCATCTCATTTTTTGCCGACCCCTTCTTTTGGCCTCAACCTTTTCCAGCATCAAGGCCTTCTCAAGTGAATCCTCTCTTCTCATTTGATGCCCAAAGTACCTTAGATTCATCTTCACTATTTGACCTTTCAAGGAGCAGTCAGGGTTGATTTATTTTAAGATCGACCTATTTGTTTTCCTTGTTGTCCAGGGTACTCTCAAGACTCCCCTCCAACACCACATTTCAAAGGTGTCTATTCTTCTGTGCTCAGCTTTCCTTATGGTCCAACTCCCACAACCATACATTACTATTGGAAATACCATTTCCTTGACTATACAGACTTTTGTTTGCAAGGTGATGTCTCTACTTTTAACTATGTCCCCCAGATTTCTCATCGCTTGCCTCCCAAGAATTAGTCACCTTTTTATTTCATGGCTGCAATCACCATCTGCAGTGATCTTGGATCCTAAGAATGTAAAGTCTGTCACTGCTTCTACCTCTTCTTCATCTAAAATATATACACTGCATAATAAAATCTGGGGAACTACAAATCAGGCAAAGGTAACAGTGTTGTAATTTGCAAATTGGAATTAATTCTTATTTTGGCCAATTTAAGTATATAAGGGCTGTGGTGGCTCAGTGGTTAAGAAGCTCGCCTTGCTAGCTGGAAAGCTGGCAAGTTGACAGTTCGAGACCCAGGTACTGCATGATGGTTTGAGCACCCATCTCTGTCCCAGCTCCTGTCAACATAGCAGTTCAAAAGCAAGAAATTGCAAGTAGATAAATAGGGACCACTTCAGTGGGGAAAAGATCTTGGGGACATGAAAGGAGCCTTAGTCAGGTGTCCCCTGTGTAGAGTTTCTCCAGCAAAAATCATTTCAACCTAGAATAATTTCTGACATGAAATTATTATTAGTAGTAGACTCACACTGTATGCAAACTGAACACATGGCTATAGTACAGTGCAGCAAAAATGGGCACATCTGAAAAGATAATTCATCTTTAACAGCAAGATAGACATTGTGAGATTTGACACAATTGGCCAAAGATAAAAAATTCTGAATCAAGTAACACTAGCAGGGTCAGAATTCAACAGTGCTGAGACTTCGAATAAGTCTCAGACATGACTGGCTTTTGAACAAGAGAGACCATTACCTTTGCTGGCTGAAGATCTTTTTATTCTTCACTTCTTACATGACATTCAGTCATTACCAAATAAGTAAAGGATATCTTACATCTACAAAGTTTTCAAAGTGCTGCATAATTTGAAGGGAGAGGCTGAAAAAGTTCTCTAAAAGCAGATGCATGCATCAAACCAAATGTGATACACATAGTACAAAAAGTTTTCTTTCTCCCACTGGAATACTGTTTTTCATGAATATGTATAATTAGATGTTCTCTGTGACTGAGATCTAGTAATTAATTCAGTGTTGAAAATCACAACCTATTACTTGAATGTCATAGCAACCAACACCACCGAAAATGAAATTTTAAAGCCTATTTTTAAATTATTACATTTGCACATTTCCCCGAAATTTCAAAGCAGGCTAGTTTAGATAAAGCAACAGAAGTGGTCAGAACATTAAGATGCAAGAGTAGTGAAGTAACAACAGTTTACTGCAGAATGATCAAAAGCTTTGGCTATTTTTGAGAAACTCTGAGTGTTAAAACAAAATTGAATGATGATTGCTGTGCATATTTGAAAAATGAGAGCAAAAAGCGTACCAATGGTCATATTTTTATTATGAACCAATGTGATGTAGCAGCCAATAGTATGTGACATGAAAGAATTGTACTTCAGCTTCTCATTTAGCCAGTGAGTAACTTAGACAATGGACTGTAGTGACTGAGTGGTCAAGACGCTGAACTTGACGACTGGAAGGTGGGCAGGTCACCAGTTCGAGATTGAGTGCTGCATGATGGAGTGAGCTCCCATCACTGTCACAGCAGTTGCCAACCTAGCAGTTTGAAAGCAAGAAATTACAAGTAGATAAATAGGTACCACTTCGGTGGGAAGGTAAATAGCGTTCCATGCACTCCAGTGTCTAGTCATGGTGGCCACATGTCTGCAGAAATGTCTGCAGATGCAGAGACACTGGTTCTTTGGCTATAAACAGAAATGAGCACTGAACCCCAGAGTCAGATACGAGTGGCTAGCTAACAAGTTAAACAGTACCTCACACAATGAATAAATAAATAACACCAAGCATGTAGATGATGCAGAACTCCTGTGAAATTGCTCATCTTGAGCTAAGGAACTGTCCAATACCTGTCATAATCATTGATAGAATGTAGGAACATAACCTCACTGTTTACAGTGGACATTTTGTGTGAGATCCCTTTATGGTAGCTTTCCACGCTTTTAAGAGAACTCAAGCTGGAATTTCATTTATAGAGGAATTAATCAAGGCTAGCCACGTAGATGTCCCCATTCCATTACAACTGCTCATCTCTGACTCACAGTAGACTTCAGCCCATATATCTTGATTATACACCAGAAATATGGTGGATCACAGGAAAGTGTCTCCTAAGCATTCATTTGGTAGGGAGGCAGTAAATTTTGAAGTGAGCTACTCATTTTGACAGGTGCTATAGATAAAAAAATGCAGATAAATAAAACAGTTGTAAGAGTTCCATAAACAAAGACAGCTGTGTGATCTATACACAAAACAAATGCAGAAGGAAGGCGATACCTTTTTGACACGAATTTGATGAACGTCTTGCGTTTTGGTAGGGTGGTCTGGCTGCTTTTGGTATGTAACTAAAATTGTGTACTTTTGACGAGTTGCCACAACGAAACTACAGCACTGACGAAAATAAGGATTATGCCGTATGAAAGATCATCTCGATGACTTTCAGGAATGCTAGGACTCAATGGCCAGGAATGCAAATTGATGATGTCATTAAACTTGAAAGGAAACTCAGGAAACTGACATTTTCGCTGGGGACATCCTGCTGTCGGTGAGCCAGCAACCAAACCACGCAACTGATCGAGGTGATCCAAAGAGCGTTAGATAGAGGATAAAATAACCTTTGTTATGACACTATTAGAATTTTGGATGGACTTCAGAAACAGTTTTTATGACAATATTTACAAAATAAAATCCTCGAATGACATCACAAAAGTGCTCAACTGAAAGGGACAAATCTATTGGAAACAGAGCAAAACCATCCAACGTCCTCATCAGTAACCTCTGTCAACCACGGAAAGTGGTTTTGATCTATTTCAGACAGATTTGTCCCTTTTATCTGAGTTTTTTTTCCGGGATTCTGGTTGAGGACTTTTGGATAAACATTGTCATAAAAACATTTTGGAAAGCCCAAACAAAATTCTAATAGTGCCAGAACATAGGTTATTTCATCCTCTATCTAACACACTTTGGATCACTATGATCGGTTCAGTGGTTTGGTCGCTGGCTCACTGACAACTGGATGCCCCTAGCAAAAATGTCATTTTTACAGGCCAACTTCCAAGTGTAATGACATCATCAGTTTGCATTCCCAGCCATTGAGTCCTAGCATTCCTGAAAGTTGCTGAGATGATCTTTCATACGGCATAATCCTTATTTTCGCCAATGCTGTAGTTTCGTTGTGGCAACTCGTCAAATGTACACAATCGAATTCATGAACTAAATGCCTGACAGCAGTGTCCTTAGATTCTACCTGCCACCCTTTTTTTGGATCACTAAAATGAAAGTCCCAAATGTTCACGGCAAGATGTTGTCCTGTGAATGTTAGTGCAACCTTCATTGATAATTTTCCTACCCTATCCACATGCCTGATGCATGGCTGAAGAAGTAATATTGTGCAATGTTTGAGTTATAAGAGTGTTCATCTCCACCAGGAATAAGTAATTTGTAATACAATATTCTTGTTTTCTGCTAAAGACTTGGTGCTCTGATCACACACACACTTTCTAAGGGCTGCCATGGCTCAGTGGACAAGACGCTCGTCTTGTTAGCTGGATGGCCAGCAAGTCGGCAGTTTGAGGCCCAGGTACTCCATGACGGTTTGCGTGCCTATCTCTGTCCCAACTCCTGCAGTTCAAAATCAAGAAATTGCAAGTAGATAAATGAGGACCACTTTGTTGGGAAAAGGTTTTGGGAACATGAAAGGAGCCTCATTCGGGCGTCCCCTGAGCGGAGTTTCTCCAGCAAAAATCCTTCCAACCCAGAATAATTTCTGACACAAAATTATTATTATAGTGAGCTTTCTTTGAGTTTCTGGTGGGTTGGAGGAAATTCTGCTTCCCTTGGATATGAAGTCATGCTCCAATTCAATTCAAGTTTGACCAAACATATTCCTTACTTTAGATCACTGTGAGGGATGTTTATGAGTTGCAACATATTTCTATGATAGCAGCATGATGTCAAGAAGGTTAGGAATCTCGTTGTTGTTTTTTTGTTGGAGATCATGTGAGTATTCAAGCACAACAACCCACCCAACTCTGTTAATTGGCCTTCTGCAAATAACTGAGCAAAAACCAGCAACGAATGTAGTGGCTGTTGAAGATCTTTTCAACTATAACTGTAGCTGCAATAAAATTACCACAACATAATCAAATCTGACAAGACTGGGCAGAGTTTCTCAAAATGGAATGAGAAAATAATGTAAATTGGGGGAAAAGCAAACTCATGCAACGTCTTCAAGTTTTCTTCTTCTTAACCTCCATCTCCATCAAACTGCATCACAAATAACCACTGTCATCCCTCACCAATGAGTAGGTAAATATTAGCAATTAAGAACACACGGATGGCTGAGCTAGGTAGCAAGTTATCTCAGAACTTTACTAATTCCTTCTGCATACATAAGTTAAATAATACCCTGAACCACAGAGTTGAATACAAGCCTATGGTTTCTATCATGCATGCCTCGCGTTATGATAGAAGTAGTAAAATAAAGTAGTAAAGTAAAAGTAAAGGTCTCCCTTGTTTGAAAGCCAGTCATATCCAATTCTAAGGGGCAGTTTTCATATCCATTTTCAGTCAAAGAGCCAGCGCTAGAGGTCTTTCGAATACCACATGACCACTTTAGGGGGAAAGAGGGTCAACCAAAAGTCACAGAAAGTCATCTCTCGACCCCAAGGTAATTTCGAACTACCGCCCAGTATCTAATCTACCCTTTCTGGCTAAGGTGCTGGAAAAGGCTGTGGCACAGCAGTTAAAGGAAGTTCTGGATGAAGCGGATTATCTGGACCCTTTTCAGTCAGGATTCAGGCCCGGATATGGTACGGAAACTGCACTGGTCGCTTTGGTGGATGATCTCTGGAGAGAGCGGGATGGAGGCCATCCGACCATCCTTGCTCTTCTCGATCTCTCAGCGGCCTTCGATACCGTGGATCACAACATTCTCTTGGGAAGGCTCCAAGGATTGGGGATCCAGGGCACTGTGTTGGCCTGGTTTTCCTCATTTCTGAGGGGCAGGACCCAGACGGTATGTCTGGAGAATGAGAGGTCCAGCCCTAGGCTCCTCCAATATGGGGTGCCTCAGGGCTCGGTACTCTCACCTCTCCTGTTTAACATCTATATGAAGCCACTGGGTGAGATCATCCGTTCCCACGGGGTAAGGTACCATCAATATGCTGATGATACCCAACTGTACATCTCAGCCCGTGGGGACCCAAGCGGTGCAGTAGAAGTCCTCTCCAGGTGCCTGGAGGCTGTCAGGGTCTGGATGGGGGAAAACGGGCTACAGCTGAATCCCGGCAAGACTGAGTGGCTATGGGTGAGGGGCCCTGTGTTATCCCGGGAGCTTCCAGCTTTGGTTCTGGATGGGGCAGTTTTGCCCCAGACAGATCCGGTGCGTAATCTGGGGGTCCTCCTGGACTCACGACTACTGTTCGAAGAACAGGTGGCAGGCGTGGCCAGGAGGGTTTTTGCACAACTTCGTGTAATATACCAGTTACGCCCACTCCTGGATCGGGACTCCTTGCTCAGGGTCACACATGCACTGGTCACCTCCAGACTTGATTATTGTAATGCGCTCTACATGGGGCTGCCCTTGGTGACCATTCGGAAACTCCAGCTGGCCCAGAATGCGGCTGCTCGGGTAGTGATGGGGTGCGGGCGTTACGCTCGTGCCTCACCACTGCTTCGACGGCTGCACTGGTTGCCAGTATGTCTCCGGGTGCAATTCAAGGTGCTGGTCATTACCTTTAAAGCCCTATATGGTAGTGGGCCAGGATACCTCAGAGACCGCGTCACCCCAAGAACGTCTGTCCGTCCCACCAGGGCGGATCGGAGAGGCTCCCTTGCAATTCCATCAGCTAGAGAGGCTCGCCTCTCTAGCACCAGAAGGAGGGCCTTCTCCGTGACCGCCCCAGCCCTGTGGAACCTCCTGCCTATCGATCTACGTCAACAAACAGAGCTCCTGCCCTTCCGGAAAGGTCTTAAAACCTGGCTGGCAGGACAAGTTTGGGGATCCGGAAATACCGGATCTCATGTTGGGTGGCTTATCAGATGAGTCAGCCACCCGCTGTTCTTACCTTCCTACCCTGGTTCTGTTTTTTAATAATTGCATAATTTTATAACTTGGAAATATTTAATTTCTTTTAGCTTGACTTTTAATTATTGTATTGGTTTATATTTTAACTGTGGGTGGGCTATCGTATATTGATTTGTGGTTTTATATTGAGTTGTGGTTTAGCTATGTATTTTTAAATTGTGTATGTAGGCCGCCCAGAGTTGGGTTTTTGACCCGATTGGGCGGGATAATAAGTCGAAGGAAATAAATAATAAATAAATGGGGGCATGGGGGTTTGGTGTGAAGTCACATGACTCTGAAATTTTAGCCCCCTGGCCAGGTGGAAGTCTGGGGGTGGGGCAGCAGGTGTCCTCAGGCTCCGGGTGCAACCGTCCTCTGCTGCTCAAGCTGACGTGGCTTTTAACCCCCCCCCTTGGCCAGGTGGGAGTCTGGGGTGGGGTGGCAGGCATCCTGAGGCTCTGGTTCGGCCATGCTTCTGCTGTTTCTCTTCAAATCAGGGAAAAGTGAAACCATGTGATTTAGGGAGGGATCGGGGGCTTAGTCAAAGATCACAGAAAGTCACAGGGGGAGGGGGGGTCAAAAACTGGCCTATTTTAGGTCATGTGGCATTTGAAAGGCCTCCTATCTGTGTCTGCAGATGTTTCCATGGTTATGTGGCAGACATGACTAGACTCTGAAGCACACGGAACACTGCTACCTTTCCCACTGAAATGGTACCTATTTATCTATTTGAAATTTCTTGTTTTCAAACTGCTAGGTTGGCAGGAGCTGGGACAGACGGCAGGAGCTCACTCCGTCAGGGAGCACTCTGGTCTCGAACTGCTGTCCTGCCAACCTTCCAGCCATCAAACTCACCGTTTTAACCACTAATCCACTTGCAGCTTTACGATAGAGGTAGCAACTATTTATAACGAATTATTCTCCATTTAGTAAAACATATTTGCAGAACTGCAAACTGAGACCAAATTAGATAAGTAAAAACCCCCACATAATTGCGGGGAAATCAGTGTGGTTATTAGTGAGAGTGGGGTTAGGAAGCGCAGATTCACATTTTTGTGACAGGTATTTTCATTATGATTTCACAGAGTAATCTTGAGCTAGCTGCTCTTGTGCATCCTAAACTAGCATTCAAGGTTGCTGCAAGGATAAAGGGGGATGAGGGAGTCAGGTACAGTATGTCACTTTGTCTGCATTGGAAGAATACAGGACATAAAAGGAACAAAATACTAAATAAATGCAACATCTTTTCATCTGGAACAGAACAGCTGGACTGACACTGTCAATGCGCTTTCTTTATTAACTGACACAGAGAACCTTCTCAATTCTACTCATGCTTCCAACGCTATACATTCACAACTTTGCTAACATTTCCTTTTGCTGTAACTAACATTCGCATTGCTTCTGTAACCATAAAATGAAGCAGGGTCCCAAAAGAAATTACTAAAGAGGCCAGACAAAACAGACACTTATTAATGCTCCCAGCTGGATGAATGCCTTTCGAAAGTGCTTCCTATAATGGATCTTAACTCATTCTAAATTAATTTAGCATTGGCTTCAGCATTTTTTCTACTCATCATAAGGAAAACATCTTAGAGAGGAAATGGATTTTAATCCCCTCCAGTATTTCAGATGGCTTTGGAAAATATATCTACTGTAACTGAATGACCACCCTGTCAAGAAACAAGCTTTTTCTAAGATGGAAAGCAGAAATGAGATGGTCTGAACGGCCAACCATTGACATTTCAGATTTGACAAATAGAAAATTTTCTATCACGCCTATGCTACTAACTGGATTGGCTGAACACTTGGGTGTGCATACATTCCATAGGTTTAAATGGCATTATGACAGGGGTACGCAACTTCTTGAAATGGGAGATGTCCTCCAGATCCCTTTAAACAACCACACTCCCACTAGAGTGGCCACAACTGCAACTTGGCCTTTAAATATGCTTCTGTGTTTCCTTCTGCACCAATAAACCCCACAAATCTGGTGCTTTCAAAAGAGTGAGTGTTCTTCTTAGCTGCTTTTCTTTATAACACTCACTCTAGAACAGGAGTTCCCAACCTAAGGCCCATGGGCCAGATCTGGCCCACCACACCATTTTATGTAGCCCCTACCCCTCCAAGGGCATTCAAGAAACAAAATGGCCACCCCTTTGAAGCTGTTGGGACACAATGGCCAACCCCCATCATGCAGGCAGGGCAAAATGGCCATCAGGCCCTTAAAGATGAGTGAGAGAGAGTGACCTGGCCCCCAGCTTGAAAAGATTGGGAACCCCTGCTCTAGAAAGTGTGTGAGGCTCATACTTTATGTAATGCCTACAGCATCACATTGGGCTATGAGTAAGATGGTCTAGGTCAGTGTTTCCGAACCTTTTTTTTACCATGCCCCACCTAGGCATCTCTAAAATTCTAGTGCCCCCCTTAACACATAATTCTTATTATTTAAAAACTGAACTCCTATTTACTTGGAGGAAGCCTAAACGACCATTAACTGTTAATAACTTATTCTTGAATTGCCCCTTAAAAATCAAATCAAATTGTTGATCCTTGCTTCATGAAAAAGTAGTGATAACGATGTCACTTTTGAATGCATTGCTTCCAACCTTAGATTTATCATCTGTCCATCCCCATATTGAAAACCATCATCGTTGGCTCTATTTGGCAGTACCCTACACCATGATCTGGCATTATGAAAATGAGCTCTAATCTCTTCTTGTCCTCTGATTCCACCAGGAAAGGAAATTTGGAACCTTACATTTCCATTTTTTGTTTAGTTCCATTTGCATTCCGATCTGTGATTAGCTTAAATACCAGTAAGTGAGAATCAATCAGCTTTAAAAACTACACTTTGAACAGAGTAAAAGCTGTAATTTATTGCTTTTGTAAGTCCAGTGCCCCCAAAGTAGTATACAGTAATACCTCGGATAATGTTTGCATCAGATAATGCTAACATTGCATAACGTTAAGCAATCTGGGGAAAAAATTGCATCACATAATGTTAAATCCTATGGGATGCATTGGATAACATTAGCTAAAGCCTGTGCCAGTTACAATGCATCTCTATGGAGTTTTAACGTTATCCAAAGCATCCAATAGAATTTTAACGTTATCTGATGCATTAAAAATGGGATAACACTAAGACTCAGTGTTATCTGAGGTTTTACTGTATATTAAAAAAAACCAGTTATTTATTCTGAAAATTTATTTATTTATTAAATTTAATACCCCGCCCCAATCGGGAGGACCGATTAATAACTGATTAATATCAGTTATTTGTTCTCAAAAGTAAATACAGTCAAACCTTGCATAAAGAGCGTTTCACTTAAAGAGCAACTCGCTTAAAGAGCAGAATTTTCTCTGAATGTTCGCTTCGCTTAACAAATAAAACCAACCAATAACTCGCTTAACATAAATCGGGGTTCGCAATCCCCCCCACAATTGGTCACTTACAATGGTGTTTCGCTTAAAGAGCAAACTCGCTTAAAGAGCAATCCTGTGGAACGCATTATGCTCTTTAAGTGAGGTACAACTATATAGCATTCCCATTTCTAATACAGAATCTGAATACTTCAAGCCATGAGAAACCTGGGGAACATAGTTAAAAGTAGAGACATCACCTTGCAAACAAAAATTCGCATAGTCAAAGCAATGGTATTCCCGGTGGTAATGTATGGTTGTGAGAGCTGGACCATTAGGAAAGGTGAGCACAGAAGAATAGACGCCTCTGAGATGTGGTGTTGGAGGAGAGTTTTGAGAGTCCCCTGGACAGCAAGAAGAAGAAATAGGTCGATCCTAGAAGAAATCAACCCTGACTGCTCCTTAGAAGGTCAAATAGCAGAGATGAAGTTAAAGTACTTTGGACATCAAATGAGAAGAGAGATTCACTTGAGAAAGCCTTGATGCTGGGAAAGGTGGAGGGCAATAGAAGAAGGGGGTGGCCAAAAATGAGATAGCTAGATGGTATTGTAGATGCAATGGACAATAGGCACAAAGCATATACAGTCAAACCTCGCATAAAGAGTGGCTCGCTTAAAGAGTAACTCGCTTAAAGAGCAGAATTTTCTCTGCATGTTTGCTTCGCTTAACAAATAAAACCAGCAAAAAACTCGCTTGACAAATAAATCAGGGTTCACAATCCCCCACAATTGGTCACTTACAATGGTGTTTAGCTTAAAGAGCAAACTCGCTTAAAGAGCAATCCCGTGGAACGCATTATGCTCTTTAAGTGAGGTACAACTGTATTTCCAATTTATAAGCTTATCTGGTTAATGTCTTCCCATTCTCCAGTATTAGAGGCCAACATGAGAACACATCCTTGTCTAATCACTGGAAGGTAATACGTGTATGTGTCTCTGAAAACTAACAATGTGGATTTTCCTGGCTCCTTCCTAAAAAAATATTTTGTAAAGAACACACAAACATTTTTATGCTGAGCCACTGAGAACATATGAAGGTGGATATGTAAAGGGAAACGTCGCCCTTGCTCAAAGGCCAGTCATATCCAACTCTAGGGTTCGGTGCTCATCTCCGTTTATAGCCAAAGAGCCACTGCTGTCTGAATCTGCAGACATTTCTGTGTACATGAGGCAGGCATGACTAGAGTGCATGGAATGCTATTTACCTCCCCACAGAAGTGGTACCTATTTATCTACTTGCAATTACTTGCTTTTGAACTGCTAGGTTGGCAGGAGCTGGGACAGAGATGGGAGCTCATTCTGACATGGAGCATTTGGGTCTTGAACTGCTGACCTACCAGTTGTCAAATTCAGAACCTTAACCACTAAGGCTAAGCCACTGAGGTCCCCACATGAAGGTGGACAGCCAGGTTTTAAAGCCATCTCACATACACATACAACCCTCCTCCACTTTCCACTTTCCTGCAATACTCATCTGTCCTCACACCAGGAGGGCCACAGAACCATAATAATTTTCTGAGATTTAACCCTTGCCCTGAGGTATATCAGCCCTACCCATGCACCAGCAAGGACATCCAGGAACAGCTATCTTTAAGAACCCACTCATGAAATTGCTCAGAAGTACTGGATGGCTACAGACGTCATTGCTGAGGAAAATGTTAAGGATTTGGAAAAGACAAATCCTAGTTGTGGACAAATGTAATTGTACATTTGTACAGAAAAATCATGTTAACTAAAAGTATTTCCAAAGCAACCTTGCTTCATGCTTTCTGTATTAACAAGAAACAAAGAAAAGCAGTGCAAGTATTGAAAGAACATTGTCAGAAGACCTCTGGCCTAGAAGAACCTAATATTTCTGTATCTTGACAACATTCATTTCCATCTATTCAAGTGGTTGATTAGGCCACTGGAGAAACACAATGCATTAAACGAGGAAACAGGAAAAGCTTGCAAACTGATGAAGAGACAATTACTTTACTCTTTGTCATTCATTCAAAACTAATCAGACTAATTCTTCCCTTAAAAAAGATAATATTCCAATAAATATTCACAGTTTCAGACAAAGACTAGGTAGAAATTCTTCAGAGGCATGTAGGAACTCATGCCATGAAGACCTGGTCTAAAAGTCAAGGGAAAATTTAACTCTGCCTAAGCTGTCTTTGTTAATAAAACCCATATTTGATTTTAGGTTTCTAAACACTTGACTAGACATCATACTATTTTTGCCTCTAGAATCAGTGCACGATTAATTGGAAAAGACACAAGCTCAAACTCAAGCTCAATCTGCATTCAGCACATCGGCCTGTTTTTGTTTTTGAACTGATCAGCTAGGAGGTAGCATGCCTTGGTTTGTATGTCTAATGTTGTCAGGCATGCAGCATAGTGAAAACTGTATGCTTAAAAGGACAAAATGTTGTAAGAGGAAATTACACTTGCTGTCAATGCATAGTTCATCATCTTATTTGACCCTTGTTGGGTTTCTTACTACCCTGTTTCCCCGAAAGTAGGACCTCCTCATATAGTAAGGCACCCCCCTATTTTTCCCCACCTTGGAAATATAAGCCCCCCCCCTCCGAAAATAAGACACTCACCTAAGTCTTGCCCTGGCAATCCGCTGTATCAGCAATAAATGTGTACTGTATTCTTTGTCATGGAAAAATAAGACATCCCCTAAAAATAAGACCTTGTGCATATTTTGGAGTTTAAAAAAATATAAGTGTCTTATTTTTAGGGAAACATGGTAACTGATTTTCTAATTCTCTCCCATCTGCACCAGCTAAATTCAATAAACAGTCCATAAACACACTCAATGATGAGTGTCAGGCAGTGGTTAACTAACCTGACAACCCTGAGGCCTAATGGCCTTGGGTGTGGAAGTCCACAGGGAAGGGTGATGGTCCCCAAGTGGATTAAATCCCACTTGAATCCATCTTGATGAAGGGCAGTAGCTTCATCAATACTGGCCTGGGGTTAAGGAGGATTTTGTGTGCCAAAAGGTCTCAGGACCAGAAAGTGACTTATAGGACTGGATCAGTGGTACTGTGATCATGCTATGATGCAGAAGGCAGATGAAGGGCCACTGCACTATATTCTCAGGACAGTCTTCATTGTATGAGTCTCCTTGAAGATTATGTTAGTTTTGAACCATAATCGGACGTACCCTGGTAACGGTAGCCTTGTTTCTCACACTAGGTCAGCCCAAAGGAACTGCAGAATAGACTCACAAAAAGGTGGCTTAATTTTGGCAGTTTCATGTCTGACCTAGGCATGGAAGAAGAAGAAATATTAAAATCGCAGTGCTAGAAGGAGCACTATGGATCATCAAGCCCAGCTGATGTCAAGGAGGCACAGTGAGGAATTGAACTGCCAACGTTGGCTCCACAGCCAGGTATCAAAACTGCTATCCAGCAGTTCTTCATGTTTTATCCATGTTATATGAAAAGGATCATGCTGCGTCTGTCTGCCATCAGGTTAAATATGAGGAGCATCTCAGGGTGAAAAGCAATTGGCAAATCCATTCACTTGTAATAAGATTTAGTAGAGAGAATTAAACCCACACATTTAAGAATTAAATGTTCAATAGCTTGGACATGGATGGAAGAACCTGTCAATTTCCTTTTCTCATACATTTTTTAAAAACAAAATCAGTCTTTGTGTCCTCCAAATAAAGACATTGGTAACTGGCAAATTCATATCAAAACATTTTGAAACAAAATCCTCACTCATCCCTAGCTAGGAACTATTTGGCTGGAAGCATAATTTGACAAGACTGGAACAATTGTAAATTTGATTTAATGTTCCCAGAATCCAATGGTCCTGCCAATTAGAGGATTATACTCCAAAGTATAATTTTATCAGGGTTTGGAAATGAATTGGACGTGCTGCACAAGATGCTATTTTTCACCCAAAAAATTAAAATTAAAGCATACCCTTTAAAAAAAATTATCAAACAATGCCAAAATCTGACATACTGTTTACTATTAGTATCCATGTTTAATTTTGAGACATTTGAAAAACAAGGGTGTGTCCTAGAAAGGACTGCTGTATATGATATTCTACTTTTTGAAAACCACAGTCTAGGAGCTGACAACTTGCTACCAATGGTAGGAATGTGTAGTAGACCAGAGGAAGGGGTACTGAATCTAAACATAAGAGATTGTGATTCTGTTCTTTATCAAGTTGGGTATACAGCTGGAGGGGATCTCTCATTTCCCATTAGCACCTGGATATAACAGAAATTTGCTTCTAGAATGTGCTCAGGCATCAAATGGCATTTGTCTCTTCCTGCCTTAATTTGTCCACTGTTCAAGCATTTCAATTTTAAATATCAAAAAACTTGGCTGCCATGTGTGCCCAAAGTCTGCCTACTGAAAATATGAAGGTTTCTCAATTGCCACCAGCAGGCAGAAAATCTGCAGAAACTGTGCACAAGATGACACAGCTGATAGATAGACTAAAGACAGTTCACAATATTATATTGTCAATGGGAAAATCCCTCCAGCTCCGTCCCAATATTGTGAAAACAGCAGCTAATCTCAGAAGGAACAAGGATGCCTGAGAGAGCTGAACAATATTATCATTCTGGGTAACCAAAAGGTTGAGATGTTCTAACTTTGTGAGCTCCTCCCCCTGTGCCTACACACCAACTGCCAGGGGAAGAAGAAGCCAGGGCAGGTTGAGGACCTAGCTGCCTCTCCCCCGTGCCTACACCAACATATTGTATTGTAATGTAATGTAATGTATTTTTTGTAAGCCACCCTGAGTCGCCACGGCGAGTGGGCAGCAATATAAATTTGAACTAATAAATAATAAATAAATAAATTACAGCACTGGACCATTTGGGGCCCCAATATACGATATGGCAACCACATAGAATTTAATTTTAATTTAATTTAATTTAATTTTAATTTCCAATTTGTATAGCCGCCCAACTCAAAATGACTCAGGGTGGCGCACAGCATTAAAAACAATGCAACAATACAAAAAACATTAAAACCACACCCATAAAAACTCAATTTAAAATACAGTGGAACTTCATACAACAATCGCCCTGTATAGCAATGAAATTGTATAACAATTAGGGTGTTGTTTTTTTTTTTTGGGGGGGGGGGGATGGCATCCTGCATAACAATTTTCCCTATGGAAAAAACAGTACAACAATTTTTCAATGGGAAAAACCACTTAGCAAAAAAAAAAAAGTTGTACGATGCATCCCATAGGGGGAAAATTATTTCGTACAACAACGAGCCCCATGGAAAGGATTACAATCGTTGTATGAGCTACCACTGTATTTCAAAAATTAAAAGACCAAGGATTAAAGAAAGAGGACTAAAAGAGGGAGCGTTGTTGCTGTTATTTTATCAGCCAGCAGGTGTGGGTCACCACCTCACCGGTGCCCCGCACCTGCTTCACCAGCCAGGTTTTTAGTTCTTTCCTGAAGGGTAGCAACTCCGCCTGGAGTTGGAGCTCAATTGGCAGGAGGTTCCATAGGGCCGGAACAGACACAGAGAAGGCCCTCTTTCTAGTGCTAGAGAGGTGAGCATCTCTAGCAGATGGCATAATACGAGAACCGCTCCTTACTGTGAAAGTAGTGCTTAGTATATTCCTTTGTTAAAAAAGCAATCTTCACTGTTCTGTCGTGGCTTCCTTCCCCTTATTTGTAATTCTGTTACTCACTGATGGAAGGAAGGAACATGTTGTGCTGCTCATTCACTCCATGTTACAGCTGCCATTTTGTAGGCTAAATGAAGCCACAACCCAGTCATCTTTCCAGAAGTGTGAGTGCCAGTTCACCATTCTAATGTGTCACCCTGCTGTTCTTTTAGACTGAAAGGATGTAGTAGGGTTCTGTGTTAATCTAGGTGCAGAACCAATTTTAATATAGAGACAATCCCGTTCAATTAATAATATGCTGTCAAGTCAATTCTGACTCATGGGGACCCTTTCCAAGATTTCCTAGGTAGAGAGTACCCGGACTGTACAGCTTGCCCAAGTCTACATGGACTTGTTCTTCACCCGGAACACTCAGAAGGGAATCTAATTTCCATCCCTGGACTCCACAACAAGATACCTAACTGACTAGGCTGCTTATGACAGCCACGAGTGCATTCACGGCAGCATTTTGCGCATGCGCATTCTACTTCTCCTTCCAGTGGGAAGAACCACGTGACTGGCCTGCTCAACCATGTGACCGGCCCACAGCCTGAAAAGTTTGGGCACCAAGGCCTACAGAATGTTTCCTGTGGTGAAGCTGCATTAAAAGTCCTATTTTCAGATGACATTTGATTCCGTATTCAGGCACTGCAAGCTGTGAGTTAATGGACAGAAAACCTATTTTCTGAAAAAGCAACATTTTAAATTGAAGTCTAAACCTTTTGAGGAGTAATTACTGGCACTCTCTTTTTAAGAAAAACTGATTCTCACCACCACCCAGGTTGATACAGGAGGGCAATCTGAATTTATATACAAATAATAAGAATGTGCTCAAAACACATGCTCTTCAAACCATCAATGCATGACATAAACAGACAATGTGGATTTCCTTCACTATGTTGTAAACAGTTACTATGTGTGCAACACATACACAAATAAACACCTTCTTGAGCAGGTGGGACCTTGAGTCAGTAGGATGACATTAAGCCCACAATACTGTACTATCAAATGTTCTCATCCTCTTTCAGCAGCAGTCATCTTGAAATTTGTCTTCCTGCTTGAAAACCTTGAGAAGGAGAACATCCCTTTTAGCTGGTACCTCAAGTCCAGAGTACCTGACTAACATACCATTTATAGCCCATGTGGCTGAACTTGTCTCATAGGAATCTGAATTCGAAGCTCAATTTTCTCCTTTTCCTTTTCAGACTGACATGACAACTAAAATGCAAGGGTGTGTGTGTGTGTCTACACAATTTTTTTTGTCAACCATCTGGTAGGCCATGAGAGACAGTGTGGGTGATCACAAGTTGCGTAGGCCTGGTATAACAGGAGCAAAAATATTTGGCAGCAGAGCAGAGACATATCATCATGGAGGCTGAGCAGTTTGGTGAGCCAATGCATGTTAAATAGCTCAACCATCAAAGAGGGCATATATTTGAGGCAGGATTATAGCATATGTTTCCCATAAGAAGCAAAGTAGAATTAAGCAAGAAGACAACGTGGAAAAGAAATGAAGTATCATCTAAGTCAAGTTTTCAATATGTTATTCTCCAGGTCTTTATTAAAGGTTACAACAAAGTAAATATGAATTGAATCATTTACACCAGTGATGGAGAACCTTTGAGAGAACGAGTGCCCAAGGAGGAGGAGGAGGCACGTGGTCAGGCACCACTCATGCACATGCACCCATGTGATGTTGCCAGCACATCTCCGGTGATGTCACATGGTTGCATGAACATGCACATGCACCGCTTGAGGTATACCGGCAAAGTCACATAGGTGTATGCACATGTGCAGTGCCTGCTCACACGCCACCACCTCCTTCTACGAAGTGGCATCTGGGGAGTGACTGGTTACCTCACTTCACCTTGTTCCTGCTCCTACCTCCTGGGAGGGATTTCCACCTCTCCTCTCACCTCACCATTGGCAGAGGGAGAGGGGTGGGTGGGGAAGTGGCGCTGCCATTGTTAGCAGCCACATGGGACAGGGGTTGCCTGTGAAGGTGTGCATGCCCACCAAGAGGGCTCTGCGTGCCTCCTCTGGCATGTATGCCATAGGTTTGTCTACACTGATTTATACTCTGTTAAAGCTGAATTTGCATTGATATGTATGCCAGGGATATTGGGTAAGGAATGAGAACCCAGTTATAATTTTCGTATGTGTAATTTATTAAGCCAAAAAATTGAAGTATATTCCTTTGTTAAAAGAAGGTCAGAGTACACCATGAAAAATAAATTTAGAATTTCAAAAATATTACTATACAGTATTATATAGGCAAAATAATGACTCTATAAGTTGTGAAGCTTAATCTTTCTTTTTGCAGCTGATTCTTCCAAAGTAAAATATGCAGGAAAAGTAAATTCTTTTAAAACAGCTTAAAACAAGAAATTAAAAGAAGTGTTTCAAAAATGAAACACAGAAAAACACCAGTGCTGAGCTAGAACGGTATATTGGATTTCCTTGCCTTTTTTCATATCTATCAAAAGGCCTTTGAATCAGATGTCTTGCCAATGCATACATTTTTCTTATACCTAATTCTGCTAAAGTTTATACTCATTGTGTAAATTATAGACCAATCTCCTTAATTAATGTAGATGTAAAAATATTAACTGCAGTGTGGCTAACAGAATCCTGGATGTGATATCAGAAATAGTATACATGAATAAGTGAGTTTTATTCAGGGTGGTAACCACTTATCACTGGTAACAAAATTGGTAAACCTAAATAGTAATATATTGGATTGCAGTTATTTCATTGGGCATTTGATAAAAGTATTTGATTAACTATTTTTTTATTACATTACTTTCTTTTCTGTTCTGTCTTATGATTCTTTTCTTTGTTTATATTTTTGTTTTTTATTTTATAGCTACAAAAATAAAAAGTAAAAAAAAGCCTATTGGGGTATTTATTTATTTATTATACCCCAACTTTCTACTAAAAGACAGATAACAATGACTTAGTTATGTTATTACATGAATTACATATATAGATACAAATTCAGAAATTATTGCTATACAGTGGAACCTCGGTGAACGTAATTAATGCATTCTCCGGGACATTTCTTACAGCGAAGATTACTTTAACCGAATTTCCCATAGGAATACATTGAAAACAAAAATACATTAACCAAGATACGGTTTCCCATAGGAATGCATCGCAACCCAATTAATCCGTTCTGGGGGGAAATGTGTAAACCGAGCCACTGTTTTCCTTTGAATTTCTTTTTGTTTTGCAATTTTTATGTTAACCGAGCCGTTTGTTATCTTAGGTTCCACTGTAATTGAAAAGAAGGCCTATGACTAGTCATAGTGTTCCCACCTTTTCTTTTTAACAGGCTTTTGTGATTTAAAAAAAAAGAAGGTGGAAAACTGTGGGAAGCAGGTAGAAGATAGCAATGCCTTGACACACCACCACCACCATAACATTCTGGGCAAGAGAGAAGTTCTTTGCACAATTAAAGTTTCATCTGAAGCACCTCAACTTCTTGGTTTGGCAACTGTGCACTTCATCCACAGTTTATCAGGAGGCCTGGTGGCGCAGTGGTTAAACTGCTTTACTGCAACCAAAAGGTTGTGAGTTCGATCCTGACCAGGTATCAAGGATGACTCAGCCTTCCATCCTTCTATGGTCAGTAAAATGAGAACCCAGCATGTTGGGGGCTAAATGCTAATTAACTTGTGAAACACCCAGAAAGTGCACTAAGCATTATGGGGCTGTATATGCGTGTGATTGCTTTGCTTTAGCTTTACAAAAAAATGCCTGTGCTACATTTGAAAAATAAAGACAGGAGCCTGAACAACTTTGTGAGGTAACATTGTGAGGTAACAAGGTAATCCATGTCACCAGTAATGTCACGTGAATTTCAGCTGCCCGGGGGCTTAAGCCAAATTTGCCGCCCTCTGGTGGACGTCTGTGCCCACTCCCAACTAGGGCTTCTGGGAATTGTAGTCCAAGAACACCCATAGCCCAAAAAGCGCCACCCGGGGCTGGGCACCCCCTACCACCACCACCACCCCAAGAAGCCACTGTGTGTCGCCTGCCCTCTGGCAATAAATCACAGCAGGGCTAGATAATCACACACACCTTGTTTCCAAAGTTGTTGTGCATTTTGACGGCATCACATCCAAATAATGAGCGCTAAATGCCAAGCAGACATTCCAGGGTTTTTGTATCTTCTGCAAGCTGCTTTGACTAACATGAATAGAGACAGCAAAACCATTTGCTGAGGTTATTTATCTTCTATTGAGGTAAAGATAAAGTTCTTAATTGCTTGAAATCCAGTCACATCGGACTCTAGAGTTTGGGGTCTCATCTCTCTTTATAGCCAAAGAGCCGGAGCTGCCTGCGTCTGCAGGCATTTCTGTGGACATGTGGCAGGCATAGCTAGAGGTGCATGGAACACTGTTACCTTTCCACCAAAGTGGTACCTATTTATCTACTTGCAATTTCTTGCTTTTGAACTGCTAGGTTGGTAAGGGGGAGTTTCCTTCTATTGAGAGGGAAGCGCTATCACAGAACATGCCATCTCATTGTTTTCAGCAGTGGCGGAGATGGAATTACAAAAATGGAGTTCAGTGGGAGAGACAGCAAAGAAAAAGGCAGGGAAAAGACACTCTGTCCTAGACCTCACACTCTGATCACTGTATACTCAAAGGATTTGGCTAGTTTTCCTCAGACTTCCCCTAACCTCCCCTCTCCCAGCTACTGAGGATTGCTCTGTTGGTCCTTTTGGACGCCAACCCGTACCCTTTTATTTTTGCATTGTTTAAAGCAAAACCGAAATGACACCAACATTCCTAGGGAAACAGCTGTGTTTTTTTGCATGTAAAACCATTTGAAGAGGGAACAACGGTCACCAGCAAATGTTTACAAGACATATTGTTGATGCCAAAATGAATCTCTCCTGGCAAAGACACTTTTATTTTTACTGTGAAACATGTTTCTATAATTAATATGTTTTGAAGTGAGTGACCTTATGTAAGAAGAAGAAAAGCTTTAATTATTGCCGGTGATTAATCGGTTTTCTGGTTTTATTTTTTAATCCTGTTATCCTAAAATTATTTCTAGCATAAAGGTCATTTACACTTCTGTGCTCTCACAGATGGTTACACTGAGCCTTTTGTTTTGTGTGATAATAAAAGAATACTCCGAGCATAAAATACATACAGTGATAACGTGTCAAATATTACAAGTGGGAAAATTCCCTTTATTTTCACTGTCCCACTCACCTAATCTGGAGAAATAGGAGAAAATACAGATGTCTAGGTACAGATGGATAAAGATCTCTACAAAAAAATTACCACCACCCCTGAATGTAGTTAATTCAAAGAGATACTAGTAGGCTCAGATCATTTGATTCTTAAAATCAATTGTGACAATATTTCAGGGGCCTCCGAGTTAAATGAAACCATGTCTCTTTTGAAAGTGCTTGGATAATTGAAAGAAAAATGTTGGTGGCACACAACTAACAGGTTATACAAGAGCCCTATCCAGTGGTGGGCATAAAAAAAAATCGCTACCACACCATGGGTGGAGCCTACGTCATGGGCAATCTAGTTATGCCTGCCATATGGCCATGTATACATCTGCAAATACAGGCAGCACTGGCTCTTTGGCTGTAAATGGAGATGAGCACTGCACCCTAGAGTCGGATATGACTGGATTTTGAGCAAGGGAGACCTTGAACCACTTGTAGGGACACAACCTGATGTGGCAGGGCAGGACAGTAGGCGCGCCCACACAAATTCGCAAACCCCCCCCATCCGAAGGCCACCCAATTTCGCCACCCCCCTGCCCAGAGGCCACCCAATTTTGCTAAACCCCCTCCTGGTGGGTGCGAACCTGTTGCTGCCCACCACTGGCCCTATCCATTTTTATAGCCCCCAAACTATTTTGAGATTGGATGTTAAAGAAAGAGTACTAACACTCCTGAAGGCTTCTGGGAGATACAATTCTCTTCTAAACCAAATAAGTTGGTTTTTTAAAAATGAGAAATTAACTTCTAGTCACTTCCAATTTTTAGAGAAAGGTATGGATGGAGCTCATAACGTTAGCCACTGGATTTGTCAAAGATACCCACAACTGAAAAGAACTATGCTAGAATTTCAATGTATTAAAATGTAAAAAATGTTAAAGGTATCCTAGATAAAACTCATTCACAATAAAGGAGAAAGGCAGCCTTCCAACTGTAACCTCCTGCCAACTGAGTTACGTCTACAGACAGAGCTCCTGCCCTTTCGGAAGGGCCTAAAAACCTGGCTGGCAGGGCAGGTATGGGGCTCCAGGAACATGGGGTCCCATGTTGGGTGGCTGATATGATGGGACAGCCACCCCTCCCTCACTCTTTTAAACTTTTTAAATCTTTTAAAAGCTTTTAACCTTTTTAAATCTTTTAGATTTTTGTAAATTCATTAATTCTTTTTAAATTGACTTTTAAGTAATTTTGAACCTCAAGGTTTTAATATATGAATTTTCTGTAAGCCGCCTAGAGTCAGGTTCGCCTGATTGGGGTGGGATAATAAATCTAAATAAATAAATAAATAAATAAATAAATAAATAAATAAATGTTCTTACTTTTTTTAAAAAAAATGTGCCATACAGGCAGAGGCGTAGCTACCGCCGTATCAGCCATATCAATTATACGGGGGCCCCGGGCTACGGGGGCCCCCAACGGCAAAAGAAAGAAAGAAAGAAAGAAAGAACAAAAATTTACTGCGCATGCGCAGAAACTCAATCTGACACATTGCGCATGCGTCAGATTGAGTTTCTGCGCATGCGCACTTTATTGGAGCCATTTTTGGCTCCAATTTTAAAAGATAAAATTTCGGAGTCGGAGCCGCAGCTTCTCAGAGCGGCTCCGATGGTGGCCCTCAGAGGAGGGCACCTCCCCTGGGGCCGCCCAGCTCCCACGGGCAGGTTGAGGCCTGCCCGGGCTGTCCGCTGCTGCCGAACCCCCATGGCCTGGGGACGCCTGGCAGAGTGCGCCACCGCCTCCTCCGGGTCCGGCGGTGATGACGGCGGTGGCGACAGTTGCACCTGCCTGCCTGCCTGCCACCGCCCCCGCCAGGCTGACGTCTGAGACTTGCAGGAGCGCACTGTGGAGGGCGCGCACGCGCGGGGGGTGCGGGGCAAGCGGCTCTGGAAGAGGAAGAGGAAGAGGCTGGAGTCAGGGGCAGCGTGCCTTGCCATGCAGCCCCAGGAGGGTAAGTGAGGGTTTTGTGTTTCGGGTGGGTGGGTGGTTTATGTGTGTGTTGGGTGGGTGGGTGGATTTTTATTAAATTTTTATTTTATTTCTTTATTTATTTTAATTATTTAAGTTATTTACGGGTTTGTGTTGTGGTTGTTTGGGTGGGTGGGTGGGTTGAGGTGTGTGTGTGTTTGTTTGTTTATTTTAATTCTATTTTTTTTATTTTTTTATTTATTTTATTTTTATTTTTGGCCCCGCCCACGACGTCATGACGTCATGACGTTGGCTCCCCCCACGACGTCATGATGTCATGACGTCATGACGTTAGCTCCGCCCTGCATATAAAGGGCCCCCAAACAATTTTTATACGGGGCCCCGCCAAGGTAAGCTACGCTTCTGCATACAGGCAACTGGATTTCTCCTCTCCAATAAACTATCTTCAAAAACAGAATCAAGGAACTCTTTAGCCATTCTTGTAGCTATATTATCAGCCCCAAACTTGAGTCTGGAGAAATATGAGACAGGCTAAGAGATTGACTCAAAAACTGAACCATGTTCCTGATGGCTTGGATTCCCACAAGCACTTTCCCCTGAAACCAAGGGTCAACTCCTCTACTACCACAACACTTCAGTGACACAGGGCACGCAAGAAGTAAAGGGGGGGGGAATTCAACAGTGATAAAGCATCCATTTCTAAATTAAAGCATCTGACCCTGGAGATTCTTCATTCTTTGAGCAAAAGAGCAGAATAAACACAGAGGATTGTAAGACCTCATCCCACCTCCGGCACTTGTTGAAATGCATTGGTCGCCCAGACCTATCAGCCTTAAGCTTTGCCATGTATCAGATGGGGTTATAGACAGACATATCACATGCATTTATAAACTGAATGAACTGTGTTCACCATTTCCATTTAGTCGACACACTATGCGCCTCAACTGACCAAATCACGCACACTGTCTCTTCATCCTCTTCTGTCAAGGTTTCGCGAATATTTCCATAACTAGAGCTCAGCTATGAATGTCCATACAGGCAGATGTTTTTGTACATCCGTGATATTTACTCAGAGTTTGGGGATGTTTTTATGAATTATAACTTCCAGACTCTCACAGCTGACATGGTTCAGTGATGAGGGGAATTTGCAGCCCCCGGAAAATCATGCTTCCAAACTCTGGTGTTCTACTGCAACATGACGTCAAATCGTTGCAGGGGAGAAAAGACGCTTTCCATATACTCTTAACTGAGCACTTACCTCAAACCACTGCCCATGAGACTGCATTTTCAGGATAACACAAGGATCGGGCTTGGAGAGAGCATCTCTGTCTGAGATACCTTTGCACGCCACTCTCAGTTCCACCTTGGTCAGGCATGGGCTGCTAAAGATTCCCAAGGTGTTGGCTGCCGATTCATAAATGTTGCTCATTTTCTTCTTAACCTGTGAGAAAAGAAATTAACATGTGAAATCATTCTAAACCAGAAATGTCCTTTTTCTTCCACCATTCACACTCATACACACAGATGGAATCTTTTTCCACAATCACTGCTCTGGGTAGAGACACTTCATGGCAAACAGTTTCCAGAGACTGGCTTCCTGATAAATAAAGCATGCCTATTTGGTATAACAGAAGTCAGGTATACATAGGAAATAAGATTCCCTCCCCATAATAATAATAATAATAATAATAATAATAATAATAATAATAATAATAATAATAATAATAATAATAATAATAATAATAATAATATTGTGCAAAAGTCTTAGGCCATGACCAGCTGGTTTGGGGAAAATCCAGTGAGTGATTGGGGGAGGGAATAACTTGACACCCTAAATCCAAACTTTACCTAATGTGGAGGAGGTTGAGATGAGAGCCAGCAGAAGATTCTCTCCAGTTTTGATGTGTCTAGATGGCTTGGGGGCTGAGTTATGCCACCAGCCCCAAATCACTAATTGAATTTTTCCTTAAGACTTTTCTACAATTCTTTTACATTAATAATTGTCTGGATAAGAACAAAATCACCACCAGAAAAGGCACAATAAATATGTTATAAGACAAAATGAAACATTCCTAATGTGAAACATTTCCATGGAAAACCTGGACATAGATTCTAAAATGACAGGTGCTCCAGGTTAAATTTAATGCTTTATCTTTATCTTAATCTTCATCTATCTGTTAGCCCCGTGACTCATCCCATCAATATAACTGAAACGGAAGATTTAGAATGGAACATTTCACACTGGGGGTTTGTTTTATACTACCTTATTAATTTTTGTTGCGGTTTTTTTTTTTTTTGCCATTACCAAGAAATGCATCACCAAAATATCAATTTATTAGTAACTACTCTATAAATGACTTTCAATGAACCCTCATTTTCACTTTTAGCTTCACTTTTAATTACAGAGCTTTTAAAGGGACACTGAAGGAAACTGTCATCTGATGGGCCACAAATGTCATAAAGGGGGTGGGGACGGCTTTACAGAAGAGAAGTAGCACTTGAACTGAGAACACAATCTGGAAGCTAGTGTTCTTGTTTTAAGGCCTAGGCCTGTAATGACCTTTTAGAGACCGAGTGCCCAAACTGCAACCCAAAACTCACTTATTTATCACAAAGTGCCAACAGAGCAACAGGAGAGGAAGGAAAGGCTCCCATTGGGCTGCTGGGCAGAAGGAAGGGGCAAACTCTGCTGGGGGGAGGGAGGAAGTGCTCCCATTGGGCTTCTGGGCAGAGGGGTGGGGTGAACTCTGTGCTGGGAGAGGAAGGAAGCACTCCCATTGGGCTGTTGGGCAGAGGGGCAGAGCAAACTGTGTGCTGGACTGAATGCATGGGTGCCCAAAGAGAGGGCTCTGAGTGCCACCTCTGGCATGCGTGCCATAGGTTCGCCATCACTGGCCTAGGCTGTACTTCTATAACTATCTGCTTTTCACATTTTGCAATGGTTGAAATTTCTGGACACTTTTCAAGAGTAAGGCAACACAAAGTGCACTGCAACAATGTAAATCTAGAATGACTGAGGCATCACCACTATCCTGACCATCAAAACAGCTTGGCCGCTGTTCCCCATTTAATTTTACAGGCCTATCTAGCTAGGTAGTGAGTGGTATGGTCCCTACAAATGGCTAATGCTCCAGTTTTGATACCCATTATAAACAGGTTTTTTCAAGGCCCAAAATATGCAAGATCTTCTAGATCTCCAAAACAAAGAGCTTTCTGAAAAGAATGGAAGTTATTTCTAATGAGCAGAAACTGTTTTTTGAACTAGACATGATGGTTGCTACAACTCTAACCATGCTACATAGTCATTGTCTGTGATGTCTGAGATTTGATGCTTCACTGCCGTACTGAGGTTTGGATAAACACATACAGCAATAATTTCCGATTATAAGACAGAAGGAAAGGCAACTAGATTTCCATGCATGCTAATAACAAATCCACTGCAGCAAAATTTCATTTCAGTGTTCTTTCTCAATGTAATTATCACATAACAATGGTTTGCAAGCAACCGCTTTCCCCAAATAATTTGCCAATGTGCAGTTTTATGACTCTCCTATCAACTCATTTTGAAGATGGCAAATCACAGAGGTCCAGCAATTTATTCAAAGAACACAGCATAAGATGTGAAGTTCATACTTTGCAAAATATTTAAGGATCACTTGAGGACGTGCTAGTGTTCAGCTATAAGAATTTCACGACATACCTTTTTCTAGAAAGATATGCCGTATCACATATGAAATGAAACTAAAGTCTCATAGGACTTCAAGAAAAATTGTGCTGCCTCCTTAGCTATTCATGTTTTCAAAGGAGATTCCAAATTCATTTTAAAAAATTAACAGCCAGCCGCTTTTTCTTCACCACCACCTGCATATTGGTGGCCATCAGCTCAACAAAACAATATAGCACAGCAATTACTTAACTTGGTTACAAGGCCACATATGAGCTGGCTCACTCAACCAAACTGACATGCTGATACACAACCTGAGCTGACAGCATTGCTGCTGGCTGTGTAGTGAAGCGATTTTTATGATGGCTTTTGGCTTGTTTTATATAATATTATTTTTTTGCAAGTTCTCATTATTTTTGAACAATGCACACCAGACATTTTTGGAAGGTTGTCTAAAGGCAACCGCTGGGAGTTGGAATCCAGAATCCACTGTAGAAAAGTATGCAAGGAAATGTAAAATAGGCTTTTCTTAAATACTGAAACACAGAGACCACTAATTCAGCACCATGGTCAGCTCCCAAGAGTACTGTCTGTGCTCCAGGAAAAGCTCACTATGGATGTTTGCTGAAGGAGAGGGAATGCGATAGATTCAGGGGTCAGCAAGCTTGGCTCTCCAGGTGTTCTTGGACTTCAATTACCAGAAGCCCAAATCAGTACACCTGCTGACCAGGGCTCCTGGGACTTGAAGTCTAAGAACATCAGGAGAGACAAGTTTGCTGGCCCCTGTGAAAGAAGGTTCATGGGGGAAAGGGGAATCAGTTAATTTTCTAATTCTTCCCAAAAGAAACTCCTCTGGCTACCTTCCCCATCCCATCCAGATCTGGAGTCTGAGAACAGGAGGAAAGCGACTGGCAAAAGAAGGCACAACCAGAGGGTTATGAAGAATATATACTAACTTCTTCAGTTTTGTCTATTACAGGGATTCTCAACCCATAGTCTGTGGGCTGGATGCAGCCCACAGCACAATTTAATGTGGCCCACCACCACCTCCACCATACCAGAAAGTGCCATGTGGTGGAAGAAGGGCAAAATGGCTGTCCAGCCCCCGAAGCTATCTGAGGGAGCATGGCCCTGCCACCCTGGCCTTAATAGGTTGAGAACTCCTGGTCTATTAGATCAGTGGTTCCTAATGTGGGGCCAAGCCCCACAGGGGAACTTCAATTACCAGAAGCCTAAATCAGTACATTGGCTGATCAGTGCTTTGGGGAATTGATTTAGGCTTCTGGGAACTGACATCCAAAAACCAAAGTTTGGGAAACACTGATTTAGACAGTTTTAATGAGACAAGTAATATTCAAGCTCTGTGAGATTCCTTGATGCAGGTGAGAACAAAACAATGTTTTTATTATCAATGTCTCTGTAATTTTTGTAAATTACTGTATCTGTGCACAAAACAACCACCTCTTCCCTTTGAAAAGCACTAAAATACAGTACCTGATTGTTTTGAAATATGTTACTTCAATGTTTCTACTCCTTTAAAGTCCGTTAAACAAAGCAGCTTCTGTTGCTTTGTGCAACTTTTTTTTTGCATTACTGCATTATTTTCAAGATTATAAGGGTTTAATTTTACTTAGTTTAATATTATAAAATACAAGAGAAAACCGACTCATTGAACAATTAGGTGAATAAAAAGTAATGATATCTCTGTTTTCAGTGAGGCCCCTTATCTCATGTTTTGGAACATGGAATATAAACATACCATCTCTTAGTAAAAGTACCCAGACAATCTGCATCTGTAAACAGCAGGTCAGGTTTTCAAGCATAACCTGCAGAAGCCAGTCATTGGGTTTAAAACATAAAGAGGCTTATATTTATACATTGAAGGGGTAACATATTTCATACCCACCCCCTTATCGGGCTACCTGGCTGGGCATAGCTTGGCTAGTTAAGTGTCACTTTGCAGGGTCAATTTCGGCTGGCGTGAGCTGTCTCATCCTCTCCTTTTAAAAAAAAAAAAAATTGCCAAGCTGAACATTTTTCCTGGCTTTAGCTGACACATATAGTTCGATAAAACCACATAAATTTTTTAAAAGAGTAAATGCTTTTATGCAAATTTTTGTTATTAATTTATGCCATCTGACAAGATGAAGGCAAGAGAATTTATTTGTTTATTATATTTATATACCACCCACCAAGGATATTTTCCCACTCTGAGCTGTGTTCAAGTGCTAAAATGATACAAATTTAACAAAGAAACAAAACCCACAAGCCATAAACAACAATAAACCAATAATAATACATAATAGATAGTCAACATTCTAAATTGGCAACTTCTGAGGCATAGTTATATCACAAATTAATCAAACCACCGCTTGGCTATAAGGCCTCTTTAAAGAGAAGTGTTTTAATGCCTTTTTAAATACATCTAGTGATGGGGCCTGACACATTTCAGCCAGTAATAATTTTCATAATGCAGGTGCCACCACTAAAAAGGCTCTTCTCTTTGTTGCCATTCTTGGGATCAGCACCTCAAGCTGCACAGATTGTGATGAAAGGGTGACATGGGCTTATGATGTTCTAAGGAAGAAACGCTCTGACAGATAAGAAGGTCCCAAACCATATATAGCTTTAAAGGTTCCAGTTAATACCTTGTACCTAATATGGAAAGGGTCAGGAAGCCAGTGCAGACCTGTACTTGGCTGGAGAGTTATGCTCAAACTTCTTCATACCCATCACCAGCCTGGGAGCCAAATTTTGGACCTGTTGAAATTTCTGTATCAAAGAGAAGGGTAGCCCTATGTAGAGAGTGTTACAATAATCAACCTGTGAGATTACCAGTGAATGGACCAGGGTTGTATGGGAATATCTGTCCAAGCAGGGACACAACTGCACTATTTGATAAAGTTGGGAAAATGTGACTTTACTCACTGCTGCAATTTGAGCATCAAGGGTAATAGATGGCTTTAAGATGTCCTCTAAGTTGTGAACCGGTTCCCTAGGAATGACAGCAATTGCTCCCTAAACAAGGAGACGGTCCCTCCCAAACCAGGATCTCTTCTTGTCAGGGCTAAGTCTCAGCTTGTTAAATTGTGTCCATTCCATTAGCAAAGCCAGACACTCATCCAGGCACTGAACTACATGCATTGCAGAAGTTGAAAAAGCATATTGATGACACCATACTCCAGATCTCTAACTCTCAAGACTCCTCCCAATGGCTTCACATAGATGTTAAACAACGATGGGGAGACAATCATCCCCTGTGCCAAACCCCATTGGAGAGTCTACGGGGATGATATAAACTCCCCAAGTTGATTTCTCTGGGTCTGGCTGTCAAGGAAGGAGAAGAACCACTATCATACAGTGCCCTGGATCTCCAACCCGGACAGTGGTCCTAGTAGGATACCATGGTCAATGGTTTCAAAAGAAAAGAGCAGCATCCTTCCAAACAAAAGACCAAAGCCATGAAAAATTAATTTCTCTTGCTCCATTGCTCATATCTGTGCAACTCGAACAACAATCAAGGATGATCATTGAAAATGACACCAATAAAAGGAAGGAAATAACTCTTCACAAAATGAGCAGCATCAATAAATTCAGCAAGATGACAAGATGAGGAGACGTGCCCATTGCAAAATTGTGAATGTTTGGAAGCACACTTACTACAGTTAATATGATTGGACAGCAGGGCAAAAGGTCTTAGAACAAAGAGTAAACTGTGTAAGTGGAAATATATCCATCTCTAACTATTGTAAAAAAGAAAAACCTGATTAATGTGTAACCCAGTAGCTTGAATTTTAATGTCAGACTGGATGGAGATGAAGATATCTGATGTCTCACAGAGCAAAGTATATTAATGCAGGTCGAAATAAGCAATGACCAGCTGCCTTTATGTGATTACTATTATTACATCATATCTATTGGTCAATGGTGGTTATATAGCAGGGATGTGAAAATGTTCCCTCTACATTTGGACCTACTTTGGAGTTTAGGGAAACAGCCTGCTTCTTCACAGGCTGATCTGAAACCACCCAATGTTAGCATGGATCCCAAACTAAGCAGAGGCAGAAACATCTAAAATCTAATATCATGAACAATCTAAAAAGCACACTAAGTTTTCTTCTTTTTGTCATCAACTAAAGTTAATAGGCGGGGGTTATGTCTGCTCATTTCAGTCTGCTCATTTCTGATTCTTCAGTGTTTTTAAAATAGAGTTACCGGTAACATCTTAAATCCTTTTCAGTGCTATCCATCAAGACACTGTGACTATATTGACAAAGGAGATATACCCCAAACTGAGATTATAGAGAAGAAACATTGGCAAGAAAATATTCTCAGTAACAAGGAGTTTGGGAAAAGTAGTTTCCTGGAGATGCTTTCTTTTCTTTCTCATTCATTGGAGTTTCTACAAAAAATAATAATAATATTTTGCGTCTGGTTTAGGGAGAAATTTTCTCCATTTTCAGAGTTTTTGCTTTCCCTCTTTAAGTGAAGTGGGGAAAACACACCTCTAGATTCTTGATCATGGCGGCTAAGGTCTCGGAGGTCTCCTTGAAGGGGCTCTGTGCAGAGCCTGCTTCATATTCCTTCGTTGTGAGAGGCTAGTGGTGAGCCAGAGCAGACTAGATCAGGGCCTTCTCAGTAGCAAATGTGATAACTGGGAAATTGTGTTGCCATAAAGAAGTTACTGTCTAAGACCACTCCTGAAGACTATGTTCTGAACGCCTTGCATGGTCATCCTGATTTAGATATTGATTTGGGAGTTTGGATTGAATCCCAATTCAGATCCATCAAATTCAAATTATGCCCTAGATCTTTCCAAGAGAAATCCCTCATTGATGCAGACTGAAAAAACACTCCACTATTGAAGACTTTCAGGGGGGGGGGGAACCAATTCAATCAGTTGGAGTGTAACAGAATTTGAACATACATAATCAGTTATTCACTGTTAATGCCATACATATTTTATCCTAATTTTTGAAATATCCTGTAAATTGTACAATGACTGCATTTTCTCAAAAAGTTTTGCATTGTACAACAATTTTAGTCATTGTACGATGCAATGCTTTTCAGCAACTGGGTGGCTTTTGGGGCGGCATGGGGGAGTCTTTCCCCTGCCTCCCCAAAGCCCCTTTGTAAATAAGCAGTGCAGGGCTGCCTTTTCCCTAGGAAGCGTGTTTCCAGGCAACAGGCAGCCCCATAGTATTTGGGGAAGGTGTCTAAGGGGGTCCGTTTGCCTGGAAACACACTTCCTAGGCAAGCAGACCTCTGTAGACCGAAAATCATGGTGCCGGTCAAAGCAGCTAAATGAGGCTTCATTTCTCTGCATCGACAGTCGTCGCCTGCACATGCATGATGTTGCTTTTTTTGCCAGGGTTGGGGGGGGGGGAACTGACCGGTGCCATGATGTTCCCTTTGTGGCAGGAGTTGGATGGGAAATTCCCCTCCCCCAACTCTGGCCCCAAAGGCAACATTGTGTGTGTGCTGGTGGTGACTGTCAATGCAGTGAAATGAAGTCTTGTTTAGCTGCTTCGACCAGTGCTACGATGTTGCCTTTGTGGCTGGAGTTGGACAGGGAATTCCCCCTTCCATCTCTGGCCCCAAAGGCAATATCATGTGTGTGGAGGCAGCGACTGTCAATGCAGCAAAATGAAGCCTCATTTAGCTGCATTGACCAGTGCCGTGATGTTGCCTATACAATGATTTTATCGTATGACTTTTACAGAGGAACGAAATGAAATCGTTGTATGGGGTATTACTTGTAATAACTATTTATGCATATATAGGATGGACGGAACAATTATAATCTTGTTATCAACTACAGCTGTTACCCAATCTTTTTTGGCAATACAACGGCCACAAAAAGTTAAAAGATAAGCTTCTACTGCCTTGTATTTCTGCCAAAGTACTGCTAAATATTTCAAAACAAGCTATCGTACAGTCCCACCTGTCCCCAAGCCACAGCCTATTACTAGCAGATTCTTTGATTCTGTTTGTTCAGCATAGATTGGTCAAATGTGGCTTAACAAACTGATGAAATTGACAGCAACACAATTGTTGGTCCAAGGGCAGGACATGAATATGTATACAGTGCAGTTTACCACTACTTACCATAAAAATTTCAAATTTCTGGAGAATGCAAATCAATTTTTTTAACACATACTTATTTTTAGAAGTTAAATGATTACCAGTAGTAATTGGAGCCCCACATTATTGTGGATCTTAGAAGGCCCATTTTAAAAATAATCTTCAATCCATATAGGCCAGTGTTTCCCAAATGCTGGTTTGTGGACTTCAATTCCCAGAAGCCTAAGTCATTTCCCCAAAGCATTGATCAGCCAATGTACTGACTGAGGCTTCTGGGAATTGAAGTCCACTAGTGGGCTGTGTACCCCTTGTTGGGAACCACTGATTATAGGCACATAAAATATTGCACTGCTGAACTGGGAAAGGGGGAGACTTGTACTTATGAACTGCCTTTTAATTAAACCAGAGTGATATGTAATTTCATGGCTTAAGTGCCAGTTTGGAACTAGAGAAGGACTCTTGAGCTAGTGACTTTTATGATTTTGGTGTAGTTGCTTACTTTGAACTAACTCATAAGGCTGTTGTGAGGATAAGAGAGAGGGAAGGCAGTTGTGTGTGCTGCTCTTGACACACTGGGTAAATGGTGAGATATAAGGGTAACGAATAAAATGAATAATAATTAATGGACTGGATCCCTGTCCACTATGGAGGTGAACTGGAAATATAGTTTCTTATAAATTTAAAGACATTTCACATTCTTTGAGAAAAGAAATGAGGTAGTCAAAGGCTATACTAAACAGCATATAGTACATATTGAACATATACAGCATCAAAACACTGCGTATAGCAACCCTTGGGACTAATTTGGATTTTTTTTTAAAGGTAGAAACATAGAATATAAATTATATTAAATAAGCATAAAGAACTAAATATTCTCTTTATCTTTCATGTTCAAAAGTGAGTTCCAGTTCTTATTAAGTTGACATAAGACCAAGAGGGGAGCACTAATAACAGTTGCACAGAAATATTTAAACACACCAGGCAAATGAGGACTGAGTATAATATTGATGTTGGTGATGTTTTCAGAGGCTGGTTTTGTAGGGAACCAGCTCCTTTTTGCAAATGCCTGAGTCTGAGAGGTCCTTTGGGTCAAGACACTATGACAAGAATGAGGACAGAGATCATCCCTGTTTTCATCTCCTGAGGCAGCCTATACAAGTGAAGAAGATACAGGAGGAGAAGGAGGATGAAGAAGAGAAAAGGAAGCTGCTGCTATGTCTAGAAAGCTGTCTCTGGTGGTAAGTATCCATGGTGGTCTTCTGGCACATACCTGAAGCAACCACCTTCATTGCAGTTAATAATAAAGCCAGTGCTTCACTGAACACAGTAAGGCTGTGTTAGGCATTCATAAGTCATGTAACGTATTTTTCACCCTCATCATTAGCTATAATGACTAGGAATGGTAGGACCTTCAACCCAACAACATTGGAGTGTCAAACAATATCACAGAAATATGTCTGACAGAATTATTAACTATTCTGCAGCCATATAATATCAGAACAACAGAGGCAGAAGACTGCTATTGTGAACTTTGGCAATGACACCATTACACCAACAAGGGGTAGGTGAGGATCGAAGGTAGGGTGAGGCATTGTCTAATATCACTTGACCTCATCACTCAAACCCATACAAGAATGCAGACAACCATCCACACCTACAAGCACACCTAGTTCTAGCAGTTAAGTAATAACAACTAGAAGACAGGTGATGTGGGGGGGAGATTTGAGAATAGAAGGCCGTCACTTCTTGATGGGTAGTGATAGTTTTTCTTTCCCTTTAGCACTTTTAATTATGTCATGCCTTTTTATTTTAATATTTTCAACCACATGCAATGGATCTGTTGTGGGGATCTTCCTCATGAGTCCCTCCTAGGCTCCCTGTTCCACTCTCTGATAGCTACACAAATGTACAAACAGTCTCAATCCATAGAGTGGTTTGCTATTTGGCCAAACTTAATACACAGCTCTAATCTACATCATCTAAATCTATTTACAGTGGTACCTCACTTAAAGAGCATAATGTGTTCCATGGGATTGCTCTTTAAGAGAGTTTGCTCTTTAAGCGAAACACCATTGTAAGTGACCAATTGTGACTTCCGGGGTGGTGGTGGATTGTGAACCCCAATTTAGTTGTTAAGCGAGTTTTTGGTTGGTTTTAGTTGTTAAGCGAGGTAACCATTCAGAGAAAATTCTGCTCTTTAAGCAAGTTAGTCTCTAAGTGAGGTGCTCTTTATGCAAGGTTTTACTGTATATTTACCATTAAATGACACACAATAATTATAATTTACTGTTATATTAACAATGCATAATAACAAATAAACAGCGGAACCTCGGTTAATGTAATTATGCTTTCTCTGGGACTTTTCTTACAGCAAAAATTACCGTATTTTTCAGACCATAAGACACACTTTTTTCTCCCCAAAAGAGGGGGGGGGGAGATGAGGGTGCATCTTATGGTTTGAAGGTTCAGAATATTTTTTTCTTGTTTTTCTGCTCTAAAAACTGGGTGTGTCTTATGGTCAGGTGCATCTTATCGTCCGAAAAATATGGTACTTTAACCAAGTTTCCTGTAGAAATGCATTGAATACAATTTCCCATAGGAATGCACTGAAAACCAAAATACATTAACCAAAATGTGGTTTCCCATATGAATGCATTGAAAACCAATTAATCTGTTCTGATAAATATTCTGTAAACCAAGCCACTATTTTCTATGGATTTCCTTTTGTTATGAAATTTTTATGTTAACCAAACCGTTTGTTAACCTAGTTTTCACTGTATATTGTTCCAGAAGAAAAGGTGACTGGTCATCTGTCTATAATAGTGATGGCCAGCCTTGGCAATCCAGATGTTCTTGAACTTCAGTTCCCAGAAGCCCTGATCAGCAGGTGTGTTGACTTGGACTTCTGAAAATTTTAAGGCCAAGAACACCTGGAGTGCCAAGGTTGGCTGACACTGCTCTATAAGCTCACACTTATTATTATCATCTCAGAAACTGTCTATGTTTTATTTTATTCTGCCCATACATAAGCAGCTTCTGGCTAACCCTGGCCTTATTTATATACAAAAACTGAATGGTAGCAGCATCAACAGGATTTGGAGGAAAGCAAATCTTACAATTTCTTTGAGGCACGCTGTCAGCAGCTGAAGCTCAAAGTAATTGAAGAACCTAAAACCTGTCAAGCATCCCCCTCCCCATCACTTCAGTCACACTACATGCCATCAAACAACCCTACTCTAAAAAGGGGTGTGGGGAGACTTCAAAGTCGATTGGAACTGTCTGTCCTTTATAGGAAGCCCAGGTCTATTGTTAGCCACACATTTTTGTCTGTCAGCTACAGACAACAGAGACAGGAATACAGTCTTGACCACAAGAGTGATGTATGACGTGTCCTTATTTCCAAAAGTTAGAATAGAAAATACACAATTTTTGATACGTCCCATTACTCGTGGACAGTTCAACCCACTTTAAAGTGTTCTAAGAAGAAAAGCTGTTCATTTCTCTCACCTAGTTTCCAGGTAACTCAAACAACCAGACTGGTTGAAATGTTAACTATATAGAAGCACAATAAGGTGTAACATTAAAACAACAAAACAAATAACCCACTGATTTGACATAGTGCGAGAAACCTATCTCCTGTCACCAGCAAGAGAATTGTAGAGATCCATGTATGTTGCACTTTGCTCTATCAAGTCATATTTCTGCCTGAACTCTCATTCAGTAAGGGGGAAAATCCAAAAAGAATGAGGCAAATTGTTAAGTGCAGGATGAGATTCATTCCAGATATAGTCAGGTAGTAAGAACGCAAGGCATGTCCCAAATTCGTAATGAAACTCCAATTGCTATTCTATTTTTTAAAAATTCCTTAGCAATAGATATGATAAATCTATCTCAAATGCAGCTGTTTCTATTTTCTAATCCGATTTCTTCACTATTGTCAGGTCTGTGTTAATTAAAGGTCTCAGATAGTTCTGGGTTTCGTTTTTGTTTTTTGTGAGGAAGCTGTGCCTGTGCAGTTTAGCTAAGGGAATTATGGCAGTCTGGCACAAGATATTTTAAGCATTGTGAAAAAAAGAGATTGTTTTATGCAAAAATGATGAAAAGATGAAAATGTAGATATGAGACAGGTCAGTAATGGTTATTCTTTGGGGAAAGACTCATCAGTAGGCTCAATTACAGCATGGTTGATTCTGGGACGACCAATTTCTCAGTCAGAGATTTCATCAGGCAAATGAATTATCTATTACTGCAGATATAAGATAACTGGTGACTGACAGGGTGGATCACCAAGATCATTAACTCCTCTCTTCAGGAGGGTATTTTAAGTGAGATGATCATCCTATCATCTTGAAAAAGCCTAATTTGGCAGTCAGTGACTTTAGTAACTATTATGAAGAGGGTGGCAGCAGACCAGCTGGGATTGTTCTTGGAGACTAATGAATGTCTTGGTCCATTCCAGTCTGGATTCAGGCCTTGGCATGGGACTGAGACAGCATTGATCTTCTGAGAGAGGCCAATATGAGTAACTCTTCACTACTGATTGTATTAGATCTCTCAGTGGCCTTTGATACTGTTGATCACAGTATCTTCCTGGGCAGACCCTCGAGGTTGGGTATTGATGACCAGACCTTGGCTTGGCTCTGGGGCTTTCTCAAGAATCAGGTCCAGAAGGTACAACTCAGGGAGGAACTGTCAGGTTCCTGGGTATAACAGAAGGGGTGATCCAGGTTTCGGCTATCTCCCTGATACAGTTTAACATCTATGTAAAGCTACTGGAGAAGTCATCAGGAGACCTGGAGTTTGCTTGCATTAGTATAATGATGATAGGCAGCTCTATTTCTTCTACTTCACCTCAGCAAGTGATGCTATTTAGACCTTGGGAGAGTTGCCTGGAGACAGTGATGGAATGGATGGAAGACAATAACCTACAGTTGAATCTTGACTAGATAAAGATCATGTTGTGGGTAGCCAGTTGTAAATTGGGAGAATTTCCCTCAATCTGAGGAGCATCACTCTCCCATTAAGGGAGGACATTCATAATCTGGGCATGCTATATAAAAATCTCTTTAAGTAACCATCTGGACTTTTAGCTTCTTCTTCTTCCATGTCTAGGCCATCTATGAAGCTGCCAAAATAAAGGCACCTTTTGGTGAGTTCATTCTGCAGTTCCTTTTGCCTGATGTAGTGTGAGAAAGATTATGCAGCAACACAAGGTTAAAGGGTTGTAGTGTTAAAAACCAGTTCTTGCTTTGTCCAACTATCAGAAAATCTCAGTGTTTGTATGTGGTGACTGCTCTACCTTACAAAGAAGGCACCTTGGGTCTAAGGTCCTAGCCTTGGAGTTTTGGTTTGGACTCCCTGGAGGACTGCCGAGTCTAGAATAGAATGGTGTATCAGGAGCACATCTGGTACCAGGTTGGCTTTACTGAATTTTTACCAGCTAACTCTACCCTGGGCTCACTGTCCCCACAATCAACAGTGTAGTGGAGCTGAGTGACCATAGAAGGGACACACAGGCCAGGTAAATTTCACAATCAGAAACAGAAGTTTTCCCTGATTAAAAGTCTCACATCTGAGCACTCTCAGCAGCAAGTTTCACTGCCTCAATAAAACTCTTTAACTTTGCTGAATGGATTTAACCAACTGTTCATTTCCTACAGGGGCAGGGTGACTAGATTGTTTACTATGGTTCTGTCCAATACAATATAAATTAGGAAATAACAGACAGACAGCATATTCCCATCAGATCACTTTCCCCAAATATTAAAACATTTTCCCCAAGGCAGTTATTATCACGATGACAATACCACAGCCACAGAAAGTAGGAAACACACAAAGCAGAAGGACACAGCTATCATCCTGGCTGGATTGAATTTTACCTTGCACTGGCTTTAGTTTATCAACATTTATCAGCCTTGATACCCAATGTTATTCTTAAAGTTGCTAGTAGTAAATTAATAAATTGCAAAATCTGAATTAAAGAGACTATAATCCATAAAGCTGGCCAAATAGCTCAATGAGTTAGCTGTTTGGCTGCAGAGTCAAAGGTTGGGAGTTTAATTCCCCACTGTGCATCCCAGAAGAAACAGTGCTGTGTGGCCTTGGGCAAGCTGCATAGTCCCAGGGCAACCACGAAACATCAGTAGGGCAAAAGGTCCTCCATTTATGAAGTTTAATATTGCACTCCTTTCTTGGTGCGAGATTTGATCCCAAACTACTTATCTGTGGCTGCGTAATTTAGAGATAACACACAATAAGGTGTGGGCTTCTTCCCATGTTACTCATGAACACAGATGTCAGATAAATCACATCTTATGAGCTTGTATGTAAAGCGCTGCAAAATACCACACCTGAGAATGGTTGATGCTGAGTTTACTCAATTCACTGCCATTTAATAACTACTTCACTGGAAGATTTTAGAAGGTCTAGACCAGTGGTTCCCAACTTGCCCTGTGACCCACAGGGGGATTTCTTTTTAATTTAATTTTTATTGGGTATATAAAATAATACAAAACAAGACACATACATAAAACAAAATGAATTACATAACTAAAGAGTTTAAACAGAGAATTCAAAAAGGAAAATATAATCTCTCATATATAACAGTACAGCATTATAAACATCCATCAAAGATTATTACCTCATTATAAAACACTGTTTACTACATCAATCTTCAAACAATATTTCCATCTATCACCTCATGGCCAAAATATGTTATTCTCTATCTCAATTTTTCTTCTTATCTTTAAAACCACCCTTGTGATATATACAATGTCCGGGGATTTATGTTTACTTATGTTTTCCAAAAATCATTTTGCTCAGATACAGGGGGTATGCCCTGATTCTTTACTGTTACATAATCAATAAAAGGTTTCCAAGTCCTCCAAAAGTTATTACCAGTTACTTTACCCTTTTTAAAATTTATCTCCCAAGTGAGCTTTTCGTTGAGTGCCAAATCCCACATTTCATTATACCAATTCCTTCTTTGTAAGTTTTCATTATTTTTCCAATTTCTAGCAATACATTGTCTGGCCGCTGATAGCATTATCGCCATCAATTCATTTTTATCCTCATTCATTTTATATTTATCCATCTCAGTTAACAAGATTGTATTTGGACCCAGTTCAACCTGCAAATCCAATATATTTTTGATTTCAGCCTCTATTTTTCCCCAAAAATCCTTCAAAGCCTCACAGGACCACCACATGTGTTCATATGTGCCTCTATCTTTTTTACATCTCCAACATTTTTCACTCACTTCTTTGTACATTAGATGCAGTTTTACTGGGGTTCTATACCATCTCCAAATTAATTTATAGTTATGTTCCTTCACTCTTACCGACATAGATCTCATGATACGTCTTCTCCACATTTTGCCCCAAGTCTTCTCATTAATTGTTATGTTCAGTTCTTGTTCCCAACTATCTTTCAATACTTGTTGAGCCTTCCCTCCTTTATTTAAAATTTTATATATTTGACTAACTATCCCTTTTAAACCTATGTCTCCTTTTCTCAATTTGACCAGCAATGTTTCAAATTCTGTAAGCTCCCTGTCTGATCCCATTTCAAGAAGAAATTTCTTATTCCAATTATTTATCTGGAGGACTTTAAACCAATCCAACTCCAGTTGCAGATAGAGCTCCTTTCTCCTCTCCAAATCACTACAAATTTTAATCCAATCCTTCAACAGAGAGACCCCATTTTTTGATAAGATATCCTTAATCCTACCTTCTATTTTTATCGGAAAGTTATTAAAATCTTCTAATTCTGTAACCATTGAGATCCCTGGAATAAGTTCCTTTCTTGCCTTGTTCCATTCTTCTATTGTTGCTCTTATCATCTTGCCCTGAATCCTCATTTTTTTATCCTTATCACCACATAAAAAGAATGCCTTCCCTTTCCTAAAAAACTCTTTTGTTTCTAATTTTCCCCATATCGGCTCTTCTCTATTTAATAATTTAATAACATTTCGTAATTGAAAGGCTCTGTAATACTTGCTAATATTCGGAATGCCCAATCCCCCTTCTTTTTGCGATATATACCACAGAATCTTAGGTATCCTTGCTTTTCTTTTCCCATTACAAAATCTATTTATAGTATTTTGATATTTTTCCAATTCTTTTTCTGTGTGTTTTATTGGCAGAGCATCAAATAAAAAATTTAATTTAGGTAACAACATCATTTTGCACATTGCCACCCTGCCAAACCACGACAAATTCAACCTATTATACTGTAATATCTTTTTATCTATCTCTTTCATTTGTTTTCCATAATTCAATTCCTTAAGTTCCCCAGTTTTCCTAGCAAGTATTACCCCTAAATATCTCACCTTATCCGGAATTTGAATATTAAATTTTTGCTTTATTTCTACTTCGTCCTTCTTACTCCCATTGATTAGAATCATCTCAGACTTATCCCAGTTCACCCTTAAACCTGTCATTTCCTCAAAAGTTTTCAAGTGTTTGTTAATCCTTAGTATTCCTTGTATTGGTTGTTTAATTGTGATTAGTGTGTCATCGGCATACAAACTTATTTTATTTCCTTCAATTCCAACAATTTCTTTATCTTGCCGTATTAAATTCGCCAATAGTTCCATAGCCAAAACAAATAGCGTGGGCGACAATGGGCAGCCCTGCCTAGTTCCGGCCTCCAGTTTTATTTCTCCTGTATAGCTATCATTGAATTTCACTATTGCTATTCCCTGTTTATATAAGTTCTTGATAACTTTTTGGAATTTGTCCCCAAATCCATATTGTTTAATTACCTCATGTATTGTTGCCCATTGCAAAGAATCAAATGCTTTAAAAATATCCAGGGCTAAAAAACTTGCCCTATCCTTTTGCCTTTCAGCTATATCTAATAAATCCACTACTCTCCTTGTAAGATCTGACATGTACCTACCCTTTATAAACCCTGCTTGATCGTCTTTTATGTATTTGGCTATGAAGCTATTTAGCCTGGTCACCATTATTGTAGAAAAAATTTTGGCATCTTGATTAATTAAGGATATCGGCCTATATGATTCTATTTTATATAAGTCTTTCCCTGGCTTAGGGATCAATGCGATAATAGATCTATTCCAAGATTCGGGTGTTGATTCTCCCTCTAAAATCCCATTAAATAATTTGTGTAGTCTCGGAACAACCCAAGGCTTAAAATCCTTATAGAATTCAGCGGGAAGCCCATCTTCTCCTGGCGCTTTATCCAATTTTAATTTATTAATTACCTTCTCAATTTCTTTTACGGATATTTGTTCCTCCATCATATTTCTATGTTCTTCTGTTATTAAACAAGAATTATATTTTTTAAAGTAATCCTCCAATTTGTTCAAATTTACCTGCTTCTTTGAGTATAACTCTTTATAAAAAGCCTCTATTATTTCCACTTTCTCTTTCCTTTTATTGCATCTCTTCCCCTTCTCATCCACCAATACTCCCACCTGACCTTTGTTCTTTTTATCCCTCGCTGCTTTTGCTAATAACTTTGAATTTCTATTACTGTGCTCATAGTATTCTCTTTTTAAAAATATCAAATCTTTTTTTACCCTTTCCATGTCCTGGGCTTCCAATTCTTTCTTTACTTTCTGTATCTGCTGTAATACCCTCTGATCTTTACCCTTTATGTATTCCCGATGAAGTTGTTTTAATTGTGTTTCCAATTCCTGGGTTCTATTGATGTTCCGTTTCTTTATCCAACTACTCAATTTTATTGATTCTCCTCTGAAAATCGCTTTCATTGTGTCCCATACCCCTCCTGAGCTGACCTCGTTATTATCATTCCATGACCAATATTCATCCCATTTTTCCATAATTTGTTTCTTCGTGCTATTCTCTTTGTATAGTTTTGAATCATATCTCCAAACATATCTTTTCCCATCGCCTTCATCCAATTTTATATCTATACTTATCTTGGCATGATCTGATTCTCTAAATGTCCCTATTTTAATATCTTCTATGTTTTTCAATAACCCTTGCGTTACAAATATATAATCTATCCTTGAATGCATATCATAAACTTGGGAATAGTAAGTATAGTCCCTTTCCTGACCTTTGAGTTCCCTCCATACATCTTTTATGTTCATTAATTTTGTCCAGTCTCTTAAAATATATTTATTACTCCTCTTCTTAGTACTTGTGGTGTCAATCTCGGAATTTAACAAGTTGAAATCCCCCCCAATAATCATATTCCTCGTTCCTTCTTTCTGTAAAATTATTCTTAATTTTTCTAAAAATTCTGCCTGATTGGTATTCGGGGCGTATACGTTTACAAGAGTTATCTCTTCATCTTCTATCCTCCCCTTAATTATTAGATATCTCCCCTCTGGGTCAGCTATGGATTTTATCACAGTGAAACCCAATTTTTCCGATATAAGGGTTGCAACACCTCTTGCTTTTGATGTCCCATAAGCCATTTCATAAATGTCAGTTCCTCTCACAAATAATTTATTAGTGTCTGCCGATTTTTGATGGGTCTCCTGTAGAAAGATGATATCAGATTTAGATTTGTTGAGCGCTATCTGCAACCTCCTCCTCTTCACGGCATTCCCTGTCCCTTTCACATTCCATGTTAACAATCTTAATATCTTAACCATTTATATTTACTAATCTCTCCCCTCCATTACATTCCTCCCCGGACGTGCTATCCCCATCCCCTACTATAAATCTAAAAAAAAATACAAATAATTGAAAACAATATAATACCAAAAAAGAAAATTGTGAATTCTCGCTACAACATAACTCAGTAAAGTAAAATGTTTGATGAAGAATGCATAGTGTTACAACTACAAAAAAAAAGAAAAAAAAAACCTTACCTACTCTTTCATTTTCTGTTAACCTCCCCACATCTTGTTCCAAGATATCGCCTCTGACTCTCAAAGAGGGGAGGGGGGGGCTGGGAAAAAAAGGCATTGTGTTCTTCTGCGGACCCCCTCCCTCCACCATTACAAATTTTTTTTCACTAATTACTTATTCAAAAAGCTCCACACTCGGTGTTCCTGACACATCCCCTCCTCCCGTTGCCCCCTCAACCCCCCCTTCCTTATTCAAGACCGGACCCATCACCCCAGCCGCGTACAATTCAGTTCTCATTGCAATCCATTCTGAACTAGCCACCTTCATGAACCCAAGCTGAGTCAAATACTCCAAAACATCTGTTCTGTCATCCAGTACATGCCATCTTTTCTCGTAAAAAAATCTCAACTGTTGTGGAAATCTCCAATTATATTTAATATCTTTTGAGGTCAAAAATTTCGTCACCGGTTTCATCATAAATTTCCATTTTCTCTCCTCTGGTGCTATATCATTGTAGATCTCCACATCAGCTCCATCAATCTTTAGAACGCCAGGCCCTGCTTGTTTGATGTAAGCCATCACTTTTAACTTATCCGCCCAATTTGCAAATTTGACCAAGACATTCCTTGGTGCTCTCCTATCTCGCCTTCCCCCCACTCTATACACCGCTCCAATGTCTTCTGCCACAAAGTCTTTTCCCATTTTCAAAGAGTTCAACCAATCCAATATTCTCTCTCTCAGCTTGTCTGGCGTTCGTTCGGCCATTTTACGTATCACAAGGTTCTGTTTTCTCTGCCCCTCCTCCACCATCATCATCTTTTTCTCTTGAACAGATACCCTTGAGGCAGTTAAATGTTCTTGAATATACACTTCGTTCACAGAGATCTTTACCTGTTCTAGATCTTTTTGCATTGTATCAGTAATCACTTTAATTTTTTTTGTATTCTCTGCAACCTCCTTTTGCATATCAGTAAGAGTCCTGGCCAAGCTCTCATGTTGTAACCTGGCCAGTTCTCTATCTTTTTTCATTTCTTCACAATTATTCTCCACCATTTTATTCAATTTTTGCATTGCAACCTGGTTATCTTTTCCATTTTTAACCAATTGTTGTAAAATAGCATACATATTGTCCATTCTGTCCGGCATGTCTACTGGTCGTCCTCCTGTAACTTCTTGGGTCTCCGTTGGTGCTATTGTGGTCTCCATCGTTGGTGACGGTGTATGTCTCTCCTTATCTTTTTGATCTTTCTCTTTCTTATCTCTCCTCCCCCTTGGCCTGACTACCTCCTCCCCTTCCTGCATAGCCAATCTAGTCAACTTTTTACTTCAAATATATGTATATATAGATTTTACTTTACTGGTCTCACCACCTATTTTAGTTCCGTATCAATTGTACTAACTATATTCTATACACAAAGCTCTTATTAAAAACAACCTTTATATTTCAAATCTAATTTTCAAAAAAAAAGCCAATAAATCAACCTCAATCTATATAATACACAGTCAGCAAGGTGAGTTCTTACTGTCTATTATGTTCAAGCCAAAGAGCAGGAAGGGGGGGAGTAGGGTGGGCAACGGAAGGATAGTCTATATGTATGAATATGTATACTGCTGCTGCTTTCCTCTTCAAGTAGGCAGAATTAATAGTCTCCTCTTTAAGGGGAATCCAATCAGAAAACGCAAAGCTAAAGTCTTAATCGGCCCTCCGTATCCAACAAAAGTCCAGTCCAACAATATCCCTTTTTGTCTCCACTTCTCTGCTGTACTCAGTTTCGTTTCCGCCCTCAAAGTTAGGTTTCGATTAAGACCGCCATTGTTGTTACTCCCTGTTGCGTGCACTCTTTGTCCTGAAACACCGCCAACCCCAGATCTCTTCCTCTCCCTCAGTACCACAGAGCAATAAAAAAGCTTTTATATTCCAAAGGTTGTTAGTAATAGCTCCGTTCCATACACAAAACCATGCACGAACGATTCTCAATAGGCGCTTTCCGATCAATCCCCCTTATCTTTTCTTCTATCCACTCCTCTCCATCGAGCCCCCTCCTTCTCCGCCTTCCCGACCAGCGCTCGCTCTTCAATCCTCTTCTTTCGCGACCCCCCCGTCTCCCCTCTCACTAATAGTCTCTCCACCTCAGCTCCACTCACTCACAACCCGATCGTGGGGTAGACTCCGGGGGACGCGATTCTTCAAAGCGGCAATGAAGCCTTCTTCAGCGAAACTCCCACCAGCACTGCGGGGCTTCTCCTTTATCCTCCGTGGCACGCTCCGCGTTCTTCTCCGGCACCGGAGGCGGCTCGACGGACGAAGAGGAGGACCGGGACGCTCTTTCGAGCTTCTCGGCCCCCTCCGCCGACCGGAGCTCGACTCTCCAGGCCCCGATCGCCCGCACACCACTCCTCTGGATCCTCTAGTTCGCCGCTTGCAAGTTATTATTATTAATTATTTTATTCAAAACTGGTCGAGAACTTTTTTAGCAACGCCAGCAGCCCTTTTCCACCGAAATCCGCCTTAATTTTGTACTTAAAAACTCATTGTATTACTCATTTAATGGCGGAGGAAAGGCAAACCGCTGCTTTCCTCTACTCCATCCAAACCACGCCCCCCCCACAGGGGGATTTCAATTCCCAGAAGCCTAGATCAATACAATGGATGATCAGTACTTTGGGGAAGTAGTCCAAAAACCAAAGGTTGGGAAAACTGGTCTAGACTGCTCTCTAGAATACGAACGCCTACCTACCTACCATTTATTGGTCTATCCTTGCAGAATTCTCACATAACCAGCTAATGTGATATAAAGCAAGATGCTTTTAGCAACCCAGAGACTCTTCTTCCAATAAAATATGTTTCCTTGGAGGACAGCTCATTTTTCATGGGTAGCATAGATCTGCATGAATGGCATTATTGCTTCTGCTCATACATCTCTGGAGTCAACACAGAATATTTGGACTCTTTTTATTTCAGAGATTCTCTCAAAATATGAAATTTTAATTCTTCCTTGGAGGCACATAAGCATGGCATATAAATCTTAGGTAATAAATTCCTACTGCCAAGGACTAGCAATTCAGCAATCTCAAGAGTTATGATCTTATGGGATGGGCAGGATTAGTTGGATGACATCCCAGGTTCACATGCATCTCTATGGTTCTGTGACTGCTAAAACAGTTAAAATTGTTGGATGGGAGACAAGCTTGATATGTTACATCAAGACTACATGACTTGTTCATCATCAAGTGATGATTCTCAGCAGCTGGCCTTAGCAATACCTAAAGAGATAACTGAAAAAAAGTCGTGTCTCCTCACCCCTCTCTTTCAGTTAATGGTGATGCGAGGAATCTGCTCTGGGAACAGGCTGACAGTTTTTGAGGTAGATGGGTTCAGACACAGCAGCTATCTCTGTGGATCTGTGAAATACCATACAGTTATGGAAAGGTCCATCATTTTCCTGCAACCTCACAGAATGGTTGTGAGACATAGGTAGGGAGTAAGAAAACCATGTAGGTAGCCTTGAGGCCACTAGAGAACAGTTGAGTCTAACTCAGAAGGAATGGAAGCAAAAAAACTTTGGCTGTTGGTTAGGAATACTAAACCCTTGCTTTACCTATAAGGAAACTAAAATACTACAGAATCCAAACAGATTTCCATTTCTCCAAGAGAAACCAATCCAAGTATGTGCTGCACATGTCTCATCTTCTCTACTACTGTGTTTGAATCAAACTATCAGATTAACCATGGGAGGGTTGGTTTAAATCCTCAGACATTCACAAAGTATAGCAAGTGACCTGGGATTAGTTACTTTCCTTCAACTTAACCTATAACGCTGGGATGTTTTGAAAATAAAATAGAGGATGGCTGGGCTTGCCCATCTGATGCAATTTGGCAAGGGAGGTTGGCTATTGGCATGTTAGCATTATTGATTTCCCTAGTGTGGACAAGCGATGAGAAACCTGGGGAGCATAGTGAAAAGTAGAGACATCACATTGCAAACAAAGATTCGCATAGTCAAAGCAATGGTATTCCCTGTGGCAATGTATGGTTGTGAGAGCTGGACCATTAGGAAAGCTGAGCGCAGAAGAATAGACGCCTTTGAGATGTGGTGTTGGAGGAGAGTTTTGAGAGTCCCCTGGACAGCGAGGAGAACAAATAGGTCAATCTTAGAAGAAATCAACCCTGACTGCCCCTTAGAAGGTCAAATAGTAAAGATGAAGCTAAAGTACTTTGGACATCAAATGAGAAGATAGGATATCACTTGAGAAAGCCTTGATGCTTGGAAGGGTCGAGGGCAAAAGAAGAAGGGGATGGCCCAAGATGAAATGGCTTGATGGTATTGTGGAGACAATGGGCACAGAGCTGAGCAAGTTGAGGGGGATGGTGGAGGACAGGAGTGCCTGGCGGACAGTGGTCCATGGGGTCGCAGAGGGTCAGAATCGACTGTGCGACTGAACAACAACAAGTGTGGACCAATACAGTACACTTTATAGATGTAGGAATCGGAGGAGAGAAGCGGAAGGGGAGACATCAAAGATGTCTTGCTGTCTGAGATAGAACAGCAAATGGTACTTCCTCACCATGTCAAGGTTCAGTGATCTGCATACAACTGGTAGTCCTAACTCAGGTATGTATAGGATAGATAGAAATCAAGGGGATTTATATAAGTGTTGATTCATTATTCAAGAAATGATCTACCTTACGAAGGCTTATTAACTGGATTTAGGCCATAATATTCCAATCAATCATTATTTTAATATCAGAAACAGAAAACCCCACAAGAATCTCTCCTTATTCCTGGCAGCAAATATATAATAAAAAATTAAATATATAGCAATGTCCACTGTACCCAATATCTGCCACCAGAGTTGACTGTAAAAGTTAGAAGAACACGGTTTCAGTGAAGGCTGCTGGTCAGTCAGATTTCACAAGGCCAGTGAATCTCCTTTCAGCATTAGTCTGAACTTTACAGAAACTGTTCAAGATGCTAAATCTATTTTGATGATGAGCCTTAGCATCTTGGATAGCACCTGTGAACTGCAGACTAATACTGAGGGTAGATTTGTTGCTCTACAACGTTGCCTTCACTGTCCTTTCTGTACATCTTTAGCTCTTTGGAAGAACAATGATACATAAATACATCTGAATGCACACATACGAACATGCACATACATAAACAGTATATGCAAAATAGTATACTGCAAGAGTACAGAAATGCTTGATCCATGGAAAGTCCTTAGCTGGCCAGATGCAGACCCTGAACTGAAAGACTATATTCTAGTTCCCATTTTCATAAATTGAGAGCATTTCTATTTCTTGGTTTGGGTCAGTCTGGGATTGCTGATTCCGAAGTCATTTGAGGATGGGGTGAGGACTAGATCATGTTTAGCCTGCTCCCCTCATCCAAACAACACAAACAACTTTTGCTTGTACTGTATCATGACATGACCGATGTGCCACATCACGATACAGGCAAATTAAGCACTTCCCCTACTCCTCTATGGAGTGGCATGGAAAGTCTCATTTTATTCCACCTATCTAGTTGTTGTAGAAATGAGTTGGTTAGGAAACTTTTAAAAAATTCTTTGATTTTTCTCTGCAGTGCTGATTGGGAAACTACAGACAACTACAGTTTCTACACACAGAGAAAAAAGAAATACAGTATACAGTAAAACCTCACATAAAGAGCGCCTCACTTAGAGAGTAACTCGTTTAAAGAGCAGAATTTTCTCTGAATGGTTGCTTCGCTTAACAACTAAAACCAACCAAAAACTCGCTTAACAAATAAATCGGGGATTGCATTCCCCCACCCACCCCCGAAGTCACAATTGGTCACTTACAATGGTGTTTTGCTTAAAGAGCAAACTCGCTTAAAGAGCAATTCTGTGGAACACATTATGCTCTTTAAACGAGGTACAACTGTATATATATATTTAAAATTCCCACCTAGTGCAGCATTGCAAAAGGTATAAAACAAATAATAGTTCACACAACAGAAAGGGACACATTGATGATCTTTCTGTCACAACCGTCACCTTTTCCTAATGTAACCTGACAGCTCAATCAGCGGCTTTCGGTTCTGCCTGCACACTTAGCCACAGTGAAAACTTGAGATTGTTCAGGTGAGAGTCAGACCATACCACGTGTGGCAATGCAGGAGAGGAAATTAACTTTGTGCTCAACCACTGCCTCATCATCATCATCATCCTCCTTCCCGCAGTGCAGAAAAATGAAACACTACAAGGATCAGTTAAAGAAGAAACATCATCATGTGAGAGTTTCTAAGAAAGACCTCAGAAATATTCTAAAATCACTTGGACTTTCCCTAGCTCTCATCTCAACAATATGGACACTGGGAAAAGGCCATCCTCTAACCAGCAGTTTTCATTATATTAGTACAAATTGCAGCAACAGAAAAATGTTTCTTTAGGCAATTTTATATGCAAAGGGGGCACCTTTGTGGCTCTGTTCAGGCTTGCATTCACAAGGAGTTTTAATTAGCAACACAGCAAGTGGTAACTCATCATATAGCAAGCAATTAAGTATCAAGGGGTTTGCCTACATGATTCATCTAACTGAGGGATGTTCAGTGAGCTGGTACTTTGTATCCTAAACATGCTTTCATCCTCAAATGGTATTCCCTTAGGTGCCTTATTCCTGACTGTTAATATTCCCTCCGGGTCCCTTCTTTCTTTGTCACATTCGTACGGCCAACGTGAAGCAAAAACGGGACACCACATCATTCAGATATTATTTTTGCACCCTATTAACATAACTTCTAATAGAGAGAGAGAAGAATGTAGAGATTATCCTATCATCCATTGTTTTATATTCCTCAAGAGAAACTGTTGTGATAAATAAGCAAAGCATGTCTAGGGATGTCTGGTGGCATACACTGCCAAAGGAAGTTTTCAAATTTTATTCCGAAAATGCAAATTTCCCCATATGCTGAATCACAAGAGTTTATGCAAATACCATAAATCAGCACATGCTGATGACAGGACAGCTTACTCAAAAAAATCACATTCTTCATATTCAGAGATGTAAGAAAATATTATTTATGCAATCATCAGCTGGCTGAATAACTCAGTGACTCAGGTACTGTTTCTGACTGTGGAGTCAGAGGCTGGGAATTCAGTTTCCCATTGTGCCTCAGAGAAGGAGCTGCTTGTGTAGTCTTGGGCAAACTGCACTGTCCCAGGGTACCTCTAGAGCAAGGGTCCACAAACTTGGCTCTCCAGATGTTCTTGGACTTCAATTCCCAGAAGCCCAAGTCAGCACAGCTGCTGATCAGGGCCTTTGGGAACTGAAGTCAAGAACATCTGGAGAGCCAGGTTTGAGGACCCCTGTCCAAGAAGAAGGGGAAAGTAAAGCACTTCCTACCTACTAGAAACCCCTGGAAAGAATCACTATAAGTCAAAACTGACATGACGGCATGTAATTGTTACACGAGCACTTTGAGCTACAAAGCTCAAAGCAGAACCTTAGCTGACTACAGCAATTTGTATTAACATGCTGATAGCTTGGAGAAGTTTTTTTTAAAAGGGGGAGGGGCTTGTTTCCACAATCCCAGGTAACTACAGTCAAAAGAAATAAGAGTTCCCAAATTCTGCTTAGGCTATGATATGAATATGTCCTTGATCTTGCATATAATTTATAGCTGACTGGACAGTGCAGGGACTGGAGCATCGGGTTTCAGGAAGCAGGTTAGAAATTTAATTCCTTGGTGTGGCTCTCATGAGAAGAGCAAGGACAGTGGTACCTTGCTTAAAGAGCATAATGCGTTCCATGGGATTGCTCTTTAAGCGACTTTGCTCTTTAAGTGAAAGACCATTGTGAGTAACCAATTGTGACTTCTGGTGGGGGGATGGACTGCAAACCCCAATTTAGTTGTTAAGCGAGTTTTTGCTTGGTTTTAGTTGTTAAGTAAGGCAATCATTCAGAAAAAATTCTGCTCTTTAAGCGAGTTACTCTTTAAGTGAGGCACTCTTTATGCGAGGTTTGACTGTACGGTCATACCTCGCATAACAAATTTATTTCGTTCTGCAAGGCTGTTTGCTATGCGAGTTTTTCGCTATGCGAAACAAACTCGCATAGCGAAAATTCCTGTGGGGAAACTTGCATAATGAGCATTTCAAAGGGGAAAATCCGCATAGCGAAAATTTTTCACTATGCGAGTTTCCCCCATAGAAACGCTTGTTATGCGAGTTTTTCCATAGGGAAAGTCCAGCTCGCATAGCAAAGTTTTTCGTTATGCAAGTTGGACCGCTTAGCAAAAAGCTCGCTCGTTATGCAAGTTTTTCGCTAAGTGAAACGCTCATTATGTGAGGTTTGACTGTATATGTAGTCTTGGGCAAATGGTACCATCCCAAATCTCCATCTAAAGTAGGATTTAATGCTTAGAAAACCCAGGGAAAAGGGCACAAATCTGCAATCAATGGAATTGACTTGATATTAGCAAACGTTTGTAGGGTACTTTTAGTTGTTGAAATAGACAGATTTGGAGAAAAATCTCCTGACAAAGATGTGAGTTTAGGCATGACAAAACAATTGGTAGATGGCTAATAGAACACATGCAACAAGAGATCCATATACCACTCTGCCGTTCACTGTTACTTTTAAACACAGTCAGGTGGCACTGATTCTTAGTCATCCACATAGAAGGGTTATTTTAAGCCTATGCAAAGGTTAAACAGCAGAATATTAAACAACATTCCACACTCAATTCTGAACATTTCCTTCTCTGTAAAGAAAGTTACAATTTTCCTCCAGCTACACTGCATGTTTGCCTCTTATTCCTTAGTGATAGGTAGAGCTGTCCAGCTTGAATTTATACATTTCCTCCTCCCAACCCAATATTCAATTTGCTTCATCCCATTTCACAATCAGATTGACCCTTTCTCTAAAGTCTGCAGAAACATTTGAACTTACCTAACAGATCTCCCCCCCCCCTCCAAACCTTTTTGCAACATCCACCCATCATTCCCACTTCTATACCACCCCACTAGTATTATCACTCTATGGACAGTTCACAACACACAATAAAATAATGCAGTAGAAATACCATGTGAAAATATAATAATACTGTACAATAATAATACAGAAAGTACAAAATCACTAGCCAAAAAAAATAATATGAACCTACCTTTAAATTAAAAAATGCACAAATTTAAATCCTCTTCAGCATTTTAGGCCAATACTCACTAATAGCAGAGTAAAGTTTTATTTAATTCTGTCCTACTCAGCTTTCTGAAAACTGAGAGGATGATATATGACAAAACTCTGTAGGAAGCTTACTCCAGAGGGAAGGGGTCATGACTGAGAAAACTCAGTTCCAAGTGATGGCTTTTTTTAACCTCCTTAGGTATTACAATTCTTAATAGTAAGGACTATAAAGCACATAGAACCTAATTTGTAGCTATTTTGTTGGAGAGAGGTTTCACCAGATACTGAAGTCCTAAACCAGGAGTGGCCAACCTTTTTTTACACCATGGACCTGACCATGCCCCCGGACAGCTGAGGAGGCAAGACCACACGCCCCGTGAGCAGAAGCGGGCACATTTACGACTGTCATAAATGCTCCAACTTCTGTGTTTATGACAGCCGTGGGCACATTTTCACATGTGCAGGTGTGTTTTACAGCTGACGTAAATGCGTCCACTTCCATGTGTGGAGGCGGCAGGCCACATGAAATGGTGCCACAGGCTGGGGCTGGCCCACAGGCTTCAAGTTGGGAACCCCTATCCTAAACCAATAAGGGCTTTATAAGTTATGACCAGCATCTTAAATTAAGCATGGAGAGTAACAGGGAGACAATGAAGGCATGCCAAGACTGGAGATTCAATGTTTGGGTATCTGTATTCAGTCTGGTCACCACATTTTGAATCTTCTGAAGTTTCTGTACTTCAAGGGCAGTCCTACGTAGAGGACATTGCGATAGTCTGTTTTAGAGATTATCAACACAGGAACCATCATTGTTAGATGTTTCTTATGCAGATGGGGAGGCAGCTGGACAGTCAACTGAAGTTAATAAAAGGCACTCTTAGCAACAGGAGATAGTTGTGCCTCCATAGAGATAGCTGGGTTCAAGAGCACCCCTAAGCTCCAAATCCAATCCAACCAGCCCAGCAATTCTCCCAGCAATAGGATTTCCATCTTATCAGGATTCAAGTTTATTGGCCTTTGTCCCCTCATTATAAATACCATTTTAAGTACCGTTACATCCCTTGTGTACTGTTCTAGGCAACTGTCCCTAACACAATTTGCTTAGATACATAGTTTTCAGAACTTGGTGGCAATAAGCTACAAGTAACTTAGTTATTTGCAATGAGTAACTTCTTTTTGTAATGAGGGAATCATCAAGTTACATTTCAAAATTCAAAAGAAAATGAGAAACAGCTTGTTAAGATTTGTCAATTTTGTTGGGCTTCAAATGTTTCATCATTTGGCATTCTGTGTTTTACTAATTAGAATAGTTAATTTTGGAGTTGTACAAATAAAAATCAGGAGGAAATTCAAGTTAAAAATAATAAGAATTGACTTGGAACAGATGCCTAAAAGACTCTGTCAAACTGCAATGGAATGGAATGGATTAAACAGGGATGTTGGAATTGGGGAATTGCACAACCCCAATTGTACAAGTAACTATGAACCACTATGGGCCAACAGAGATAGAGGCAGGCAGGCAAGAGTTCTTTGGGATGTAGCCTCTTACCTCATCTGCTGCATCACCTCATCTATAAATTAATATTCTCAGACATGAATTCACTTCCTCTCCCAGTTTGCCATTCATGCTAATAAATCTCGGCTCAGTGAAGATTACCTGAATCATGCCACTCTCCAACCTGATGCCATTAGGTGCACTGGAGTATAACTTCCAGCACACCTTGCTACTGGCTAAAAGTTGTGACAAGATTCCTACACAGCTGTATGCAACATTAGTCTCTTCAACATTTCACAACCTATCCTTCAGCCTCAATTTTACACTGATGAGCTACCATCTGGCTGAAGAGCTGCTTACTCCCAACAAAGCAACCTGGTTCTTGTCTTCTGAGGGAAAAGAATACTAACCATGGTGCAAAGTAATGAGATCTATTCAGAGCTTTGAGGAGCTGTTTCGACTGCAGTTCCAAGAACCTTTGAACTAGCACACATAAGTTAACGGAATTTCTTGAAGCTGCCATCCAAAAATAGCTTCTTTTAAGTTTTGGATACTTCTCCTCTGGGCCAAAGAGGATAGGGAGAAGGTACTCTCTGTGCTGGTACCCACCATATTGAGATCAGCCATGCTTCTCTGTTATCCTGTTAATTTTAATGATTGTTTTATTGTTTTCTTATTGTTTTTGATTTTGTTAACTGTTTTGATTATATTTGATGGGCATTTTCTAATGTAAGCTACTTTGTTGTTGCTCTTTAAATGAAAGGCAGCATTCTCCAACAAATAACAAAAATGTAAAGAGAAGAAATTGCATGGACTTGAAAAACAAGCAGTGTGCTTTGCTAACTTTTCTTTTCAAAAAGAGACTTCAGTGTACAGTAATACCCCGGATAACGTTATGACTTGGTTCCACAAGCCATGACGTTATCCGATTTTTAGCGTTGTCCGATGCATGCATCGAACAACGCTTAAAAAAAAAGCCCTGACTTCAGGGACAAACTGCTTTAAAGGCAGGCAGGGAAAGAAAGAGACCTAATTGGGTCTCTTTTCCTCCCTGCCTTTAAAGCCACTCCCCACCACTTTCCCCCGACCCTACTGCAGTCGCAGAGACTGCTTGTGTCTCTTTCCAATCACATCTCTCTCTTTCCTCCTCCCTGTAGTTTAAATATAGGGAGGGAAAGAGACACAGTTTCTCTCTCCCTGTAGTTTAAATACAGGGAGGGAAAGAGACACAAGCAGTCTCTGCGAGTGCAGTAATGTCGGGGGAAAGGCGGGTGCTTTTCCCCGACCCTACTGCAGTCGCAGAGACCACTGAGGGTGGGGGGTAGATTGGGTAGTTCTGCCCAAACCACCCCACACCCACAGACCATTGCCTCAGATAACGCTAAGAATCATTATCCAGAATCGTTACCTGATGCAAGTTTTTTCCAAAAAACTTGCATCGTTATCCGATTCTAGCGTTATCCGATGCAATCGTTATCCGGGGTATTACTGTATTATTTATCACAACTGGACTGATTTTGTGCTAGTATTACAGCATAAAAAGTTTAATATTATAGAAACCAAGTGCCCAAAGTAATCCTCAATCTGTGCTGATGTAGGTATAAATAGTATTTTATCATAGGGGTCCCATCGCCAAATTGGGTGTTGGAGCATATAATTTTGTAAAGCTAATGTAGGTATCTCCATGTACTTCCGAGCCTTCATTATGAAAAACTGTGAGAGGATTTGCGAGCTGTATTCTTGGATATTCATAGGGGCTTTTCTAGCCTTCTCCACATGATTCACAGTTCTCCACAGTGCCTCAGTGTTTATGAGGGCCAGACAATCTTGAAAGCACAAATGCTGGAAGAGTGATCTTTAAATATTCTTGCAGAATGAAGCGGCAAGTGGCCTTGCTGGGATGCAACTTGTCATTTTACTCACCGTCAGTCTTTAGAGGATTCTATTTTGAGCTTGCAGTATCCAATTAGTTAGCACAGAACAAAGAATATACAGCGTGTTTTATGAGGCTTTACGCCATCTTCATCCTGAAGCAATATGAATTCCATGGAGCTTTTCCTGCCTCATTGTGTGGGATGGAACACAGGATATATTGTGCCTTTGTCAAAATCTCAGGGACAAAGTTTAAAGGACCTCATGAGAATGACTACTTCTGCATGGGCAAAATGTCTAAAAGGACATCATTTTAGGTCCTTCCATATTTGTACCATTTGCATTTTGAGGCCATAGTTCTGAGGGGTGTGTTGGGTGCTCAAAGGTTTAAGGTAGACAGATGTAGTGATTGAACCACACTCTGCCTACCCTTGGATAAGGCAAGCAAAGAACTAATGTGCCATTAGCGTATGTGAATGCACACACACTCACAGCCATTTTTGTTGTCTATCTGAAAGCATACAATAGGAAACTAGGAAAACTATTACTGGGTGGATGTTTGAAGTACTGTATTGGGTTTCACAACTGAAAACCCATATCCAATGTCCAAAGCAGGGCTCCAGAAGAAGAAGAAAGTTCATAAATAAGTTCAAATTTGGATTTCAGACATGAAAGTGGAAATTATTTAGATACAGAGTTTGTTTGTTGGTTAGATTTTTCATTCATTCCATCTTTATGCCACCTTTTTCTTCTGCCATATACAAATCCAAACATTGGCGATCATCACGGCTATCAGCCATGAAGATTGTCCCAGGAGCAATATAATGCAGTGGCCTTCCATTTGCCTTCCCATCTCGCAGCATCACACCCATACCACTGAGTCACTTTCTGGTCCTGAGCCCTTTTGGCACACAAAGTCCTCATCAGCCCCAGGTCAGTATTGATGAAGTTGCTTCCTTCCATCAAGATGGATTCAAGTAGGATTTAATCCACTCTGGGACCATCACCCTTTCCTGTGGACTTTGGCACCCAAGCCATTAGTCCTCAGGGTTGTCAGATTAGTTAACTGCCACCTGACACTCAGCGTTGAGTCACCGGCAGTAGGGTCTACGCTATTACCATAGCAGGATATTTGGCCAGACTGGAACTGGTTACTTGTGCCTCTTTTAGAAACCACCTATCTACTGAAAATTTGATACTCTGGCTGGTTTACATGAAAATCACTAATTATGGATATGTTAATAGTATTTAACTGACAGCGACACAACACTGAGTGTCAGGCAGTGGTTAACTAACCTGACAACCCTGAGGACTAGCAGCCTTGCTGAAGTCCACAGGGAAGGGTAATAATAATTTTGTGTGATGGTCCCCAAGAGGATTAAATCCCATTTGAATAATCTTAATGGAGGGCAGCAGCTTCATCAATACTGGCCTGGGGCCAAGGACAACGTTGCGTGCCAAAAGGGCTCAGGACCAGAAAGTGAATCATGGAACTGTATGGGTGTCATACTGCCACGGCATTATATTTGCAGGACAGTCTTCATGGCTCATCACCATGATGATCACCAATATTCAGAATTAGGTATGGAAGAAGAAGAACCTATGCAAACAGTATAACATCTAGGGGGAAATTCCCTTAAGAGAAGAAACTACTGTAGCCATTATTAGCTGCATGCTGAGTCACATAACTCAATACATCTGAGATAAAACAAAAAGACAAAAAAAAGGTGTGCCACCTTAAAGGCTAGCTAATGTATTTTAACGTTAGCTTTCATGGATCAAGTCCACTTCATCAGACATAAGAGTGAGACTTGATGGTATTAATGTCTACATTTCAGGAACAATTTTTAGAGAGGTTTGTAATTCCATTTGATATTTGGCAATTGGGTCCATAGGTAGGGGGGGCTGATAAAATGTAGAGTTGGATAACTGTCTGTCAGCTTCTTGTGTGTCGCTCAATTTGTCCATAACAACAACAGCACAACCGTTGTCTACCTTTTTGATGACAATGTTGGGGTTATTTTTGAGGTTGCTTATACACTCTGTCCAGCTGAGACTGTATGTTGAATTATGTCCCTGGTTGATAACCTTAGCTTGGCCAGGGTGGGGGAAGACTCAATGTAGAAGTTCAATTCTTTGTTCTGACCCTCTAGAGGAGTCCATGTAGAATTTTTTTCTGTGTTGCTTGGAGTAATATGGTTGTGAATTTTTGTTCCAGGTTTCCAAGAAGAGTTTTTTGAAGACTTTGTAATTCTTTTTGATATTTTGTAATTCTTTTTGATATTTGCCAGTTGGCTCCACAGTTAGGGGCTGGTAACTCAATATGAAATTGCTAATGTCTGAGCTGATTTCTTAATTTGTGGTAACTCTCCTTTGAGAGTTATAATGTTTTTGTAATGCCACCATAAGTAGACAAGAGGATTTGGGTTAGTTAAAACTTTCACACTAACTATTACAAAACAACCTGAAAAAAGAGGAATCTTATTTATGGTTACATCTACTTTTTGACTGTGATGGAATCACCGACACCCGGAGGAAGAGAAGTGCCACCAGCTGTGGCGGTTCAAGGTCACTCCCCCCCCTCCGGGCCTTGCCATCGACGCCCGGAGGAGGATAGAAGAACACTGGCCAAGGGCGGTGGAAGGATGCTCCCGCCCCCCCCAGGCCACGCCATTCACGCCCTGAGACACTGTTATGTTGTATTGTTGCTGTATGGCTCCCTGGCCAGGGAGTGAAGCAAGAACACCTGTGCACCCCAGCAGCAGATAAAGCAACGCTGGGGTTACTGCTTCCTGCTGATGCCGTCAGCGAGACTGCCTGCGAGGCTGGGCGCTCCCCGGAGTGAGGCTGGGCACTTCCTGCTGCCGCCACCCACAGACTTTCATCTTGGCTGAGGTGAGGAGGCCCTCCGGACATGAGCACCAGGACCACCACACCAGCCGGTGCTCTCGGGCTCCGCCTTGGGCCAAGCTCGAAAAGGACGTTATGGCAGCTGGATTCGCCGCCACCACCTATGGCCTTTCATCCTGGCTGAGGCAAGGAGGCCCTCCGGACATGAGGACGCTCCCGCCTTCCCTCTGGGCCCTGCCAATTCCACCCAGAGGAGACTTTCATCTTTTTTGGGGGGGAAATGGTGTCCCACATAATTTTCCCTATGGAAAATTTCATACAACAATTTATCAATGGGAAAAACCACTTAGGAAAAAAAATGTTGTATGATGCATCCCATAGGGGAAATTGCTATACAATGCATGCATTGTATAGCAATTGTTTAATACAACAACGAGCCCCATGCAATGGATTACAATCGCTGTATGAGGTACCACTGTATAATACCTCCAAGGAATCAAAGCAGCTTCCAATATATGTTTTAAAAACAATACAGCTAAAATGCACAATAAATCATAGTATTGAAACAGCATTAACTAAATTATCAGACTAAAACAAAAATAATAAATAACAAAGCGTAAACCAAAACAACAGATTCAAAAAACACAAAACAGGAAAATTAAAAGTAAAAAACAAAAAACAAAAAAACCAATTCTTGATTTTGCTGCTTTCCTCTAAACCTCATCTGCTTCTGGCCCCATGCCTTGTTTGTATTCAGGCATCAGGAGTTTGTTTTAAAATTGACAACATTTTATTTATACCTTTTCTACAGTGGATGTATTTATTTACACACTTCTTGAATCATATGCATTTTTAAGCCTCCCACCCACCAGCCATCTATCTGTGCACATTTTAATTACATGCACTTTAGCTGATCACACTGTCAAAACAGGCACATTCTACCCTCTGAAACACACCTTAAGTCTTACAAGTGCAAAAAAGAAAAAAAAAGGTGCAAGACATGTTTCATCTCTCACCCAGTCTCAAGGCATGTGAAACACATAAATTTGCCAAGAATCTACACATGACAAAATCTTTTCCACCCTCTTGTTTCATAAAGTGAATATTCACAGGCAAAAATTAAGCTCTTTAGCCTCAGGAACTCTAAGAAGATTAAGGAAAGATGTTATAGCCAGGAAAAATTATTATATTCAAAGTAATCTTGTCTGGTCTGCATATTTTTATTTATTACACTGCACAACAACTATTTTTCTACTGGGAATAACACACGTGATGTACATGGTATCAAGTGTGCTGATTCCAAATATGAACTCAGAATTTGCCTTTCATGTACAGATTTTAAGATATAGGCATGCTATATCTGTTCAAATGGTATTGGGTAATGTATTTTTACATGGGAACATTATAACAGTTGCAGCTACCACTATGCCTTCTGCCTCCTTAGCTGAATCACGTCACCTGGTGGCATGCACGTTCCAGAAGCGGCCGGGCATGTCTGGGCAAGTCAGTGAGCTGATGTCAGAAATAGGTATATAAGGTGAGATGGACCAAGGGCTTGTCTCTATGCAAAACCATCTCATTAGATAATACAGCTAAGCCATAGTGAGTCTGTTTTGAGCTAAAGATGAGTAGGTGCAGCTGTGTTAATAAACTGGACAATTTTTGCTACATTTGTGGCAAACATACCCCACGTCATCAACACAAGAACCTGACCAAGTGGATGAGATTTGCTTACTTAAGGTCCTGATGTCCTAGGCAGAATCGGGCTTCAGATTTGGATTCAGCGCACTTGATTTAGTATTGGACACAAGGATTAGATCAAGTAGCAGATAATTTTTTTGTGATGCAGTGTTATTTATTTAATTACATTTTATACCACCCATCTGGGATATTTCCCACTCTGGGCCATGTACAAGCAATAAACAACAACATAAAGTTATACCTCGCTTAAAGAGCATAATGCGTTCCACAAGATTGCTCTTTAAGCGAGTTTGCTCTTTAAGCAAAACACCTTTGTAAGTGACCAATTGTGGGGGGGATTGTGAACCCCAATTTATTGTTAAGCGAGTTTTTGGTTAGTTTTATTTGTTAAGCGAAGCAAACATTCAGAGAAAATTCTGCTCTTTAAGCGAGTTACTCTTTAAGTGAGGCGCTCTTTATGCGAGGTTTGACTGTTCTAAAACAACAAAATAAAATAAACAACAAAATAAATACCTGATGACATCCAAGGGCAAGCATACTCAAGACTGGCCAGCTAACTTAATAGGCTACTGTTTTGAATTAATAGTGTGTTTGGTATAATATCCCTGCACAGAATCATAGAATGACTAGTTTGGATGGGGCGTATGAGGTCATCAATTACAACCCCTTGCTCAATGCAGGAATCCAAATCAAAGCAGATCTGATAGTTGTCCATTAGAAATGCTGACTGGCAAAACATAGTTTGCAGTAATCAAGCTGCTTAAGAGTTATTTTCACACTTCTACACCACTTCAGGTAGTACTGTATTTCAAGTAGAAATATCAACAAAGTGTCATGGAAGTGAGCACAAGTATGAACAGGTAGTATTTTGTCTATGTTTTGTTGCCTCTAGCTTACTTCCACAAATCATATGTCGTATAAAACATGTAGATTTCTAAATTGACATAAAAACCTCATTGCTCCCAGAAGCGGAAGTAAAACATGCCCGGACAGGTGTGTTTTACTTCCACTTCCGGGAGCAACAAGGGCCTTGTGGTCCAGCTGAATTAGCATCGGGAGCCAGATCCAGCCCACAGGCCATAGTTTGTGCACAGCCATCAAGTAAAGCTTTACCAACCATACACTTTTCTTCCCACAAATAAAAACAAAACCCCATCGCTTGCCTAGAACAACTTGGGTCCAAAAACAGTTTTATAGGGACAAAAGCTAGTAAGAAGTCAGAATTCACCACATAAGGATGAACAGAGAATCCCACAAGCTACAGTAGGTTAGGTCTCCTTCCACTGTTACACTTCATTTTAAGAAACTTCTATACTGTATAATGATTGGAGGGCTGACCAAGATTCATATTCTTTGCCATGGTAAAAATTCTGCTGCACATCTCACTTCTATAAACTGTAACTAAGCTGAAGACTACCAAGGGGAAAGAAAGGAATGAGTACAACAGTTCCAGATGATTAGAAAAATAGTTTGCCGAGCCATGTTTATTGCCGGGAATGAGCGAAAATGAGGAATCTGCCATTAATCTGTCACCCATTATTTTCATTTTAAGCTAACACTTTATAATTGAAGGCTGCATTCCCAGAAGCGTTGCCTTTTGCAACCCACACTATAAAGAGAGTATGTCGAGATGACCTGAGAAATGAGCCACACTTTCCAGACAGCTTTAAGCTCATCTAAGTCCTTTGATTCATTCTGGAGAAGTAAGTAGAGCTTATGGTTCATTCCCCCACTGAAATCAATTAGGCTTAAATAAAAGTACCACCATTGTGATAAGAGGGGGGGGGGATGGGGAGAGACAGAGAGGGCTGACTGAAATTCATAATATCTGCCATGGTCATAAAAAAAAGCCAGGATGGGTTCGAAGGTAGATAGCAACATTTTTATAAAAAGGCAAATTGACCTTCCTGGCACTCAGTTAATCAAAATAATAGCAACTGGCTGAGCAAGAAATTAGGTGGGATACAATTACAGCAGTGTTTTCAGGAACAGTCCCAAAGCAACCATTTCAAAATAAGGCATACATTGTTAGTGGGAAGGCTGTCAAGTTGGCAGTTAAGAGATTCCCAAAGGATGTCTCTACCAATATGGTGGATAAGGCACATCTATCAAACCTGAAGGTGGCTTAGTGGTATGAGGCAGACTTTCTGATGCACATGCACGACTCTGTTGTCCATCAAAGGCAGGGGCTGATGAGGAATAGCCATGAGATGTCCGTTGCTGACTTCCAGGTGGTAGCTTTCATCTGCAAAGTTTTAGGGTCACCCATGGTTCTAGTATTTAAAAAACCTAAGCCCTATAGCTTCTGAGCATATGTTTTGGCGTCAGGCTGGAAAACAGCCTTCCGTCAATTATTAAGCCCAGAAACGGGAGACTTTATACTTTTGGATACAACTCTCAAACACTTGAATTCTATTTTAGTCTAAAGAAATAACTTTTTCACACCTCTGGTCTTAATCACCTTTGCATGCTGATGACATTTCCTTGCTGGCAATAGATTTCTGAGTATTCTGACTGCTGTAGTCCAAAAAAGGAACTCCCCCACCTCCCAATTAAGACCACCATTGATTACATTAAATGAGAGGAATGTGTGCAGTGATAATAACATACTTAATTCTTAATTGAAAGAAATCAGGTCTTACTTCAGAAACGCATGCCCAATATGTATACAGTGGTACCTCATACGACAATTTCAATCATTTCCATAAGTCTTGTCGTTGTACAAAACAATTGCTATACGAATCATGCATCATATAGAATTTTCCCTATGGGATGCATCATACAACAATTATTATTATTATTTTTTTGCTAAGAGGTTTTTCCCATTGAAAAATTGTTGTATGATTTTTTCCATAGGGAAAATTGTTATGCGGGATCCCATTTCCCCCCAAAATCTAATTGTTATGTGATTTTGTTGCTATACAGGGCGATTGTTGTAAGAGGTTCCACTGTATTACATTTCATGCTCCTGAGGCAATCCTTTTAGGAACACATAATAAAAGCTGGGAGAAATTTAATCTCAACTATTGCAAATAGAACTTGCTGGATAGACATAACAGAGTTTGACATGGGAAGAAGAAGCCAGAAAACTTGGAGACTATGACTGAAATGAAAAGATACTGTATGTAAATATAACCCCAAAGCAAAGAGCTCACCAACTGTTCATGGCAGGGAAGACCAATCAATGTGTAACAAAAATAAAACATCAAAGGGATAGTCAGAGTGAATACAATGAACTTTCTACTGCTTTCCTTTAGCAGAACTAGAGGATGTCATAAGAAGATATAGGAATGAATGGCAAAGCAGTGGAACTCAACAACATGTGGATCAAGCAAATTAAACATTATGGGCAAAACAAAGGAACGGCTCCTTCAACTCTTTAATAACTGCTGGATGAGCAAACAAATTCCAAAAATATGGCAGAAGACCAAAATAAGCGCTGTACAGAAACCAGTTAAGAACCATTAGATCTCAAAAGCCACAGGCCAATCTCCCTACTATGTCACTTCTCCTCCTTTGATGTCCCAATCAAACCCTGGACTGCCAAAATGAAGCCACTTTCTTGGCTTTGTTGTTGGCCAAATTATGTCACTTATATAAAGTGTTTGGATGAATGACACAAATCCCTTTCCCTCAACCGCCCATGATAAAAAGCAGTTTAGCAATGTAATTAACCGCAGACTCAACAAGGCACAGATGTCTGGCTTGATTGCACATGTTGCTAGCTTGAGATGTGAAGGTAATTTAAATCAGAACAGAATTTATTTGCGGGGGGGTGGGGAGAAAGTTTATCACAGCAACATTTATCTGTGGTTCCAGGTTAAGATAAATCAAGCCCCAAATTTTACCACTGCTTATTGATTATTATTATTTTTTTGGGGGGGGACCCCAAGATACCAAAAATACAATCGTATTTATACTTTCTCCAAAAGTTGTGCTACTGTTTTCAAGTAATTTTCAAATAAATGTGAATAGGATTTCAACCTAGCATCCTAGACCTTAGTCCAAGGATGGACAATGTATGATGCTCCAGATGTTAACTGGATCACAACTGACCTTTTCCATTAGTAATATGGGGTAGAATTGATGGGATCAGCAATAGCTGTGGGATGGGAGCAAGGGGTCAGTTATCAATCTTTGTCTCCATTAGAGTTTGGGAAATTTACTTTTCAAAAGAGTATAATACAAATTGTAGTCGCCAAAAGGAACTTCCCCAAATTTTACATTGGTTTCAGTTTCCCTTCTGTCAACCACTGCTGGAGATGTATGGAGCATCTTGCCATGAATTATTAGGGCTGGGATTAAAAATCCCAGAATCCCGAACAAAAATAAGTCCTTCATTTCCACTCTCACTGTGGAGGAGATCCAGGTAGGGTTGGTTATTTACAGAGCTAGTAGGGTTCTTCTTCTGGACTGCTAAAATGAAGCCACTTTCTCTGCTTTGTGGTTGGCCAAATTAAGTCCTGATTGGTTTATATTTCTGGCAGTAATTGGCAGACCAGTAAATTATCTGGGTTCTGTATCTCTCCACATTCACACCATATATTGTTGTCTTCCAGCAGGGTCATCCAAGTGACCTAGGGGAGGTTGATTTCCTCAGTTATATCTTCCTTTAATGTCGTTCCTTGTCCAGTGAGCTCCTTCCTCCATCTTCTAATATGGTTTTGTTCTTGTGTGCCCTCAATAATGTTTGTTCGTGCTATAAATCTCTTCCTGTATCTTAGTTGGCAGACTTGAGGCTCATATTCATTCAGAGTTTGTTGAGGGTCATTCTCTTGCTACTTAACTCCTGATCTTAGGTGGACCAAAACCAACAAGAAGGTATAGTGGTAAGAATGATTCGAGTGGATTTAGGATATCCAGATTTGAATCCTTATTCAGTAGGTTGCCAGACTGGCACCATGAAATTCCAGAGGGTAGCCTTCTGTGATGTTTCAGGAGATGAGATACTGGGATGTCACAGAAGTTGCCCATGTGCATCAGTTCCAAAACAGTGACTGAACTCCAGTAGTCACTTGCAACACAATTAGGCCCACTGAATCAGTGAGGATTTGTGAGCCAACTCCTGGGCAAGTTCTGGACTTCAGTCAGTGTGTTTTCCTTAGTGTGTATGTATACACATGCACAAATGAGAAAGTGAGACAGACACTGTGGTTCTCCTGCACCACCTTTAAAAAAATATTAGAGTAAATATTAACTACACCACACACATACAAGCATCTTTGCACTGAGCCCTGACACCAGCTGAAATTGGGGAAATGATGGACATTCAGGCATTCAAATCACAACATGTGATACAATCAAACTTGCTCATTCCCTTACACTGCTTGCCACCCCCGATTTTCATCTCCCAATTTGGAAACCCAAGGAGTCAAAGTAATTCCCTCAGACTTAAGCTAGCATTGAGAAATCTCACAATCTTATAACACTGTGGTGGCAAAATTATTTTGGTCATTTTAAGGAAGCTGCTTTCAATCTGACCTACCTCTGAAGCCTTGAGCTCCTTGATAATAGGATACACAACTAATTAGCAAAATTAACTACCTAACTAATTCTGCATACATTCAATCAAAACTAACCAGGCTTTACCCTGGTCTGTAAAAGAAGGACTCACACAAAAAAAACCCTATTCAGGATAAATGCTCTACCTTCTTAGTCACAGACTGCTTTCCAGCAAGGAAAATCTGAACGTGTCTTTTGAGACTTATAACTAACGTTATTTCTGTTCGACTTCTCCCACCCCTAGTATGAAGTCACACTGGACACAGTTTGTGAACACATCAGAAGGCAGCGCAAAGGCTCCTTAAAGGACTATGGAGACAAATGTGCCCAGCTTTTACAGGTGGAACCCAAGCTCACACCACCACTACATCACACACACATGTTCAAGCACACTCAGAGGTGCACAAAGACACATACTCAGGCACAGATCTGGCGCAGAGATCACTCAAGGGGGAGGGGGATTCCCTCTGCATTTAAGTGCCAAGTTTCCACCAGTATTCCAGTGCCCCCTAGCGTTTTGCCATTCAAACAGCAGCCAGTCTGCAGAGGGTGCCAAAAATGTATATACAGTACATTTTAAGAAAGGGAAAAAACTCTATTAAAATTGTAATACTCAATATATAATGATAACAAAAGATGGATACAAGTCAGGTTTGACTTCTGCAATTATGAAAGGTGCTCAAAGTAGTGTACTATCAGCAGACACTTTTTATTATGGCAAACTACTCCTTGAGCAACACTGACTAAAGCGTCTTCTTGTACTGCTCCACAAGCCATTTCAATCTCTTCCCAAAGTGCTGCCAATGTGGCAGGCTATCTATGGTACAGCACATCCATTAAAATCCCTCATAGGTAGGAGTCAAGGGGTGTTTAGTCAGGGGAACAGAAACTCAACCACACCTCTTCATCCTATCCATTGTCCTGACAAATTCTCCTCAAGATAATTCTCATTTTCTTTGACTATCCTGCCTGTCACCCGGGGACACTACCATTCATTCTTTTGAGCAAATGTCATACTACACGTCGCTACCATAATTCAATTCAGCTTTGAAAAATAATAATAATTTCGTGTCAGAAATTGCTCTGGGTTGAAAGGATTTTTTCTGGAGAAACTCCACTCAGAGGACGCCTGAATGAAGCTCCTTTCATGTTCCCAAGTACAGTCAAACCTCGCATAAAGAGCGCCTCGCTTAAAGAGTAACTCGCTTAAAAAGCAGAATTTTCTCTGAATGTTCGCTTCGCTTAACAAATAAAACCAACCAAAAACTTGCGTAACAAATAAATCGGGGTTCGCAATCCCCCCCCACAATAGGTCATTTACAATGGTGTTTCGCTTAAAGAGCAAACTCGCTTAAAGAGCAATCCTGTGGAACGCATTATGCTCTTTAAACGAGGTACAACTGTACAGCTCTCGGGTATCGAAACCTGACCTTCCAGCCTCCAGCTCAGCATCTTAACTACTAAACTACCGAGGGAGCTGCACTTTGAAAAATAAGACATAGGTGACATTTCTTAAAATGTACATACATTTTTGAGAACCCCTCTGTATTTTTCTTTCCAATCTAACAACTTTCAACACACACATTTTGCTCCATATCCCCACCACCACCACCACGCTTTTATTGTGGGTTAACAACAGCCTGTGGCACGTTTCTGAAGGAAGCTGCATTTTCCTTTGCATTGTCCCACCCAAGATGTCACATTATTTAAAGAGATTGCTCCCAAAACATGGTGTGGGCAGGCGTGTGGAGATTTTGCTAACGGTATATTCCAGGAAAAAGATGGTTCATGTTTTTTCCCTATGTGTCTATATATACCTGAGGAAGCTTCAGGTGTAAAACTGTACTTAGCATCACAGACTCTCATCCTTCTACTAGCATTTGCTGCCTCTTGCCTCAAATACTATAAACATATATGCTTCCACACAAAAATTCACATGGAGGCCAAAATAAATAACAATGAGCGACAAAATAAAACTGAACTAATGATTCAATTCAATTACCTAGGCAATTTTAAAAAGAAGGTATTTATCTGAATGGGAAAAGACATAAGCCTTGATGTCAGGTTTCCATCCATAACAAAGCTGCCTGTAATATTTTGTAGTCTAGGTTACAGATGGAAATATCGCTTCAGTGCACAGTATCAAAGACTAACAAAGTCATTTTTGGCATCTATCACAGCAAAACCCACAAGCCCCCCCCTCTCTTTCACAACTATAAATATGAAATAATGAAGGCCAGAAGTTTTTGTGTCACACAGTGAGCAGTTGGGAAACTGGGGGGGACGACACACAAAAAGCCCACCTTTGCATGAGTGTACTTCTTTGTGCAGTAAAATGCACCAGGAGTCTGGTCAAAGGTAATAAACGTACAATACACTGCACTTTCGTGACACTCAAAATCAGCTGCTCCAGTGAGCTGCATGTCTCTAGCTAATGGTGAAGTCAGCTCTTCTGGAACAGCATATAAAACTCAGAACATCATAACGTGATTGTCTTTACAGTAGAGGGAAGCGGGGGCACCCAGGGAATTGTCTCAGAAAGCTGTTGCATTTGAGAGCATTCTTATCGGAAGAGAGCAATCTTCAGATCCCTGGGCACCTAGTTTTATAAGGCTTATGTCTGCCACAGACCTGTTGTATATACAGAGTTGATGTCAGAGGGAATAAAGAATCAGAGTCTGGGGAATTATTTTGAGAAATAACCGATCACAGTTATAGCTCCAGTATTCTTGAAAAGCAGTGGGAAGGTAAACAGTGTTCTGTGCACTTTGGTGTCTAGGTATGCCTGCCACATTTCCACAGAAACATCTGCAAACGCAGACAACACTGGCTCTTCAGCTATAAACAGAGATGAGGCCTGAACCCTAGAGCCAGATACTACTGGCTTTTGAGCAAAGGTGACCTTTACTAAATAATGAACAGGAAGGGAAAGTGTTTTGTTCCACTTGAATTCTGGAAATTTGGTGTGGTGATTCACCAGAAGATGTTGGCAGCTGTAATTCATCCCTTGAAAGACAAAGCAGACAGCCCTGCCTTGAGGTAGAATGAGGTGCCCATCTTAGACAAGAGATTTACGATGTCAACAAACGCAGTAAATACTTAGGTTATTTGATTTGCTGTCATTGTACTGTACTTTGCTGCTTCTTACACCTTCACGCTCTATTCAGCTGGTAGGCTTTCCAGACAATAATAAATTGTATGACACCTAAAATTTCATGAGAGTTTGTGACCTGTCCACACGTACTCACAGAATAAAATTTTGCACACCAAGCACTTTGACTAGGGTGAAGCCACTGTTTGCTGTCTTGGGCAGCAAAATGTCTTGAACCAGCCACAAATGCCATGCTCTTAAAGCACATTATGTATATACAGGGTGTGCATCTTTTTTGAAGGAAAGCTAAGGAATTGATAGGCAGCCTTGGTGACAGGAACCATGATAAATCACACCACAAACTGTAACAATAATGGTCACATCATTTACATATATTTATTATTAATAATCCAACCCTCAAATCAGGTGTATGATCTGATCTAATGCTCATACGCTGAAAGTTAGAAATTGCTTCTAAAATAGTTCAGCTCTTGTTTTACTCAGGAAGAAAATAGTGTGTGGGGGGAGGCATTAAGGCCACAGAAATGGCTTCTCATTGACATTGTGGGTTGAGTGCACTGGAATCTGGTTCATCTACTTTTTGCCTTGTTCATCCTGCCAGGCTGGCCTCACCATGAACCAGAGCAAAACAGACACCTGACACAGGAGATTCTGGTTGTAATAAAAGGCAGCTGTTAACAATGGTTACTATAATTCTACTGAAAGAATGGGGGACAAATTCTTGAGATATTTTCTACCTCAGGTGTCCAAACAACTTGAATGGCCCTGCATATTACACATCTGGTAGCTTTGTCTTAAGCAGCCTCCAGCCAGCTACAGGCTGGTAGGATGTCATGGAGGAGATAAAGGTTGCTTCCTAGATGAGGATCAGCCCAAAATATGGTGTTCTTTTTAACTGTCAGATGGATTTTCTAAAAATTTAGACCACTTAAGTATTATCCTGTTTTTGTCAACTGTGGAGTAATCCCTATCAAGTTCTGCATAGGAAGGTAAATGAATATAGGATTTCAACTTTATACCTGGGTTTCTCAACCTTGGGCTTCCTAGTGATCTTGGACTTCAATTACCAGAAGCCCAAGTCAGCACACATGCCGATCAGGGCTTCTGGAAATTGAAGTCCAATAACATCTGGGGGCCCAAGGATGAGAAACCAATTGACATTATGGTCAATGAGGAGCAAGAAACAAGTGCTAAACACCTTCAAAGCGAGGCATATACTTCCTTAACATCTTTCATAGACTCTGTTACAGGGAAGTACAAGATGTTGGCCTCCAGATGTTAGACTGCAATTCCTTGCATTTGTTGCCATCCGTGATGCTGACTAGAGTTGATGGAGGTTGCTGTTCACCAACCTCTGGCAGACTCACACTTTATCTCTGGTTTTGTCTTGTTTTCAAGATCATAAGTCTGCTCAGGAGGCTTCTGGGAGCGCTAAGAAGACGGAAACAAAACATGAGCCAACTGTTCAATTTATTAACAAACTGTAAACTTTGCCCTTGCCACCAAAATTCAGCAGTGTGGCAGCAACAGGAAATGCCTGATCTGACAAGGCCAGGAGATGCAAAATACTCCTCCCCATAAATGTTAACAACACTTGCTCCAGGCTGAAACAGCCAGTTCTAAGTAGAACATTATTTTCCAGTGGTGCAGCAACCCCAGAAGGATGTAATGCATCCAAACACAGAGGTAATAAGATTTCACATGTTCAGATCTGAAATATAGAATACTCCAACTCACTAATAAAGGGAAGATTCCTGGAAAGAAAGGCCCTGGATGTAGACTTCGTGGCTAAAAAACCTAAGAAACTGATATGGAATGTCCATGGAAGAACTGTTCCAAGAAGTTAAGAACAGGAAGAATATTGCCATGTTGATAGCCGATATCCAGAACAGATATGGTACTTGAAGAAGTATGTTCAGATCTCATTTGCTTATCATTAGAATGAGGAGATGCACCAACTTTTAAAGTGTAATGCAAAAAAGCATACACTTAAGTACAGATGTTACATTTAGCACTTAAGTGATGAAAGACATGATTTTGCAGTTGCCTAGGATTTTCCGCACTTACATATCTTGCATTTGCTATACTTTGCTATACGGTTCATCATTGGAAGCTAGATAAGGCTTAAATTGCAAATTGGGTTGCTAAGGCATTGGGTGGGTGGGGGGACTGTTTTGAACAACAAAACTGAATGCAGTTCACACTTCACCAATATAGAAATACAGTATCAGTTATGCCAGGCTTTCTTCATATCAGCAATATAATCGGTCTACATAATTTGGGAGGTGGTAATTTTTGGCTGTTCTACAGAACTTATCAACACTTCTTGCCAATTTACTGCAATGTATTTAGAGATCAATTAGCATAGGAGCTCTCAACCTTTTTAAGCCGGGGGCCGAGTCACGCTTCCTCGGACAGCTTCAGGGGCTGGACAGGCATTTTGCCCTTCCTCCACCACATGGCACTTCCTTGTGTGGTGGAGGCAGTGGGGGCCCACATGAAATGGTGCCATAGGCCGCATCCGGCCCACTGGCTGCAGATTGAGAATCCCTGTATTAGCAAATGATCCAGCTCCATATTCCCAGCCACAACCCAAAACATTTAATTCTAACACAGGGTTCCCATTTCCTAATAAATGAAGCCACGACCCTTCATTTATTTATATGCTTTTCTGTAAAGTTCCACTAAACTGTGGGAGGAAGCTTGAAAATTTGGAAGCCCCGGAACATTTTGCCATTCTGTTCAAATGAATGAAGTCCACAACAAGCATATCCCATAAGGCTTGGTGGGCTTTCTACTCTTTATGCAGCCAGAGGATTACGGCTCCATTGTGCATTTTCAATTGGCTGTGTACTATGCAATAGAAAGGTATAGTGTCAGGTGGAAATGAGGAATGGAAATGCAAAATGAAAACATTACAATTATTTTGAAAGTGCTGCTCATAAACATTATGCTTTGCAAAGCAGAATAAGCACCACCTTCTTTTAAAACAAAGCTGAGGAACAGATGGTCCTCTGGATGTTGTTGGTTACAGCTTCTATTATTCTCAACCATTCATCCTGCTGCCAGGGATGAACACAGTTGGTACCCACTAGCATCTGGATGCTACAGGTTCTCTGTCTCTGTTTTAGGTGATGGACATGATGCTCCAAAACATCTACGGAATTTGGGCTGTAGTCCTCTTATCTCCTACCCTGCGAATATATCCCAATGATTTAAAGGGAGCTTATTTCTGAGCAGAGACACAGAAAACCGCACTCTTCCATCATGAAAATATGCATATAATTACAGACTTAAAAAGATCACAGCCTAATTAATACCCTCTATAATCCAAGTACAGTACTGTTAAGACTGACTTTAACACTGTGGCAAAGGGTCCCCCAAAAGACAGTGCTATCACCATCCTAGAGATAACTGCCAGTTAATCATATTTGTACAGTACTGTATTACATTTAGAGGACATCCACATGTGCAGAAGAACTCATTATTTGGGTTGCTTTTGGTGCTGCTTGGTTTCTGGTGTCCACACTAAGCAATCACTGAAAAAGACCAGCTTGCCATGAGAGTGCTCCAACCTGCAATGTTCTGAGCCCCCTAAGTGGGTTCTACTATTTTGAGCACTTTTCCCACATGTGTAGATGGTCAGTTCATTCCAAAATAGAGATATGAGTGGCATTACCTGAGGTGACAACTTGTGTGCAGTGGGTTATCATTGGTTAACACCAGCAAAGGGTCACTCAAAGGATTATCACATTACATTTTCCATCTCCTCTATTCTCCTCCTCCTCTTCTTCTTCTGCCATATCCAAATTCAAATATAAGTGATCATCATGGTGATCAGCCATGAAGACTGTCCTGTGAATATAACGCTGTAGCCTTTCATCTGCCTTCTGCATCGCAGTGTGATACCCGGTACTGATTCAGCTCTGTGAGTCACTTTCTGGTCCTGAGCCCTTTTGGCAGGTTAAGTCCTCCTCAGCCCCAGGCCAGTATTGATGAAACGTCTGCTCTACATCAAGATGGATTCAAGTGGGATTTAATCCACTTGGGGACCAACACTCTTCTCTGTGGACTTCGCCACCCAAGCCGTTAGTCCTCAGGGTTGTCAGGTTAGTTAACTGCTGCCTGATTATCAGTGCGGAGTCGCTGGCAGTATGGTATACTCCAGGCATTCGCCCTCCACCTTTATTCCTGCCGCCGCTACCACCACAAGTGGCATATGCACTGAAAAAATGTACAGAAATATGGCAAAAATGCACATTTTCATGTGAGAAATTGGTGAGAACTTTCACAAGAATTCACCGAAAATGCAGGAAAACACGCCAAAAATGCACGAGAGCTCACCAAAATGCGCAAAATGTGTAAGAATACATGCAAAAACTCATGTGGAACGATGTGACCAGCCTGCTCAGCCATCTGAGGAGGAGTGATCCACCCTGTGACTCGAAAACATTGAGAAAGCCTGGTCTACTCTATTACCATAGCAGGATAATCTGTCCAGACTTGCTCTCATCTACCTTTTAAAATTATTTTTCTAACTGATACAATACAGTTCTAGATACAAAACAATGTTTCTACCATGCTAGGCACATGCATTGGAGTAGTGCTATATCAGGGTTGTTGTGGGGGTTTTTTTTATATAAATAAGGTTTACTCACTTTACTTGCAAGTAAGGAGGTGGCAGCAACTGCAGCAGAGGACAGTCTAGGTGTGGCAATCTCATGAGGATATCAGTGGCAGTCAGAGTGACAGGAGCACCTGGGGTGACCAGGAACAGTGGGGCAGCACAGAGAGACATTGCCCCTCCAGAATCACACTCAGAGCTACTGCAACTAATAAATGAAATAAGGTAATACAGTATCAAATCCATCCACTTTATGGACACTAACTCCGTAGGCAATGGCTAAAATTGAGGGAAAGAATTCTGCACAACTTTCAAGTTATTAAACCAGAAGGTCTAGGTTAAACCTAATCTAGCCCTGACATAACAGCGTAGAATTTTAGCATACTGTATTCTAAAAAGATACTGCTGGAATTTCTCACATAAAGGAAAAGACTATTTCTTGCTAGGCTCTGGTTAAAATTTGAAAATTCAACTTCAGAGCATTTCAGTGCAATGTCTCAAGCTCTAAAGATTAAATCAGAAGAGATAAGGATACACCAAGACTGCAAAAGAAGATCTATGACAGTGATGGTGAACCTTTTAGAGACAGAGTGCCCAAACTGCAACCCAAAACCCACTTATTTATCGCAAAGTGCCAAGACAGCAATAGGGGAGGAAGGAAAAGCTCCCATTGGGCTGCTGGGCAGAGGGTTGGGTGAACTCTGTACTGGGGCGACTGCATGGGTGCCCACAGAGAGGGGTCATAGTGCCACCTCTGGCACACATGCCATAGGTTCATCACCACTGATCTAGGAATTGAATGAAATGACGCTATTGAAGTAGCCTGCTGGTGGTCAAAAATAGTCTGATTGTTTTAACATTTCCACTTGTTTTGAATTTTACCTATATTTCATATACATCCATAATTTAGACTGTACAATTGGAAGGAAGGAAGGAAGGAAAACACAGTACAAGGGCTATTTGTAGGATAAGCACACACTGAATTTAGAGAAAAATCCAAAAGGAAAAGGGTGCATACGTAATGAACAAAACTTTATCTTAAGCTCCCCATTCAATCCCTCAGAAAGAGACACAAATCTTGCTTCAAATACATAAAAAGTTTTCTTGGGAAGAATTCCACCAGAGAAGCTGAGGAGAGTGGAAGGGTGATGTCCCCCAACACATTCTCTGTCTACAGAAATGCAGGGAAGCAGCTGGACTTAACACCGGCTGAAATATTAAGTTGGATTCTGGCCAACATCACATGAAGACAAAGAGGGGCAAACTGGAGCTATTTAAAAACTAGTGTGGACATTTCTCATGGGGAAAAAAAAGCTTGGATCTATATGAACGGAAAGATCGCTCAGGTGAGAAATAAAACAGAAAACACCAAAAAGCGCAAATAGGAACTCTACAAAATCCCCTATGTAGACATATGCTAACTTCATTACACTCCTGCCTCTTCTTTTTCCAATTTAAAGCAAAACAACATGAGGGAGCTATAAAAATGAGGCGAGTGAAGGAAGATTAAAATGATTAAAACAGAAAGTGATGGTAACATAAAAACAAATACGTACTTGGGTTTGATCCAGATTTGGCCATGGTTACAAATACAGTAAACCTGCTCGTAAGCCTGCTTGTACTTTTAATGGAATTTAAATTGGTCACAGTTAATTTACATGCCTTGATTTCAATGGGTCTACCATAAAGATTAAATGGTTGAAATCCAATCCGTCACTGTAAACACGGGTGTTTATTTTTAGAAGACTGTGTTCAACACAGCTATGATTCAAGGCTCCATCTGGCCATAACACAATGGCCAGAATCCTATTGGTCATGTCTGCTAGCATAAGTCCCAAAGAAGTTATGCTCAGCAATGAATTGCTGCTAGTTAAGATATCAGTGCTTCTACTTCTTGATGATGTTCCATGATGAGAGATGCAAGCACTGACTTCTTGACTAGGAGCAATTCACTCCTGACATTTCTACTGTTGGACTTAACACTGGCTGAAATATTCAATTGGATTCCGGCCAACATGACACTAAGAACACTTCTACCCATCAAAATCAAGTGACACAAGCAGAAACCCAGGCTTAATAACTATTATGTGGAAAAATAATTCTGGTGTGTTCAGTGGTGGGATTCAAAACTTTTTACTACCTACTCTGTGGGCATGGTATGGTAGGCGTGGCCAAGGGGAAAGCCCTGCATTATTTCAAAACTTGGATGGGCAGGGCCAGCCAGAAATTCTGCTACTGGTTCTGACAAACTGGGGTGAACCTGCTGAATCCCACCACTGGATGTGTTCAATGATTCTACTGCCATATTGTGTTGCATGTCATGCATTCAGAATCAGGATCAATGCATTGCTGTTTAACTGACATTAACTTACAAGTCAAAGGAGAAAATTTTCCTTTTCCCTTCTTCTTCCTTGCAACTACTTGAGTGCCTTAAAATCTCTCTTTGAACAGTTTTGAGCCTCCCTGAAGAATTGGAGGGAGGGCAGCATGAAACATGAAAGTTTATGTGCTCATATAATTGTCAGCAGTTTGTCTCCCTACTGTAAGCTTTGCTACATTAACTTCACCTACAATCTAACTATTGCATGCGCCTGTTTTTAATTGACAATCCTGCTGATTATCAGATGGCAATCTTTTTCCCTACACGTAAGTATGCCTCCAATTGGTAGGTTCAACTCTTTTAAAGTGGGAAACTCTGAAATGAATTTTCTGAAACAGCTCATTAGCATCTCACAAAGAATCCTGCCTGGAGCAAAGTTATTTGATAAAGTTTCCATTGCAGGGTTAAATCCAGTTATGTAATGAAGCATAGTTACTAACCTGAGAATCATTAAACAGGCTGAACTCCCCATTCATTTTAATACACAGTTAGTCTTAAAAAGATTAATCATGTGCCCAGCCTATTCCTAGTTCATTAGTGGAGAAATAACAAATAGACATCATTTTAAACATAATGTCACATGTACACAAGATATACCTTAATAAGGGCATATGAACAATTGAAGGGTAGAGAGGTAATGTATTTGTTTGCTTTGTCATGCCTAAAAATTAAATTACATAATTTGTTTCTATCTTACTTTCAGGGAACCATACAACTTTTTTTTTTGGAAGAAATATTTCACAAAATTACAGCTCTATTGAGTTGCATATTTTATACAGCTTCCAAATGAATGTGAAACCAACAGTGAAAATTCATGGCTATAGGAAAAGCTGGATATGCAAAGGATTTCTATACACAATATTTACAACGTCTAAAGAAAAATCTTGCTTTCTTTGAGACTGTAAATCTCATCTGTTCCATGGCAAGCTCCTCTTTTCTGGGGTTAACCTATGATATTAGAAATTGCAAGAGAAAAAAAATAAAGAAGTAGGGGTGCTATATATCAGGAATTCTCAAACTGCAGCCCGCAGCACCATTTCATGTGGCACCACCTCTACCACACCCAGAAGTGCCATGTGGTGGGGGAAAGGCAGAATGGCCATCCTGCCCCCAAAGCTGTCTGAGGGAGTGCGACCTGGCCCCTGGCTTTAAAAGGTTGAGAACTTGTGCTGTATACAGAAAAGAAGACTTAAATAAATTCATTCAGTGGATTCTTGTAACACAACCAGCATCTCAGTAAACGACAACTGCCTGCTGCGACCTACATGATTTTTCTTTGGCAAGTGTAGAATCTGAATAGGTTTCTGGTCTCTGGGTTGGAGTCAGAAGATTTAGTACAGTGACACTTTAAGAAGACCTAACGATATCAGTGGGACTATTCAAAGTACGGTATGAACAAGCCTGGAGTCAATCCAATGCTTTTTAATGAAGGCATCTTACCCTGTCAGAAGTCATCATTCCAGAGTACAAGATCAAGAGCTTCACCTGTAATTTGCACAAGTAACCCTTCTAGAACTCTGAAACGATCTGATTTTATAGCATTAGTATTTATTTACAAGTTAGGACTGCAACTACTGCTTTGAACTGTAGTATAGGCTTTCCTTTTCTCCGCCTGCTGGGTTGACGAACACATTTCTTCCATCTTACTGGCGTTATGATAAGGCTCAGCACAAAGCTCAGGAGGTGTTATTTTGGGAACACAACCCATCCTGTGCCTCATTACGTTACTGTCTCAGCAGCTTTATCTGCAGAACATCCTAGGTGCAATTCCTAGCACCACCAATAAAAAGAGACTGAGAAAGAGATAACAGGAAATGATATCTGGAACCTTGGAGAGCTGCTGCCAATCAGAGCAGACTTTTCTACCTTCAATGAGCAAACAGCAATAATACCTGCAGGAGACAAATTTGATCAAAAGGGATCAACAGAGAATTAACCCAACATTTTTTGTTGTTCAGTCACACAGTCGATTCCGACCCTTTACGACCCCATGGACCACTGTCCGCCAGGCACCTCTGTCCTCCACCATCCTCCTCAACTTGCTCAGCTCTGTGCCCATTGTGTCTACAATACCATCTAGCCATCTCATTTTTGGCCACCCCCTTCTTCTTTTGCCCTCCACCCTTCCCAGCATCAAGGCTTTCTCATTTGATGTCCAAAGTACTTTAGCTTCATCTTCACTATTTGACCTTCTAAGGAGCAGTCAGGTTTGATTTCTTCTTTGACCTATTTGTTCTCCTCGCTGTCCAGGGGACTCTCAAAACTCTCCTCCAACACCACATCTCAAAGGCATCTATTCTTCTGCACTCAGCTTTCCTTATAGTCCAGCTCTCATAACCATACAATGCCACCGGAAATACCATTGCTTTGACTATACGAATTTTTGTTTGCAATGTGATGTCTCTACTTTTCACTATGTTCCCCAGGTTTCTCATCGCTTGCCTCCCAAGAATCAGTCGCCTTTTTATTTCATGGCTGCAATCACCATCTGCAGTGAGCTTTGATCCTAAGAAAATAAACCAACATAGCTGTCTATGTCAAGCCTAATGGAGTGGCTGACCCAACACATAGGGATGAGATTACTGGCTGCTTATTTCTGACAACAGCTCCTTCTTGCTCAAGGCAATGATGGCTTTTGGAGAGAAGAGAGAGATTTTACTTTCTCCTTAGACTCTTTGCTTTCTGTCAAAAGTAGGAATTACACAAGACTCCATGAGTGGCAATTTGCCTTTTAAATAGGTCATTCCCCCCACATACACACAATTTAACATTTCAAAATACTGTACCTGTTTGTCAAAGTTGGAAGTGGGCTTTTGTGCCTGATATGATTTGGTAGTCTATAAAGACCACAAAGCACCCAGGGACAAAATGTTGTCCTGGACCCACCAAAGTTGCCCACCCTTGATATAGAACCATTGTGGTGAGCCTTGGCACTCCAGGTGTTCTTAGACTTCAATTACCAGAAGCCCAAGTCCTGCGGATCAGTGTTTTGGGGAATTAAAGATCAAGAACAGCTGGAGTGCCAAGGTTCACCATCAATGATATAGATTACAGAGGTTCCCAATTAGTGGTACACGTACCCCAAGGGGTAAGCGAGATTGCATCAAGGGGTACGCGCAGCAATCTCTTAACTAATATATGAAATCCTTAAAAAACAATAATGCAATAACAATTGCCAAAAATTATTCAATTTAATTAAATGATCAGTAGGTAAGTCAATCGTATGCATCAAGCGCTTTCTCCCGCAGCGGCGGTTTTTCCCGCGCCTCTCGCGTCACTCGATCGCGGCCGCCCCCGTTCCCACCTATTTGCTCGTCATTGTCAACGTGCACATTTGTCACATTAATGAAACATGTGTTCTCTGTCATTAGAATGTCTTTTGATGATAATAAATATAAAATGCACCTGATTTAATTTTTTATTTAACGTTCCTGCAATAAGGGGTACGCGATATTTAATGTTCTTGCAATAAGGGGTACGCAAGTTTGAGGTCTTTCTTGAAGTGGTACGTAGAAAAAACTAATTGGGAACCACTGATATAGAACAATAGTTCCTAAGCTTGACCTACCAAATGCAACTGGAGTTCAAACAACAGAAGTTCCTGGCAGCATAGCTGCGATCACTGGGGATTCCGGGCATTGGGACTAGCAGCTTGGGACTCACTGCTGAGGGCACAATAAATGCACACAAAGCACATTCAGAGAATTCATCTAGGTTCAGTGTCATCCATTAGCTTCACAAACAAGAAGATTGTGCTCCAGCTTCTTCATACCTCAAAACGGATGCATTCACTGGAAATAAAAGCCATAGATCTTGGTATAACCTACTTTCTCCAGAGACAGCGGGGCCCACACTTATGCTCATGTTCATCTAGAAATAAATCACACTGTCTTCCATGGTGGCTTTGTACTAACAAATGTATTCACAAATATTTGGCTGTGATTCTAAATATGTGAATTATTGACACTAGTAACTATGGCCAGAAAGCTTTGGGCTGCAAATCTGATTATCCACTTGTACACTCCATTAAAATGAATGACTGAGAACTGAGATCTCAAAAGCAAGAGGGGCCTATTTTCCTAGAGAGATATCTAAATGCTGATTCCAAGTCCCGTTGAGTTCAATAGGACCCAGATCCAATTGTGTGTGTGTTTTCGTGTCAGAGATTACTCTGGATTGAAAGAATTTTAGCAGGGGATGCCCAAATGAGGCTCCTTTCATGTCCTCTACCATGCAGCTCTCGGGGAATCAAACCCCATCCTTTTGGTCTCCAAGCACAGTGCTTGTACCCACTGATCCAATTTAAAAGAGAAAAGAACAACAGACACACATTAAAAAACCACCTTCATCCAAGCAATTCTCAGCATAGATTGAAATCTCTCTTTTCTGCCAGAGCCACATCTGCCAAGATATAATCAATGTTTGCATGCCTGTCAGATACCCACAGGTGACAGTGATCTCTGGCATGCTACCCCTGGATGCTTAAGCACAACAGGTTACGGTGCAAACCGATGCATTACCAGTGAATTTGAGATAACAGCTTGCAGCAATAGCCACAGACTCTATGCAAACAATACTGTTACCTTTTTTTCTTACATAGACACCTTCACCTTGAAACCAAGCCTTACTCCCAAGTAAACATGCTTAAAATCAAGCTTCATACCTGCTTTTCAATCCGATCTCTATGTAACAGTCCCCACTGCACCCCCTGCTGTCACAGTCATGCTGCTTGGGGGATTCTAGGAATTGTGCTCCTGAAACTAATTTCCCAAAGTTGGTGGGATTCCCCAAAGAGCATGGTGTGCTTCAAAACTGGTTTTCAGATCCTTCAAGCCTTTTGCAGTCAGCGTAACCTCCAGGGGTAGCTCTTTGAAATATCTAGTAAATCTGTGCTGTTCCTCAGTTCTATTCTTCAAGCAATTCTGACAATGCATGAAGAGAGACAGACTTGTGTTCACCTGGCATCAGTATTACAATAAAAAAGAGAAATTAAGGACACTTTTTCCTAAAGCACTATTTTTAATTACCAGGGCCAAAAAGAGAGGAGAAATGATATGACCATTGAGCAGAAAGGACAACATATATCCTTTCCTGAACTTCTCTGCCAATCTCCCATATCCCTTCTTTACAGGGACACTTTCTCTTCTCAGATTTGAAATCAACTCCAGAAAAAGCAAGTAGATAAGTGGCTAACCAACCCCTTTCCCTGCAAGCAAAATGAAATATATATTTCTCACCAGAGAACTGGATGATGGGCTGGAGAGTAGAGGATACATGACCTAAGTCCTAGGATCTCCACAGCTCGCAGACTGTGATGTTTAGGGAATCTTTCACTAGTAAAGTTTTAATCTGTACTGACCTCAGACTGACTTCAACTGGACCTACCATTCTGTAAAGCACCTCCACTTCCTAAATGATGTAATTCTAAGAGAAGGTGATACCTTTATTGGACCACTTAAAATCAAACTATCAGTGAAAAGTTTCATGATTAAAACTCCACTGTAAGAATATGAAGAAAAGTCCTAAGTACATTTTACCCAATCAGGGTTTTTGCATGAGATAGTATTTAAGAAAAAAGTCAAAGAAAGTCACACATTTTAAAAAACTCAACTGCTCAAATCAAGCCTATATTTTATGACCAATTTTGCCAGATAAGCAACTCTCTCTCAAGACTAGGGGGGGGAAAGAAACTTCAGCAATTGTAACTTATCCCTTTTTTTAGAAGCAACATCTATTCTATCTCTTCTATACAAATATTGTTGCTTATTAAATGCACTGATCCGGATCGTATATGCAACAAATCCTTATGTTTTTCAAACCCACTGAACTCCTTATCACACATTTCTCAGTGACCTCTTGTGTACTGCCTTTGCTGCTTCTGTGGCGTTCTGCAGCTATTGTGCAAACACAGCAAGTATACCAGGCAGTCTATTACTTAATTTATGAACTGCTGTACATGCACAATCAATCCAGTGAAACCCAAATGCTTTGTTTTAAAGGAGAAGATGGCTGGAGTTAAGCTAAAAGAGGACCATGAAATCTTCTCAGTCAATGCAGCAACTTAGACTTAAGCCTGACTACGGTGTGCAGGTGGTTCTAAATCTGGGATTCCCCACATTCCAGGTCTCTCCACTGCCCATCATGTACAGCTAAGTTTGCCAGATGTTGGGGAATACTAGAGCCAAGCAGTTGGGAACCCAAGATTTGAGAATGCTGCCTTAGGAAAAGCAACACAAGCAGTAATAGGAGAAAAAAGAGCTTTGTTATTCCATCTTCCTGTAGCCCACCGTAACTGTAAATTAAATGTACTGTACAGTAAAACCCCGGGTTACAACGGAGGTCCATTCCGACAGCCTCCATTGTAACCCGAAAAAAATTATAACCCAAAACACCCATAGGGATGCATTGGAAAATTTTAAAAATAATCCTGAATTGATCTTTGTAAACCAAAACAAATACATTAAAAATGTATAAACTGGAATGGTATTTCCATAGGATTTGCCGTTGTAAACCCGAGCAAACTTAAACCAAGTCGGTTGTAACCCAGAGTTTTTACTGTACTCTGAAACCTATCAGCCTCCCTCACTTCCCAGTTTACAGGCAGAAAACTAAGACCTACTTTACGCTTACCCAAGACTATCACAAATCCAAACAATTTTCACATAAGTGCCAAGTCTTAACCTTAGGCAGCAGCCTACAAGGGTCACCCCATGGGGGGAAACAGGGCACCTGTATCTTTAATAGTGATGTTGAAAAAAATATTTCAACAGATGCCACTTGTATGCAAGATACATGGCTGGAATCCCATCTTCTATGTAATTGTTAAAGGTACAGGACCCCTTTGCTCTTATTTTGTATGGCCACCCAACACCCTCTCTCACAAAGGGCTCTCACCATTCAGAAACCACAACCCAATAAATTGATCCTAAGAAAGGATTAGATTAGGGGGAAACGAACATCCCTCCATTTGCCTTACTTCTATGAAGCACTTACTGGGATTCCCTTGCCAATCCCAAGGGACCAGGGCAGAAAGAAGCATCCTCATGCAGAAGTAAGATCTGCTGAGTTCCGGATGGCACTTACTCCCAGGTAAATCTGCCTAGGCTTCCAGGCAAAGCAAGATAATGAGCACGAAATGTGGATCCGCACAGAGCATGGGAGTTCCAGGCAAGCAGTTTGGAAACTACAGTACGGGAGGTGCCTGGTAAGCAAAAGTCAGCACTCCAGCCATCTTTTTTAAAGCAAAAACAAAAAAAGTGGCTTCCGTGAACCAGACTGAGCAAGGGAAGGAACAAATCCTGACACTGTTGAAACAAAACACCAGAACAGGAGATGCTTTGAGGTTTGAAAACAAACGCCCGCTGAGCTTTTAGAATCTCTTTTTCCTATCTGGGTTATTTTGTTCTTCTCTGTGTTGCTGTTAACCTGCTTCTGGGGTTGTACAAGGGAAACACAGAAATATTTCAAAGGCATCAACGCACACAGCCAGTCACAGATGTGGATTTAGGCAGATCCCTCTGTACCCATACTGTGATGTAGTATCACCCAACTTGTGATATGAATCCAATAATCATTACTACTTTACATTATATTTACACTGAACTACAGCAGTTAGGGGTGGCTTTAAGGTGCCAGGATAGGGTGGGGGTTGTCTTTTTGTTTGGTTTTTTAACTCACTGATATGCTTGCACAGACTAACACAGCTATCACTTCAGAAATTTTATACTTTAAAAACCGTTCCCACCCATTTAAAAAACAACACACACACTCAAAACTGCTGCTTTAGAGCCAAATAGGTTTTCCTGAGTCTCATTTTTCTTTTGCTAGGTCTGGGGCACGCCTTTTACCTAAGTAACACGATCATGGGAATGGCGAGGGAGCTCTCTGGAATCCCCTATGGTCAGAAAATGGCTTTTATAGACCTGGAATCCCCTATGGTCAGAAAATGGCTTTTATAGACCGTGGGAAAACGCACGCACGTTCCCACGAGCATCTGACCATCGACCAGAAATGAGAGCTTGGCTGATGAAGTGTCCTCCACCGATTGCATATCTTGATAGATCATATATACATGTACTTATATACACACACATCTCTCTCTTTAATTACCATATGCATGGGTTAGATCATGGGCGCGTTTTACTTCCACTTCTGGGAGCGATGAGGGTGGACGGGCCACATGAATTGGCATCAGGGTCCGGATCCAGCCCGAGGCCATAGTTTGGGCACCCCTGAACCACGTGACTGGCCCATGGCCTGAAAAGTTTGGGCACCCCTGGGTTAGAATGTATCATCCTACTTTTAGCCAGTTTTTTTAAAAAATCATGTTTCACATAATCCTATGGCATCTAATGTATTATATTTTAACCAGATGTGGTCAGATGACTAATCAGTTAATAATAATTTCGTGTCAGAAATTATTCTGGGCTGAAAGGGTTTTTTGCTGGAGAAACTCCGCTCAGGAGACGCCCGATTGAGGCTCCCGAGATCTTTTCCCACCGAAGTGGTCCCTGTTCATCTACCTGCAATGTCTTGCTTTCGAACTGCGAGGCTGCCAGGAGCTGGGACAGAGACGGGCGCTCGAACCGTCGTGCAGTACTCGGGCCCCGAGCTGCCGACTGGCCAGCCTTCCAACCAACGAGGCGAGCTTCTTAACCACTGAACCACCACAGCCCCCACTGATCAGTTAATAAAGGGGTGTTTTTTGGGGAGGGGGGTGGCTTGGCATCGCTCCCACCTGAACAACCCAAGCTTTGCACCGGAGACCCACTCCTTTACCCCAGGTGTGTCTCCCCGACCCAGGTGCAAACTTCCCCAGGTGAGATCGGGAGGCGATCGCCTTTCATCCGCGCTAGAAGGGGGAGGGCGCGGTGTCCGTGGGCCGATGAAAGGTTGACCCAAGATCTTGAAAGGGACGGAGGGAAAGGAAGATCGAATCCCACCCTTGCCTTTCCCACCCATGCACAATACACGCGGAAAAGTTCGCCCGAGGAGGAGCCCTGCGAACCGCTTTACCTGAGCCACCGGTCCGGAAGGAGAGCGAGGGTCCGGGCGCGCAGGTGAGGCTGGCTGGGTCCGGACAGCACGGGGGGGGGTTTGATGTCTCGCTTTGCAAAGCCGCCCTTCCCACCTGCCGCTTAGGAGGCAGGGGACAGCTCCTCTGGCTCGAGGGGAGGGGGTGTCAAGGGAGGCGTTTCATCCCCCCGGCCAAGCCCGGGTCCATCCTCCTCGCTTGGGCAAAGCAGGGGCTGCGCGGCTCCGCTCGCTCGGGGAGGCGCAGGTAACGCGGGCTTCGAACCCGGCGACCGATGTTCCCACCGTCTGAAGAAGCCGCCCGGGCGCTTTGGCTCCGGAGGGAGGCAAGGCGACCTTAGCCTGCGCCTCTTTCTCTCGCTCTCGCACGCCCCCTGGAGGTGATGGGCTAATATAGCGGCGCCCAAGCCTTCCTTCTCCTCCTCCCCCCCCCACTTGTGTGACAGCTGGGAGGGGGTTGGGGGGGGGGTGTTTCAGGGATGGGATGTAACAGGTTCTCACCAGTTCTCCAGAACCGGTAGTAACTTTTCCCAGTGTCCTGGAGAACCGGTTGCAGCTTTTGGGGGGAACCACCTTCGGGGCTTACCTTTTCACTGGTTTCCCCACTGCGCATGCATGCTAAGCACTTGGTGTGCATGCATGCCTACAGTGCTTGGCGCGTATGCACGGCCTCCTTGCTGTCCTCCCAAGCGGAGAGGAGGGAGAGAAACTGCTAGCCTGAAGCTCCCTATAGCCTGCTCCCCTAGATAACTGGTTAGGCAAAGACTTAGTACCTAACTTCTTTAACTGTTGAAAAGTTGAAAAGTGCCAAAATGAAGCCATCTTGTGGTGAGTTCATTCTGTAGTTCCTTCCATCTGATCTAGTGTGAGAAAGATTAGCCAGAATAAGCTTTAAGCTCTGGTTTAAAAGCTCTGGTGGATTTGTGTTGTGGGTGGGTGTATTTTAATGTATTTTTTATTTTATTTATTTATTTAGTTTATTTAGGGGTTTGTGTTGTGGGTGGGTGGGTTTTGGTGTGTGTGTGTGTGTGTGTGCATGTGCTTATTTTTATTTTATTATATTTTATTATTATTATTTATTATTATTATTTTATTTATTGCATTTGTTACCCCGCCCCAATCGGGAGAACCCGACTCTGAGCGGCTTACATAAAAAAATAAAAGCATAAAACAATCTACATCAGTAAAAACATCAGGAGTTAAAAGTCAACAGAAGTTAAAAGCAATACACAACCCCACGATCAGACCCATTATTATTTTTTAATTTTTTCTTTGTCCCTGCCCACAACATCATGACATTGGCTCCGCCCATGATGTCATGATGTCAGCTCCGCCCACACTGTGATGACATCATGGTGGGGTAGTAAAATTTTTGACATTCCACCACTGGGGGGGTTGGTCAGGGGGAGCCCGTCAAGAAGTGGTGGGCAGAACCTTTTCGGGACAAGCAGGCTCAGGTGCGATCCTGCGCGTCGGAGTGAAGTTTGCAAAAAACAGACAGAGACTGAGTAATTCGGGTCCTGTCCAAAGTGTGAAGCGGGGACTGCTGTGGCTGAAAGAGTTAAGACCACTGACTGGGAGGCGGAAGGTCAGCCGTTCAAAACCCGAGTACTGCATGACGGAATGAGCGCCCATCTCTGTCCCAGCTCCTGCCAACCTAGCAGGTCGAAAGCAAGACATTGCAAGTCGATCAATGGGGAGCACTTCGGTGGAAACGTAAACAGCGTTCCGTGCACTCCGGTGTCGAGGCATGCCTGCCACCAGAAGCGTAACGTGCCTTGGCGGGCCCCGTATAAAAATTTGTTTGGGGGCCCTTAGGAAGGGTAAAGATTTCTCCCAAAAGAAAAAAAATTGCATAAAATTAAAAGAAATATTTATTCATCATAATTATCTATCTGTCACTTTTTCCAAAAATTTTACAAACAATTCAAATTAAATATACACTCTCCTTGCCTTTTTTCCCCAGCAAACTGATTTATTAAACGGGGAAATCCTGCAGCCCGTGATAACCGATGTAGTGTGTTGCCAACTTTGGAACACACGCTTTACGCGGAAAAAAAAGAAATTGCTTTTTTTGACTTTTGTCATTTGTGAAATAAAAAAAATTTGGGAAGTTTTTATTAATTTTTGCTTACGCACGTTGGGGGCCCCCAGCAGATACGGCGGTAGCTATGCCCCTGCCTGCCACATGACCACGGGACCCTCTGCAAACGCAGACAGTGCTGGCTCTTTGGCTATAAACAGAGATGAGCACTGAATCCTAGAGTCGGATACGACTGGCCTTCAAGCAAGGGGTAACCTTTATCTTACGAAAGTGTGAGGGGTTAAGATCTAAGCTACGTGCTGGCTATTTAGAGGGAAAAATAAATAAAAGGCACTGACACTCCAAATATATGGCACTTTTGTCAGTTTGGGATGTTCGACCTAGCGGGCTGCAATGAGCTCTGATGACTATCAGAACCCTTTGTATCTCTTTTTTGTGTGTGTTCTAACAGTGTACATTTATTTTAGGTCTCCCTTTGTTCGAAAACCAGTCGTGTTCAACTCTAGGGGGCGGTATTAATCTCTGTTTACAGCCAAAGAACTAACGCTGTCTGTATCTCCAGCCGATTCCGTGGTTATATGCCAAACATGACTAGACCTTCCCACCAAAGTAGTACCTGTCTATCTACAGTAATGTACAGTACTGTACTTGCAATTTCTTGCTCTTGAACTGGTAGGTTGGCAGGAGCTGGGACAGAGACAGGAGCTCACTCCATCATACAGCACTCAAGTGTTGAACTGCTGGCCTTCCATTCATCAAATTCAGCATCTTAACCACTAAGCCACAGCAGTTCCTACACATTTATTCTAGATACTGATGTAAAGCCACTAATAAGAACAGAAAAAGTTCTCTCCATAAAACAAATCTTTACTTTAAAAAGTAGTGTTTTGCTCAGCAAATTGATGTGATCATAGCAAAATTATATGTAAAAGACATTTGGCTTATATACCAGCAGCGAACTATAGTTCGGGGAATCCTGTTCCTTTTCAACAGGCAACATTATACTGTAGCTTACAAACTTTGGCTAAGTAAGGATACTTCCATCACCTCAGCGAAGTTAGCAGATCCTTTTGCTTCAAATGCAGAAAATGCAGTCTTTTCATTAAGAAACTGTCAACAGTACAAGAGGCTGGATTGAAGTCCGGCAGCTGTAGTTCTTTCGACTACAAAACCATAGTAATACTCTTTCTCAATGCTGGCAAGAGACTTGATGAGCACATTTGTAAAGGGAGAACAGCAGTGATGGGATGTTACCGGTTTGGACCGGTTCGCCCAAACCGGTAGCACCCATCAGGAGGCGGTCGCCGGGTGGTGGTGGTAAACCCCCAGGTGACCGGTTCGGTCGTCTCTCTGCCCGCCCTCCGGAAATGTATTTTCGGGCAGCCAAAATGGCTGCCCAGAACTGCGCATGCATCAAACCTCCATTTGACACATGCACAGTTCTATTTTTTAGTGCACATGCATGAAATAGAGACTTGATGCATGCACACTAAAAAATAGAACTGTGCATGCATCAAATAGAGCAGCCATTTTATTTTATTTTATTGGTTCTGCCCCAAACGTCATGGCGTCATGACATTGGCTCCGCCCACAATGTAATGACGTCACGGTGGGGTAGCGAAAATTTTAACAACCCATCACTGGAGAAACGGCATTACTACCATTAGTGATGGTGTTCTCCAACTTGGGGTGCCAAGTGAAGGAAACCTCAATGATGGCTGAGATACCATAATATTTATATTTCCTTGTCTATTTTAGGAAGTAGCTGTTTGAGAATGACTTGTAAGATAAAGCCTATATGCCAGTTTTTTAACTGGAAAAAAATACACAACCGCATTGTACTTAGAAGGACAAGAGGGAATGAAGTCAGGATTTTATGAGGCTTGTGAACTCTATTTAATATATTAATCAACTAAAGCTTAGTGTATTAACTACCAGAAGACACTTTTAATTGGCAATGGCACATTTTAATAGATTTTAATGATAAACTAAATGCAGACCTGCTTTTTAAAAAACTATTTTGGACTGAGTGTATTATGAGAAATAAGATTTAAAGCTGTTCTTCCCTTATAAAATTTGGCATAGCCTTGGTTTATAAGGATTTGTTTTCTTATATATTTTCTGATATCTCAATATGATATTTTTATGGCTATATTAATCATTGAAGAGCTATTTAAGTACTCCCACGACTTTTCTGCTTCAGTTCTCCTTCTGATGCTTGTTTTGTTTAGTAGGCGAAAGTAGTAATTGGATTTTGTCCCATGCATTCATTTCTTTACTATTTACATTTACACCCCACTTCTTTGATGAGAAATGCTATTTAAGGTAGGTCAGGCTGTGACATAATGATCGGACCAAGGTAGATCAATGGAGACTAGAACTTGGACATCCCATGTCCCTGTCCAGCACTCTCATCACCACAGCCAATTGGCTCTGTTACATTTTATTTGCATATAATAGGTAACATCCACCTTCATGGCACAGGCCTCATAGGGTTGCACTGCCTCAGCACATCTGAAGGGGGATTACATATTTAAATTTTCTGGAATGCCATCAACAGCAGCAATGATTGAAATCAAGTAGTAAATCACAACTAGAGTAGGACTGTTGAATTTATGGAACTTATGGAGGAGTTGATTCACCCAATCCCCACTGATCCGTGCACCTATTCTAGTTGTGACCACTATCTCCTTACATATTGGGATTTTATGGGGGACGTGATTCCTTCTCCTTATGGTACGAGAATTCTGAAGTATGCCGTCATGAGAACATAAGAAGTTCAGCTGCCTTTCTCTGAGCTGGTTCATGTTTGCACATAGCTTGGTTCTTCTTTTGTGTCCAGGTCAAAATTTGAACTGCCTAAATGAAGCCACTTTCTTGGCTTTGTCGTTGACCAAAATTAAGTCTTCAGTGGCGTACGTTTCCGGTATATGTTTTTGAAAGATGTTCTTTGGAAACATTCTTCTTGGACAAAGGATGCTAATGATGAGTCATCTCTATACCTTGGGCCTTGCAAAGCCAACTGGTATAAAAATTAGTGGGCATATAGGATATAATTCAGTATTTAGTTGCCAAAACTTATTGTTGCCAAAGATTATCAAATACTTTCAGCATAAAAAAAGGGAGGAAACTATCCAATAACAACTTGTAATGGTGAACTGACATCCTCTGCCAACAAGCAGTCTAATTAGGAGCTATCAACAACTGCCAGGCTTTAATTAATATATTCTAGAAATGCATTAAGGATCTGAGGCCTTGATTTTTCTAGTGCAGACAAGTAATGCATATTAATGTACACTTTACTTGAGCATGATTTTCTAGTTCACCTCTTATATTGGAACAAAACTCAGTAAGCTTGTCGAAACTTCAACTTCTCCTCCTCCATTATTATTGGATACAAATCAACCATTTGGTTCACAGTTGAGGACCAGAATAAAAATTAAAAGATCAAGCCCTAACCAAGGACCTAAGAACTGTTAAGGTGACGTCTGAGTATATATGCAGTTCCTAGTAGAGTTGTTTTTCAAAGAGTTAGGATGTTCAAGTCTGATAAGTCCAAAATTTCCAAATATCTAGGGAGTCCTTTAGGTATTGCTCCAAGGGCTCCAATCGCTATGTGTACAACAACAGATTTGCAAATCACGATATTTTGTGATTTTCTCGTTCTTTGTCTTCAATTCTTGCATCTCCTGGTATACAAATGTCAATAAACCAGACCTTCTTTTCCACAACAGTTATATCAGGTGTGTTCTGAGGCAAATGTCTATCAGTTTGAATTTTAAAGTCCCACAGGAACTTGACTCTCTCATTTTCTAAAACTTTCCATATTTGATGTTCCCAATTATTTTTACTGCATTCAAATCCAAACTTCTGGCAGAGTTTCCGATTGACAATTTTTGCAACCATGCTATGGCATTGCAAATAATCAGTTTGTGAAATTTTGCTGCATCTGCTGATCAGATGATCTACTGTTTCATCCTTTTCATTACAAAGCCGGCATTTGCTGTATTTTTGTCTTCATGCAATTTGTTGGCAAAACTTGTTCCTGAGCTGCCAAGATAAATCCTTCTGTTTCCTTCTTCGAAACTCCTGCTCTTAGCCATCCAGTTTTCAGTACTATATTTAATTCAACTCTTGTATTTCCAAACAATTTTAGATCATCCATGTAGAGCAAATGTGAAACCTTGGTAGATCTCAGAATGTATCCCCATGGATACAGGGGTCGATCTGTATTTGCAATATGTCCTCACAACCATCAAATGCCTGTGTGTTTTCAATTTCTCTATCCTGAGCTTGCTACACCAATATAAAGGCAGCCACATCTTTCTAGTTCCATATTTAGAATATAGCTAGCAAAGCAGCAGAGATAATTAACACTCCTGGTTACACAGCCAAGATATCATTTACATTTTGACTTTGTACACAACATAGAATTTGTAGGTCAATAGCATAAGAAACAATGAATATTCCATTGTCCTAGGCTAGTCACATCAAAGGAATGAAAAGGTTACTTGAGAGACCGCATCGTCCCAAGGACATCTACCCGGCCCACCAGAGCGGACCGGAGAGGCTCTGTGGTTGTGCCATCAGCCAGAGAGGCGCATCTCTCTGGCACTAGAAGGAAGGCCTTCTCGGTGTCCACTCCAGCCCTGTGGAACCTCCTCCCGATAGAACTACGCCTGCAGACGGAGTTGCTGTCCTTTAGGAAAGGAATGAAAACCTGGCTGGCAGGTCTGGTCTGGGGAGCGGATGGTTCAATTTCCCCAGCCAGTTGGATGGTTTGACCGCCAGTACGTCCAGGTTATAAGACCTAGCTTTTAATTATGTTTTTAAGCTTTTTAAATTTTTTAATTTTTTAAGTGTTTTTAAAATTGTTGGAAATCGCCCTGGGTCACTCCGGGGAGGAGGGTGATAAACAAATATAAATAAATAAATAAATAAATTAGGATTTGGCAATTGAGGGCTGGAATGGAAGACTAGATTTTGTTAGACAATGTGTAGAACAAATAACTTCAGCCAATTATCTGACCTGTCTGTACAAATCTGAACTCTTTGTTTCCCAGAAAGCCAAGTGTAATCTGGTGCACAGGATTTAGATTTAAAACTCTCAGCAATAATTTGTATATTTCTCTACTATAAAAGGAGACCCAAACATTATGGGTGTGGACTCACATACGATCAAACTGTATGTTCAGGGAGATACATATTTCCTCCAACTACGAAAATGCACAATGATCTCAGTGGTATTTCATTATAGACACATGCCTCTGAAGTTGCAAATTAATAGTACATTATTATTCATTTTATTTATTGCTTTTTTATTTTCCACTCTGTGTGGTGCATAGACTAATAAACAAAACAACAATAGAACAAATAACAGAATAAAATAACAGAATAAATATCTGGAAAAATATGTGGGTTCTGAGGGTAAGCAGGGTCAACATCTGAGGTGTAATATTCTTAAACGCTTCCTTGAATGGGAAGGGTTTAAGTTGTTTTTAAATGATATTCAGGGATCGGGCCAGGCACAATTCCATCAGTAGTGCCTGCCAAAGCAATGGTGCCACCACAGAGAAGGCTCTGTTTCTAGTCGTAGACTTTCTAGCCATCCTTGGGTTTGGCACCTGGAGCAGTGCAGAATATGATGAGCAGGTAATGCGGGGAGTTGTTCTGAGGGAGAGACACTCCAACAGATAATGTCCCAAGGGACTTATATGATAGCACTTCTTCTTCTTCTTCTTCTTCTTCTTCTTCTTCTTCTTCTTCTTCTTCTTCTTCTTCTTCTTCTTCTTCTTCTTCTTCTTCTTCTTCTTCTTCTTCTTCTTCTTCTTCAGCTTCTTCTTCTTCTTCTTCTTCTTCTTCTTCTTCAGCTTCTTCAGCTTCTGCTTCTTCAGCTTCTTCAGCTTCTGCTTCTTCAGCTTCAGGTGCCATATTTCTTCCAGATATTGGCTATCATCAGGGTGATAGTCTTCCTGTTCTTAACACCTTAGAACAGCTCTTCCAAGGACATGCCACATCAGTCTCTCAGGTTCAATGTCCAAGCTTCAACTCCATGTAGCAACACTGGAAATACATAACATCTCACTATTTGGATCTTTGTAGCAAGAGTTAGATCTCTACTGCATAACAAATGTCACATTTTTATGTAGGTGGATCTTGCTTTTTCCATTCATATTTTAATCTCTGCCTTGGGATCCCAATTTTCATTTTATACTCCCCAAATAGACAATTTTATCCACTCTTTCAATTTCTTGTGTTCCTGCCATTAGCTTGCCGTGAGTTGGTGTTCAGTGTATAACCAGATATTTTGTCTTCTTGGTGTTGAGATCCAAACCATATTCTGTGCTTGAAGCTCTAACTCGATCCAGCATCAACTGAAGATCTGCAAGGTTTAGGGCCAACAACATTGTTTCATCAGCATATTGGATATTATTCAGGTATTCCCCATCAATTTTAATGCCCATGTTTAAGTCTGATAGTGCTTCTGAACAAATACTCTCCAAATATATATTAAACAGTGTCGGGGATAATACAAAACCTCCATCTTGTCAGGGTTCAGTTTCAGCCTGTTCACTTTTGTCCATTCCATTATCAAGTTTGGACACTTGTCAAGACATTGGACCATATCAATGGCAGATGATGAATTTACCTTCCAAATGATTAACAAAGCAAAACATAGTAAGTACAAGCTACGAAGCTGAGGCAAATCATCTGCTATGATAAACTGACACCTTTTATTGCTTGGCTTTCACCAGCTCTGAAATAAACATGTGATGGGTACCATTTCATTTGAGCTTTGACCTCTGAATGAGGTGATTGTGGGTTATTTGTCAGAAGCAAGTTCCAAACCCCTACAAAAATGGATGTTCAATCCATATGTTACATCAGCCCATGCCTAGCCAAGTAAGCACGGAATTCCTGGGTTGACTGGGTATGAAATGTAATGTAGTCATTTATTCTTTCATTATGTGGGGAAAAATCTACTTCTCATGGGGTTTTTATGGAAAGCATCTGTGCCCACTCACAATGCCCTTTCCAGTGGCTATAAGCTAGGGTCAGTTATGGGACCCTGCTTGCTAATGTAAACTCCTGTGCTCATTTCCTGGAATTACTTTTAAAATGGGATCTCTCAGGCAGCAGAACAGAGAAACACATTAACTCATGACTCTGAAAAATATTTATGTACTAGTTTTTATCACAAGGTTTAACATAGTTCACATTTCCTCCAAAGAGCTTAAAGGGACATACACTGGCTCTCTTCTTGCTCATTTTTATTCATTTTCAATGGTGAGGCAGGGACTGAACTAGCCCAAGATTCCCCAATGAGGCCATGTCTAGATGGAGGAATTGTGATCGTTCCAAAAAAGTTCTTATCTTCAATGTGATAAATTTTACCTTTCTCTGATGATCAGTTCTATCTTTCAGATGTTAAATGTTCATTTTTCTCTGCCAAGGATCCACATCTTTGGTTTGCTCTTCCTTTCCTCCATTTGCTTCCCTTCCTGTTCCCTAGTCACATCTCATTCCTTTCCCTGTCTTCCTTTCATAGTCATCGTTACTGTGCCTGCACCCTTTCCTTTTTCTTTGAAGCAAATGACATAGCAAATAAGAGATGCAAGAATATTGTACTACATCATTTAGGGATACAGTGAAACCTTGCATAAAGAGCACCTCGCTTAGAGAGTAACTCGCTTAGAGAGTAACTCGCTTAAAGAGCAGAATTTTCTCTGAATGGTCGCCTCACTTAACAAATAAAACCAACAAAAAACTCAACAACTAAATCAGAGTTCACAACCCACCCACCCCCCGAAGTCACAATTGGTCACTTACAATGGTGTTTCGCTTAAAGAACAAACTCGCTTAAAGAGCAATCCCATAGAACGCATTATGCTCTTTAAGTGAGGTACCACTGTAGATATATACAGTCATATATATTAAATAGAAAGGGTTTCTGATTGTCCAATTTCACCAACCACTACAAACATCGCAGTGTTGCCACCTAAGCATCACTCACAGATCTACCTGTGAGCATACAATTTGTCTGCTCAGACTACAAAGCACTCTCTTTGGCAGTGCTTGAAAGAGAAAAGCAGTCCTATAAAAAAGAAAAGAGTGCAGCAACATTTTAAAAAGCAGATGAAGAAATCCAGGTGGAGAATTGTAGATGCTGTGATTTTGAATGATCCCTAAGCACCCCAGCTAACAAGCTATATAAAATGTCCAGACATATGTGGACTCAAAAGTCTTGTGTAGACTCAAAAGTCCCCATCTAGCAGCATAACCTCTGCCATCTTGTCCTGGCATTATTCATGATTCTCATTCCTCTAGTCTTCTGCCCCCTTAACTTTTCAGATTTCTGAACTTAAAGTTCAGTAACAAGTTGAAAATCTGAACAATTTAGTCATTAAATTGATTCCTTCGCACAGCTCTGTATTATAATATATTCATTTTAGGTATCCCTTCCCTTTACATAGATCCTTTTTGAACATCTTATACCCCTATATTCAGATAAACAGCTTGACCACTGGCCTGTTACTGTATCCCCATACCAAATAAGCAATCTAGTCCAGTGATGGCAAACCTTTTAGAGACGAGTGTTCAAACAGAGGGGCAGGGTGAACTCTGTGCTGGGGGGAGGGAGGAAGCACTCCTGTTGGTTGCTGGGCCAAGGGACAGGGTGAAATTGTGCTGGGGGAGAGAGGAAGTGCTCCCATTTGGCTGCTGGGTAGAAGGGTGGGGTGAACTCTGTGCTAGAGTGATGGCACACATGCCAACAGAGAGGGCTGGGAGTGCCATAGGTTCACCTTCACTGGTCTAGTGTGTTTCTATTCCAGAAAAAAAAATAAGGGAGAGATCACAGAAACAAATACTGTATAATGCTTTATCTTCAGCACTGGTTCTTTGCTTGTTTGGAGGTTCTAGCATGGGAGCGCAGCTATTGTATACCCTTGACCGAAGAACGGTACACATCCTCTTCTACAGCTTCAGAAGGGATGCACATGGAGCAATGAGGGAGGAAGGGGATACCTGCCTAAACAGCCAGATCAGCTGAATCAACCCTGACGATCAATGGGGTGACAGATGCTGCAGTCAGATCGCCCTCACATCCACTGGTTATTTGCTTGCTCGCTCGCTCGCTCGCTCTTTTGGTGAAAGTATATTAAACATTTGCTTCCTAAATGTTCCTTCTTTATACACCAGTCTCCTAGAGGTGTAGGGTAGAAAGGACAGTAGCACTGCTGAACATGGATGTTATGAATATAAGAAGAAGCCTTGAATATCACCCTGTGGTTATTTTTATATCTCTCTGATGCACTTCTCACCATTTCAGCTGTTTGCTAGATTTAACCGCTCAGTCTCCATCTAGTGTTGCTTGAAAGATCACGTTTTCTTCTTCTCCCCATGAGGATATAAAAAGCCTTCCAAAGCGAGACAGGGAAGCAAATGAAACAAAAAAAATACCACCTTCTTCCTGTGGGTGGCATCAAAATATCTCTACTGTATAAAAGTCTGTTTTTTAAAAAAGACAGAAAGTAACATCACACAGAGAAAGGAGGCAGAGGTTTCTATTTTTGCAAATATTTTAAATTAAAAAAAATATTTTTAAAGTAACCATTTAAATTCATGCAGAATTTTTAAATGAGTGTTGCTACAGCTCTGCCAGTATTACTGCAACCTTCTTGCTTGCATTATTCAGTACAAATTCTGCACTGTGTAGTTCCTGAGAAAGCACAATGCTGCAGATTTATAGATCCTTTTTAATGCAGCTTTGCTTGGTGACTGTGTGTTGGTAAGTACAAAGAGAAGTGATTGGAACCATGGATGATGGTGGCGGAGGTTGGATGCAGTGTCCAGCCATAAGCCAATGAGAGTATTCCAGAATAAGGTCACAGGTTTTCAAGGGTATAACTAAAGCATGTGATCTTAATGTTTTCCTGGGCTCCTAACAGACTGTGTTCTAAATCTAACAACAGAAGGAAAGCAAAAATCCCAGTTTATGTGCCTGCGCTGGACACTGGACTACACCATTGCAGAAATGCTTGTGCATGATCCCATTGTGCAACAAGTTTCACTCCGTGACACCTTTGTGCTGTTGTTGAAGATGTTCAACAACTAGCACAAGCTCTTTAGCTATACAGTTTTGTCATTGCGTACAATATGGCTACCATCTCAAATGCACTGTGTAAAGTGTGGGACTCAGTAGCACAGCACAATTTACAGGTGTCTACATATCATGGGATTCCTCTTCACAAAACTGACGAAGAGAGCTTCGGGATGAAGAAACAGGCCCTTTTCTAAACATCTTCGAACAGTTCCTCTTTTTTGGAGTAGAAGTCCGACAGCTCCTGAAGTATCAACGCCATCAGAAAAGGAACTTGAATTGGTACTGACTACTGCCATTCTTTGACTTATTTTGTGCTGATCAATCCAAGGAACTTTTATCTTCAGAAATACTCATTTACCAGTTAAGTATCACTAGTTGCATTTGAAACCTGGGAAAGTTGAAAAATCAACTTATGACAGACAACACAGTTCTGTTATCTTGAAAACAAAAGTTAGAAGCCCCACCTAAACTGCAAGTTGATTACAGGAGAAGCTCTATTCCAGTGATGGTGAACCTTTTAGACACTGATTGCCAAAGCTGCAACCCAAACCCCATTTATTTATCACAAAGTGCCAACATTGCAGGGAAAACTCTGTGATGGGGGAGAGAGAAAGCCAGTAATGTCACCTGGATTTCAGCCGCCAGGGGCTGAAGCCAAATTTGCCACCCCCTGGTGGACGCTGACACCCACTCCTGCTAGGGCTTCTTGGAATTGTAGTCCAAGAACACACATAGCCCAAAAAGTGCCGCCTGGGGCCACCCGCCCCCCTAACCCCCCTAGCAATGTCAGTGGAGAAAGCACTCCTATTGGGCTGCTGGGAAGAAGGGCATGGTGAACTCTGTGCTGGGGAAGGAAGGAAGCGCTCCTATTGAGGTGCTGGGCAGAGGAGAGTGGTAAATTGTGTGCTGGGGGAGGGAGGAAGCTCTCCCATTGGGCTGCTGGGCAGAGGGGTGGGGTAAACTCTGCTAGGGTGATGGTGCATGTGCCCAAACAGATGGCTCTGAGTGCCCCCTCTTGCACACATACCATAGATCCGCCACCACTGCTCTATTCCACTTCAGTGATGTATACATTGGGTCCCTTCATTTTATTAGTGTCATATCAGAATGTGTACATCTTACATAATATGCTGTTAGAGCTTTGGTTTTTTCCTCCCACACAAATCAGAGGGAGATGGTTGGGTTATGAGGTTTGCATACTGTGACACCCATGCACAACTCTGTCTTTATAAACCCAAACTAGATTGAACATAGGACTTCTATGTTCCTATACCTACAAGTGAATTAATACAAATCTGCCTGTCATGCGGCAATATGTATTCTTTTTGCAGCTGACAAACTGTTTTGTTTACAGGTATAAATCTAGGGATCAGTATAAAGAAGAAACAACCACAGTGAACAAAGAGATGACAAATGGTACCAGTGACATTGCTAGGGGAGCTAAGGGGGCTAGAGGGGTGGCTGCCCCGGGCAGCGCTTTTTGGGCTATGTATGTTCTTGGACTACAATTCCCAGAAGCCCTAGTGGGAGCGAGCACCAACATCCACCAGGGGATGGCAAATTTGGCTTCAGCCCCAGGTGGCTGAATTCCACGCGACATTACTGAATGGTACCCTAGGTGGGGAAGCACGCCAAATCTCCCATCAGTCTGGCAACAATGGCTGAACAAACAGCTCCCATGCGCTGTGCTGCCAGTGCAACCTCTTTTTGTGTGGGCCTTGTAGCCAGAATTTGAATGATAGGGATCAATCAAAAGTAGGAAGTATTGGAAGGATGAGGCTATGGCTGCATGTCAAAGTCAGAGTGATTAGACCAAGGGTTCCCAACCTTTTCAAGCCAGGGGCTGGATCACACTCTCTCAGTCAGCTTCAAGGGCTGGGTGGCCATATTGCCCAGCCTGCACAATGGGGGTGGTCATTTTGTTTCTTGAATGCCCTTTGAGGGGTTGGAGGCCACATGAAATGGTGCCATGGGCCGGATGCGACCAGATGGCCTTATGTTGGGAACCCCTGAACTAGACAGATCATTTCAAAGTTGCTCTAATAGTTTACTACTTAACCTAATCCACATAGTTGAATTAGATGTCTAGCATTCAACTGCTGCCTGATATTTGGTGCTACAATTCTTTTATCTCACACCTGTTAGAGGAAAAAAACACAAGCTCCTCAGAAACAAAAAAACAAGGAATCATTTTGATACAACAAAAGATCATGACATTGCCAAAAAAAAAAAAATCAACAAGTTGAAATAGGTGACAGAAAAGTAGCTCTGTTTGCCTGTTTCAGCATGTATAAGAAAAGAGCGGACCAGAGGGGCTCTCTACATGTACCAACTAAATGGAGGGCCTTTTCGGTAACCACTCCAGCCCTTTGGAACCTCCTGCCAACTGGCCTCCACCTCCAACCATAATTGTTGGCCTTTAGAAGAGATTTAAAGACATGTTTGGCCCAGAATGTGTGGGGTGCTTCTAATGGACCTACACCCCCACACACCCCGGCTGGCTCATATTGGTCAACTCTACCACCTGGTTCTTAGATTTTTAGATTTTTAGGTTTTAGAGTTTTATGTGTATTTTGTGTTGGAGTGTTTTTATGTCAGTGTGGTTTCTTGCATTGTAAACCACCTGGAGTTGCCTCGGTGAGGGGACAGTTAAATAAGTCAAAATAAAATAAAATAAAATAAGGAAAGTCATATAAAAATAAAAACAAATGTGTGGAAACTTAAAGACTAACAGGTTTATTTCATTCTGGTCTTTCATAGATTAATCCACTATAACTTGAGATATGATTGCATTGGAAAGATGAATATGAATAGGAGCAATCTGGCACTGCTGTGCTTAGATTCACAGCCTCAAATATGATTGAAATAGTAATGAGTCCTCTCATTGGGTTTATAGATTGAATAAGAAGTTTAGTGTCCGCGCTAGTGATATGATTGGCATTCCAATCCAATCTACAGCCTCCCTTCTTTCCTTCCTTCCTGTGATCCCACCTCTTCTCATCTTATCACCAGGTCTTCATTCTTTTGATTATTTTCCATATTGATCTCCCTGTCCATTCTCCAGTCAACATCGGTAGGAGAAGCAATCTGAACAAAATGAAATGTGTTGCTCCTTGGTTTTGAAAGGGTTACACAGTGTTCCAGAAATAGTGGCAGCATTCCAAACACATCACAAGAACATATCTCATTTCATAAGCATGAAAACCTAGCAATAAAGTGATAGGGTAATCTAGCAATATTCTCATAGACTTAATACAGTTAAAAGGAGGATGATTTGGATAGAGGAAACTATGCATGGCTGTGTTACCACAGTCCTGAACATCACATCCAATGGATTATATCACCGAAACACCATCTACAGACTCACCCCACATCTTTACATGCAGTTGCAAGGAAAGAAATCCTTTTCAATTTGCTTTGACATGAAAAAAGTACAAGTTCTCCATCAGCACACACAAAAATCAGTTTTGGGAGGGGGGAAAACCCAAGGGTGGATTCATTTCAAACTTTGTGTCGTGCAGGCAGCAATTAAATTAAATTAAATTAAATTAAATTAAATTAAATTAAATTAAAATTCCCATTTTTTTGTTTTGTTGTTCAGTTGCACAGTCGATTCCGACCCTCTGCGACCCCATGGACCACTGTCCACCAGGCACTCCTGTCCTCCACCATCCCCCTCAACTCGCTCAGCTCTGTGCCCATTGTCTCTACAATACCATCTAGCCATCTCATTTTGGGCCGGCCCCTTCCTCTTTTGCCCTCAACCTTTCCAAGCATCAAGGCCTTCTCAAGTGAATCCTCTCTTCTCATTTGATGTCCAAAATACTTTAGCTTCATATTTATTATTTGACCTTCTAAGGAGCAGTCAGGGTTGATTTCTTCTAAGATTGACCCATTTGTTCTCCTCGCTGTCCAGGGGACTCTCAAAACTCTCCTCCAACACCACATCTCAAAGGCATCTATTCTTCTGCGCTCAGCTTTCCTAATGGTCCAACTCTCACACCCATACATTGCCACAGGGAATATCATTGCTTTGACTATGCGAATCTTTGTTTGCAATGTGATGTCTCTACTTTTCACTATGCTCCCCAGGTTTCTCATCGCTTGCCTCCCAAGAATCAGTTGCCTTTTTATTTCATGGCTGCAATCACCATTTGCAGTGAGCTTTGATCCTAGGAAAGTAAAATCTGTCACTGCTTCTACTTCTTCCCCATCTATTTTCCAGGGACTGTCAGAGCCTGTTGCCATTATCTTGGTTTTCTTGATATTGAGTCTCAAGCCAGCTTTTGCACTTTCTTCTTTCAACCTAATCAGGAGCTTCTTTAGGTCCTCCTCACTTTTTGCCATTAGGGTGGTATCATCCATTTATTTATTTATTTATTTATTAGTTGAAATTTATATTGCCGCCCACTCGCTGTGGCGACTCAGGGTGGCTTACAGACAATACAATACATTACATTACAATACAATTTTTAGGTGAAGCTTATTTTACTCATATTCCTTCTTATAACCCCCTTATGAGGCAATTCTAATACTATCCCCAATTTTATGGACTGTAACCTGGTACCTAATTTGGTGGATTCAAAGGCAAAATTTCAGGTCTCAACATTGAACCCTTTGTCTAACAATTGGGATAGCGGTGGTGGTGGTGACAGTTTTTCTTCCTTCTCCATTCACTGTTCTTAAAAGTCATTTTGCTGTCCTAAATAGATTTGTTCAGTCTGGCCAGATTATCTTGCTATGGTAATAGAGTAGACCATACTGCCAGCGACTCAATGCCAATTTTGGGATACCCTCTCCATTTATCTGGAAAATTTCTGATGCTGCTAGGGAGTATGTCTATGCCAGGATGCCTTCTTAGGTTTATTTTTTATTCCCATTCCCCATTTCTTTGAGATTATCTTTCTTGATTGAAGGAAAGGCATCAAGCAGTGAGAGGAGAGAGATTTTCCATATTCTAGCACTTTGGTTGCTGGGGGTGGTTGATTTTATGTTTCACTCTTATTTGTTTGCTAGCTTTTCGGAGGGGGGGTGTTGAGAAAGGAGACTGAATTTGTTACTTTGCTATTTTTTCCTGATGCAGTTGCTTTCTCTCTTCTTTATTTTTAAAAAGTTATTTGGCTAATTTGTTATGTGCTTTCTCTGCTAATGCGTGGTTTTTGTGTGTGTTTGAGGGGGAATGCTTTGTTTACTTCTGTGTGAGTGTGTAGGTCAGTATGCCACAGGGCTGTCTAGGCTACTGCTGTTTGTACTGTTGTTTGTTCTTGGGATATATTGATTATCTGTTGCATTGCTTCTGCTTTTGTGAAGGAGTTTTTAAAGTAACCTTACAGTTTTTAGAGCAGTGGGGGAAAAATGTAGCAAAATGACTTGAAAGAAAATTTCCATTTTAGTTAAAACAAATGATCAGTAGATGAAAAACACAAAATGACAACTCATTAGCAATTATGTAATGCCACATATAAGGGACTGAAGTGGCTTAGTGGCTAAAACACTGAACTTGATGTCTGGAAGGTCGGCAGGCCAGCAGCTCAAGACCCGAGTGCTGCATGATGGAGAGAGCTCCTGTCTCTGTCCCAGTTCCTGCCAACCTAGCAGCTTGGAAGCAAGAAATTGCAAGTAGATAAATAGGTACCACTAAATAGCATTCTAACCATTCCGGTGTCTAGACATGCCTGCCACATGTCCATGGAAATGGCTGCAAATGTAGACAGAGCTGGTGCTTTGGCTACAAACAGAGATGAGCACTGAACCCTAGAGATGGATACAACTAGCTTTTGAGCACGGGCAACCTTTACATTTACGTCTAATACCAGAAATATGAAAGAGGCACCTCCAAAAAGCACCCAAAAGGAAACAATTGCTGGATAGCTCAGTGGTTTAGGCATTTGACTGGAGAGCCAAAAGTTGTAAGTTTGATTCCTCTCTGTGCCTTCATGGCAGGGATCAGAATGATACTTCAGAGGTTCTCTTCCAGCTCTGGAGTTATTTTTTAAAAATGAATATTTTCACCATGCACATCCCTAGCTATGTGGTCTTAATTTGAAAACCTCCTAATCCATTTTCACATAGCATTTTATGATTTGTCAATGTGGTCCAATTGTTCTGTAGAACCAAGTTGAAAACGGGCTTAGGAAAGTCTGTAAGAAATTGATTATATCTGTGCAATCTTTTGCCAACAATTGCTTGATGAAGATTGTAGATCAGCCCCTGCTGGGGTGGTTATTCCATTGACTTCAACCAAGGGATGAAGTTTAGTTGCCAGGCAACTACAGGATCCCTTCCTCAGCCCATCCAACTCTTGTTGAATGTGGAGGTGCCTGGACATCATGACCCTTGATAACTGCTAAATGTTAATGTGTTGTTTTTAAAGAAACCTAGATAGGAATCAAACATTCAGGCAGTTGTAAAACCTCCACTACTGTTTATTTCTAATAAGAAATAATAAATAGCTCATTCTCTCCTTCCTAGTTCTTTTTTTTCTAGTACATAATAGGTAAATTCACACAATATTATTTTCTTTTTATTGTAGAACAAAGGAGATGAGGTTGTCTGAATGAAATTCTGATGCAATGATAGGCTTGTAGTAGTAGAGTAATGGACTATGATTCAAGAGGCCTGGGACTGAAACCAGTGGAAACGGACTGCCGTGTGTGGAACTAGTAAAACCATTTCTCAAATATATGACTGTATAAACCTTGTTAGTCAATTCTGACTTGAGGGCATATAACAATAAGATGCTTATTAAAAGCCTCATTTAAAAATATTTTCAAAAACTGTCCTGTAATTCAATAATTCATTTTTTCTTTAATAATTACTACCGTAACACTATAACACATTAAAAGAAAAAAATATAATTACAAGTAAAAGGGAGGGAATGCAACATAATATTGTGTTCCCCCTTAGCCCTAGGGAAATTAAGACAAACACATTTTCTTTCTCTTCTTTTCCTGTCACTTGTTACTGTACCATTTCTCTCCAAAAATGCAGTTACTGTTACAGTTACTTTCACTTTCAATAGGACAAATTCTATAAAGTCTCCCCATATATCATTAACATTATTCACTTGTCACAATCTTTCTTTCTTTGATCTCACATGTTAATTTACCATTTTTAGCAACATTCCAAACTTCTTTGTATCAACCATTAAGCTGAAACGTATGTTTGACTTTCCCATTTTTTACAACTGGCTGCTGTTATTAAAATTGTAATTACCCATACCTTTTTTTTTTTTTTACTATTTCAGTTGATCATTCAAAAAACCTAGCTAGGAGAGCAATTTTTGAACATATTTATATTTTTATACCCATAATTTTGGTCATTTCTTTAAAAACTAATTCCCAGAATTTCTGAAACTTATCACACTCATTTATTGAGGCCTTGCTTCATATCTCTCTGATGGCTTTCCCTGGATTAATTACAACTGAAGAACACTTCCAAGTGACATTTTACCTGGAAATCTCAGGTGGCACTCACTCACTCACTCACTCACTCACTCACTCACTCCTTGAATAATTTACCAAGTGTTCCTGGCATTTCTCCCCATTTCAGGAATGATCCACCTTCTCTCCCACAGAATTTCTCCTTAATATTTTTCCTGGTTCTTTCTTTCTTTACAACAAATTCTATAGCTGGGGCTAGTTGGCCTGCACAAATCCTTTGCCCACCTTACTGGTCTTTTCTTTATTACTGGCCAGACCTAAAGTTGTGGGTTTTTTTTTTACGTGGTGGTGTTAATCCCCACGTCCAGTGTAGAGTTGTTGGCATTGTCGATGGTGGGCCCTTCTCTCCATTCTAGCTTGCCTTTTCCAATAAACTTCCTTTTGACCAAAGAAACACAAATACTATACTTCATTTAACTTTTCCCCAATAAGTTTCAGGTTGGCATTTATTCTGTTTCTGATAAGGAGAGTTCGCCTTAGTGTAACTCATAATGTATCATCATGTGTATTAGACTGTGGTGTTATGGGGGGGTTTGTTGTTCAGTCACACAGTCGATTCCGACCCTTTGCAGCCCCATGGACCACTGTCCGCCAGGCACTTCTGTCCTCCACCATCCTCCTCAACTCGCTCAGCTCTGTGCCCATTTTGTCTACAATACCATCCAACCATCTCATTTTTGGCCGCCCCCTTCTTCTTATGCCCTCCACCTTTCCCAACATCAAGGCTTTCTCAAGTGAATCCTCTCTTCTCATTTGATGACCAAAGTACTTTAGCTTCATATTTACTATTTGACCTTCTAAGGAGCAGTTAGGGTTGAATTCTTCTAAGATTGACCTATTTGTTCTCCTTGCTGTCCAGGGGACTCTCAAAACTCTCCTCCAACATCACATCTCAAAGGCATCTATTCTTCTGTGCTCAGCTTTCTTTATGGTGTTATGGTTATGTGCCTTCAAGTTGGAACCAGTTTATGAGAACCCTAAGAAGGCTTTCAAGATAAATGAGGTATTTAAGGAGGAGTTTTACTAGTTCCAGGGACTGTGGTAGCTCAAGTGGTTAAGATGCTGAACACATGGACTTGAAGGTCAGAGTTCAATTCCCAGGTACTGCATGACAGAGTGAGCTCCTGCCTCTGTCCCAGCTCCTGCCAACCTAGCAGTTCGAAAGCAGGAAATTGCAAATAGATAAATAAGGAACACTTCGGTGGGAAGGTAAACAGTGTTCTGTGCACTCTGGTGTTGAGGCATGCCTGTCACATGTCTATGGAAACGTCTGCAGAAGCAGACAGCACTGGCTCTTTGACTGTAAACAGAGATGAGCACTGAACCCTACAGTCGGATATGACTGGCTTTCGAGTAAGGGCAGCCTTTTCTAATTGATGCCCAATGAATTTCCATGGCTGAGTGGGTATTTGAACCTAGGCATCCTGAGACTCAGTCAATTACTCTATCCACTATACCACACTGGGTTTCTATGTGATTTTAGGTAATATATTAATATACTAAATACAGTCAATGTAATTTTCCTATACCTTGTGGTATAGTTAAATCCAATGTTTTGAGATTAATAGTCATTCCCTGTTGGTTGTAGAGGCAAGTAGGCATTCCTGTATCTTCTGTGTTATAAACAAGGACTCATAAATAGTTAACATTGACATAATATACTTTGAAAAACAAGCCAAGGACACTTCTGCTTGGAAGAGTACCAGATAAATTTTATCTGTCATGTTAGGGTGGCCCAGCCAGATGCCAGAATTTATTTTATTTATTTATTTATTTATTTATTTATTTCTCACACTTGCTAACCCGCCCCAATCGGGCAAGCCCGACTCTGGGCGGCTTACAGCACAGAATAAAACACATCAATATAAAAATTTAAAATTCATAATAAAGACTATTACAGCTAAGGTACACCCTGCAAAAATAGTTTATTTGAAAGAAAGTAGTTAATGTTGCTTGTTTATGATGGCCATTTTGTGCAACTTGGGAATACTGACAGCTTTGGGTGTGTATGTACTCTTTTCATTGCTGGCATAATAAACAGCTTCATGATAACTTCATGCCTGATATGCCTCTCGGCAATTTTCTAAAGTGACGGCTCTCAACACAGATGTAACTGTGTAAAATATTTACTTCAGCATGACTGAGGAGATGCTGGCTTCTCCTGCGACTGCATGAGTCACTGAGTCCTCTCATACTCAAACATGTTATTTTAAAATTAAAATGTTTAAACAAAATGTGAGAATTTCCAGAGTTGTGGGGGCATAGCAGAGGACACAGAATCTGAGGCAGGGGGTGTTTTCCTTTGCAGTGACCCAAGATCAGCCACCATCTCCCACCCCAAGGGCAGCCTCTTGCTAGGAAAATTGACTCATCCTTTGTACCACACTTTCTATGCCCCTCTTCTTGGCTCTTTAGCTAACAGAGCTTAGCCAGCAGAGCAGGAGGTTATTCTGTTGGCAGATTTAAAAGCCAGCAAACAGAGGACATACTGTCTGGCCGGGTTATTCTGCTATGATAATAGCAGCGACTCAATGCTGATCATCAGGTGGTGGATAACCAATCTGACAACCCTGTGGATTAATGGCCTTGGAAGGCGAAGTCCACGGGGAAGGATGATGCATAAAACCCCACTTGAATCCACCTTGATGGAGGGCAGCAGCTTCATCAATACTGGCCTGAGGCTGATGAGAAGTTTGTGTGCCAAAAGGGCTCAGGACCAGTGGTGGGCATCAGCAGGTTCGCACCAGTTCATCAGAACCGGTAGCAGAAATTCTGGTTGGCCCCGCCCATCCAAGTTTTGAAATAAAGTAGTCCTAATCTGAGGGCAACGCAGGGCTTCCCCCTGGCCACACCCACCATACCACGCCCACAGTGTCGTAGTAAAAAATTTTTTGGAGCCCCATCACTGCTCAGGACCAAAACAGGGCTTGCAGGACTGGATCAATGGTATGGGTGTCATGCTGGAACATGGAAGGCAAATGGAAGAATACTGCCTTATATTGTTCCAATGACAACCTTCATGACTGATCGCTATGATGATAGTCAATATTTTGAATTGGATACAGCACTTGAAGAAGAAGAAACAGAAGACAGTCTTGGGGTGGAGTGAATCTCTCTGTGGAGAGAAAGGAAGATTTCTTCCCTTAGTTTCTCTGCAAGAGCAAGTGGCTGCAAAATTAACACATTCCTAGCCAGTGTCTTTTGAGTCATGATGAAGTTGTAATATGGCAAATGGTTTAACATGATAATGCACCCTTGGTAGTGTTAAACCAGGGGTTTGCAACCTACGGCCCACAGGCCAGATCCGGCCTGCAGCACCAAATAATCCACACCCGACCTTGCTCCAGCCATCCCCACTGGAATCGGTTGTGGACTCATTTATGGCTGTTGTAAATGTATTTACAACAGCCATAAATGAGTCTGTGGCTGTGGTACACACATTTATGACAACCGTAGAAACATTTTACACCAGTCTGACCTGAGGGGGCGTTGTTCAGCCCACGGCTGAAAAACATTGAGAAATCCTGTGTTAAACTATAAATAACTGCAAAGCATAGCAGATTATTTCAATCACCACATCACTAGTATATGCTCTTAGTTTTCCACGAATGTGTTCAAACCAGATGCAATGCTTCACATTCTACCTGTATAATTGTAGAATCTGTTGAATCTTCTCCTCTGCTGCTTATCATTCGCATCCTGCTACTGCATTTGTCAAATCACATTCGATTATGTCCAGTGGTGGGCTCAAATTTTTTTTACTACCACACAGTGGGTGTGGTATGGTGGGCATGGCCACAAGGAAAGCCCTGCATTGCACCTGAATTAGGACTACTTTATTTCAAAACATAGATGGGCGGGGCCAGCCAGAATATCTGCTACTGGTTCTGCCGAACTGGTGCGAACCGGCTGATGCCCACCACTGATTGTGTCAGTTTCATACATTCACCTTATTCAACAGAGGCAGTCTCTCTTACTGTTCAAAACTGGTTGAGCTGGAGGAATACGAGGAGGAAAAGATAAATTTTATTTAGAACAATGGCTTCTTTTTCAACACTTTAGTCTGTTCTGCCAAAGTTTTCATGCACAATGGGGAATATTTCTCTGTGTGAGCCAACCAAAGGCCCTGCTCCACAGGGCTAGAGACCTGATTTTGAAAGAGGCTGTCAAGATCAAAATATCCCTGCTAACAGAGACACCTTCGTTATGTTAACCTTATCTGAAATGCCAAGGACACATCCAGATTGCTGTAAGTTAGGATTTCAGACAACCCATTTCAAGGCATCCAGATCCTGCAGAAGAGGCACAGGGTGCTCTTTGCCAAAATAAGCTTATTTACTAGAAGTGGAGAAAGGGTCCCCATTTGATCTACTGAGGGTAGGACTCTATGCAGAACAAAACAAAAACAAATCTATCTACCCTTGTAGATGCAACTGAGGCTGTACTTTTTTGGGCACATGATGAGAGAGCAAGACAATAATACTTGGAAAGGTGGAAGGCAGCAGGAAAAGAGGAAGACCAAACATGATATGGATTAACTCCTTAAGAGTTAATGACCCTCAACACCCTCTAAACAGATATGAGCCTCAAGTCCGCTGGCACAAATCCAGGAAGAGCTTTATGGCAAGAACAAACATTCTTGAGGGTACACAAGAGCAAAACCAAATTAGAAGATGGAGGAAAGAGCTCACTGGACAAGGAATAACATTAAAGAAGAATATAACTGAAGATCTCAAAGTCCCCTTTGTCACTTAAAAGACCCTGAATAGGCTGAGGGTTTTAGGCTCTAAAAGCAAGACCAACATGCTCAAGTGGGGACTCCTGGTGGACAACAGCACACAGTGCTAATGCGGAGAGAGACAGAGTCTAGCTCTGGTCTGCTGGTCTGCTGACTGCTGCCAGAGACATGCACCATTGAGAACTTGGGTTTAGGCAATGACAAAGCAAGGAAAGTTGCTTCATTTTGGCAGTCAAGGGTTTGATTGGGACATGAAAGAAGAAGAACTCCATAAGAGAAACCATAGGACTTAAAAGAGTTAAAAGCTGAGCAGAGTTGTTAAGAACAGGATGGTTTTGGAGAGCTTGCATTCATAGGGTCACCATAAGTTGGAAACAAGTTAACAACATGTAATAACATCTGCCTTTGTGAATGACTGATGCAGTGTAACGATTTCAGAGATGAGTTAGAAATGGTTCCCAGTCTTGAGCTCCCAAATGATGTTGAACCATCCTGGTTGGGTCTTCTCAAAGTTGGTGTCCAAGAACTTCTAGGACCCTAGAAATGTTCATCCAAGCTGCTCTGGGCAGCATGCACAAGGTAATCAACTCAGTGGTGGGATTCATTTTTTTAAAACTACCTACACTGTGGGCATGGTATGACTGATACAGAAACTAAATTTAAAGCTAGATGTGCAGTTAATCAAATCTCTAGTTACAACTTGAGGGAAATGTGTATTTCCTCCTATTATAATTTGTTTCCTTCAAGTACTGTACATCGATCTTTTAAAACTCCATCCCTGAGCAAATGAAGCCCATGTTTATCTCACAGTGACTAGTCATAATACAAAAGCAGGCTACACCACCATCACTTCTATCCTAAATAGCAAGGAGGATGAACTCATGTCACACATCCAGTTCCACAGGAGACATACTATGGAGACTTCAAATTATATTGCAACTTAGACCCTTCATGTGATTGAACTGGCTGGATTGTATGGGTAGCCATGAAAGATTAAGGAAGCAAAAAAAGTGGGCAGAAGAATGGCATATTTTGCACTGTAGGTTTACAGCATCCTGATGGGTTTTTAAAAAAGTAATCTGTAAGTAATCATTGTAAGTATCTGTACATTTGAGTAAGGTAGAGTAATTATACAGTGGTACCTTGAGTTACAAATGGTTCGAGTTACAAAATTTTTACAATACGAATGAAAATCAATTGAAAATAATATCTTGAGTTACAAATTTTTCTAGAACAGATAAATTGGTTTTCAATGCATTCCTATGGGAAACCATGTTTCAAGTTATGAATTTTGGTTTTCAATGCATTTCTATGGGAATTTCGAGTTACAAATTTTTCATAACATGAAAAATGCCTTGGAACGCATTAACTTTGTAACTTGAGGTACCACTGTAATGTTAACTACTTTGGCAGCACTGGGACTATAGAAGTAACTAATTATTTTTAAAAAGTAACTTTCTGGCCTCAGCTATAGGCCAGACAGGTTGTTTTTAGAACATGAAGTGGAATATCCAGTAAGCATCTATCCCATCTCTTGGCGCAAAATGTTCAATAATAAATTTAACAGCTGTCTTTTCACGGCAACCAATTAAACTCCTTCACTTTGTTTAACAGTAATGCAGGATCTATTATTGACATCTTTGTCAAAGTAATAACCCTATGGTAAAAATTAAACCAGGGAGGGTTTTCTCAGTAGTAAGAACTGATTATTCTGCTCTAAAAATGTGCATGCTCTGTCTAATGTGGATGAGTCAATGGCACACAGCAGCTTCAAATTTGCCTTCCTATTGAAGTGCCATAGACTTTGATTCTGTGCAAGATGGTTGCATGCATAGGTGTGAATGGCACAGCTCCCCTGAGTCCATCCTGCTAACTAAATTTTGCAGGGAGTTGTATTAAAATTAAATAGGTGAGTATTTGCTACCTTTGCATTGAGTTTCTGGATTAGAGAAGAACATCCTGCCCTAGTTTCTTCTTTCGGGGGGGGGGGTTATTTATTTATTTATTTACTGCATTTCTATTGTTGCCTCCCTTGCAGAAGCGACTGTAGGTGACTCACAGTTAAGATCAGAACATTCAACGTATAAAAACATCCCCATAACCAGTGATGGGCACCGACCGGTTTGCACTGGATCACCCGGGGGGGGGAGGGTAGTGGAAATGGCTGGCCCCGCCTATCTCCCTCCCCTGCCCACATCCTCCTCCCACCCCACTCCAGTCCCCTACTCTTCTCCACCTCACTGCTGGGAACCCTCCCCCCCAGTTCCATAGAGAAAGAGGACTTTTGGACTGTTCCAAGGGATTTCCGAGGGCAGTGTCTCCTTTACAGGGATCTCCTTTGCAAACTCTATCAAGAGTTTGCCTTAAAAAAAGAGGATGAAGGTAAATTCTACAGGGGCTACAGGATAGGAGTGAGAGAATTTGGAGTGGTAAGAAGAGGCATTCCATCCTTACCCAGTTAGGCAAGATAGTTTGGTCTGTGGAGGTGCATTGAAGAGAGCAGGAGTGGCCCAAGAGATTTTGCTGTCAGAGGCAAAGGAACAAGTGCCCCTGCCTCCCCCCCCCCCCACACACACACACATGCAGGATCCGCCTGAATTGGCACTGGAGCGTCTGGATGTCTTCCATGCACCAGGTGGGAAACAGGTTTAATTTGGTGTGTGTGTGTGTGTGTGTGTGTGTGTGTGTGTGTGTGTGTGTGTGTGTGTGTGTGTGTGTCTTTTTAAGGTACCACAATATTTTTGTCTTTTTGTTTACCTCCTGATATGCTTCAAACACAGACTAACACAGCTACAATTTCAAAAGTTTTATTCTGTGCAAGCATATCAGAGAATAAACAAAACAAAATGACAAAAACGTTGTGGCGCCTTAAAAACTAACTGCTTCTCTGAGGTAGACTGTGGCTGGCCCAGGGAGCTCCACTACCCTTGTCCCACCTTATATAAGCGGGGGGGGAGGGGCTGTCATGCCGGCAGTGCACCACACCTGCTGAGCTAACCAGGTTTTTGACCAATTCTGGTCAACTTTATGTTCAAGCTGCATCAGTGTTTCATAGGACTACTGGATACAGTGTAGGACTGCGTTGTGTTCTAGAAGTTGTTGGAACATGTTGACTTTTGACATGTTGAGATACGATTCTAGTAGAACTTTGTAACTGACCAAGTATATTTGGGGAAACACCTCTCCACAGATCAATCATGGAACAAAGTACAGTAAGTTAATGTGCAAACAACAGGAAGATTTCTGCTGTGACAATCTGACATTTTCTGCACTGAAGGAATTCCCTGAGGTCATATTTGGTCATCTGTGATGTATAGTTTGGCCTTAGTATATTGTTGCAAGCTATCCCTCTTCTTATGCAAAGTATTTGAGATTGAGTTTGTCTAGAGTGGGCAGTCTAAGGCCATGAACGATACAAAACCTTCTCCTCTTTGTTAATGTGAACTAATATGGTTGCCTTCATTTTAGAACTCTCTTTATGGAAGCTATGTGGTTATGAGGACGATCATGAAGAGCAACTGCTGTTTCGATTTTACCATAACCCTACTACAAATAGGAATGGATGGAAAACATGCTAAAGAAACTGAATTTCACAAGCACACAAAGGGCAATGTTTTTGTTCCACAGTCTCTGGGCCCATTCTGGTGAAGGCGATTTGACATCTACAAAACAAGAGCTATTTTTCCAGAAACAGAATTAATTTTTCAGATATTTTATCTCATAAGGAAGAAAGTTGCCTTAAACCTCATCCTGGAAATCCTTTCTCTTACGTCTGCTGAGCACTTCCAGTCATTGTTACAAAAAAAAAAAAGGCTTCAAGCGAAATGCAATATTTCTTTTCTTCCCACCAGAATCCCTAAAGGACAATTCTCAGCATGCCCTTTTAAACGTTGCACCATTTAAGCAAGCATTGCTGTCGGCTGTTCCCAATTCTCCACAAAAAACTAATAATGTGCACTAAAAGCATTTTTATCATTTGCCTGAAAATGCTCTTCAAAACAGGAACGTTCAGAAGGAAAACTACATTTTCTCATTTCTCTGCATAGAGTGAGATGTCTGCTTGTAGTCTTTCACTACAGAAGCTGCACTGCCTGACAGAGAAATCCTCCTTAAAAATACATCACAGTTGGGTTATATGTACTGTTGATCTTTCTGTGTTCACTGTGAGCCTCCAAACCCACTGGCTTTTTAACCGTCTTTCTCTCTTCCATCTTTTCTTGTCATGCTCATGACCCTCCCTCATTAACTCATTTTTTTTGTTTCCCCCATTTTCTCAGCCACTGCTCTCCTTTTAAACTATGCCCTTCTTGCATTAGCTGGCTATATAGCTCATTGGGTTAGATGTATTTAATCCCCGACTGTGTCTCCTGGGAAGAGACCCAGACTGTGTAGCCATGGGCATGCTGCACAGTCCCAGGGCGCCAATAGAAGAAATGAGTGGTCATTATCCATGCAATCAATGGCTTTACTGTAGTTTATAAAGCATTGACCATTCTTCTTCTGAAATTCTTCTGCACTCCAGTAGCCAGCAGATATTTGCAATAGGATCTCAAATGCCTCTCCTTTTCAGATTCCTGCTTGCCATCAGGCATTTCTTGTTCAGTGTAAGGTAAGTGTGTTTCTTACAACACCTTGGGTATCACTATGCTTGTATGGGAAATCAGAACAATTCCTTATAGTCATTGCGCTCCTTGGCATCCCCTTTCTTGGGAACTGGAATGTTTATTGAATGTTTCATTCTGTGGGCCACTGTTTTGATTTCTGTATTTGTTTGGCATATTCTTGTTAGGATTTAACAGATTAAGTTTCTGTGGCTTGATAAAGTTCTGTCAGTTTTTCATCTAGCTGGTGATTAATTCCCCACCACCACCACCACCACCACCAGTGCTTTCAGATCTGGTTTCATTTTATTTTCTAGAATTTCAGGTTCTTCATCATAGGATTCCTCTTCAAAGGAATCCATTATCCTTTTATCTCTTCTACATAGGTCTTGAGGATACTGCTTCCATCTTCTCTTTATATTCTCCTGATCAGATAGTATGCTTTCCTGTTAGTTATTCAGTATTCCTAATCTTGCCCTAAATTTCCCTTTGATTTATTGGAGCTTCTGGAAGAAATCTCTTGCTTTTCCTTTTTTGTGGTTCTCTTCTATTTTTTTGCACTGGTCCTTAATTATTTTAAGTGTTTTTTCTATCATCCAATCTAGGTTTTTCTTTTCTTTTCATTATACAAATTGTCTTTTTGTATCCTTCCTGAATAATACATCTGGTTTCAATCCACATGTCTTCTGGTTCATGGTCAATTGAGTTTAGTAATGCAAATCTGTTTTCTATGTGAACCTTAAATTTATCAGAAATGTTTTAATTATATTTTGGCACTGGGTTTCTTTTAGTGCTTTTCTTCAGCTTTACCCTAAGGCAGTGATGGCAAACCTTGGCACTCCAGCTGTTATTGAACTTCAATCCCCAGAAGCCTTTATTAGCAGGAGTGCTGACTTGGGCTTCTGGAGTGCCAAGGTTTGCCATCACTGCTCTAAGGTATATATTAACAGTTTCTGATAAGAACCACAATCTGCTCCTGGTCTTGTTTCGGCAGAGAGAATGCTACTTTACTGTCTCCTGATTCCATTTATAGAGTCTCTTTTATTTCCATATTGGCTATCTCAGTTATCTGTTTGATTGTGTGAAGCATGTATTTTCAGTAAGCAGACTGAACTTTGTATGGTGTTTTCCTGGTTCATTTCTGTGTGCATGCAAAGTCTGTGTTCAGGCACTTTCCATGGGAAGAAGCTGTATTGTAGTTCCAAAGTGCATCATTATTCTTCATCACATATACAATTTTGCTGGTAAACGTCTGCATTTATACCTCTTAAGTTGCTTTAAACCGATCAGATAAGACACAACAAGAAAAATTCCTCAGAGAAAGATTTTTCACTAAAAATTAAATGCACCACACACACAAACAGATGTAGGGAGGGTTTCAAGTAAATCCTCCTTGCTAAACATTCTGTTCTCAAGAGAGAGTCTTCCAGATCCATTTACACTATAATCAGCAATTCCGACACAAATTGCTTTCTCCAGCTTTTCCTAGAAGGCTGGTATGCAGCTATTTACAAAGAGCTGCTTGACTACAACATCCAGCACTATACATATCAATATAACAAAGGAAGGAGTCTTTAGTTTATTAAGAAGATATTAAAAATGCATCTCGAGAAACAGGAACTGCAGCTACACCAATGTAAGTGGAGCAAATGGACACTGCTGGTTCAGGCAAACATGGCAGTGTAATGCAGAGCCTGGAAACAACACTTCTTGGGACTACCGCCTCCAGGTTGGTGAATTATAGTCCCCAGATAGTAACACCTCAAAATTGCGGTGCACTGACTTCCATGGTTGTTGGTTCTGTGAACTACTTTTCCCAATATAGTACCCACCAGATAACTTGGACGGCATTTTCCAGTATCCTTAGCCACCAGCCAGGCTTGTTGGAGGCAATTTGGAGAAAGCTGGGGTAGTTAAGAACATCACACAAAATCATTGCAATGCATAGAGTCAGGCTTGAAGACTCCCTTGGAGAACAAGTGACCAAATCAGCTTTGGGACAGCTCCTTCAGTTATCTTCCTAAAGCAGAGGTGTCCAAACTACAGCCTGGGGGACGCATCTGGCCCCCAGTGCAAATTCATCTGGCCCACAACACCCTCGATACTCCCCGAAGCAGAAGTAAAATGTGTCCATACAGGCGCATTTTACTTTCACTTCCGGGAGTGACTAGGGCATCGTGGGCCAGATGAATTTGCATCTGGGGCCAGATATGGACCCTGGACCATAGTTTGGGCACCCTTGAACTACATGACTGGCCTGTGGCCTGAATAGCTTGGGCACCCTTGTCCTAAAGTTCTTTGGGTTTCTCTGGCTTAACCCTAAAGCACATCTAGGAATCACGAGAACTTCTGTCCCAAAAGCCCTTGGTTGGCATGGGCTACATGTCTCCTAATGGCCATTATTTTTTTAAAAAGGCTTCCCAAATCAAGTACACCACAAAAGGTATCTGGTCCTTTTCACTAACCTACTGAAATATTATATATATGTTTTGCAAAATGCATCCCATTTCAAGTGTGACAGCCCAAAATGGAAAATTCGACTCACAATGCATGAGGAACTCCTGCTGTATCGTTATAGCAAGATGACAGTGCCTCATCATATTATTTCTGCTCTGGGTAGCTCTATAAAGAAGCAGCAGGAGCGTTTTAGCCAAAGAAGTGATTGACAGCAACATGACCGGGAAAGCTTTTTACCTCTTCATTGAGCTTTGCAAATGTCAAAGGACTGCTTGGAGTCTTCTTCTTCTTTTGTGTCTAGGTCAGACCATAAACTGCCAAAGCAAAGCCACCTTCTGGTGAATTAATTATGTAGCTCCTTTTGCCTGACCTAGTGTGAAAAAGATTAGCTGGCACAACAAGGTTGCCATTGCCCAGGGTATGCCTGATTATAGTTCAAAAATACCACAATTTTCGAAGAGGCTCTTTTTATGTACCCCACTGCTTGGGGTAACGGTCTGGGTGCAATAATTTTCTATACCCTAGGGTTGTGCTTGGGCAAGTATGTTGGGGAAACCAAAAATCCTGAGAAATATCTATGTTGTTAAAACGTCTGGAGCAGTCCAAGACACCACACCACACTGGGTATCCAGTCTAACATGATACAGTCTACCAAAAACTTTCCTTCCTTGCCTCTTGCTAGCTCAGATCACATGCTAGGTGAAAACAAGGTGCCTGCACCATTGTTGGACAGTGTTCAAAACTTAATCAAATCAAGGGCATTTCTGCAATTCCAAGTTAACTATGGGATGAAGCAAGAAGCCACACTTCACACCACAAGGTAGAACACCACCACAACAAAAGAAAAGGCAAGTGACAGTTTGAACCCCATATAAAGCCCAAACCTCTCCTGGACATTTCAGCCACTGAGACACTATAGTCATAAAGCCATTTCTGTTGTCCCATACAGCTGCCTAACTGGCTATGTCAAAGAGTTGTAGGGCAACGAGAAAGACTTGTCACTGTTTAGAAAACCTTTCCCCCCTTCTTTTTGTTCTCATACTCATCTTTGTTTACTAAACTTTGCCAAGGCTTATTAAACTATTAGGATTAAATGTGTAGGGGATTATGGAGGAAGGGTTGTTGTATGGGCTTTAACTGGATAGGTCACACAATCAGAACTGTGCATTCCTTCCCCTGACATAGCTGTTGGGCATGTATGCTTTTTAAAATGGATGTCTGGAAGTGCAGATAATGTCAATTTCTGGGAATGGAGTGGATCAGAATATGTCATAAAGAGTATGGGGATATTGGCCACGGTTTGACCTTTATTAAGTTACAGTGTGAGTTGAAGGATTTCCACAATTCCCAAGTTATAATATATTGGTGGTTGTTGTTACATGCCATCAAGTCACTCCCAACATTGTAGAGACAATGGGCACAGAACTGAGCGAGTTGAGGAGGATGGTGGAGGACAGAAGTGCCTGGCGGACAGTGGTCCATAGGGTGGCAAAGGGTCAGAATCGACTGTGCGACTGAACAACAACAGTGATTTTTTTTAAAAAAGGCTTGTCAACAGCCCTATTCAGTCATTCCAAACTCAAGGCTATGGTTTCCTTTACTATCGCTTCTCAGCCTTTCAGTGAAGATCAAGTGTAGAGACTGTGGTGTCCTTTACTGTTATGACACTCAGGTGAACTAAAGATAATGTTTTCCACTTTAAAGTTAGTATGCCCAATTGATAGTCTGGCTAGTGCCAACAGTTGTAGAGTTTTCCAAAGTAGATCCCAATGGATCTTGAACTCAAGAAAGTCTACAAATGAAGGAAGCCTTGGTCTCTTTAGGATTCACCAGCTATTTGACCTCCAGAGAAATATAGTTGAATTGCAACTTCCACTAGCCAGCAGAGCCAGCAACAAGGATGGTGGGAATTGCAATCCAAGATCTGAAGGAGGATATGTTGCATACACACACTCCAATCCATAAATTGATGCTACAGTAGCAAAGATTCGGCTTCTAGTGACAAATGTTTGTACTGGATGCACTGTGTGTGTGTTTTTGCCAGGTTCATAATTGATTCAGATACTGACGCACAGCTGGAGCACACATTATCTTGCCAAAACATGGTTTATTTTAAACCACCCAGCAGGGGTCATTTATTTTGTACTGATTCCTAAATCGCTGTCTTGTTCTGTGCACATGCCTGTGTGAGTGCATAGTGAGTATTGTGTCTCTTGCCCTGTAAATGCTGTAAAATCCTCCGCAGCTTGAAAATATTTTGTTCTCTCTGATCCTTTCTGTTATAGTGCTACAACAGTACAGTGGCTGACTGGGATTTTGCCTGATATTTTACACTGGCCGTTAGTTACCTTAATGCATTTGTTATCACCAGACAGATTTTCTCAGGGGAACCCTAAAAATATTTTTTCTTATCTACTTAGGTATTACCACCCACAGTGAGAGGTAATACAATACAATGGAACCTCGGTTAACAAACAGCTTGGTTAACATAAAAATTGCATAACAAAAGGAAAGCCATATAAAATAGCGGCTCAGTTTACGGAATTTTTTCCGGAACAGATTAATTGGTTTGCAATGCATTCATATGGGAAACCACATTTTGGTTAAAGTATTTTGGTTTTCAATGCATTCCTATGGGAAATTCGGTTAAAGTAATTTTTGCTGTAAGAAACGTCCTGGAGAATGCATTAATAAATAAACTGAGGTTCCACTGTAGCTCTGTTTATTGCTGCCAGCCTTCAAATACAACCAGAGTCCCCTTCCATTGTTCTCATCACCACTACCTACTCTCTATGTTGCTCTGAAACTAAACCAGAGGCTAAGCATTTCCTGTGGAAGGCTGGCCAGAGCCAAATTCTTCTTTTTGATCCAGTTGCCAGGTCAGCAATTCATCATCCACTGTAATTTTAGGGCCAAAACATGTAATTTGCATATGGACCCAAGTGAGGATCACACATCCCCAGTTCTGCTGCACCTCCATTAGATACACATTGCATTCCATTCCACACTAGATCCATAAGTCCTACATGGTTTGGGACCTTGCTACTTGATGGATCAACTCTCCCATAGAAACACTATTGTAGTATGAGGCTCTCTCAAGCTATGTTACTGAGGGTAGCTAACCTGAGAGAGGCTAAAACAGTGGTTCCAGACATGAGGCACACACCCCACAGGAGGATTTTAATTCCCAGAAACCTAAATCAGTACATTGGCTGATCAGTGCTTTGGGGAATTGACTTAGGCTTCTGGGAATTGAAGTCCAAAAAAAAAAGTTTGGAAAACACTGGGCTAAAAGGAATAATACCCAGAAGTGAGCTTTCTTGGTGGTGGCCCCCTCACTTTGGAATTATCTTCCAGGTGAGATACGGCAGACTTCCTTTCTTTAGACTTTTAGGAATATGTTAATAACCTTACTGTAGAGAGAGGCCTTTTCAGATAGGAGGGGCTAATTTTTTTATTTTTAAATTTTTTTTATTGTATTCATACTTTTGTTTTATCATTTTGATTATTTGTTTGTGTATTATTAGCTGCCACCTGTTGGGTTTATTTAGATTTTTTATCTTACTGTTTTGATATATTTATGTTAGTGTTGCATTTTGTTTACATGTTATTCACCACCTCAAGTAGCGCCTACACTAAGTCGAGTGGTATAAAATGCAACAAAAAAAAGCAAACCAAATAAATCTGCACATTATGTAACTAAAGCCCACAGTAACTTGCACGCTTGAGCAGATTAAGCTGCCTGGATTTGGCAAAGTAGATATGGCAACCTAGAGATGTGGCAACCCTAGACACTGAAGAAAACCGGACCTGAGGCTGGAAAAGCATTCAAGATAACCTGTAATTAGGATTGGGAACATGTAAATGTTGCAAAGGTTCTTGAGGCCAGCCTCCCCATGTCTGTAAAAATCATGAATAAACTTCAAAGAAATCTTATACTTAAACCTTGAAGATCAATAGCCAAACATGGCAAGCTAATCTGCATCATGAAACTTAGGCTGTTACACTCAGATGTTTATCTGTATCTCCACCACTCCTGGGCTGTTTCTAATGTCTGTTTCTTTGGAGAGCAAACTTGGGTATTGCATATAATACTTATTTCTTTTGAGAAGAAATAAGCTTGATGTGAAAATGCTTGTTTGTTTGTTTACAACCCATCATAATTAACATAGAATAGTATTATATTATTTAATACAACTGAGCTCTTTCTCAACAGGTTTCCTTTATCTAAGGCCATCTTGCAGTGCAGACAGCATAATATTTTCAATTTATGAAAAGCAGATACAGTTGTACCTCGCTTAAAGGGCATAATGTGTGCCACAGGATTGCTCTTTAAGTGAGTTTGCTCTTTAAGCGAAACACCATTGTAAGTGACCAGTTGTGACTTCGGGGGGGGGGGAGGGGAGGATTGTGAGCCCCTATGTATTTGTTAAGCGAGTTTTTGGTGGGTTTTATTTGTTAAGTGAAGTGAACATTCAGAGAAAAATCTACTCTTTAAGCGAATTGCTCTTTAATCAATGGACTCTTTATGTGAGGTTTGACTGCATGATTTTATGGTTAAACTGATGTGGTTTCACATCCCAGTTTGCATAATGTTGCGAATTCTGATACCTTAATACAAGAGGCCATGGTGGCTTAGTGGTTAAGACACTGACGTTGACACTGAAGATTGGCAGGTCAGCAGTTTGAGACCAAGTGCTGCAAAACAGAATGCGCTCCTGTCATGTGTCTTAGCTGCTGCCAACCTAGCAGTTCAAAAGCAAGAAATTGCAAGTAGATAAATAGTTACTGCTTTGGTGGGAAAGGTATCAGTGTTCTGTGTGCTCTAGTCATGCCTGATATATGACCATGGAAGTATCTGCAAACACAGACAGCACTGGCTCTTTGGCTGTAGACCAGGGGGTCCCAAACATTTTTGGCCGTGGGCTGATCATGTGGTTCAGGGAGCCTGTCACTAAGGCCCGGGGGCCGGGGGCAGCCCCTGATGCCAATTCATCCGGCCCGCGAAGCCCTCGTTGCTCCTGGAAGCGGAAGTAAAACATGCCCATACGGCTTTGCGGGCCGGATGAATTGGCGTCAGGGGCTGCACCGAGGCCCCAGGCCTTAGTTTGGGCACCACTGCTGTAGACGAAGATGAGCATCGCCCCCTAGAGTCGGACACAACTGATACAACTGGCTTTTGGGCAAGGGAGACCTTGTCCTATACTAATGCATGAGAAGGTGTATAATGTTAGAACTTAATGTTGAATAGGGGTTTTTTTAATCAGGAAGGAAAAACTAAATAAAATTGTCAGTATGTTCAGACATGCTCCAGGTAAGTCAACAAAATCAGTGAGAAGTTTCCAATTTTCTATATGAGTGGGACACGACTGATATTGTGGTTTGTGGGGTTATAAGACTGGAAAGAAAGGAGCAATAAATTGCTTCTACAATATTGTTCTATTAAAAAGCTTGGGGAGAATATAATTTGTAAATCCATTTCTTATCAACTGACTGGAGGAGGGCAGAATAAGAGTATTATACAAGCAGAGCAGTGTTGTTTTGATTCACCTGGTGAATTATTGGGTGACCTAAACAAGAAAACGCATTTATTAAAAGAAGGTTTGTGTCAGTGTTCACAGTGTATCTGAGGGCAAATGAGTTTTTCAAGGCAGGCCCAACACATCTGAGGAAGGAAAATTGCTAAAGCCTCTGTAATCCAGCAGATCACAGAAAAATCCCATCACATTACCTGTGATGATAACTGCAAGGTTGCTCACACAGTTTTGGGTACTGTAGAAAATATGAAGCAATAAGATGCCAGGATTGCATTGGGCATGGAAGCATAAGTAAAGGTAAAGGTTTCCCTTGCTCAAAAGCCAGTTGTATCTGACTCTAGGGTTCAGTGCTCATCTCTGTTTCAAAGCCAAAGAGCCAGAGCTGTCTGCTTCTGCAGACGTCTACATGGTCATGTGGCAGGTATGACTAGACATGAGTGCACGGAACGCTCTTTACCTTCCCAGTGAAGTGGTCCCTATTTATCTACTTGCAATTTCTTGCTTTTGAACTTAGGCAGGCAGTTGAAAGAAGCATAGGCGAGATGCTAAACAGAATGGCGAAATCTGTCATGACAGATACTTGGTACGAATACACCAGAGAAGATAACACAGAGACCACTTGTGCCCTTGACACAATTTTGTGTAGTAGAATCCCCCCTCCCAGTTTACTATTTGGGATGCACATGGGGGAAAAATGTTATACAGGTCCCTCACCCTCCTTATCTGTGTGGGATACGGTTGTTGACCTAGTGTGGATAGCGAAAACCATGGAAAAGAGCAAACCCTATTTTTACATTGCAGAGAGTGGTCTCTGGTGGCAAGCTTTGATAATGTGACATAAACATTCATATATATTATGTATTTCAGGATTTTCTTTATTGAACGTTTTTAGACCTGCGGATAACTGAAAATGTGGATACCTGGAGGTATGGGGGGAGCAACTGTATTGATTTGGCTTTAGGTTTCATTTAACACAAAAAGGAAAAGTCCCTTTGGGGTTTTCCCCCTTCAGTTCTTCCTCTTTATGTTTCCTGGCTTTAGGCTAAACTAAGCCTGTGGCGAAGCAACAGAGAATCAATCTATTCCAAAAGCAGGCAACAATATACAAGAAAGAAAAATAAACTCCAGAATTATGCTAGTACTGTACAGTCAAACCTCGCATAAAGAGCGCCTCGCTTAAAGAGTAACTCGCTTAAAGAGCAAAATTTTATCTGAATGTTCACTTCGCTTAACAAACAAAACCAACCAAAAACTCGCTTAACAAATAAATCAGGGTTCGCAATCCCCCCACAATTGGTCATTTACAATGGTGTTTCACTTAAAGAGCAAACTCGCTTAAAGAGCAATCCTGTTTTGGCAGCAGTTTGTGGAATATGTAATTATTAAAAACAAAGGTATTAAGCCTGTCCCGGATCAAATTAGCTCTTGGAAGATATAACAATTTATGTGGATCTGTTACAATCTCCCGGACAATGTATATAACACAGTGGTGATTTATACTAGAAGAAGGATTTATACAAATGATGGATGTGAAAGGAGAAGATGAAAATACTATTTAACGTTTGTAATAGAACCTCAATTTGAAAGGTATTTTTACTGAGTGTATTATCTTTTTCTCCTATGTACTATGTATGTTTATGTTTATTTTTTTAGTAGTTTTTAGATGTATTTTTGTTGAAAATTTAAATATTTTTTTAAAAAAGAGAGCAATCCTGTGGAGCGCATTATGCTCTTTAAGTGAGGTACAACTGTACTAGTTTGTACATCACATTCACACAGCCCAGTGATGCCCTGTCACAGCCACAAAATCCAACCCTCCTTCCCACAAACCCACAACAGAAACAAACACAACAGTCCCAACTTCACCCCCATTAAGATAGACACCTTTAACAAAATAAATATACAGTGGCTAAAGTTCAGTAGTAGACCATAACTAGAACAGGCACATTTCCATACCACTGCTAACCTGGAGTTTTCTTTCTGAACAAGAAGCTATGCTGAGAAAGACTTAGCTAAGCTTCAAGATCTTCAGTTTGAGGACTTTGTCCAAGGTGAGCTATGTTTAGTTGTCATTAAGATGTCTTTCTGTTAAGTAGAACCCCCAGAATTCTGAATGATGAGTTTTATAGACCAAGAAATCGGAATATCCAATTGCTCATTCCACCCAATCAAAAGCATTTTACAGTTTCAAAATACAGTGGAACCTCAGTTAATGTAATTAATGCATTTTCCGGGACATTTCTTACAAATGTAAATTACTTTAACCTAATTTCCCATAGGAATCCATCAAATGCATTTTCCCATAGGAATGCATTGAAAACCAATTAATCTGTTCAAAAAAAAAAATCCGTAAACTGTACCACTATTTTCTATGGATTTCCTTTTGTTATGCGATTTTTATGTTAACCGAGCAGTTTGTTAACCGAGGTTTCACTGTACCTATTTTTCTATCCTGGACATTGTCATTGGCTGTTGATAGTCATTGGTCACACCACCACATCTTTACAATAGCCCTGACTACACTATTGGATGAAAAATTCATCAGGCCATTTGATGTTCAAATGATGAAAGAAAGGTTAGACATACACAGAGAAAGAAAGGTTGAAAGAAAGATGGAAACATGAGAGAAAAATGACACTTTCATGTACCACTCTTTCATTAATACAAATCATTTGTGCCTTAGCACTTCTCTTTTAGGAATCAACAAAAGAAAGCATGGACCACTTTAATCTTTTTCTTTCATGTAAATACAGAAGCTCCATCCTTCTTAATGTATCAGTCATATAATCTTTTTCATCCAACAAACCCCAAATGCCTAAAGTTAATAATGTATGAATGATAATTGCCTAAACAACATGACGAGTTACATTGATTAACAAGATAGCTAGTGATTGCCAAAATTCCTTTTGGAGCTATAACCCCCTGAAACAACCAGTTGGCACAACAGCTGTCTGTCCTCACTAGGGAATTCTTGGAGTTTTGGTTTTAAGAAAAGTAACTTTGCTAAACTCTGACACTATCATCCATGCAAGGCAGAGGGGATTAGAATTAGAATCCAATATCAGTTGATTTTCCTGGAAACCTGACCCCTCTGGGTAGTGCTCATCAAAAGAAATGTGTGCCTCGATGCAGGAAGGAAACATGCATAGTCAGAAGACAAAAATGTTAACCTTCTTTTGGGAGATGAAAGGGAACAAAAGTACAGCTCAGCTAGAAAGAACTGAAGCATGTGAAAGTCTAAATTAGGCTATGATCCTGCAAAGCCAAAATGCCTGTAAGTGTTCGGTCAAAAAATGGCAATGTTTGGAATACAGTACAGTGGTACCTCGAGTTATGAATTGTTCGAGTTATTTAAAATTTCGAGTTACGGATGAAAATCCACTGGAAATAATGCCTTGACATATGAAGTTAAATTGCAAAAAATGTGTAAGTTGAAACATGGTTTCCCATAGAAATGCATAGAAAATAAATTAATCCATTCTGGAGGTCAGAAAAAAAAGGTTTTTCAATGCATTCCTATGGGAAACTGCATTTCGATTGACAAAGTTTTTGTAATACAAAAAATCCTGAGGAATGAATTAAATTCATAACTTGAGGTACTGTACCACTGAATTTGATCTTTGCCAATGGGGAGTTTGCTGGTACATGGGTAAGTGCTGGTACATGTGTGTGAGTACATATGTGTTGGAAGAAGCTCCGTTTCTTATGCATGGGAGACATTTATTCTTGCTAATAGAGAGAGATAAAGGATTACATAATATAGTTTGGATAGGATGCGATAAAAAGGTTATATGGAGAAAGAGATGGGAGACAATGACCATAGTCATGTTTGGCAAGAGATATTCCCCTTGCCCTTCTTTATCAACATGAGGTACTTTATACTGGAACTCCCCAAAGGTGTTGAAGCAGAGCATTTGGGCCTGGAGTCCTAAGCTGAAATATTTTAGGGTTATAGGAAAATAAAAATTTATTACTACTCAGCTCCCAGAGACAATAAATGCTATATAAAGGTCTTCCATTTTGTACAAAATGTGCGATAATTCTTTTCTTCATCATAATTCACCTCATACACCTGAAATCCATGAGAAATGGGACCAGAAAGCTATAAACATACTCTATCACAGGGGTGTCCAAACTTTTCAGGCTGTGGGCCAGTCATGTGGTTGAGCGGGCCAGTCACGTAGTTCCTCCCACCGGAAGTAGAAGTAAAATGTGCACACACATGTACAAAACACTGTCGTAAATGTACCCACAGCTGTCGTGAATGTGTTTACAACAGCCATGGATGCTTTATGGCAGTGTTTTGCGCATGTATGTTTAACTTCCACTTCCAGGAGTGGCGAGGGCAGCATGGGCCTGATTATTAGGTGGTACGCGTCAGATCCGGCCTGTGGGCCATAGTTTGGGTACCCCTGCTCTATCAAATGGACATGGACATCTTCTCTGGGATTCAAATACTGCATGTCACAGTTTGCTGTACTCAGATTATGAATTAGAACATATCCTATAGTCACTTACTAGAAAGTAATCGTAGGAACTGTGTTTTTTTTTTTATCTCCCACCTTAAACTCCTTGGAAGAGCAAAGACAAATGTAAAGTCATGCTCCTGACACTGCGAAAACAAGTCATTAATCTAGAAGAGTATACGATACAGTATAACTCAAGAGGAGCACTATCAATCAAGGATGTAAATATGAACTGAATCAGGGGTTATTTGTTTGTTGATTACAGGTGAATACAGGGCGGAGCAAAGGACCTAGAGGCATTAACAGGATGATTAGAAGTGGGATCAAAAGGGAAAGACAACCTAAGGAAGATGCTCTGTTGGCAACAATGGAGAAGGAGAGTGTGCTTTTCATCTTAGAAATAAACCCTCCTGGCTCCCTTACTGCAAAGTCGTTGATTAAATCAAGAAAGTCTATATCAGTGATGGTGAACCTTTTAGAGACTGAGTGCCCAAACTGCAACCCCAAACCCACTTATTTATCACAAACAGCCAGCACAGCAACAGGGGAGGGAGGAAGTGCTCCCATTGGGCTGCTGGGCAGAAGGGCAGGGCGAATTCTGTGCTGGAGTGACTACACAGGTAAGGACTCCGAGTGCCACCTCTGGCACACATGCCATAGGTTCGCCACCACTGGTCTATATTGTGTCTGCTGCAGCACCCGTTTCATATGCAACAAACAGAAATGACAGAGGATGGAAAAAGAACAAAAAGAGTAGAAAAGAGCAAGCTCCCTCTGTTGCTCCTTTAATAAGGAATCAAACAAGAGCACAATTATTTATTTTTAAAAGTCCCTCCCTTGTTTCCCCCACTCCTGTGTCTGCCTTAGGAAGGCATCTGGGGCTTGTTCCTGGTAACTGAAAAAAGAAGGGGGGGTATAAAATAAAAATACTCCCAGTGTTATCCTTATTGCAATTTATTTACAATCTCACATGCTGCCTATAAGAGGCTGTGGTGGATCAGTGGTTAAGAAGCTTGCCTTGTTAGGAAGGCCGGAAAGTCAGCAGTTTGAGACCTGGGTACTGCATGATGGTTTGAGTGCCTGTCTCTGTCCCAGCTCCTGCCAATCTAGCAGTTTGAAAACAAGAAATTGCAAGTAGATAAATAGGGACCACTTTGTTGGGAAAAGATCTTGGGGACATGAAAGGAGCCTCATTCAGGCGTCCCCTGAGCAGAGTTTCTCCAGCAAAAATTCTTTTAACCCAGAATAATTTCTGACATGAAATTATTATGTTGTTGCCTGTAGTCTGAGTGACTGCAAGGAATTTCTGGGCTGGGGTGACTGCCTATCTAGCATTAATCAATTGTTCCTTCTGAAGTCAAAGAGATCCCCACCTCTCTCTGCTCTGTATTCTTTCCCTCTCTTTGTCGGTTAGTGTCAGTTGATTGTTGTTATTGGTCTTTTTGGTCGGTTGCTAGCATGTGTGCAGTAAAGAAAGCAGCATATACACATCTGTAATTCCAAGTAACTGTAAGTAAAGAAATGTTTTTATTCCTCCTTATTCAAATGTCTCAGAGAAAGTTATTGTGATTGTGAGTGCTTGTTAATGAGAAAAGGGTGGACTCTGGGGTACCTGCAGCAATTCTCCTCTTTGGATTTCTGTATTTCTGCTGAGTAGCTAAGTTGAATTTTACCAGACATCCTTTGTTTCTCAAGATTTATGTGTTGCCCTACAAGGTTTGTTTGTTATTCTGCAGGTGAAGTAGATGCCTACTCAATTTTATGGCTTCTCAGCTGGCTGAGCTTCACCCTAAAGCTGAATCAAAAATCAATTAAAATATTGCTTAATTCAGCACTGAACCTGCAGACCAAATCTCACCTGCAAGAGTTTTCCCTTCAACCCACTACTTCTCTCTCAGGTTTCCTCACCTTTCCCAGGCCAAACCTCATGTTCAGACCTGCAGAAAGGCAAGTACAGTGGAACCCTGGGTTACGGAAGCTTCGGGTAGCGGAAAACTCAACTTATGGAAAGAAATCCATTGAAATTAATGTCTCAGCTTATGGATTTTTTTCCGGAACTTGTTTTGGTTTTCAGTGCATTCCTATGGGAAAGCACGCTTCGCTTTATGGATTTTTTGTTTTCAGTGCATTCCTATGGCCGCTTTGCGATAAGGAATTTTTGCTACAAGGAAAACCCAGCGCAATTGATTAATTCCATAACCCAGGGTTTTACTGTATTTAGTAACACAGAATAGGAAGCTGGACGCTATTGTATGTGTTTAGAAGGGCAGTGAAGTTCTGCTCCATCCCACAGTGTTAAGAGAAAATGGGAGACAGAGAGATTCAGCAGATGGTAGTGTACCCTTTAGTACTGGGGTTCCTAACCTTTTCATGCCGGGGGCTGGGTCACACTCTCTCAGTCAGCTTTGAAGGCTGGACAGCCATTTTGCCCTGCCTGCACGATGGGGGTGGCCATTTTGTCCCAAAAACTTCAAAGAGGTAGCCATTTTGTTTCTTGAATGGTCTTGGAGGAGTGGGGGCCACATGAAATGGCACCATGGGCTGGATCTGGTTCTAATTTGATGGCATGTAACAACAGGGAGGCAGCAGTGGTTTAGTGGTTAAGATACTAAGCTTGACAATGGGAAGGTTGGCAAGCCAACTGTTCAAGAAGTGAGTGTTGTGCAATGGAGTAAGCTCCCATCATCTGTCCCTGCTCTTGCTAACCTTGCAGTTCGAAAGGAAGAAATTGCAAGTAGATAAATAGTCCGTGGTGGGCATCACCAGGTTCGCACCAGTTCGCCAGAACCAGTAACAGAAATTCTGGCTGGCCCTGCCCATCCAAGTTTTGAAATAAAGTAGTCCTAATTCGGGTGCAACGCAGGGCTTTCTCCCTGGCCATGCCCACCATAGTACGCCCACAATGTGGTAGTAAAAATTTTTGGAGCCCACCACTGGCCACAATGGGAAAGGTAACAGCATTCACCAGAGTCTAGTCATGCTTGCCAGATGCGGACAGCAATGACTCTTTGGCTGTAAACAGAGATGAGCAGTGCTCCCTAGAGGTGAGCAAGGGAGACCTTTACTAACTGCAACAAGTGTAACCTTTGATGTCATCCAGTTCCTAGGGAATAAAGGCACTCTCTTCCACTACAGTCTCTCCCTCCCCCATCCTTGCTTACCTTGTCATAAGCAAATTATCATCCAAACAAGCTTTTAACCAGCAGACAGTAGAAATGATGTACTCATGACACTTCCCACCTGTCTAGATTTTAGTGAATCTTTCCATAGCATACGTCTGAGCAAAACGTCTACTCTTTTGCTTGAACCTTGCTTAGATCTCTTACCTTTTCAGCAAATTTCTGATTCACGTTGCCACCTCCATCTGCGAAACTGCATTTGTGGAGGTAAAGGGATAATGCAAATCCTCCAATATAATTGCACCCACTCCACCTTCAGTGAGCTGAGCCTAGGATTCTAGCCTGATTAAAGGGGAAAAAAGCAAAAGAGTGATGCTTTGACATTTCCTAAAGGCAGTGACCTTTTATTACTAATAATAATAGCTCAGACACCTGTGAGCCACTGGTTTGCTGGCATAAATCTCCCTGCTTCCATTAAGTGGAGTTGTGCCAAATATCGAATAGAATCTGGAGCAAATATTTAGTTTTCTTCAGTGGGAAGGAAATCTTGTCCAGCTCACCTAAAATTACAGCTTCCCAGTGATTCCACATATTCAACTAATGCATCTAAAACAAGGGGTGCACCTGAAAGAAAAAATAAAAATAATTGTCCTTCCTCCATAATCATTGCAAGGAGGAAAGAACATGCATTTGATGAAATAATTGAACTGGGATACACAGAAAGAGCCTCCTTGAAGATTGTGATGTTTTTGAACCACAATCGGGTGTACCCCGGGCAATGTTTGGCCACCTTGTGCATGCTAATCTTTCTCACACTAGGTCACAGGAAAGAGAGGGTTGCAGTGGCTTAGAGGTGAAGATGCTGAGCTTGGCGACATTTGAAGGTGCTTGTGTGCTGCTCTACGGAGTCTGTCCCAGTTCCTGTTTGAAAGCAGATCATATAAAAGGAATTAATGAATTCATCAAAAGGTGGTTTCATTTTGGCGGTTTCAGGTCTGGCCTAGACACGGAAGAAGAATTGAACCAAAATGTCTCCCAGAGTGGCTTTTAATGATAACCGGTAGTTTGTAACAATGAATGATAAGCAGATTCCAGAAGTAGGAGTAAAAATGTCATTTTGAAGTGTCCTTTTAGACTAGACGTGAGATCCCACTCCACTCCCAACACACTTAAAATTTCAAAAAATATATTCTGTTCACATAATATCCTTTGTCCCTGCAGGGAAATGGGAATAAATTATGTCTTGCTTTTCACCCTTGGCCCCGGCTGTGTCCCTGACTCTACCTTCTAATTTCAAATTTTTCTTTAATGTGTTTTTGACTGCAAGAAGGCATGAGTGAGATTTTTTGAAGTTTTAAATCTTTTAAAAAGAAAATTATTTTAGAGCAAAGAGGTCACTATAGCTGATGCTGCCCTCCAAGGTCCAGAGATGAGTTTGTCTGACCCTCAGATTTCTGGAGTTTATACTCTCACCCACTTCACCACAGACATAGCAAATGTACAGCTCGCCCTTGCTCAAAAACCAGTTGTATCCAACTCCAGGATGCAATTTACAGCCAAAGAGCCAGTACTGTCTGTATCTGCTGATGTTTCCATGTTCATGTGGCAGGCATGACTAGACATCAGAGCACACGGAGTTCTGTTACCTTCCCACCAAAGCAGTACCTATTTATCTACTTGCAATTTCCTGCCTTTGAAATGCTAGGTTGGCAGGAGCTGGACCAAATGACAGGAGCTCATTCTATCTTGCAGCACTTGGTCTTCAAACTGCTGACCTGCCGACCTTCAATTCATCAAGTTCAGCATCTTAACCACTAAGCCAGTGATGGGTTGTTACCGGTTCGGACTGGTTCGCCTGAACCAGTAGCACCCCATCAGGAGGGGTCGCCGGAGGGATGATAAAAGCCCAGGCAACCGGTTCAGTCACCTTTCCGGGCCACTCCAAAAATGTTTTTCCGGGCAGCCATTTTGGAGCTGCGCATGCGTCAAATGTCCATTTGATGCATGCACAGTTCTATTTTTAGTGCACATGCGTCAAATGGAGGTTTGATGCATGTGCAGACATTTTTTTAAAAAAATTAATTATTTTTTTTTGCTCTGCCCACGACGTCATGACATCATGACGTCGGCTACGCCCACAACGTCCATGACATCATGGCGGGGTAGCGGCAATTTTGACAACCCACCACTGCACTAAGCTACCGCAGTCCCCCACCACAGACATAACTGATGCCAAATCTTTGCATTACTCTATTCATTCCTGTTTAACGAAGACCATCCAAAACTGTAGCTTATTTAACCAAACTTTTCTTTGATTATTCAAGCTATCCTCTTTTTAGGTTTTATGACACTTTATATTTGAGGTTTAAAAAAAGATTTGTGTTTTGAGGCATAACTACAAATATCAGGCAGTAGTGCCTTCTCATGATAAAGGCTGACACAAGCCAGCAGGGGTCCCTATATGTAGGATGTGGCCCACACAGCTAATTTTCACTGGCAGAAGTGTCGCACGACTATTCTTACACTCCTGGTTGCACTCTGCCTGTTCAGAGCTTCAAGCAACCTACCAGATACGCCTCCTCTTATTTGTACCTGCTGGTAGGCAGAAAAGCAATAACAAATGTTTTAAATAGATAATTTGCTCAGGAAAATAACCAAGGTTGACTCAGTAGGAATGAATTAGTGTTATAAAAGGAATTCTATTTCTCAGCAGATGAACTTGCTTGGTTTCTACAGTCCACATGAATTCTATTACACGGAGAAGTCTGAAGAAATTAATAGCGATATAGAATGCCACGCTAGCTGAAGCTGCATTAATGTTCCAGAGAAGTAATTCCTGCACTTCTTCATGTCTGGCAAATCAGACTTGCAAATGAGACCGGTGTTTACATCTGGAAGATCAGTCACAAAGCAAAACAAGCCAATTAGAAGATGATGAGAGGTGTGAAAAACATCTTGTGTGGAAAAATCACACACTTTCTGTACTCTGAGTGCCATCACTGCCCCCCCCCAGGGGGGAGTCACTCCTCAGACATGGTCCCCATGGATTCTAAGCTCCCAGAACTACTTAAATCTGATTTTATTAAATTATAGGACAGGATTACAAGATATGGGTAGGTGCTATTTCCTCCTCACTCCAACAGTCCACCCTGGAGACTTAGCTGTCACCATCAGCTCCAATCAGGTGGTCTCTTTCCAAACTCAAGTTTCTATTACAGTCTGATTGTGCCATCAGATTTTCAAGACAGCCCCAAGCCTTTCAAAGTGGCTCTATAACAGCGGTGGTGAACCTTGGCACTCCAGATGTTCTTGGGCTTCAATTCCCAGAAGCCCAAGTCAGTACACCTGCTGATCAGGGCTTCTGGGAATTGAAGTCCAAGAACACCTGGAGTGCCAAAGTTTGCTACCACAGTCTACAGTATTGGCTGTTTACCACAGAAGAGGGTCTCTGGTTCTTCTTCTGGCTGTAGTTAGCACTCCTGGCATTTGTAGGTCCAGTGCCACCACTGAGTGGGGCTGTGTGACATGTTGGATGCTGGGGAAAAGTGGAATATGCCAGTGGGCTAAAGATAGGAGCTCATCCATCACATTCTGTTCCTTTGGCCACTGGAACTTCCACTCAGACTTCTGTCCCGTGAGTTTGTATATAGATGTGTTATTTTCTTCCTCTCCTATCTGATTGTTGTAGTGTTACATCAGCTAGGAACATTTTTTTCTCTCTGTAGTGCGACTTGAAAAACTGCTCACAGCACGGTTTCAATAAGTATTCCAGAGAAGAAGAAAATTACTTTCCTAAACCAGCACTACCATAGGGGCAAAAGAAATATAACACTTTCCTTGCCCCTATGCAGAGGAGCAGGGGAAGTGTTTAATTTAAATGTCTGATATGCTTAACATGCCCAATGTTTATACTGGAAGTTGCCTTTGATGGGTGAAAGTGTGCTGAGTAGGGCCTATATGGAAGCCCTCCCAAAAAGTTGACCCCCAACTAAAGAAGGATACTCAGGGGGACTGGAGTACTCCATCATCTGCAACATATGGACGCTGTAGTTAGGAGTGACTCCTGTGAACTCCAGTGTGATAGCTGTACACAGTGGTGGACTCCAAAAAAAGTGGAAGGTAGAGTCTAAGGACACTACCATCAGGGATTTAGTGCATGAATTTGATGTGTTGAATTATGCTCATTAGTTCATTTATTTCTTTTCCCCCCCATTCATTAGTTAAGGGTGATGTTTCAAATGGGGGAAAATAAAGACATTATGTTCATAAAATTAAGGTTTGCATAAAATGTTCATTAAATCTAAGGTTTTCTGAGCTAAAGTAAAGGTCACCCTTGATCAAAAGCCAGTCATATCTGACTCTAGGTTTCAGTGCTCATCTCTGTTATTAGTCAAAGAGCCAGTGCTGTCTGTGTCTGCAGACATTTTCATGGACATGTGGTATATATATATACACACACACACACACATACATACATATATATATACACATACATACATACATACATACATATATATACACATACATACATACACAGGTGAATAACTGCAAAGGACCTATTTTTAATAAATATTTCAATAGTCAAATTGCAAAGAAAAAGAGTTTTTCCTTCACAATTCCTTGAAAGCAGTTCTTCAATAAGAGGGGAAGCAAAAAAGGAAACTGGTTACAACTTCGAAGGAGAAACTTCCTACAGTGTATCCATTCTCACACCAATGTATCTATTCTGGAATGGAGAAATACTTTTTTTGAAGGAAAGAAGGTTAGAAAGAAAGTGTGTGTTTTTTGTTTTAAACCTTCACAGAAAATGTTTCTGAAGTCCGATCCAAATTTTATAAATATGAAAGAAAGGTTATTCTGTCCTCTTTCAAGAACATTTTAGATCACTTTGATCAGTTAATTGGATTTTTTGTTGGATTACTGGCAAACACCCCTCCTTCCCCACGGAAATGTCATTTCAATGCATCACATTTTTCCTCGATATCTTTTTTGTGGATTTCTGCTTTGGCGTTATTTTTCTCCACATGTTGTATGTGAACTGTATCCACCTTGGAAAGATGTCATATTCACTTTTCAAATTGGTTTTCCCTCCTTTTGGGGGTTTAGGTGACCTCTTTTTAGTGTTTTTTTGTAAAACACTTCATAGATTATGTTTCCGAAGTCCAATTCCAAATCTGAAAGTGTCCCCACAATGGCTAATCTTTCTTATTTCAAATGCACTTTAGATCATCTGAATTGGCAGGAAAGGTAACATCATTCCATGCACTCTGGTGTCTAGTTATGCCTGCCACGTGAACATGGAAATGTGTGCAGACACAGACAGCACTGGCTTTTTGGCTATAAACAGAGATGAGCACCGACCCTTAGAATCAAATATGACTGGGTTTCGAGCAAAGGAGACCTTTATTTTTGCCTATCCTTTATTTTTGCCTATCCTTCAGAAACACTATAAACCCTTGCCCACGATAATAAAGTTTTTGGGTGTTTATTTCATATCTATTTATAAGTTCAAGTTGGGTTACCCTGTATAAATTTAGTCTTGAAAGGGAGGTCTTTGTTCCCATGGGAAAGCATAGAGTGGGTGAGGAGGAAGATGAATTTTTAGCTGCTTCCTTTTTCCTTCCGCTTGTCAACACACCAAGTGAGAACTCATCTTCCTTCCTTCCTTCTGAGAACTTCTGTCTGCCTTTGTCACATTTCTTGTTTTATTCTGGGAGAGGGGTGAGCAAAATGTTCCTTTTCCCTATCTTGTGCCTGATCCTGAACCTTTCTAAATAAATCTGATTACCAGAAGTCAGGGTTTTTTTTTCTGATAGAGTTTAAGCTATGTGTGTGAAAATAATTTAGCATAGCACTCATCACTGTAAAGCAGAAGTTGAAGCCGGGGGCCGGGTCACACTCTCTCACTCAGCTTTATGGGCCGGATGGCCATTTTGCCCTGCCTGAATGATGGGGAACCCCTGCTTTAGAGCATCCAGCTTATGGCACCTAATTTCAAACAAACCTGATTTGGATCTTAAATGGCACCAGTTTGCTCACTTCAGTAAAACCGAACAGGTCATAAAAATGTCTAAGGTGAAGAAAGGAAAATAATTCATAAAGATCAGTTGGGTAGTCTTGGGGTGTGTGTGCGTGCGCGCGTGCACGTGCAGACACACTCCATAGTGGAGCAGTATACTCAGGGCCAAGGCAGATGTACACAGCGTGAATGGTTGAGGCCATGAAGTTGCTCAGGTGGTGATTTTGAGTCAGTCATTCTCAGCCTGCCTTACCTAACAGGGCTGTTGTTCTGTTATCAGTACATGGAGAAGGATAACAATGTTTGCTACCGTATGCTCAGTGGAAGAAGGGAAGAATGTAAAGACAGTTGTACCTCGCTTAAAGAGCATAATGTGTTCCACTCTTTAAGCAAAACACCATTGTAAGTGACCAATTGTGACTTCTGGTAGGGGTGATTGTGAACCCCAATTTATTTGTTAAGCAAGTTTTTGGTTGGTTTTATTTGTTAAGCGAAGCGAACATTCAGAGAAAATTCTGCTCTTTAAGCAAGTTACTCTTTAAGCAAGGTACTCTTTATGCGAGGTTTGACTGTATAACTGAAACATAACTAAAACCCACCTCCCTAAACTCACCTGGCTGGATCTAGATTTGGTCATGTTTAGAACAAAGCCCTGGAGATAAATTGATTGGACATGGGGTGGGGGTAAGGTAATTTGGAATTAAGATGTCAAGAAGCTGGATTTCAGATAGCATGTAAAGGGATATATCTCTTTCCCCCCTCTTTTCAAAGTCATCCAAGCTGTGAAGATCACATCCTCCCCCAAGCCCCAGAGGAAAACAAGAAGAGAAGACAGAAATTGAACGTGATCAGTATTTTAATGAAATGTGGACCTGACCTTTTCCTGTGCCTACACATTGCCTAGCACAATGGGGTTCTAGGTGCTGCCGGAAAAAAAAACATAATGAATGTTTCATGACAATGTATTCTTCCTGCCAGATGGCAAAGAAGTTGAGAGACAGAAAACATGGGGCAGATTTTCATCTCAAGATCCAATTTATCATACTTAATTGGCCAAGCAAAGTTGGATTTTACCACAGAAAGCTTTTGGGAGGAAAAAGGATCTATATTTCTAATTAAGCCATGATTTTATAATTCTCAGGACTTCACCTGTGTGTAGTTTTAAATATAATTGGCTCTGTCAGACATTTGGCTGTGGTTTTCCTAAAGGACATAATCTCTACAATTATATTTCGCTCCTGAAGCTTTTTCACTTTATCATTTAAACAATGTTTTAAATTATTCCCGACCAAATGAAAATGATGGCTCTGAATTGAGCCTTAAAAGTTACATATATTCTCAGTAGCATTATGGAAAAAAGAAATGTCTGGTTAACTAATTCAAGAGTATTTTCCTTCAAAGCTGCCTCTTGAATTCATAATATTTCCTATGAGGTTGTTAGGAGTGGATTAAAATAAACACCTGTTTTAGCTCATAATGTTTTCCCCACACTGACTCTTCAGGGTTGTACTATTCATAAAACAACTCCTACTAAGCAGGAAGTACATTTTCACATTTAGAAGAATTACAAATGTGTATTTAACAAACTACACTCTCCCCAATCCCAAATGTTTTCCAGAAATTTAAAGTGGGAGGGAACCTCATAGTATAACTAGTGCCTGCTTGATGCAGAAAAATCACAGCTAGAGCACTCTTGATTAATGGTTCTCCAGCATTGTTTGAAAGGGGTTTTTTTTTTTTGGGGGGGGGGACAATAATGGTGGAGAAGCTTCTAGGTGATGTCATGTCATGTTTACAAACATTTAACTAGGAGAATGAAGCCATCGTGAAAGGATAGCAGTGATATGTATGCTAGTTTGCATGTCCAAAGTGATATTCTATATATACATCAACAGTAGCTCCTGTTGAAAAAGCAGGAAAATATTATTACCTGTTCTGAACTGATAAAATACTGTGGTACCCACAGTTAACAGAGAATCTTTATGGAACTGCTGGCTAAAATTGTTTTTTAAAATAAGATTATGGACGGAAACCATTTAGGTTATGTTATCATGGAAGTGCAGTCGCCGCCGCCGCCGCCGCCGCCGCCGCCGCCGCCGCCGCCGCCGCCGTTGTTGTTGTTGTTGTTGTTGTTGTTGTTGTTGTTGTTGTTGTTGTTGTTGTTATTATTATTAAGACTTGTATGCAGTCCTACTTGCCGGAGTGAATCAGAGCAGGTAACACACCATGGGGCAACATATATTATGGTATTACAATACCTGTATCAAATATAAATACAACAACATAATACAGTTGTACCTCGCTTAAAGAGCATAATGCGTCCCATAGGATTGCTCTTTAAGCGAGTTTGCTCTTTAAGCGAAACACCATTGTACGTGACCAATTATGGGGGGGATTGCAAACCCTGATTTATTTGTTAAGTGAGTTTTTGGTTGGTTTTATTTGTTAAGCAAAGCAAACATTCAGAGAAAATTCTGCTCTTTAAACAAGTTACTCTTTAAGCGAAGTGCTCTTTATGCGAGGTTTGACTGTATAAATATAACAACATAATGCAATACAGTCAGTCAATCTAGCATAAAAACGAAAATACAATACAGTCAAGTGAGTCCTTATCCCTTCCTGGCCAGGGAAGGGCTGGCCCCGGAACAGCTGTAACAGCAGCGGTGGAGGTCCTCGGACATCCACGTCCCGGCCATTCTTATCCCCTCCCGGCCAGGGAGGGCTGGCCCTGGAGCAGCTGTAGCGACAGTGGCAGGAGTGGAGGTCTTCATTCAGCTGCATCCCGGCCGTTCTTATCCCCTCCCAGCCAAGCGGAGGGGGCTGGCCCCAGAACAGTTGTGGCAGCAGCGGTGGTCTTATGAAGCTGATTTTTCTTCTTCTTCTGTGTCTAGGCCAGATGTGAAACTGCCAAAATGAAGGCACCTTTTGGTGAGTTCACTCTCAATTCCTTTTGTCTGACCTAATGTGAGAAAGATTAGCTGTCAACATAAGGTTGCTGTTACCAGGGTATGCCCAATTGTGGTTCAAAAATACCATAATCTTTGAGGAGGCTCTTTTTTGCCAGTTTTTTGTGGTATATGTGAATGAGTTATATAACCAGTTGTATAATGGGCAGCCAGCAACCACAAAAACCTTTTGCTGAATTGCTCTCCTGCCCACAGAAAAACACAATGTAGAATATACATCAGTAGCGAACAACTCAACAAGCTGATCCTCAATATAACAAAGATATAGTAGATTATTTGTTATTTTAAAACATCTCATTTCATTTTGGGAATTATAAAGTAAGGACAGGTCAGTCCCCCAAAATTGCTGGAAGTTTAGGTAAGAATGACTATTTGATTACTAATATAAATTTCTGTTGATGGGTAATTCATCTTTGAAAACTGTTCAGTTTTTATCCTGTGGAATGATAATAATTTTTGTCTTCTTCCTATGTGTGAGAATGAGACAAGCAAGGATTTACATCTTTAATTTCTGATTATAATGATGACATTTAATTCATGTCACCAAGCCTTAACATAGAGCCTTAACTTTAGCCCTCCTAATCATGGTCATAGTAATCCAGCCCACATTTCATATTTATTTTTAATTAACTGATAACCTAATGATGCAATATTTCCCAAATGTTGCAGAGGGGATTTGATCCAATCATTTCAATGGACTGTCAATAATTTTAAAGCCATGCCATATGTCTATGTTTAACTGATTCTTCTCTCCGTAGGATAAAATCTCAATTCTGACATCCGCAGAGTATTTTATCTGATAACATTTTCATCAACTTTAATATCAGTTTAATTTGAAGTGATGGAACAACAAAGATTTTTATTTTATTTTGGAGACTTAATGCCTAGCCATATTTTCTTCACAGTTCATGCATACCATATATACTTGAGTATAAGCCAATCCGAATATAAAGTGAGGTACCTAATTTTGACCTGAAAACCCAGGAAAATAGATTGAACCGAATATAAGCCAAGGGTGGGAAATTCAGCAGTTGCTAGTGAGTTTCAATAATCAAAAGACATGAAAATATGGTAAAATTAATTAAATTGTTGGCACGTCTCAATCTGACGTGGTCTTGGGACCCTCGTGGTCATTGACCCGAATATAAGCCGTGTCCCCTTTTGGGGACTCATTTTTGGGGCTAATTTTTTGGCTTATACTCGAATATATAGGGTATTCTTTATCTATTTAAAAGGCTATTTATTTACAACATTGCTATGGGTACAAAAGGACTATTGAAACAATAACAGTTACAGTTCAAAATGAAAATGAGCTATGGCTCAGTGCAGTAATCCAAATCAAAACAGATCTAGTAGATGTTTGTCCAATTCTCTCTTTAATGCTTTGAGCGCTGGGGCGCTCACCACCTCTCAAGGCAGTTGGTTCCACTGCTGAACTGCTCTAGCCATTAACCACAGGAGACTACATCACATCCTTTTTGCCAAAATAGCACGACTTGGAAGGGCATGACCCTGACCATCTGCATTGTCCCAGCACTTTCAAGACTGACCAAAACAAGCAAAGTCTTTAACATAATCTGATAAACTGGAAGGTTTGAGATGGATTAAATAAATGTATTCTTTGGCAGTGTGATGAAAGGTTCTGACAAAGTGCCACCAAGTGGCCACTGCATTGAAAATTGGGTTTTTTAAAATCACTACTACAGTAAAACACCGGATAACGATTGGATCAGACAATGCTAAAATTGCATAACGTTAAGTAATCTGGGGAGGAAAATTAGATTGAATAACGTTAAGGTCCTATGGGATGGATCGGATAACACCGCTAAAGCCTGTGCGGTTACAATGTATCTCTATGGAGCTTTAACATTATCTGATCCATCCCATAGGATTTTAACATGGATGGGATAACACTAAAAATCAGATAACACCAAGACTTGTGGAACCAAGTTTTAGCGTTATCCGGTGTTTTACTGTATTAAAAAAAGTCTTAACCTTTAAAGTCAGGTTTCACAAGTGTATTGTCAATTCTTTAAACAGAACAAAGCTGAAAAACTACATCAGACCATAGTTTGGAAAGTTACTTTTAAAAAAGACAGACAGACAGATCTTTATTATTCTATATTTTCTCTATAAAATCCTGGCTGAATACCTCAGGGTTTGGGGTATCTGGAGCTGGTGGTTGTGCCTTCAGGAGGAAGAGCCAATCTGTATAGTCGTGGGAAAATCCCAGGGTATCCCCAGAAAAAGGGAATGATCTTTCTTTATTCATGTCAGAGGCACCACCAGCATACAAAGCTAAAATTAATATAACTAAGGGAGTGATATACTTCTGTGTATTCTTTACCTAGAAAATCCTGGAAAGGGTCATAATAAGTCAGCATCGACTTGATGGCCCAGAATTAATGATTAATTCTCAATGCTTAATACAGAGAAACTTAGCAATTTATAGAAAAATTTAAAATAATTATGGCTGAAATCTATTACATCCCATCAACACAACCAATTACTTAACATTATAACATTATTTCTTTCCCCTTAGATAGTTGTTTTAGTTATTATTTTAAAAAAGTAATTGTTGATACAAACAAAACACCTACACTGGTAAACTTTTCCATCTCAGTTTCATTGTGTTTCTCTGACTTCCAGTTGTATTTTTATGTCCTTGTTTCACATTACATTGTAAGACTTGGAGGGTTGAGCAAAGAGTTGTGTGCAATTTATTTACACATTTCCCTAGAGTGTATATTTATTTATATGTTTTCCTGATCTTCCACATTTTTACCATTATCTAAAATGGGAAACACCTCATTCATCTCACAAATATGCAACTTCTTGAGACATAATTGTTTCTTTTTACAGTGATTATTAATAGATGCAGAAAAGCTAATTTCACCGAGACTGCTGAATCCAAGAAAAGTTATGTAGGTAAATGCCATACATGGAAGTTCTCATATTTGCTTGACCACACCCTTTCCCCTTTGACCCCCTGAATTTGGTGTATAAAAACCATGCCTGTAAGTTTCACTCTTTGTCTGAAGAAGTGGACTTGATCCACGAAAGCTAACAATAAAAATATAGCAGTTAGTCTTTAAAGTGCTACAGTATTTTTATTCTATTTTGTTTATTTTGTTTTGTTTTCTGATATGTCTGAACCACAGACTAACATGACTACTATTTATTTATTTATATTTATTTATTGTTCACATTTATTATCCCGCCCCAATCGGGTATACCCGACTCTGGGCGGCTTACAAGACAAAACACAATCACAAACCCAACCCCATCCAATAAATACTAATAATTAAAATTTTAAAACTGTAAAAAGGATCATAAAAACAAGAAGTAAAAACCGGGAACAAACAACCCCGCGGAATAAAAAAATGAAGTTCTCAATTATCCCACCACATGAAAGCTGACCAAGAACTGCAATCAAAGATGTAAACAAAGATCTAGCATTGTTTGTTCCAATAGTATGACATCCAAGCACTCTCTATACCAAAAAAGCAAGTATACAGTTCTATTTATAAAGGTAGGGTCAAGCAATATATATATAATATAAACAGGCATCAATCAGGGTGCATGACACACAATTTGAGATCAGATTTGGTACACAACAGCACTAATTTGACTGCAGCTCAAAATTATGTATACAGTAAAACCTCAGATAACACTAAAACATGGTTCCACAAGTCTTGGTGTTATACGATTTTTAGTGTTATCTGATGCATGTTAAAATCCTATGGGATCCATAGAGATACATTGTAACCACACAGGCTTTAGCGGTTGTTATCTGAAGCATCCCATAGGATCTTAATGTTAACCGATGCAATTCTTCCCCCCAGATTCCTTAATGTTATACGATTTTTGTGTTATTCGATACTAATGTTATATGAGGTATTACTGTAGTTGGCTGCCAGATGCTTTATTCTCTCTCTCTCTGACTTGCGTACTTATTTCCTCAATAATCAGAAGGCTTTATTAAGCTTCAGGAATTGCTTCAATATTTCAGGTTGTTCTGCTATTGCTAAAACCTACATGATGATGATAGAGAGAAGCAAGAGTGAATATAGTAAAACCCCTACTTATGGAAAAAAATTGTTTCATAGGCTTTTGCTTAAATCAGTTTTTATGTAACTCGAAGCAAACCCATAGGAAAAATGAAATATTGATGTAAATCAAAGCAAACCCACAGGGAAATGAATTTTTACGTAACTTGAAGCAAACACATAGGAAAAAGAATCATTGTGTAACTCGAAGCAAGCCCATAGGAAATTGTGTAAATTGGGACATGGTTTTAGGACAAAATCATTATGTAAGTTGAATTTTATGTAGCTCGAGGCATATGTAAGTCAGGGTTTTACTGTATTAGCAAAGTGTTCTCTTTCAAAACATAAAAGGTGAGGGAGGGACAGAGGTGGCTTAGACAGTATCCAGATTTGATTCTTGTAAAATGTGACAAGATTAAATAAAAGATAGCAATAGTTAAATAGTTATGCAGGAGACCCTTTGACAGTTGTATATAAGAGATGCTTTTAACAAGCTTGTCAAACAAGTTTGCATCTGCTATGATTCCCCTATCAGATCTCTCCAATGTAAGGGTCCTTCTATATCTTTTTTTGCATCTGACTACCCTACTCTGAGGGACTGCAGTGGCAAGATGCTGAACCTAATGACAAGAAGGTCATCAGGCCAGCAGTTTGAGATCTGAGTACTGCACGACAGAGTGAGCTCCCATCTCTGTCCCAATTCCTGCCAACCTAGCACAACTCTGGTGTATATTTTTGCCTACAACATAACCACAGAAATGTCTGTAAATGCAGACAGCGCTGGATTCTTTGGCTGTAAATGGAGATGAGCACCACACCCTAGAGTCAGATACAATTGGCTTTTGAACAAGGGTGACCTTTACCTTACCATAATCTGCTGCTCTCAGACCAAACCAATAGAACAGATTATTACCTAATATTATGCCCTTCTATTTAACGGTTAGGGTTTCTCAGGCTTTAGGTCATGATGAGGCAATCAAATATGGCTACAAAGCACATCTAACACAGAAACAATGCCATGGATATATATGTTGATACAGCAGGTAAAGTAGATTGTTCTATGGATTTGAATCAAATCTCTGTGTATACTGGTTAATTATAGACAGCGCTGTTCCTCAAATAGGCTTCATTACAGACTCCATGTTTATGTGCAGCATCAGGCACAAGATATATTTAAAATATCCAAACATTTGTGCAAAAATGGTCTTTACTGGAGGTTCACATCCCTTTTTTTATAGCCTCAGGGAGATTGTAAGTGTCTCGAGTATAGATGCCTATATTTTTAAACATTCGAATGGTAAGATGATTTCCTCCCATGGGAAAAGTTATCTTTATACTAAAATGATTCCTTTTAAAATGCCTAGAGGGAACTCCAACACACTTTTTGTTTCATTCTGAAAGGTGGAAGGATGCGAAAATCAGCATGGCCACATGGCCCCTGGATTCCCTGAGCTTGCCTCATACACCCAAAGACCTAGTTTACCTTAATTCATTACATTCATTAAGACTGTCCAGTTTTAGCCAAATCGGGGTTCCCTTGAACCCTTCTAAAAATTGCCATTAATAAGGCTACCCCCAGTGATGGGATGTTACCGGTTCGGACCTGTTCACCCAAACCGGTAGCACCCCATCAGGAGGGGTTGCCGGTGGTGGTGGTGGTAAAAACCCCGGGTGACCGGTTTGGTTGCCTCTCCGGCTCCCCTCCAGAAATGTATTTCCGGGCAGCCAAAATGGCTGCCCAGAACAGCGCATGCGTCAAACCTCCGTTTGACGTATGCACAGTTCTATTTTTTAGTGCACATGCATCAAATAGAGGTTTGTTGTGTGTGCACAAAAAAAGAACTGCGCATGCGTCAAACAGAGGTTTGACACATGCACAGACATATTTATTTATTTATTTATTTATTTATTTATTTATTTATTGCTTTGCCCTTGACGTCATGATGTCATAACGTCATGATGTCAGCTATGCCCACGACGTCCATGACATCACGGTGGGGTAGCGAAGATTTTGACAACCCACCACTGGCTACCTTCATAAGTAAGGAGATTTATTGTGGTTAGTGCTTTATTTATTAAAATATTATTCCCCACCCCCTGCACCTGTGATTTCTAGCAATGATGTTAAAACTTCTTTGACACTATAGTCAATGTAAAAGCTTTCATATTTGGCAAAAGCACATCCATGCGTCCACAAACTCAAAGAGCTCCAGGCTTCAACAGTGGCCCTTCACTCAAAGGGTCTTTAATGAGGAAATACATCCCAATCTAAATCTATCTATGAACATATGCCAGGGATGAGGTTGTGGCTAAATAAATTATTTAGAATTTGTCTAATCAAAATATTGAAACTCATTATCCATCATACTGGGGGCCTCTCAACTTTATTCCATTATAGTGCCATGCACTTTAGTCCAGCAAGAATAATGTGACATAATGTTAATGCAATACTCACTATAAATTTTGGGAGATGCGTGTCGTCGTCTTGAGTATGTTTATTCAAAATTAAATTCACAGTTTGGTGGGATTTCTCTCTAAGGAGTAGTGTTACCTTATGGATGTTGACTAAGAAATAAACCCCACTGAATCTAGCAGCAATAAAGTCCAAAGGAAGAAATCTTACACATACACACGAAAAGGGCCACTTTTTAAATAAAGGACTGGAGGAGATTATTTAGATCAACTTGGCCATTTAGACTGAAAGATTGTTCTTCACAATTTTGTGAAGAAATAATTTCTTAGGGGATCCCATAGTTTGCATAGAAATTAGACTCTGATTTAGGAAATCTCCTCTGAAGAAAACTGCCTGAGGTAAAGAATCACTTACTTTCCATTCCACATCTGGAAGGAGATGAAATGCAGTGAATCTTAACTCTTTGATGGCCAAGTCCAGTGGAATAGTTTAGGGCAGGGATTCTCAACCTGAGGCCCAGCAGTGGTAGTGGATGCGGCCCACAGAGCCATTTCATGTGCCCCCCCCACTGTCTCCACCACACACGGAAGTGGCGTGTGGTGGAGAAAGGGCAAAATGGCCGTCCAGCCCCCAAGCTGTCTGAGGGAGTGTGACCCGGCCCCTGGCTTTAAAAGGTTGAGAACTCCTGGTTTAGTGGGCTTCACACATCTCTGTTCTTCACTATTTCATCACCACATCCTACATAGAGTGTCTGTGGCCTAACGTAGTTGCCTCACCTTGCCTGATGATAGGACTGGACAATGCAAGAGCCTTCGCCTATATGTATAATAAAAGAACGTAGCCTTTATAGCTCCAAGATTAAAGCTAACTGCAAGCAAAGATTGCTTATCTGTTACAATGGTGCACAGCCTGAAGATGTCCAGTGATAATCCATATGGTAATGACTCTGTTGAAATAAAAGTAGGAATTCAGATGAAAAGGAAAACCCTTCCTTTCCCTTTCCTGTTCTTGCATTTAAGTTCAAAAGTTGTGCCTGACTTGAATGCTGATTGCTGGTCCTGCAATGTTACAATTTGACATTCAAGAAATTGAATTAATTTCTAAATAGCGAGATGAAGGATGGATGCCATGAAAACCCTCCAAAAGAAATAAAAACCAATTAACAATGACAGCATTGCTGGTGCCATTTTGAACTGCCCTCTCATCTTGTCATGGCTGATTCTTTTATTTTGCACCAAACTTTTGACAACTACAAATGTTTCCCTTTGCTTTTGTTCTTTATTGGGTAATATTCAGGATTATTTGATCTTCTTTCAGTCTCAGCGGAAATCTAAAGTTTCTTTGATCTTCAAACTGTTGCCATACAGCTGTGTTTATTGGATGTGAATGTATAATCTCATTATAATGGGTTTTTTAAAAAGATGTAATCTTCTTCTCTTTCTATGTCTAGGCTAGACGTGAAACTGCCAAAATGAAGCCACCGTTTGGTGAGTTTGTTTGAAGTTCCTTTTGCCTGATTTAGTGTGAAAAAGATTAGCCAGCAATACAAGGATCCCATATCAGGGTACTCCCAAATGTGGTTCAAAAATAACACAATCTTTAAGGAGGCTCTTTCTGTGTACCCCATAAAATGTAGTAATCTACTGATATCTGTAAATGTCTGCAGTGCATCAGCTTCGATAGAACTGAGTTTGATTATGAATCAAGAACTTTCTTAAATTGTGCCATAAATCTTTTCTTAAAACTCACAAGTTTGTAGGACTGTTATTTATTAGAACTGATTGATAACTCTGTGTTTTAGAAATCTGGCTGGGGAACCAGATGTTGGAAGTTCCAATTCTCCTTTGTGCTTCCTTGATTGGGTTGGATGATAATCCATAAAATCCCTTTAAACTTTGCAGTTCTGAGATGATGATGATTAAGAGGAAGAAGAAGAAGAAGAAGAAGAGGAAGAAGAAGAAGAAGAAGAAGAAGAAGAAGAAGAAGAAGAAGAAGAAGAAGAAGAAGAAGAAGAAGAAGAAGAAGAAGAAGAAGAAGAAGAAGAAGAAGAAGAAGAAGAAGAAGAAGAAGAAGAAGAAGAAGAAGAAGAAGAAGAAGAAGAAGAAGAAGAAGAAGAAGAAGAAGAAGAAGAAGAAGAAGAAGAAGAAGAAGAAGAAGAAGAAGAACTACTACTATAGCAATGGCTAACTATTATAATGAAGTGAACTTTCATTTTTTAATATAAATTGAGACTTGTAGATGAGTTTGTGTGCAGTTGCTAGCCCAAATATCCTGATGGAACACACTAGAGGTTGTGAAGTTGTGTGTTCTAGTAGCACAGAGGATCTCAACCTTTGATCCTCAAAATGTTTTGAACTCAGCTCCTACATGCTCCCGCCAACATTGTCAATGGTGAGGTATTCTGGAAGTTAAAGTCCAATGCATCTGAAGGCCAAAGCTATGCATTTAGTCCAACTGTCGATGATGATGATGATGATGATGATGATGATGATGATGATGATGATGATGATGATGATGATGATGATGATGATGATGCTTAGCCACACATTCTGGATTGATTGGATTGATTTGATGTGTGAAAGGACTTTCTCTGCATACTAATGCAGATGTATAGAGCTCCTGAATGAGAAAGGGGGCCCCCATTTTGGCCCCTCTTTCAGGATCCAAAGGTCCTTCTAACAATGATCAAGAAGACATGGCATGGGATAGATCTAACCTCCTCTTTCATACATTTCCAATGTGCATAAGGAATTATTTTTCTGAACTGCTGGGTGGTGGTGATGGAGATAATCAACACCAGGAATTGGGACATTTTATTGCCAATCCTAACTTTTCAGTGCCATTTGGCACTAACACGTCCAATTATATTGTTGGTGGAGCCACATATACAAAAATAATACCTAGATGACTTTTTATAGCACAGATACTCAAGTTTTTAAAAACTTTTCAGCTCACCTATCTCTCTACAAGTATTCTTGTGCTGAAATCATTTTAGATGTCGTCCTCACCAATACAATGGGGTGAGAACGAGTTCCTCTTCATGGTGGCACCTACTGGAGAATACTCTTCCAGAGAAGCTTGCCTGGCACTTCCAGTGATGACATTTTTGACACTCAGCAAAAATAAAGAGAAGACATTTGAACTAATTTGAGCTGAGAATTTTATCTCTACTTTCCCCCCATGTTATGTTGCTCTGCCATCTACTGTTTTGTATTTTTATTGCAGTTCTTTTATGGTACAGATTTTAATAGTTTTGCTGCACTGTAGAGCAATTGTGAAAAGTAGAGACATCACATTGCAAACAAAAATTCATCTAGTCAAAGCAATAGTATTCCCGGTGGCAATGTATGGTTGTGAGAGCTGGACCGACTGTGCGACTCAACAGCAAAAGAGCGATTGCAAAGCCACATTGTAATGTGATATCAAGTCAGAACTTAGTAACTCTAACAGGAATTCCACAAGGGCTGCAATAGCATAGTGGTTAAGATGCTGAGCTTGATGACCGGAAGGTTAGCAGGTCAGCAGGTCAGGACCTGAGTGATGTGTGGCAGAGTGAGCTCTTGTCATCTGTCCAAGCTCTTGCCAACTTAGCAGTTCAAAAGCAACAAATTGCAAGTAGATAAAATAAGTACCGGTAGTGCTTTGGCAGGAAAGGTAACATTGTTCTGTGCGCTGCGACAGCTATTCATGCCTGCTCCATAACCACAGAAACATCTGCAGACACTGCCTGCAGACAACGTTGGCTCTTTGGCTGAAAATTGAGATGAGCACTGTCCCCTAGAGTCAAATACAACAGGCCTTTGAGCAAGGGAGACCTTTACCCAGAAGAGTAGCATGCCTTGGCGGGGGCCCGTATAAAAATTTGTTTGGGGACCCTTAGGAAGGATAAATATTTGTTTTGCTTACGCACGTTGGGGGCCCCTGTGGCCCGGGCCCCCCGTATAATTGATACGGCAGATACAGCGGTAGCTACGCCTCTGCCTTTACCTTTACATAATAGGAATTGAAAGTGAGTTGTTTAAGGAGTGGTTTTGCCAATTAGCCATTAACCCCAGTGGGTTTCCATGGCTGAGAGAGTCTCCAAAGTCCTAATCTGTCACACCAAACTGTATAATAGCTACATTGGGAAATATTTTTGAAAGACAAAGTACAAATTCTGAATTATTATTATTATTATTATCATTATTTATTAAATTTGATACCCCGCCCCAATCGGGAGGACCCGACTCTGGGCGGCTCACATCCTGATAAAAACAGAAATAAAACCTAAACACTCAATATCAATAAAAGCGTCAAAATTAAAAAATCATCAGAAGTTAAAACAACACAGAACTACACACCAGTATTCCCACATTCCAACCCAGGGAGGCAGTCCTTATATAAGCCACTTGGTATGGGAACCCACGTTCCCGGGTCCCCAAACCTGTCCTGCCAGCCAGGTTTTCACGCCCTTCCGGAAGGGTAAGAGCTCTGTCTGAAGGCGCAGTTCGGTGGGCAGGAGGTTCCAGAATTAATATTGATCTTTTGGCTATTACAGTTGTATCTCGCTTAAAGAGCATAATGCGTTCCATAGGATTGCTCTTTATGCGAGTTTGCTCTTTAAGCGAAACACCATTGTAAGTGACCAATTGTGTGTGTGTGGGGGGGCGGGATTGAGAACCCCGATTTATTTGTTAAGTGAGTTTTTGGTATGTTTTATTTGTTAAGCGAAGCAAACATTCAGAGAAAATTCTGCTCTTTAAGCGAGTTTCTCTTTAGGCGAGGCGCTCTTTATGCGAGGTTTGACTGTACTTTTGGCTGTTTCCAAAACAAAATTTCATAACAACACTATAGTTCTGTCAGTATATGATGGATTTGAGGTGTTGTTTCTTGAAAAGTCTGATCCTTTGCAATCATTCATTTACTAATCTCTTTTATACCTTGTTTTTTTCCACTCCAGATAGGGACTCATCATGGCTGTTCACAAGATTAACTAACAATACTGTATACAGTTTTTAAAAAACCACAAAAAGTTATAATTTTAAAATACAGTTAAACAAATTAAAACACAATTGAATTAAAAGCAATCCAAGCACCCAGCAGTATTTTGTTATACTGTTAACTATCCCTTTACATAGCTCATGTAAATGGTTAGTTCACACCCAAGTGGAGCTGTGTGGAATGTTATCAGAGATGACAATGCTGTGACATACGTAGTGGGTTGTGCCATTAAACCCCTTCAGTTAGTTCCCTAAGTGAAACAATGCAAGTCTGTGTGTACCATGTTAGGTGGATGCCTTGTTGAATGCTGTTTCACTATGATATTTTATTTATTCAACAGCAGCTAAAAGGAAAGTAGTCTCAGCCTACTAAGTGATAGCTTCTGCTGCCACCACCTCCTTACTCATGAGAAAACCAGGCAAACATCACTCGTGTAAAAATGGCAAGCTGAAAAGTGGCTTGGGTGGCCTCTTGGCTCTCATTATATGCCATGCAGGGTGACTGGACTGACTTCCTTCAAAAAAACCCGCTCTTGCAATTGTATACCCCCAACACACCGAGCAAACTTAGACATTTCTAAAAAGCAGAAGATGGAAACATGATGAACAAAAGTCTGTCTTAAGCTCCTAACTCTTCTCCTCGGAAAGACACACAAATCTGGTTTCAGTCACGTGAAAATGTTTTTTTGAGGAGAAATCTACCAGGGAAGCTGAGGAGAATGGAAGGGTGATACTTTTGAATGCATTCTCTACAGTAGGGGTCCCCAAGCTTTCCTGCACCATGGACCGGCGCCATAGCAAACAACCTTTCCATGGACTGGCAAGTGGAGGTGGGGCGAGGATCGGACGCTCCAAGTGCACAACAAAATACAACAAAGTGAACACTGCGCACAGGAGGGCAGAGGAATCCATTGTAGTTCAAAAACAAGGAGGACCAGGTTCCTCTGTCATCAGCCAACCTCCACAACCCGCCCACTGTGTCAATGATGTCATCTAGCCATCTCATCCTCTGCTGCACCCTTCTCCTTTTGTCTTTGATCTTTCCTAGCATCAGGGCCTTCTCCAGTGAATCCTCTCTTCCTCATTTGGTGGCCAAAGTACCTGAGCTTCAGCCTCAGTATTTGTTCTTCCAAGGAGCATTCAAGGTTGATTTCCTTTAGGATGGACTGATTTGATCTCCTTGCAGTCCAGGGGAGTCTCGAGAGTCTCCTCCAGCACCACAGTTCAAAGGTGTCTATTCTTCTGCGCTCAGCCTTCCTTAGGGTCCAAGCCTCACAGCCATACGTTAATACTGGGAAGACCATTGCTTTGACTATTTGTACTTTTGTTGTCAGGGTGATGTCTCTACTTTTTATTATGCTGCCTAGGTTTCTCATAGCAGCCTAGGTTTGTCATAGCTGCCATAGGAGCAGTATTTTGAATAGCAATGTATGACGTTAGTCACTAATAATATCCAGCCATATATCATGGCTTTGATAGCTAAAATAGCCCAGGATATGGCTAAAAATTACACAGGGATTTTTTCTTTAATAGTTTTGAACACGTAGATGTGGATACTGAACCTGCAGATATGCACTTTGCTGCATTCAGGGACTCTCAGAACTTGGAGAGTGAAGTGGTGATCTGGAAGCTATCTTCCTCCACAGGTGTCAGCTCAGTGTCTTTGTTATATCTAACAACTTTGTTGTCTCTTCATCCACTTTTCAGTGAGTTGCATCTCTTTAAAAAAATCTACTCATATAAATTAATCAATCTTTATTATGGTCCAATCCCAGCATAGTTATTCATATAAATAATGTATTTCTCATGAGGGATTGGTGATTGCTGCTCTGTCCCATGACCACCCTGGAAATACATAAATAGTTGTTACCTTTCCCACCAAAGTGGTACCTATTTATCTACTTGCAATTTTCTTGCTTTTGCTGTCAATTCAATTTTGACTTATGACAAACCTCTTCAGGGTTCTCCAGGTAGAGAATACACAGAAGCAGTTAACCATTCCCTTCTTTGGGGGGCATCCTGGGACTGTGCCACTTTCTCACAGGGTGGTTCTTCTAGGATATACATTGAGGAACTGAATTTCCCGTCTGGCTCTGCAACCAGATACTGTACTTAACTTCCTGAGCTATACAGCCAGATTCTCAGTGTGGCTGGACATCCTGCTATGGGAAAATGGAGTAGACCATACAGCCAACACTCAATACCAAGTGTTGGGTGGTGGTAAATAACCTGACTCCCTAAAGGCGCCAATGGCTACAAGCAGATGAACCCATTTAGGTGGGGTGATGCCCCCCTCAGTGGAGGAAATGCAACTGGAAACCATCATATTGGGCCCAATGGCAAAATGAGCAGAGGAGGAACCACTTCACTATTCTGATTCCCACCAGTCATGGAGGCGGAAGAGGCCATGCCAGATGGACTGGTTGCGAAGGTGCACCTTGTTAATATCCTCAAGGCTGCGGCAGTCCATTGCAGTCTCGGTGTTAAGTCCTGCATGTCTCATTTCATATGTGCCACAGGAGATGGCTCCGTGATCACAGTGTGTGGGTCACTTCATGGCAAACTGGGATCCACCTTAAACAAATTCACACCAATGGCATATTTCCTGTTTGTCATTCTTAAGTGATTTCCAGGGGGAAAATGTATACAATAATACCTCGGATAACGCTAAGACTTGGTTCCACAAGTCTTGGTGTTATCCGATTTTTAGTGTTATCCGATCCATGTTAAAATTCTATGGGATGGATCGGATAACGTTAAAGCTCCATAGAGATACATTGTAACTGCACAGGCTTTAGCGGTTGTTATCCGATCCATCCTATAGGACCTTAATGTTATTCGATCCAATTCTCCTCCCCAGATTACTTACGATTTTAGCGTTATCCGAGGTAAACGTTATCCGAGGTATTACTGTACTCAAATACAAGTAGCAGCTGACGACAACAGCCAGATTAAATGTGAAACTGGTAAATAATCTGAATCCACAGAAACCATGACGGGGCTGGGAATGCTAATATTTGCCATTCAAGAAGCACTGAGAGGAAGCCACAAAAGTTTATTTTTGGTATTCCAGGAGGAGGATGTGATTATGACACACATTAGAAAATCTATGTTTGTTTCTCCAACGGAAGAAACTGAGGAGCTGCCTTCCCATTCCTTCAGAGTGACTAAAGCACAGGAAGAAGTGACCTATGAAAAATGTTGAAGGCTGACACCATGACATCTCACAATAAAATGTGGTATAGATTCTCATGTTTTGTTTCAAGGTACGGACCGCGATGGCTTAGCAGTTAAGACGCTGAACTTAATGCCTGGAAGGTCAGCAGGTCAGCAGTTCAAGATCTGAGTGCTACATTACAGAGTGAGCTCCTGTCATCTGTTCCAGCTCCTGCCAACATAGAAGTTCGAAAGCAAAAAATTGCAAGTAGATAAATAAGTACCACTTCAGTGGGACAGTAAACAGCATTCCATATCTGCTCCGGCGTCTAGTCATGCCTGCCACATGACAATGGAAATGTCTGCAAATGCAGACAGTGCTGGCTCTTTAGCTATAAACAGAGATGAGCACCAAACCCTAGAGCCAGATATGACTGGTTTTTTTGAGCAAGGGCAACTTTTACTTTTTGATAATATCTTTGAGAATGTAGGAATTGGGTCTTTCAAGGACATTAACCAGATTGCAAGTACTATTAAATTTAGTAAGACAGATATATTTGCAGATATATATATATACTGTATATATGTTGAATTTGTTACTGATGATAATCATAAACAAATTTGGTACATTTACCAGATCAGTGTATGAACACTTTTACGGTGACACAAAAATTTGTCATATGCCACTTCCCCTGACATAAGCATTTCGTTTTCATTTTTCTTTAATATATAAATTATAATTTTCTACTTAAATTAATACACACATTCCTTAATGCTTTTTTCCTTAATATAAACCTCTTGGCACACAATTTTTAAAAGCTGCATCAGAAAATTGCAAAAGGCAGTTTAAAACCTTAGAGATAACTGTATTGTGCTCCATATATTAGTCTGGAAAGTGTGAATTATTTATTTATTCATTCATTCACATTTTTATTGCGCCCTCCTCACCAGGGCGACCCAGGGCGGTTTACAACATCATAAAAGCATAACATAATACAACCCGAATCCATTATCAAAAACTTCAAAGTTACAATTATAAAAATTTTAAAAGTTTTTAAAATTTATAAAAATCAACAGATTTCAATAATAATTAAAAAAGTTAAAAACAACTTAAAGATAAAAAAATTAAAAGATTAAAAGACCAGGAGAGAGAGAGAGAGCTCAAACTAACCAGCGAGCTGGGGTCATGGTACCGCCAGGACCCCATACCTGTCCCACCAGCCATGTTTTTAAGTTCTTCCTAAAAGACAGCAAGTCTATCTATAGACATAGCTCAGTTGGTAGGAGGTTCCATAGGGCCAGAGCGGACACAGAGAAGGCCCTCCTTCTAGTGCCAGAGAGATGTGCCTCTCTGGCTGATGGAACAACTAAAGAGCATCTAGTTTACTTTGCTTTACAGGGTGGACTAAATGAAATGTATGTGATATGCAAAGCGATAGGCAGGATCACAATACTCCATCTGTGCCCAAATATGGGCATATATGCAGTGGTGGGCATCAGGAGGTTCGCACCAGTTTGCCAGAACCGGTAGCAGAAATTCTGGCTGGCCCTGCCCATCCAAGTTTTGAAACAAAGTAGTCCTAATTCAGGTGCAATGCAGGGCTTTCCCCCTGGCCACACCCACCATGCCACACCCATAGTGTGGTACTAAAATTTTTTGGAGCCCACCACTGCATACATATAGATGTACACAGAAGAACTCTACAAAAAGGACCTGAACACCCCTGACAATTACAATGATAAGAGCTTTGAACTGGAGCTGGACATCCTGGAGAGTGAAGTCAGGAGAGTCCTAAAAAGTACTGCTAATAACAAAACTAGTGGAGATGATGGTATTCCAGTTGAATTATTCAAAGCTCTAAAAGATGATGGAATTAAAGTTTTGCATCCTATATGCCGGTAGATTTGAAAAACACAACAATGGCCACAGGATTGGAAAAGATCAGTATATGTTTCAATCCCCCAAAAGGGCAATGCCAAAGAATGCTCAAATTATTGAACAATTGCACTCAATTATTGTAATGGGGGGGGGGGGAATGGAATATAAAAAAAAATGATGGTATTTGCCACAGAAAGAAGGGGAACTGGGTTTAGCAAATATTGAAAGTATAAGTATTATAAAAATTTTAACAATGGAAGACATTATTTGGAAGGAAATAGAAATGAAAGATGCAGTACAGCACAATTTAGAAATGGAATCTTTCTAGCTAGGGAAGGGCCAAAAGTTAAAGTGAGAAGCAAATTATTAGGGGTGACCATGAAGATATGGAAAAATCAGAAACGGGTACCAAATATCTCCCCAGTAATGGATATGGAAGATTTAAGAACATTTCCGATTTTAAAAAGGATGAAAAGTTTAGAGAAGTAATGAAAAAAACATAATATATATTTATTAAAAGAATGGTTGCAAGTTTGTGCCGATAGGGAAAAAAGAATGAAAATTTATGGTGAATTGAAATTAAATTGGCTTCAAATAATAACAGTGGACAAGTGGAATAGAAAATATAACGACCAGATTGGCCCAGGAAGACAGATAACAGAGTTTGAATGATTAATATATAAGATAAGAAAAGGAGCAATGGGGATAAAAGAGTTGGTAAGTAAAATTTATAAAAATTTAAATACGGAGGGAGCGCCACAAAATACATTTTAAAAATTTGGGAGACTGATTTGAATATAAAAATTTCAGAAAAAAATTGGAAGAGTAAATGGTTAAGTAGAATCATGAAAAATCTGTCCATAAAAATTAGGGAGAACAACTTCAAGATATTATGGTGGTGGCATTTAACTCCAGTTCATTTAAATCAAATTGCTAAGAGTAAATCTTTGACCTGTTGTAGATGTCAACAGAGTTTAGGAATATATGAGCATATGTGGTGGAGTTGCAGAATAACTAGAGAACCCTGGGTAAAAATTTAAAAAGAAATTAAAGATATGATGGGTACCATGGTTAAATTAGATGCAAAAACAGTATTATTAACAGATTTAGAAGGTAAGAATTTGGATGTAAACAGGAAAAAATTGATATCAATTTTTTAAACAGTAGCAAGGCAAGAGATTGCAAAACATTGGAAAAACGATATGAATCTAGAAGTAGAAAATTGGTACAAGGAAATCTGGGACACAGCTCTAAATGATAAACATACTTGTGAATTGAATTTTAAAAAAGGAATAATGAAAGAAAATAAATTTTGGGATATATGGAAACCTTTCTTGGTGCATACATTAAAGAACAATAATGGGAATAAACCAGCACTGGACACACTGAGTTTTGGGGAAAGTAAGATGATTTGAAAACAAGTGGTAAATTCAGGACATTGTATATAACACAGGGGTGATCACTTTAATAACTTTGATTATTCTTGATAATAATGTAAGAGAAAGTGATGGATATCAGGTATTGCATATGGTACAAAATATGGTTGTTATTATTTTTTAAAGTGGAGAATTGAAATTCATGGAAATAGAATGTGATTAAGAATACAAAATGATAAAAAGGGAAAATGAATTTCATTGTAACAGTTTTATAGATGATATACAAGTGAAGCTTGATGAACCTGAATGTGTTGTTTCACTTTTGTATGACCCTCCCCCCTGATTTTTTCCTTTCCCCATTTTTCTATGTTTGTTTAGTTTTCCTTTTTTCCCTTACATTGTTATGTTTTAAAATTCAATAAAAATATTTTTTTTAAAAAAAGGAAAAGGTCAGTATACGTTTCAATCCTTTAAAAGGGCAACACCAAAGACTGCTCAAATTATCGAACAATAGCTAGCAAGGTCATGCTCAAGATAATACAGGATAGGCTTCAGCAACATGTGGAGAGAGAATTACCAGAAGTGCAGGCTGCGTTCCGAAGAGACAGGGGGACTAGAGACCACATTGCCAACATATGTTGGATCATGGAGAAAACAAAGTAATACCAGAAACAAGTCTACTTCTTCATTGACTACACCAAGGCCTTTGACTGTGTGGACCACAATAAAATGTGGCAAGTAATTAAAGAGATGGGAATACCAGAACACCGTATATGCCTCATGAGAAATCTGTACATGAGTCAAGAAGCAACAGTTAGCACAGGGGAAAATCGACTCATTTGAAATATGGTGCTGTAGAGTTCTGCTGAAGACAAAAAAATTAGTCCTAGAGCAAATCAAGCCTGATGGACACAAAAGTGATGAAGCTGAAGCTGTCCTATTTTGGGCCCATCATTGGAAAGACAGATTCTCGGGGGGGGGGGGGGGACATGACAATAATGCTGGGAAAGGTTGAAGGCATCAGGAAAAGAGGAAGACCAATTACAAAAATGGATTGAATGTTCCAGTCTTTACCTTCATATGAAGAAGTGGCCAAGGTGTGTCTGTCTATATTCTTTATTTTACAGTGTTTCTGTCATTTTCATGAGCTTTTAAGGTTCTCTCATTGCTTGTGCTTCCTGAACCACTCTCACCTCTGAGTCCTTGACATTATGACTTTCTCTTTGGGAATTTCTTGTGGCTCCTGCTCGTGGCCTATCTCAAAAGTGAACAAGGTTATTTGTCACTGTGTTAAAAATAGAAGTACAGTAATACCTCGGTGAACGCTAAGACTTGGTTCCACAAGTCTTGGTGTTATCCGATTTTTAGTGTTATCCGATCCATGTTAAAATCCTTGGGATGGATTGGATAACGTTAAAGCTCCATAGAGATACATTGTAACCGCACAAGCTTTAGCGGTTGTTATCTGATCCATCCCATAAGACCTTAACATTATTCGATCCAATTCTCCTCCCCAGATTACTTAACGTTATGCGATTTTAGCGTTATCCGAGGTAAACGTTATCCGAGGTATTACTGTAATAACAACAGAGAATAAAGGACAACAAAATCATCTCCCAATCTCAGTGAGCAGCACTGAAAAGCTTTAAATGGGTCTTGAGATTTTGCTGGGTTTCATTTCCCAGATGCCCCAGCCAACCAGTGGTTAGTGATTCTGGGAATTTTTGCCCAATAATATCTGGGAGCTACATATCTGAGACCCACTCCTCTAGGCCTCTGTGTACAGAAAGACAAGGAAGTGTAGGCACAGAGGAATGAGTAATGAAATGCAAAAATAAAAAGCCTACATTCCAAAATTCCTACACCTCATCCATTTTAATATCATAAACTAAACACTAAGGTCACGAACCCTGAGAAATTCCACAGAAAATTCTCACTTGTCATCATTTCTTTCCGATGAAGTTTTTCCCTACTATTCCACAACAAACAGTGTCTTCTTCTACACCAGGCAAGACAATCATGGTTCTGAGCCAATAGTATGGGGTGCCCAAACTATGGCCTGTGGGCCAGATACAGCCCATAGCACCAATTCATCAGGCCTGCACCACCTTCGTCACTCCTGGAAGCAGACGGAGGAGATAACCACCAATGAGGCTCCATGCCTTCACTGCACTCAGAAATGGTCATGGATATCCCCAAACATGCTCAAATGTGTCCATGCTACTCCTGGTATTGGTTGTGGACATGTCCACCTATGCTCAAAATGTCTGCAACCACTTCTGGGAGTGGTGCATGCATACCTGCACGTGCACAAACACATCCGCTTTCGGGGTCGTGGTCAGGCCTGCTCAGCTGTTGCAGGGGCATGGTCAGACCCCCCGGCACAAAAGATTTGGGCACCCCTCCAATAGGGTCTCAAGATCAGGGAAAGGGTGAAGCAGAAAGATATTACAGACTTCACCAGAGCAAACAAACAAGCAGAACAATCCAAAGTCCAGAGAAGATTCAGATGTTCCAGGCACAAAGCTGGAAGGTACCAAACAAGAAGCTTTCAACAGCTTGCAGTTCCAACTTGTGAGGAAACCACCTTCTCAAGAAAAAGGCCTTACTTACAGCCAATCATTCAGCCTTGGAGCTTCAATCTAGCTTCAGCCTCCTTTGCTCCCAATGGATGGATGTGGTCCTAACTCCTCTTCAGACTCAGACTGATCCCCTGTGTCATCGTAATACATAGGTTCAAGCCCCTGGTTCCCCAAGGGTCATGTTTGTTGGGCAGTCAAGATTGTTGGCCTTGTCCTCACTAGAAGACCCCTCTGCTGAGGTCATGACAAGCAGCTACAATTAAACAGAATGTTTGAATGTAGCATTAATTATAGTGTTAACTAACATTTGAGCTTCGGAACATTAAAGTCATTTTTGTGAAGGCCAGTGGAGTTTTATTGACAGGCTTTAAGCGATGGAGGCATTCATACGGGAAGAAAATAGTCTGCGATAATTAGAGCCAATTATAATGTTAAAAGTCAAAACCATTACTTTTAATTGGGCTTAGTGAGTTGAATATTTCAGATATTGACATAAACAATGACAGAAGAATTTGACAAAGCAACAGAAATCAACTAAGACACTTCTTTCCCCCCTTGCATAACACAGCAGTAACAGGTTTGCACCCCCTGGCCGGGGGGGGGGGGAAGCAAAATTGGGTGGCCTTCAGGTGGGGGGGGCAGGTAGCAAAATTGGATGGCCACGCCCACTTCTCTGCCCTGCTCAGACTAACACAGCTACTATTTAAAAAGTTTTAGTCTGTGCAACCATATCAGAGAGTAAACAAAACAAAAAGTCAAAAATATTGTTGCACCTTAAAGACTAACTGGTGTATTTTAATGTGAGTGTTTGTGGATCAAGTCCACTGGGTCTTTGGCTATAAACAGAGATGAGCACTGAACCCTAGAGTTGGTAACAACTGGCTTTTGAGCAAGGGTGACCTCTATCTAATAAAAGAAGATCCTTGATTGGTATTCAAATTTGACGTCATTTTTTGTCCCTGCAAGTGGTTCAAGGTTTCCCTTGCTCAAAAGCCAGTCATATCCGACTCTAGGGTGCAGTGCTCATCTCCATTTACAGCCAAAGAGCCAGTGCTGCCTGTGTTTGCAGATGTATACATGGCCATATGGCAGGCATGACTAGATCGCCCATGACGTAGGCTCCACCCATGATGTAGGCTCCACCCATGACATAGGCTTCACCTACAACATAGGCTCCACCCATGGTGTGGCAGCAATTTTTTTTGCTGCCCACCACTGTGTTCATGGCCTGATTCTTGCCTTGCCTCTATCTACTCTTTCCGAAGTAAAATAAGTGGGAGAACAATAGCCAAGTTCTCTAAAGTGCCCCTTTTTTGGGAAAAAATATTGTATTTCCACCAAATGCTAAGTAATTATAAGAAAGTTCTCTAATACAGTCATTTTTATTGCAAGTAATGGAAATCCAAAGTAGTTTTGCTTTGATTGTCATCATTTTAATTGGTCCCAAAGGCAAAAAAACATCACTATGTTTCTCTCATTCTCTTTCAGGACAGGAATATAATGCCTGAGTCTGAACCTCATAAAAGCAGACCTAATAAATAATGAGTGTGCTTTACATGCCAATATAGAATATAATAATTGTGTGTGCTGAAATCAATTCTACACAGAAGTGCATTTACCATTCCCTTCTTCTGGGGCTGTCCTGGGGCTGTCCATGGCTACATAGGGTGGGTCTTCTCTGACTAGGTAAAGGTAAAGGTTTCCCTTGCTTGAAAGCTAGTTGTATCCAACTCTAGGGGTCAATGCTCATCTCGGTTTCAAAGCCGATGAGCCAGCGTGGTCTGCTTCTGCAGACATTTCCATCATCATGTGGCAGGCATGACTAGGCACTGGAGTGTACGGAACACTGTTTACCTTCCCACTGAAGTGGTTCCTATTTATCCACTTGCAATTTCTTGCTTTCGAACTGCTAGGTTGGCAGGAACTGGGACCAAAACGGGAGTTCATTCCGTCCTGCAGTACTCGGGAATTGAACTGCTGACCTCCTGCCTTCCAGTCAGCATCTTACAATAACGAGCCCAATGGAACGGATTAAAATCGCTGTATGAGGTACCACTGTACTACATATACTAACTTCAGCTCTCTATTTATCATATATGTTATCAATTTATCATATATTATATATATTACAAGGTTATTGGAGATAACAGAATGCAAAGACTATTGAACACTTAATTATTACATTGATTTTAAAGGCCCTGAAAAGTTTTTACACACACACACACACACACACACACACACACACACACACACACACACACACACACACACACACACACACACACACACACACACTCATACCAAATACTTTATAAATGTATAATATCTCAGAGACTCCCAGGTTATAAATGTCATTGGAGCGATATATTCTTTACTATAATGGCAATGCCAGTTCTATACCTTTTTTTTACCCTGCCTTAATAAATGTTTGTAGACAAATCAAACAATGCTAAGCCTGACAGTATATTACAAAATACTGGTTGCAGGAAATTAAAAAAGGATGTACTCTCATCTGTGCCTCTTTACATGATGACACTCCATTCTTCTCTAGGTGATAAGAAAAAGAAAAGGTCTTGAAACTAATTACTTTAGTGTTCTACTTGGAAGGAAAGGATTAAGAGAGTGCAATGAATTTGTCTGAAGTAGTCATTCATGAGGCAGACAGGCACTGGTTGCTATTTTAAAAAAGCAGCCAGAGAACCATGTTAATAAAAGGGCCATTATTAGAAAACATCTAAGGGAAAAATGCAAAAGGCAGTCATGGAAAATTATTATTCTTAATAAAATCTTCCTCTGACCATATAAGAGAAACAGTTTCAACCAGCTGCAATATAAAATATATTTTAAAATATAGTGTTCATAATTGAGTGAAAACTTCCCATAAAGTTCATGTACTCCCCCCCCCCAAAAAAAAAATAAAAACCAACCCCACCACCAACACCCCTGCTTTCAGTTAATGGCAGATGTACATTGTAAATGATCAGGAGCTTTTCTGTGGTTGCTTCCTTGGACCAGGGTGTAGACTACAGTTTGAAAACACATCACTCTTGGGTTTTTCTTTCTTAAAAATTGCAAGCAGGTGACTTAGGCTGAGTGACCTCACTGGGCTGATGCAGGATGGTGTAGAGCAGTGTTTCCCAAACTTTGGTTTTTGGACTTCAATTCCCAGAATCCTAAGTTCATTGTCCAAAGCACTGTTCAGCCAATGTAATGACTTAGGCTTCTAGGAACTGAGGTCCTCCTGTGGGGCCAGGACACTGGGAACTACTGGTGGGAGCAGCCGCCACTGCTTATTTGTTCCCTTCTACTAGAATATTCATTCATTCATACCTCACCAATAATTAGTGTAGACCAGGAGTGGCCAACCTTTTTCCGTGGTGGGCCAGTCACGCTCCCCCTCACAAGGTGAGTAGGCCAGAGGCATGGTTCCTCCCACTGCTTCTGGCGGCGGCGGCGGCAGCATTCACAGCATGATCTCTGCCATTTCTGCCACTTCCTGTGGCAGTGGGAGCAAGGGCCATGCATTTTTGCCACATTCTTGGGATTTTCTGCTGCATTTTTGTGATGTCTTTGCAGCGTGTTCACTGCATTTTCACTGCTTCCGGTGGTGGTGGTGGCGGCGGTGGTTACCCCAGCCCCAGCCCTGGGATCCTCACCGCAGGCTGGATTAATTGGCGCCATGGGCCAAAACCCTGCTTGCTGCTCTTGTTGTGGAAAATTCACCCACAATAGCAGCTCTGAAGTAGGATTCAGCTTGTGGTCTTGTTAGCTTCTATTACTGGAAGGGAATGTTTTAGTTTAGATCATGAAATGCAACCTTTGGGCTCACTCTGAAGCAAACACTCCCTTCTTAGATTTGTTTGGGAAGTTTTTGTATCATAAATATGTCAATAGTATTTATGTCGTCAATTTCTATTCCCTTAAATGGATACCATGGGAGTTCACAACAAAGATAAGACTACAGGAAAGATCTCGATAAAATACAATAAAAGTTCTGGTAGTATTAAAACACTCCATTGATGACAGATACTCCAGTTCATGAGTGTTACCATTAAAGGGGAAAGTGTGGGCACCTTTTTATGAAATGGATTAATATTCTGCTCATTACCAAACAAAACTGGCATAATAGAAGTAGCAATACCAATTACACTTCTATACCGCCCCATAGCACTTAGTACACTCTCTGTGTGGTTTCACAAGGTAATTAGCATGGGTAATAAGTGGCTTCATGTTTTCAAAAGGACATCTTTTCACCAGTAATGAGTAGGTATACTTCTAAAACCTTGGAAATTTGACAGGTGAAAGGTATGAATCCAATAGTTTGCTCCCGCTAGAGTAGACCATTGAGTCAATAGAATTCACATAAATGCTGACTTAGATGTTTCCATTGATTCAATGGATATGCTCAAACAAACTTACAAAGTGAGAAGAAATTTCTACAGGGAAATATTGATGTGAGGGGAAAAGATAGATTTTTAAGGTTTCTTTCTGAGAACGAGAAGCTGAGAGATTTGAAGGCTTTGAGATTTAGCTAAGCCCAGGTCCATCAAAGCTTCTTGTTTCTGCCTCTGTGCTAGCCTAGCTGGGAGCTTACTTTTTGAACAAGAAGCTAGGCTGAGCTAGGCCTAGCTAAACCTCAATGCCTTCTAGTTGAAGCCTTTCTTCCTGGGCAGCCACATTTAGGTAATTCTATGATATCTACTTGTCAGGTAGAACTCCTACATATCATTTGTTTTCCAATATGAGGGAACCAGTTCTCACTTTTCAGACATTCACAAAAATCCTGTTTTCCCCTCCCTCCCCCCAAAAAGTGCAACAGTTCATTGTACAGCATTATCCTTTTATACCCATTGCACAAAACGATATCCAGTAGCGTCTTACACATAAGTCAGCCCTGTTGTTACTGATGAGGTGATTGTTGGCATGTGTAACTGTAGATGGAGATTGCTAGAGTAATCATTGCTTCCTACAGAGCAATTATAGGCCATGTCTGCTAATGGGATTCTGACCACTAGTGAATAAAGCTTCAAACAACTTCTGGATCATTCAGAAATCTCTCCAGCATTGATAAGAAATGCATTTTAAAATATATAATAATAATTTCCCCTTTGAATAATGTTGTCTACTATTCCATGAATTAATGCAATACCTTAAAAAAAGGTAAAGGTCACCCTTGTTTGAAAGCCAGTCATATCCAACTCTAGGGTTCAGTGCTCATCGCTGTTTCATAGCTGAAGAGCCAGCACAGACTGCGTTTGCAGATGTTTCCATGGTCTAGGGCTAGCTCAAATATTGCAAAATCATAGAATTATGTTCCTTGAACTGTGTAGGTCCATGATGGTGAACCTTGGCACCTCCAGGTGTTCTTGGACTTCAATTACCAGAAGCTGAAGTCAGCACTCCTGCTGATCAGGGCTTCTGGAAATTGAAGTTCAAGAACAGCTGGAGTGCCACGGTTCACCATCACTTGTGTAGGTTATGTTCTTTTTAGACCAAACTGACTTCCCTTTCTATTCTGGACACTGTACAGAGAAGTAATGGTCAACCTATCTTTGGCTTGTTATTGTGAAGATAACTTGCCAAACAAAATGATACTGCTTCAAAAAGAATGTCAGAATCCTCAGAATATACAACCAGCCAATGGTCATGTGGGCACATGAGTGTGGGACATGTAATCCCCATAAACATAATTCCTATATTCCACAGAAAAAGCCCTGAATAGTCAAGTTGTATATGTTGGGTCCAGTGTTAGCCTGTATACCTGTGCTGGTGAAAAGCATTCAACAGGATACAATCTATCTCCTCTCCATAGCAGGTCTTTCACCCGTTCATTCTACACAGAGGAGCAGGGAGACCTGCCGAATAGGGTAAGATGTGGTGTAGAGAAAATCATTACTGGGCAGAGGCAACTTTCGTTAATGAAGTCTTGCTCGTAGAAAGTGTCTCTGTATGAACGTACAGGAAGCATCCTGCTCCTTCCCCCATCTTGGCTCTGTACCCACCAAATGTATTAGATGTGGTATTGTTTTGAGCCACTGGAGTCATGTTGTTGAGTGGGTGGCATAATAACGATAACGATAACGATAACGATAACGATAACGATAACGATAACGATAACGATAACGATAACGATAACGATAACGATAACAACAAGAAGAAGAAGACGCCGACGCCGCCGATGTCGACGACGCCGACACCGACGACAATGATAAATCTACCCAAGACCCTCTCCCATATATTTTGTGCAGCACTTTCAGGGAGCTAGAGGAACTGCCATTGGGAGAAACCATAGGGGAGGTCTGGATCTACCAATATGCCTCAATCAGGATTTGGCCCATAATTCAGCAGTTAAACAAGGGATTCTGCATAAGCTCTTAGAAAGCAACTGAGCCTACCAACTGCTTATCATGCAAAGCTGATGGTCTTTCTGGTTGACTGGCTAGGCACACATAACATTTCCTTCTCCCTCCCCAACACACAAACTGATGGACATAACATACTTCATGCTGTTAATGTTTTTAATGGTGCCACAGAAGAAGTGATGCCAGTTATGAGTCAGTGAGGGGGCTGTGTGTGTGTAGAAAGCTAAACCCTCCTATTGACCCAGTGACCCAGTAGCAGCTGACTTTACTGTTTCTGCCCTGAGATAGGCAATGGGGGGGGGGGGAATAGCAGTTCCTAGAGGGTCCCTGAAAGGAGATGATCTCCTGCCTCAGTGATCATAAAGCAGCCAGCAGTATTGCCTCTATCCTGCTAATGGCAGCATGGAAGGCTTTTAGTACTTTTGCCTGGAGCAAAGACTCTTCTCTTTGACCTCAGAGATCTTGAGCAGCCTTTTTCTACCTTCAGTGACCCAGAACTGTCATTTCACCACTACTAATGGCAACAAAGACGTATTCAGCATCTCTCCAATGAATTCTTCCCATTCTAGTGTCTGTGGGCAAGCACGTTTGTGCACATGAATGGTGCATCTAAATGCATATATGTCTGAACTCCTGCCAAGAATAGAACAAGTCCACAGGGCAAACGTTTTGTGGACTTATACACTAAGCCTGTAATTACTTATACAGTACAAGAATAAGATCTGGGGATTGGGATTTGAAAAGCTTTGTGGTACCTTAATAATGCATTGTGACATCTGAAAAACAACCCTTTATCTTATGACAAATAAAATATACTAGTCTTGTTGCCACATTACTCTACTGTTTGAGAGGATAACATTTCATTATAAGACTTATGAATCAACTAGTATAGCATTCGATTGTGTTTTATTTTTATTTTTGTTTACTTCTCCTCTGCTCTTCCCCCTTTTGAGACATATTGAAAAGGAAGTTTTATCTGCTCCAAGAAGTAAGTCTATGATTTCAGCCCATTTATTCTCTTCATATGTATTTCTTTTGCTTCTTTCTTCATTCTTTCTTTCAACCTTTGATTTTGCACTCTCAAGAGCCAGATAACAGCATCATGTTGACGACTTAGACAGTAGAAATAGAGCTATATCAGAGAGCAAACAAGACAAGACAAAAAACACTGTGGGACCTTAAAGACTAACTCCTGTATTTTCGTGGATCAAGTCTTTTGATTTGTTTGCTGTCTGATATGCTTGCACAGATTAACATGCTATCGCTTCAAAAATTTCTACAAAGTAGAGATACTTGAGCAATTTGATATTTATGAATTTCAACATGAATTGACTTGATCTTTCCAGATGTATACAGTAATACCTCAGATAACGTTTACCTCGGATAACGCCAAAATTGCATAACGTTAAGTAATCTGGGGAGGAGAATTGGATCGAATAACGTTAAAGTCCTATGGGATGGATCGGATAACAACTGCTAAAGCCTGTGCGGTTACAATGTATCTCTATGGAGCTTTAACGTTATCTGATCCATCCCATATGATTTTAACATGCATCGGATAACACTAAAAATCAGATAACACTAAGACTTGTGGAACCAAGTCTTAGCGTTATCTGAGGTATAATTGTATATAAAAACTTAGCTATCCAAGGGTTTCTATGTTCCTTACTCTGATGTTTTTAGTTAAAATGATACATAAGAATATATCTTAAAATGTATATGGTTATTCACATGACTTGCACTATCATGTGTACTTGTGCTGTATCCTTGTGGTTTTGCATGCATGATTTCCACACTTTTGTGCATGACATAGTTATTCCCCATCTTGCTTGCTAGACAACCCAGATGGTGTCTATCTAAGAGACTGTAAAGGTCCCAAACATATTATTGGGCCCAATTTGTTACAATGTACAGCTTCCAGATGGAGGACGTGCAAGACAGAAAGCGTTGACCCAGATTCTGGATTTGGCTTGGTGCCAAGGCCTGGATCCTACACCAAGATCCAGATCTTGTTTAGAAATCCTAATTTATCGTTTATGGGCTAGGCATTGTCAGATTTTTCTTCAGATGAATTCCTCTAATCTTTCTGAAATGGGTAAGGAGGCCAAAGTTCACTCTTCAGAGTCTGAGGTATCTCTTCAGGAGTCAAAGGACTAGCGGTAAACTCCAGATCTCCTGAAGACAGATCAGGAAGCTCTGTCTTATTTTCACAGTTATTATTGTTCTGCAGCCAAGACTTAATCTGGAGCGCTAAATACATTTGATTGAAGCAAATTCCCCTTCAACCTGCTAGGTCCTGGATCTGTCTCCACTGATCTGACACTGGCAATACTAAGGTATATGCTGTCTCTGATACTTAAGACAATATTCAGAGCCACCATAATATATAGCCATTGATAGCCTTATCCTCCATAAATCTGTCAGATCTCGTTTTAATTCAAGCCAAGTTGGCATCCATCCCAACCTCTTTTGGCAGGGAATAATATAGTTTACCTATGTTCTGTGAACATAATTGCATCCTTTTACCTCTCCTTAATCAACCTCCATTCAATTGTCTTTTACTACAGATGCCAAAAGCAATTTTGCTTGTAAATGATAGGTGCTATTCTTTATCAAATGAGTATGGCATGCCCAGAACTGTGCATTTAAAACTAATAAAACCACAGTCTCCAAATGCACATTTTATAAGCTAATTGAGTGCACACAAAAAAGGAAAGAGGTGAGCAGAAGAAATAGGAAAAGAAGCAAATCCAGACACCAATTAGATGGTCTGCAGGAATAAGGGGGAATTTGTCTATCTACCCCGCCCGGGCCAAAGGGCATCAGAAACAAAGCCACAAAACAAATGATCCAATTAACAGCTCACAGGGCAATTTAACCAGAGGACATTTTCTTCCACACATGAGCATGTGATAAATTGGTGCCAGAACGCACATTATACCTGCCACAGGGATGCTGACAATAAATGCTGAGCTTCCAAGAAATGTCACCATTCATTGTCCCTGTGTCTCTGATCCTAGGAGCTGAACAAGTACCACTTGAAGAATAATGAAAATAACTGTTGTACATTTTTTAAAAAAAAGTTAGTCACTTATGATGCAATCTCATTATTCCTCGGTCAGCCCCAAGGTAGAGCAGGGCAAGATGTGCCTTCTTACTCCACAACCGACAGTAGATATATTTCACATTGAGAAATAATGACTTTAACTTAAGTAAAAATACAATATGATAGATCAAGTGATTAGTGTGCCTGCTTAGTCTGCTTTCCACTCTGTGAGGTAAACTGGTGATGACCTGAACATTTTTTGAAGTAGAGAATTGCCCTCTGTAAAGTAAGATATATCGGCTACCTTACAATAAGCTCACTGGCCAGAATCCTACTGGTGCTAATTTAGGATTTATATAGCATCTGGGCTCTACTTGCAGTTAATTGACTAAGGTACCAGGGCACTTTTTAGTTGCACAATTAGGTGTGTGACTAGCTAGGTGTTTGAGACATGCCTTGGCAGCTCGATTAGCTGCTGCAAGTTACACAAACTGAATGTGAACACAAACAGGATGTTGACTGATTTATTGCTCTGACAATCGACCTTGTTACTGTTATTGTTACTGTCATTGTTGTCATACTCACTTATTTTTTATATCTGTTTTCCTCCAATGCCCTTAAGCAGGGTGTGCAAGTTATCGCCTCTTTTTGTCCCCAAAACAACCCTGTAAAGAAGGGAAAAGAGAGAGAGGTTGCTCGCTAAGTTTCATGGCTCAGTAGCAACTAGATTTAAGTTGGCTCTCCCAAAGTCCCAATCCAACTGCCTAGCCATTACATTACACAATCTGTCTCCCCTGTTGGATCCTTAAACTATCTGAAGTGAATGTACAACCTCAAGCTCTAGGGCATTGATGGTGAACCTTTTTGAGACCAAGTTTCCAAGGAAGAAGAGGCAGAATGAAGAAGAGTGGTGGATGGGGAAATGGTGCTGCCTTTGATGGCATGCGTGCCCACAGAGAGGCCTCTGTGTGCCACCTCTTGCACGCATTGCATAGGTTCGCCTAGGGTCTTCTGCTGATTCTGTTAACTAAGAACCAACCAAGCAGGCAAACCAACAGTATGCTCATTTTATATTTACTAGGCAGGGGTTTATCAAATTAGCAGCCTCCCACTCCATTAGATTTCATGTCCAACATCTCAAACCAGGTCATGAGTCCTTGAACAATGAATGGACTCCTGTAATGCCATAGAAGCAGGCCTTTCTGTAGACATTGCAAAATTGTTTGTGTGGCTGTAGGAAACAAGGTGGTTATCCTGAGCCACCTGCTCAATAAATGTTAAATAACAACACATCTATGGGCAACTTCATACTGAATCAATGGGCCCTGAAACCAGTGGAAGTGGGGAAGAGAGGAGCATCAAGCTTATAAAGCTACTTCACACAGGCAAAATCCAACTTTCTTCTCCTAACTAGTGACCCAACAATTCCCTCATACTTCACCTGGCACCTTAAAACTTGGCAGCAAGCTTAAGAGAGAACTTGGGGTGTTGAATTACAACAGTTAAGTAGTCAAAACAGAGTTAGTGGGGAACAAGGAAGGTGTTAGCATAGCAAAACAAGAGAGAGAGGAATATGTTTTAAAAAATGTGTTCCTGATAAATGAGAGAAATCTCTAAGTACAAAACAATCACAAGGCAGCTGAAGGAACCCCTTTACCACATTTCCTTTGGTCTCACAGAGCAAAAATGACTAGGATGAAGGAGGAATGAGAGGCCTAAGTAAGAAAGCTGGGAGATGACAAGTTATGGCCCTTTTACTCCTAAATGTTCAAGCTAAATGCCTGAATAAGGTTCTCCATGAGGACTCCAAAAGCTATCAAGTTTATTACATGTAACCTGAAATATCCATATATCAACTTGCCCAGTACTGGAAAGCAAGAAAATCTCTGTTATATTCAGTTTATGTTCCGTTCTATATGATTCTCAACATTGCTGCATTTCAAACTACTTGGAATACCCCAAAGGCATTCATTTAGAAGTCAGTGTTTTCTAAACCGGGCCAGTGTCGATCACTGTCTAGAAAAAGCTATATATCTGCCTCATGAACATATAGCTATGTTTCAAGGTGATGTGATTCAGGCTGCTAGATTAAGATTATCAAGAGACACATACAAAGCTGGTGTGCATAGACTCAAGCTAATTATTGCTTTGGCTTTGGTCCACTGAGACAAAGGAGGGGGGGGTTGCTGAAAGGAAAGAAGGACTTCAACAACAATAAATATTAAGAACTGGGGAAAGTTATATTTTTTGTACTACAACTGCAATTTAAAACTTTTTCAAATTCTCTTCTGAAGTACTGTATGGTCATAGTTCCATGATAGAGCATAAAGGTTGCATGGACTCAGAAAGTCCAAGATTTAGTCTTTAGCATTTCCAGAAAAAAAGAAAAGGATTGATCTCCACCTGAGAACAGAGACAACTGCAGAAAGTCAGACCGGCTATTTCTGAGAGAGATGAACAAATGGCCAGACTAGGCTTAAAATAGCTTCCTCCCTTCCTGTTGCCCAAGCTCTGATAGCAATGGCATAAAACATATTGTTGAGCTTTCGGCAGGCAATCCAATCATGCTTTGTGTTTGTTTTGTACATTGGCATGGGAAAGGGTAGCATTTAACAAACATCATCATTGAATCAAAATGGCCAATTACTAAATGATTCTTTGCTCCAAAAATAACTGTTTTTCCACTCTAACCTGTGTGTGTGTTATTCTTGTTATTGCTACTATTAGTGTGGTTTATAATTCGGTCTGGCTGGCTGGCTGAGTTGTCTTTCTGACTCAAAATGTTAGTTTCAGAAAGCCAGTAACTTATTACTCCCTTTCAACCACTATTTGCTTCCTGCTTTTGACGCCAAAAAGAAGTAAACTGCTGTATTATACCTGGCAACTTTGAACACAAGCCTTTGTATGTGAACATTCTGTTTTCTTCTACTAAAACTATACCTAGCATTTTTACTTAAGGACCTAAAAAACCAACAACACCAAAGGGGGAACTAAAGAGTGCTTGCATTTCAAAATATTCAACCTTAACCCTTTGGGATATGCTAGCTTTACCACTCTGCAAAACTTATTTAACATTTAGGAAGGTGAGTTTGTCAAAAGCCTCTTCACCAAAATAGGGCCTAGGAAATCTTTACACATGTCATGTGGTAGAAGATCATACAAAGGAGCATCTGTGTGAATGGAAGAAACCTTTGTAGCTGTGATGTGCATTTTGCTGCTTTCTCAGCAACCCCAAAAAATGGTACCTGCTGTATAGCCAGGAAAATAATTGTCTGAAACCTATTCTCACAGACAAAGTCTATAATTCAGTTGGCATTGCTAATAATCCAGAAATATGTAGCAAGTAATGAACAAAATAAGTTAATGGAGCACCAGACATATCCACTTCTTGGATGCCAGCCTCCTAGATGATGGCTGGAATCACGGAAATGTTTTCTACACACCTCACAAGCTCTAAATATTAAACCAGAAGAGACTATGCTAAACCAATGGATAAATGCTGAAAAGTGTCTCCCAACAGGAGCAAATTCTGGCTGGACCATCTGGAAGTCACTTTATAGACTTTGTTGCAAACTAGAGAGATCAAATAATAATTAAGGAAAATGGAATTGCTTGGATACAGGACAAATTGTCTGTAAATGTGGAGAAATTAAATCAATACAGCATTTATGTTAATGCAATTTATGCCCCCACCATGTATACAAAAGAAGATCCAATAAATGGCCGAGATAACACCATTGAAGTAGCCTGCTTCGGATAAAATATAATCTAAGTCCACAAAGCACTGATACAAACACAGAAAGTCAGGAAGTATGAGTCTCTTTCTGTTTTCTGCCATATTTCCTTAACTGGCCGGTTCTATTTTTTAAATACAAAACAAATTGTTATGCCAGATTTATATTCCACTGTACCACGCTATGCAATTTTACCCACAGAAATTTTTTTGCACAGTCAGACAGTTTACTACATCTTATGATTGTTGATGAAGTTCCAGTTTAAAGTATAGATGCCGAAGGAGTTCAAAATATGCCAACCAAACCGTAGCAGCAGGACAAATAAATTACTGCAAAATACCCAATGCTGTACTGTCCTCCAAATGCTAGCAACAATGAGGGTGACAGGTGTAAAATAATTTAAAGGTATTATTTAAAAGTATACAAATGAATTCACTTTGCCTTTCCCTGACAAAGTATTTACTGCTTTTGAAAGACAATGATGAAATGATGTGTCCGAGTAAGATCTATTTAAACTTATTTCATAAGTAAAATGTGCACAAAGATGAAGCCTCAGCATAGAAGTGCAGGATGAATGTACTTCTTTCCCCATTTGAAACACAATGTATTCTTGGTGAACTGCCAGCCTTTGCCAGGCAATGCTCACCTTTGTGCTGAATTGCAGTTAAGACACCATTTGTCTCACTGTCTTTGCAACAGCATATTTGAAAGCCTTTTTATCAAACCCTTCTCGCTTTTCCTATCAGTCCTGGCTTTTCCATCAAATAGCAATCACACTCTACCAAATCAGTTGTGAAGGATGAACTCGAACTTCTTAGCTTTTGCATTTGTGTTAGCAGAGGTTCATGGGACAACATCTTCATCCATCATTTGAAGAATAACAGCCAATCCAATATGACTGTCAGGAATCTTTAAAGGACTCACCATTAGGTCTCAGGAAGATGCCTCAGTTCAAGAAAAACAAATCAAGCAGAGTGACTCTGAATTTAAAGAAGTCAAAGGCCAGTATCTCATGAAAACATCCAGGCATACAGAAGTGTTCTGTTCATTTAAGTGACTTGTTTTCTCTTTAATATCCTTTTTCTACTTGACTTTCCATTTAATTGATGCAAGAACAATTGCTGTCAGACTATTCATGGCCAGATTGTGGGCATATGGCAAGAACCTGGATTCTGAACTAGATAGAAGCTTGATGTGATGCTTGTGTGATCTACAAAGCAGGAAGCAAAGAGGCAACTTACAAGAAGGAGAAGAAAAAATAGCCAGGATCATACAGTACTATCTTTGCTCAAGCTGTTTTTTTTCCCTTCTCCTTTCCATCACAGCCAATAGCTGTCTCACTTTGGCTTTTTAATATGGAACACTGGGAGGTGATTAATTAATCTAACAACCCTGAGGACTAATGGCTTGGGTAGCGAAGTCCACAGAGAAGGGTGATGGTCCTCAAGTGGATTAAATCCCACTTGAATCCATCTTGATGGAGGGCAGCAGCTTCATCAATACTGTCCTGGGGCTGATGAGGACTTTGCGTACCAAAAGGGTTCAGGATCAGAAAGTGACTCGTGGAACTGAATTAGTGGTCATGCTGCGATGTGGAAGGCAGATGAATGGCTATTGCATTATATTCTCAGGACAGTCTTCATGGCTGATTGTCATGAGGATTGCTACTATTCAGACCCGGATATGGCAGAAGAAGAAGGGAGCACAGTTGGTGTGTCACATACTTTTTAAGAGAAGGGAAAGATTGAATTAAAACTTTCTCAGAAATGTGACAAAAAATTACAACCAGCTCCCTTGACAATTTAATAGTGCAGCCTTGATTTACAAAAGCCAAACTGGTTATTCTGATAGGGTATTCTGCAGGTTACTCATTCATAAGGTCACCATGGGCCAAAGGCAACTTGATGGCACATAATGACACCAGTATCTTATTCTGTCAAGACTGTCTGAATCAATGAGAACGAGGCATTTCTTAATTTATTAATGTTCTGAGGAAGCATCCACTGAATCCAAGTACAGTATACCCGTTATGAACTGCCTATTCCTTTCCACTACACTGATCTTGCAATAGTACATGATTAATTATGCAATTGAAACATAATCACAATTTGAAGAATCTACCCTGCTTTGTGGCAAGATGAGAACAGCAATGTGCTGTGCAGCATTTTGTATACACCAGAGTGTTCTATATTGCAAAATATAGAAGTGTGCTGACAAAGTGCTTCACTTCATTCTAAAATGGCATATTAATGGAGGCATCAAGCAATTGTTGATTTTGTTTCCTTGAAAAATAAAAATGGAAGTGCAAAAAGAAACTTGATTTCAACCCAATTATTTCCATTGATTTTTCCTCTCTTGTAGTTTTTCATCATGGCAAACATTGTGTTGGACTGTCTAGATTTAAATCAATCCAGCCAGCTACAAAATGGTTTAGCTGTCAAAAAGAAGAAAGGAGGTTGAAACAGAGAAAAGATATTCTTGCAGTAGTTCCAGAACTTTGACATAGTTGCCTAGTCTTCAGAAGAAGATCACCTCATAACTTTTTGAAGGAAAAGAAAGACGCGCCAGAATTCTTTCTCTCATGTATTCAGTCGATCTTTAATAGCTGCTTTATTAACACAAGTTCTTCATAGTTAACAGAAAACTTAAAAGGCAAAAGTTTCAAGCAATCAGAGGTTTGTTCTTCACAATGTCTGGAAAGTTTATTCTCAAGGTCAATCAAAGAGAAAAGGATTTATTTCAAGCAATGCAGTAAACTTTCCATGACAGATCTCTTAAAGTGTTCATCCACTCACATGCAAAGCTACATTTATGGTGGACATGGGGCCATGCACATAATTCACACACAGAAAAGTTTAGTACTCAGAAATGTCCTTGACCAAGGTTTCTCAACCTTGGGTCTCCAGTTCGTCCTGGACCTCAATTACCAAAAGCCCAAGTGAGCACACCTGCTGATCAGAGCTTCTGAGAATTGAAGTCCAAGAACATATAATAATAATAATAATAATAATAATAATAATAATAATAATAATAATAATAATAATAATAATAATAATAATAATAATAATAATAATAATAATAATAATAATAATATTTGGATTTGTATGCCACTCTATTCGCCGAAGTGACTCAGAGCGGCTAACAGTATAAATAATAAAACATTGTATATCAAAGTATATCATATATTACTTTGGGTTGAAAGGATTTTTCCTGGAGAAACTCTGCTCAGGGCCACCTGAATAAGGATCATTTCATGGGGGCCCAAGGTTGAGAAACCCTGTTCTAGACCTTTGTTTATTCAGCAAGAAAGCCTAATAGAACAGAGCTCCTTAACATTATAACTTGCTCTTCAAACCTTTGTGCTCTGGTACTGGGTATAGATGGCACTTGGGTCTTGAACTCCTGACCTGCTGACCTTCCAGTCATCAAGTTCAGCGTCATAGCTGCTAAGCCACTGCAGTCTCCTGACAATACAGTAGGCCCTCCTTATTCAAAGGGGATAGGTTCCAAGAGTTATCACAAATGCCTAAAACTGTGGAAAATAGCAATCCCTTACATCATATATGATGGCATCTAGTGGACAATTTTGGCAATGTGTCCTGGAAATATATACAGTACTGTACTGTATTATGTATTTCTGGGATTTTTCAGGGAATAGTTTCTGGCTCTGGGATAACTGAAACTGTGCATACTGAACCTGTAGTTACTATAACTCCTCACTTAAAAAAACTTAGAAAAATTATTTTTTCAACTACCATTTTTAAAGTTACCTCTCAGAGGAAGAAGTCAGGTAAATAGTTGCTTACTGAACTAACCAATCACTCTAGGGACGTAGGGCTAACAAATGGCATCCAAGACCTCCAGAATGAGACCTTATCAAGTCAGCAACTTCCCTTAGCAGAGTACTTAATTCATGCAATTCATATTTCACTGCCTTTATAATTGGGATTCATCCCATCTCATACATGAGCTGGTCCTGTGACTGAACTTGCTAGACAAGCTGCTCCAAAATATGTGCCAATTGCCAAGAAGGCTTTATCACCTATTGACTGTCTCATCAGAGACAGGATGCAAAGAAGCGGTTCTCCACTTAATGTTAAAAAGTGAGCAAACTAGTGTAGAAGGAGGTTGTCAACATTTGGTGGATGGACAGCTGGTAAGTAACACAAGCAGCAGGACACAGGACAACCAGGCAACAGGATAAACAGCCACCGTATCACCATCCAGCATATGAGTTCAATAGCAAACCCAAGGTAAACAGGGGTACAGGGTTAGTCCAGCAAACAACAAGTCAAAACGTGTGTGATTGAGAGAGCAGGCAATGCAGAGTATCTTCTGGAGCTGGAGCAGGGCAGAGATAGCATTCAAGGAGCAAGGATCAGACAAGGTACAACCACAGTCCACAGGAACTGGGAACAGGGCAGGAAATCTTTGGGAGCAGGACTCAGGAACAAAGCAGGAGATCTTCAAAGACAAGAACCAGGAACAAAGCAAGAGATTTTCAAAGGCAGGAACAAAGCAAGAGATCTTTTAAGGGAGGAAGCAGGAGTAAGGCAAGAGATACATGAGCCAAGCAACAGCAAACCCAATGGCTTTTTCATTGCTAAGGCAACTTCTGGGGGGGAAGTTGGTCTCAAAGTGTTACAACATTACATGGTTGGAAAAAGGTTATAATTGTCAATGTAATGCAATCAACTTTTCAAATCAGGTGAGTCAGATTTCTGTTACCGGTAATAAGTTTGTGTCAGAGATTACCCTGGGTTGAAAGGATTGTTGCTGGAGAGACTCTGCTCAGGGGACGTCCAAATGAGGCTCCTTTCATGTCTCCAAGTGCAGCCCTTGGGTGTCGAAACCAGACCTTGCAGCATTTTAACCACTAAGCCACTGGAGGAGCTGCATATTCACTGATGAAATCAATTGAATCAAGTTTGTATATGACAGTGAAATGTTCTCCTTTCTGCCCTATATGAAATGACCTGAAACTTACTCTTTCTTTTCATCTCTTTCAGAAATTCTTGGAAACCATGGCAACATATGCAGTCTATGATGTGGACATGCTTAAAACCTGAACCACCTGCAAAACCCTTTCACCTTCGTCATGCACCCATGTGTGAAGTATGGAAAAGGCTACATAACTTCTGCCACCTGACCATGGGCCCCATTTACTTACCCCAGACAGTTTTTGATGATGTGTAGTGGCTTCATGGCCTGGAGGACCCATCTCCTCAACACTTCCTAAAGACAACAGGGCTCCTTATCATTGCACAAAGAAGCTTGCATGTGCGATGCACACCTAATATTAGGAGGTTACTGAGTGAAATCCATGTTGTCTCTCTCATTATCTCATGTATACACCCACACAACTATTTTGCTATTGTAGCACATGAGCCATGAGCCTGTCACATCACAAGAGTCCAGAACTGCCCATTGGTCTCATATTTATTTATTTATTTTGCCCTGAAAGCTCAAAGAATGGGAACCTATTTACCGAGCAAACCTAGGTATGACTTATGCAACTTCTTTTTCGCAAGCCTTGCCAGTGTATGACTGTATGAAAAAGAAGACAGGGTTCCTCTACCTTTAAGAGCTGCTTAGAATTGATAATTTCACTAGGTGCTTTTTTTAGTGTAAGCCAGGGGTGCCCAAATTATGGCCCAGAGCCAGATGTGGCCTCTGATGCCAATTCATCAGGCCCACGAAACCCTCGTTGCTCGTGGAAGTGGAAGTAAAACATGCTCTTACGGGCGCATTTTACTTCCGCCTCCAGGAGCAATGAGGGCTTCACGGGCTCGATGAATTGGCATCGGGGGCCACATCTGGCCCCTGGTTTTGTAACCAGATCCCTGAACCACATGACCGGCCCACGGCCTGAAAAGTTTGGGCAGCTTGGTGTAAGCTATATGGCTATGGTTATCACATCTACATACCTGTTATGATAATCACTATGTGCCATCCAGTCAATTCTGATTTATGGTGACCATTTCCCAGGGTTTTTAGAATATACACAGAGATGGTTTACCTTGTAGCACAGTGGCTAAATTGCTGTACTGCAGCCAAAACTCTGCTGATGTTGTGAGTTTGGTCATGATGGGATACAAGGTTGATCCATCCTTCCATGGTTGGTAAAATTAGTACCTAGCATGCAGGGGGGGGATGCTAACTACCTTGTCAACTGCCCAGAGAGTGAACAAGTGCTATGGAATGATATATAAGTGTAATTGCTATTACTACTCTTCTTCTGGGAGCATATCCATGACCTGGCTGGCCCTTCTTCATGGGGGCATGATCAAGAATTTAATCTCCACCTTCTAGTTCCACAGTCAAATAGCTAAACCACCCAGCTATCCAGCCAGCTCCTGTGCATGTTGCACATTTCCAGAGATTAAGTCCTAATGACCTCAGTAGACTTTTTGTTAGACATGAATACTACTTAAACTGAATTAAACAAGAGACCTTATGTAAATATCAGGATCCTGACCAGTCTTGAAGAGGGATGTCTAAGGCAGTCTTCCTGGGTGTGTGAAATTAGTCTTCAAATGAATATCTTAGTGAAGGTAAAGGCAGTGATGGGATGTTACTGGTTCGGACCGGTTCGCCCGAACAGGTAGCACCCCATCAGGAGGGATTGCCAGGGGGGGAACCCCCGGGCGACCAGTTCAGTCGCCTCTCTGGCTCCCTCCAGAAATGTAACCTCCGTTTGATGCATGCGCAGTTCTATTTTTTAGTGTGGATGTGTCAAATAGAGGTTTGATGCATGCACACACAAAAAAAGAACTGTGCATGCATCAAACGGAGGTTTGACGCAAGCGCAGACATTTTTATTTTTGCTCCGCCCATGACATCATGATGTCATGACGTCGGCTACACCCATGACGTCCATGACGTCATGTGGGGTAGCGAAGATTTTGACAACCCACCACTGGGTAAAGGTTGTCCTTGCTCAAAAGCCAGTTGTATCTGACTCTAGGGTTTGGTGCTCATCTCTGTTGATAGCCAAAGTGCCAGCACTGACTGTGACTGCAGATGTTTCCATGGTCATTTTGGCAAGCACTGGACACTGGAGTGCATGGAATGCTGTTTATCTTCCCATCGGCCGGGAGGATAAGAGCCCCCGTGGCCCCAGGAGGCCAAAAATGCTGCTGCATCGCTACTCCCTCGGCTCTTCCCCTGACTGGGAGGATAAGAGCCCCTGTGGCCACAGGAGGCTGAAGATGTCGCCGTGCCACCCTCGGCCCTCCCCACCAATGGTTTTGGTTGGGGTACCATGGCATATCCACATGGTGACTTTGTTTTTGTTGCTGTGGGACTTCCTGTGGGACTTCTCATATGAGTGCTGTGGGACTTTGCAAACGTATTGCTGTGGGATTTCTCAAATGAGTTTACCCCCTCTTTTTAATGCTTTTTGATACTGTCATACTGATACTGCTTGATACTGTGATTTGGTATGATTTGTGATGATGATATATTGTTTGTGATTTGTGATGATGACATGCATTGTGATTGTTGTTAGCCGCCCCAAGTCGCATAGCTGAGGGGGCGGCATACAAATCCAATAAATGAAATGAAATTTATCTAGTTGCAATCTCTTGCTTTTGAACTGCTAGGTTGACAGGAGCTGGGACAGAGATGGGAGCTCACTCTGTTGTGCAGCACTCAGGTCATGACCTGCTGACCTGCCGACCTTCCAGTCATCAAGTTCAGTGTCTTAACCACTAAACCACTGCATTTCCATTATGAATATCTTTCTTTCATCCAAAGAAATCATCAAGCAAAGCAAGCTAAGTTAGATAACGCCAAAGAAACTCTGCCATGCTCGTTGGTTAGAAATTTCTCTCTGTCACGCATAGGCCCTTTCCTTTCTTTCTCGCCACAGTCATCACATAGCCTCAAGTCTGAAATCTGACCTTGAAGTTGAATACTTAAGGGAAGGTAAAGCAACAGGTTGTGGCCTACCAATTAAAAATGGGAGCAAAAGGTTGTAGTAGCGAATTTCAAAGGAGGGATATAATCATGGCTCATTTCTGCAATCCACCCCACCACCCTTTTACCCTTTTCTCCAACTCTAGTTCAAAAAGAAGGGACCATGCTGTCCAGAATTCATATTATATAATTTCTTATGAATAATATATGCAGTGCCTATTTATTTCATTTTACCTATTAATCTGCATTAAATTATATTACATTAAAAACTTGCCGGAATTCTAATATTAAAACTGAAGCTAAGGAATAGAAGGAAAGAAAGAATCATTCTTGCCTAAAAGGACAGGCATGCGTATATGAAAAGAGCATGATTCAGCCACAAGTAAGAATTTCTAATCCTTGCTGATGGGATTCAGTCAACTACCGTATATATTTTTTATTATTATTTTATCATGTTTTACCCTCCGCTCATCCAAAGACTCAGGACGGCTTACAAAATTAAAAACACAGTTAAAAACATATTGATTACATTTAAAAATGTAAAAGTTAAAAGGGTTAAAAAGTTAAAGCTATCAGGGAAAGAGGTGGGGATTATTCAAGAGCCAGCTGGCTGAACTGACTGTCCAGCTCGTACCCCACACATGCCCGGCCAGCCAGTCTTTACCCCCTTTCTGAAGGGCAGCAGCTCTGTCTGGAGGCACAGCTCACATGGCAGGAGTTTCCATAGGGCCGGGGTGGACACAGAAAAGGCTCTTCTTCTGGTGGCACAACCAGAGAGCCTCTCCGGTCTGCTCTGGTGGGACAGATAGATGTCCTCGGAGCAATGCGATCTCTTGAGTATCCTGGCCCACTACCATGTAGGGCTTTAAAGGTAATAACCGCACCTTGAATTGCACCCAGAGGCATATTGGAAGCCAGCACAGCTCTCGAAGCAGTGGTGAGGCACGAGCATAATGCCCGCACCCCATCACAACCCAAGCAGCCGCATTCTGGATGAGCTGCAGCCTCCAAATGGTCACCAAGGGCAGCCCCATGTAGAGTGCATTACAGTAGTCAAGTCTGGAGGTAACCAAAGCGTGTGTGATCATGAGCAAGGAGTCCTGGTCCAGGAGCGGGTGTAGCTGGCGTACAACACGAAATTGTGCAAAGGTTATACTTGTGAGCCTTAGCTCTCTTGTGTTCAAATTAATGTGAATACTATTCGTGTCTAGCAAAAAGTCTACTGAGCTCATTGAGACTTACTCTCAGGTAATGCACAGTGGCTATCTGGATAGCTCAGTGGTTTAGGTAAGAGGTTAGAAGTTCGATTTACTCAACCCCCCAACCTCTTACCTATACCACTGAGCTACATCATTATATTATATCATTATTGTCTCCATCATTATATCATTATTGTCTCCAGTACAGATGAACAATTATTGTTACAGCTTTCCCCCCACTGTGTGCTGTTCTCTACTTGTTTCTGTACACAATCACTTCAGTCTATGAAAATACTGCATTAACATACTGAAATGGGAGTACAGTACTTCACTCCCACTCTGCACCGAAGATGTAATTTGCTGTTCATGCTAACTCTCAATCAACTGTTTAATGTTCAACAGAGATGGTATTAGGGGCTTTTCCTGGGAGGAGGGAACAACCCACAGATGCATTTTTCCTTCCAGTTTGGGGGAAAATATATAATATTTACAGCTTTTCCTCCAGCATTATCTCAGTGATGCATAACAGTGAGAGAGGAAATGTCTAAACTACTTGAGATGTGGGTATATAGATGCAAAAATATCTTCGCCTTGTTTCCACTGTGTTTCCTTCCTGCATTTTCTCTCTGTCCTTGTTTTGTATCTGGCTGCCAGGCTTAGCTCTCCCCTCTGGCGTAACACGAGTTTCAGCCTCCCGGGGCCCAGGCCAAACTCCCCCCCCTTAGGCTCACTGCCCCCAGGCTCGCCCCCCCCAGGCTTGTCACCCCTAGGTTTGGGCTCCCTCTTGGCTCACCCCCCGGTGGTCCCCTATTTATCAATTTGAAATTTCTTGCCTTCAGACTGCTAGGTTGGCAGGAGCTGGGACAGATGGGAAGGACCGGGGGAACCACGCACACCCAGCAGCGCTGCAAGGCAAGAAGGAGAGGCAGCAGGAAGAGGAGGTCAGGATGCAGAAGGTAAATAAATAAATTTGAGGCATTTCGCTTTGTCCGTCGAAGAACAGACTGGAGAAGCTTCGCCCAGCAACAGATGACTTGCCACCTGTGCCTTTTCCCCATTGGCCGAGGACACCAGGAGCCCCACTTATTCCACCCCCACCTTCGCCTGCTGCCTTGCCTTTCCCTGCCGCCTCCTGTGATCGTGTGGCCCCAGGAGAGATGGGGATGTTGATGGTGGTGAAATCCAATGGAGGAGTCCCTCTCCTGGCCATCCTGCTGGCCCTGCCACTCACCCAGGTGGTGGAGGGAGATGAGGGGAAGGGAAAGGAGGCTTTGCTGCCAACTGGAAAGTGACGCCCGGGGCAGCCCGCCCCCTGCCCCCCATGCTACACTACTGGCTCTCCCCATAAACTTTCACTCAATCTTGGAAGCTCACACAGGGACAAATATGTAGTTTCTCCATGTACACAATTTTGCATACATTTTTTCCTTAATGAAAAGTGATGGGATGTAACAGGTTCTCACCAGTTCTCCAGAACTGGTAGTAACTTTTCCCAGTGTCCCGGAGAACTGGTAGCAGCTTTTGGGGGAAACCACCTTTGGGGCTTACCTTTTCACTGGTTTGCATGCATGCATGCATGGTGTGCATGCATGCCTACAGTGCTTGGCGTGTATGCATGGCCTCCTTGCTGTCCTCCCAAGCGGGGAGGAGGAAGAGAAGCTGCTAGCCTGAAGCTCCCTATAGCCTGCTGCCCAGTGTAGGTGACTCACCTTTGGATGTGGTGTATCTGTGTGTATTTTAATGTGTATTTAATACTTTTACCTATATTGACGTACTACCACAGTTCCTAAAAAGGCCTGGTGGCCTGGCTTGGGGTTTTTAAGCAGAGTCTTAGAGTTACCTCATCAATAAGCTACACCTGTGCTGTTGCAATTGGAGAACCCTTAAGGAGGTACAGCTGTTTTACATTTACATTAAGGCATATTATCCTAGAGAACTGGTTAGGCCAAGACTTCGTACCTAACTTCTTTAACTGTTGAAAAGTTAAAAAGTGCCAAAATGAAGCCATCTTGTGTTGAGTTCATTCTGTAGTTCCTTCCATCTGACCTAGTGTGAGAAAGATTAGCCAGAATAAGCTTTTAATGTATTATTTTATTTATTCATTTATTTAATTTATTTATGGGTTTGTGTTGTCTGTGTGTGTGTGGGTGGGTTGAGGGGTGTGTATGTGCGTGCTTATTTTTATTTTATTTTTTATTATTTTTCTTTGGCCCCACCCACAACATCATGATGTCATCTCCACCCACAACATCATGATTTCATGAAGTTAACTCCGCCCACACTGTGATGACATCACGGTGGGGTAGTAAAAATTTTGACATCCCACCACTGCATGTTTCTATGCATTTTCAAAGTCTCATGCTTGGAGGGGGGGGGATAAGTGTGTGTTAAACTATAAATTAGATATAATCTTTAATTAGAAGATGGAATTTCTGAACGGCTGAAAGCTTTTCAGTGACGTTGGATGTTCTTCCATCATGCAGCTTACAAATGAGCTTCCTTTCTTTTGTAATTAGTTTTTGTGAGCTAAGCACAGCTTTGTTTCAAGGTCTGATTTCTTCCCCATAAAGGTCTGCCTGAATTATGCCCCTGGATGTGATTTCAGGTCTAAAAGTGGATTCTCTGTAATGTATTGATTGACTCTTAGTTGTGTACATTTTAGTGAACATATTTTTTAAAAATGAGAAGGGAGAATCTTAGGTAAGATAAGTAAATGCTGTCCTTAATAGTCTTGCACACCACAAATTGGATTTATCAATAAAAATATTAATAAATCAGTAAATACATGATTAAGTAGTATTGTTTGTATATCGAATGCACAGTGATCTCTTTTTGGAATTATGGACAAGAATGACCCTATAAACTCTTCTGCATAAAAAATCACCACTAGAGGTCAATCTCTTCCTTTCAATATATGGCAATACAGTAGTTGTTAATGTAAAATGCTGAATAGGATGCCCTGGAATAGCCTAATCCAGTGTTTCCCAGCCTTTGGTTTTTGGACTTCAATTTCCAGAAGCCTGTCAATTCCCCAAATCTTTGGCTGGCCAATGTACTGACTTAGGCCTCTGGGAATTGAAGTCCAACAGTGTTCCACAGAACATAGTTTGGGAAATGCTGGTTAATCTGACTTTGAGTCTGGTTCTTGGATTCTAGAAGCCTGTGTATGAAAAATTGCCTTGTTCTCCTACGAGTACCAATAGTTCCAAAAAATGGTTTTAAACTTTTCCAAGGAAGCTTGGAAAAGGTACTTTTTTGAACTCTGCTTTTGGGGACATGTAGTCCAAAAATCTTTTCCAAACTCTATTGGTATTAAATAGGCAGTGAAATAATATTGCTTAGGGGAGACATAATATTGCTTAGGGGAGACATTTGTAGCAGATACGTCTCCATCTTTGAGAGTCACCCTTGCCTGCCCCTCATTTGTAACTTGTGACCCCTATTATACTCGGCTCCTAAGAAGTATGAAAACAAGGGATTAATCCTATTTATCAAGTGTTTAAGACACTGACTGGGAGGTGGAAGGTCAGCAGTTCAAAATTCGAGTATTGCATGATGGAATGAGTGCCTGTGTCTGTCCCAGCTCCTGCCAGCCTAGCAGTTCAAAAGCAAGAAATTGCAAGTGGGAAGGTAAACAGAGTTCCATGCACTTCGGTGTCTAGGCATGCCTGCCACATGTCCACGGAAACATCTGCAAACACAGAGAGCTTTTCGGATATAAACAGAGGTGAGTACTGTTCCCTAGAGTTGGATACGACTGGCTTTTGAGGGTGACCTTTACCTTTAATCTTAACTAGAACAAACCCTTTGATTTAAATCTTTCTAATCACTCCACCTAAGTCCCCTTGATTTCAATATTGGAATTAGCCCAAAATGACCATTAAGAAAAACGGGGTGGTTGTTATAGATCTGCTTGTAAAAGAACTGGAAATCCAACAGACCATAAGCATTGCAAAGGAAAAAAATACTGCATGCCCTTTATTTACAATCCCCATGGAGGAAGTGTGTGCACACTCTGTTCTACATAATAGCAACTTCCTTAAGGTGACTGTACACAATTTATTGACAGCATCCAAAGGCATAAAATATTAACATACTGTACATTATAAGTAACTCTGGAATATTTTTTAAAATATATATTATATTCCAGTTTATTCATTCCGTTCACACTTACCGGTAACATGCCGTATCTGTAATACCAATGGTGTATTAAGGGAAAAGTTAACTTAAGTAGCAATGTTGGACTGAGGCTTAGAAGACCTGGATAATAGTCAGACAAGCTAGGAAAATCATTGAATGACTTTGAACTTGTAACTTTTTCATTCTGACCTCCTCCTACCCAAGATTGTTGTCTGGATAAAATGAAAAAGAAGAAAGCCACATAACCTGCTTTGCGCTTACTGGAGGAAAGAAGTAAAATGAAAGTTCATTGTGATCCTCACCATGATCTTCATTTGGTTAAGGCTTCCCTCCCCAAAAGTAAAAGAATAGCATTTATTTATTTATTTATTTATTTATTTATTTATTTATTTATTTATTTATTTATTTAATTTAGATTTATATCACCGCCTACTCGCCATGCATTTCAAGTGCATTGCATCTTGAGGGCTACACCATTATAATTCACTTTATTTGCTGGACCTCAATTGCACTTGATGTCTCTAATGAGAAGTTGAGACAGGTCTGTTTGTTTTTGATATCAGAAATGCCCTCTGGGGATCCCACAATGCCAGAAGATAAGATAGCAGCCGAAGGATGAAGCCCATCAGCCAAAAATCTGCCAGTTGTCAGCACATGAAAGCATGTTCCAAACCACTTGTTAATTTAACGAAACTCTCTGGAGACACATTAGAAGTTCAACAGCTGTTCTCTTCCAAATCAGTCTTTGAAGATTTGAGGCTGTTGCAACTGCTGTTTTTTATTTTCTCTTTTAAAAAAAACTTTCATCGGTTTATCTTAGATGTATAATAGGGTTCAAGGTATTTCACTCATTGGAAATCATGCAGGATGATATGGGATATGGGCAGCGATGGGATGTAACAGGTTCTCACCAGTTCGCCAGAACCGGTAGTAATTTTTCCCAGTGTCCCAGAGAACCAGTAGCAGCTTTTGAGGGGAACCACCTTCGGGACTTACCTTTTCACTGGTTCCCCCACTGTGCATGCACGCCAAGCACTTGGTGTGCATCCATGCCTACAGTGCTTGGTGCATATGCATGACCTCCTTGCTGTCTTCCTTGCTGTCCTCCTTGCTGTCCTTGTGTTGTGGGTGGGTGGGTGGGTGGGTGGATGGGTTGAGGTGTGTGTGTGTGTTTATTTTTATTTTATTTTATTATTATTTTATTATTTTTATTTTATTTTATGTCTTTGGTTCCTCCCACAATGTCATGACATCATGATGTTAGCTCCACCCACACTATGATGACATCACGGTGGGGTAGTAAAAATTTTGACATCCCACCACTGGATATGGGAAACATTTCCCAGGACAAGAGGTTTGTTAAAACAGAGTTAATAATAAGATCTTGTAAAATGTAAAAGGAATCGATGCAGCTTTTCTTCTGTCTCTTCTCTCTCTCTCTCTCTCTCTCTCTCTCTCTCTCTCTCTCTCTCTCACACACACACACACACACACACACACATACACACACACACACACACACACACACACAAACAATATTTGGAATCAGAACTGACCTAAGCCTAAGGCAGAGTGACAAATTATGCAGTTTGACTTTCCAAGTGGACAGTAACCAAAACCAGACAAATTGTTTTGGCACATGTGCCAGAAAATACTACCAATAATTTCTACCCCCTCTGTCAGTAAATGTAAAGCAACCTTTGGCTGATCTTCTGTGTAATCCAAAATCAGCAGTTTGAATTAATTGTCTTACATTGCCTAGCAGCAGGGCAAGAGCTGACGGACTGTCTGTATGCACACAGTGATACAGTGGTAAATTAGAAATACAGTACAGGCACTTATAATGATAGTATATATATCTAGCCCTCACCCATAATGGGATTTCAAAAACACACATAGGTGCATCAATGTATTTCAACAAATGAGAATGAGGTATTCTGTAAAGTTAATAGCTTTTAACTGCCAATTCAAGATCAAACCACTTTCCAACACTTTGTGTTACCGAAAGGATAGCTTGGAATAATGTGCTTTCCCTAGAAAATCTATTGCTCGCTGAGCAAGGAACATCAATAAAGGAAGATATAGCTGGGGGAACCCAATCTCCCCTACATCACTTGGAGGACCCTGAATAGGCTGAGGGTTGGAGTGCCTAAATGTAAGACCAACATGCTCAAGTGGGGGCTGCTAGTGGACAACAACATGCTGTGTGAATGTGGAGAGATACAGAATCTGGCTCATTTGCTGGTCTGCCAATTACTGCCAAAAACATGCATCGATGAGGACTTAAGTTGGGCTAATGACAAAGCAAAAAAGTAGCTTCATTTTGGGAGTCCAGGTTTGATCAGAACATGAAAGAAGAACTACAAGGTAGATAGAATTTCTTTTCCAGGGAGATCTTTAAAAACCTGTAGATTAGACTCAGACTAGATGGTTAGTCAAATCAAGCCTACTTGTCTTCTGAGTAATAGCTTTGAAAAAGAGTAGCAACATCTTGCAGAAGAAAGGACATTCCCTTTATTCTGTTTCCTTCTTCCTACATGGATTATATGGTGAGGCCAGATTGAATCCTAGTTTTTCTGTTCATCATTGTGATCATTCTTGGGTTGTCCATGCTTGGTGATAGGAAGGCTCTTTGGGCAGCCATAGAAGAGTTTAGCTCTCATTGAAATTTAGCTGCCACTTGTTTCATGGGGAAAATGACACAGCATCATGCACAGATTATTCTACATCCTCAACTCATCCTGGTAGTATAGATTATAAGAGCTGTAGTCCAAAAAGCAACTTTCACTCTCTTCTGCCTTAGAATACTTAGGCATTGCTCTTTTGCTCTTCCCATATAGCTATAGCACTAGTGTTATTTTTCTTTTTTAGGGAGATTGCAGTGGCTCCATGGATAAGAAGTGCACCTTGTTAGCTGGAAGGTAGTTCGAGACCTGGGTACTGTACAATGGAGTGAGCACCTGTCTCTGTCCTAGCTCCTGCCAACCCAGCAGTTCAAAAGCAAAAAAATGCAACTAGATAAATAGGACCACTTTGGTCGGAAAAGATTTTGGGGACATGAAATGAGCCTCATTTGGCTGTCCCCTGAGCGGAGCTTCTCCAGCAAAAATCCTTTCAACCCAGAATAATTTCTGACATGAAGTAACAACAACAACAAACAACCACCACCACTACCACCACCACCATTATTATTATAGTTGTCGTTGTTGTTGTCATCACTGCTGCCGCCACCATCACTGCCGTCACCATTGGCAGTGGCGATGTTGACGTCATCGTCATTTAAAATAAACACCTTATTCAAAAAAGGGGTGAATAAAATGAGAGAAAAAGCAACTCAGTTAAGCTAAGATTTCAGCAAGGACAGTGCTAATTGGAGATTCAGGGCCAGCCAGAACCCCAAGAGCATACACTGTGTAAGTCCAGATGAAGACTGAAAGCCACAGGTACTGTTGGTTATTGTAAATATGGTTGACAGGAATGTAACATGATATAGGGTAGCAAAATGACACATAGAGATAACTTCACCCAGTGGGGAGAATCCCTGGATCCACCTGGGTCTGCTCCTTAAGAACATATATGGCAGGGAAGACGTGCCCTTCACTTTTCTGTCAGAAGATCAACCATCTGACCAGGGAAGTGAAAAAGTCTTTGTGGCATAGCCTCCCAAAGTTGAAAATTGTAGAGAGGAATGAAGATGTTCCTCTTACAAGAAGATAGGGTAAACGTAACTATGTACTAAATGTCATAAACAATTTCGCTAATGAGATCAGATTATAATCTCCTTGAAAAGGCACACTATTATTTATTTATTTATTTATTTATTTATTTATTTATTTTTATATTGCCGCCCACTCGCCGAGGCGACTCAGAGCGGCTTACAGTCAAAACAACAACAGTACAATAAAAATTATAAAATGCAACCACATAAAAAAAAAACCAGAACACAAACTAACTCCTGTCTGGCTGTTGTTGTGGGCCCAGAGGAGGGGGCGATGTTCTCAGCCACTGCTAGGCCTTGGAGCAATAGGTTTCTAAATTCAGAATGCTTGTGTGTGGTTTCTTTCTATGTCCATGACTGCAGCTAAGCAAGGAACATGACATGAATGTAATAGTAAAACCCTTACTTATGTAAAAAGTCTGTTCCGTAGGCTTTTATGTAAATTGGCTTTTTACTTAACTCAAAGCAAACCCATTTTTGTTGTTGCTCAGTCGCACAGTTGATTCCAACCCTCTGCGACCCCATGGACCACTGTCCACCAGGCACTTCTGTCCTCCACCATCCTCCTCAACTCACTCAGCTCTGTGCCCATTGCGTCCACAATACCATCTAGCCATCTCATTTTTGGCCACCCCCTTCTTCTTTTGCCCTCCACTCTTCCCAGCAACAAGGCTTTCTCAAATGATATTTATGTAAATCAAAGCAACACCATAGGAAAATGAATTTTTTACTTAATTCAAAGCAAACCCATAGGAAATTGTGTTATGTAATTTGGGACATTTATGTAAATCGGGACATGGTTTTAGTGCAAAAATCATTATGTAAGTTGAATTTTATGTAATTCGAGGCATATGTAAGTTGGGATTTTACTGTACTATATAAATGTGTTTTATTCAGCAAATTCCCTATTTAATATAAACCCCTACTTTCCGGCATCCATTAATGATCTACCTTTTCCGTTATTGAAGACACACATACCCTGTTTGACTGAACAAAACTCAGATTCATTCCACCTGAAGAATGGATAACCCTCCTTGGATATTTCCTGTGAGGGCTGTGTAAAATCTGGATCACTGGTCTTAAATCTTCTTTGGGGCTTTTAACCAGGATGAGGTCAACCAATTCTGGGAACAAGAATGAAGAAGGCAACACCCATCTATTTCCTTGATCCAAGCATACAAATCTCTCTACTAGGGTATATACATTGACCCAGGTAAACACCAAACTGTGCAATCAGGAACTAAAATACAGATAATAGTAACAAATTTGCATGACTCCTTGTTCACCTATACATGTGTTTCTTAGGACAATTACTCTGGGCATAAGACTATCAGCCGCAACTAGTAGGCGATTGTGGCAAAACAATGGCTAATTTGGCAGCCTAAGAGACATTTTCTGGAAATGGATAGTTCTCCAAAGCCTATTAGCCTATTAGCTTTGGGGTGGTTTGGAACTGTTTTATGGTATGCCTCCATACCATATGATATATGGGTTAGTGTCTGAGACTTGTGAATTCAGTCTACTGTATTTGGTAGAACAGGCAGATGTATAAGGTCTACTCAATTATTTTTTAAAATCAGTTTATGAATGTAGGATATTATGCATCTGTATCTGTGATTCAAAACATCAGGAAATGGTCCAATATTGCTGCATAATATCCTATCCACGTTGCCAGATAATTGTTGACAACACCAATGGCAACAGCCAAGATGATCTGCAGGATAGCCTCTTGAGCTTGTTACACTTCACATTTGACAAAAACCAGCCATGATGATTACTTTGTGTTTGGGTAAGAAATGGTTCATTGATGAAAGAAGGAGTCAGCTTCTGGGATTTTCCATTACTTGATGTCTCTATGTGAATGGTACTATTCTCTATGTGAATGTAGACCATCTTGAATGCTGCCATAGGTGTTATCAACATACAGGCTGCCTTTTTCTATATGAATCTTCAAATCCTTGTTTTCCCTGGTGGCATCACAGGCACAATATTGTGCAGCAACATTAGGCCATTTCCCAGTATTTTAAATCATGGATATGGAAGGATATCCCGCATTCATACACTGGAGGTTTTCTTGATGACTGAATCTCCTGGCTTTTTAAAATGGAACTTAAAGCATACAAGCACTATACACAAATTCCAACATAAACTTCCCTCATGTATACTTACCCAGTGCTAGAGGATCTCAGAAGATAAGCACATGATATGTACTATGGTTGCTAGGAGAGTACAAAAGCAAGGGATGTGGCTGTTTTGAATATTTTGAAGGGCTGTTTTGGACTTAGTGAAATGGTGAAGTAAAGATATGAGTAAGTGCAACACCTACAACAAAGAAACAGACACAATTTTGAATCTCTCAGATAAATGAATTATGCCTGGTCCACTCCACAGAATGCAGACTAGAAAGTGATCTTCCAAACCCTCTCCTTGGGTTAGACAACCAGAAGAAGATAAACTATATCAGATCAAGAGCATTTTTTTTCCAGAAGATCTTCCCTTTCCTTTTGAAGTTTAAAGGGAGAGATGAGAGTTAACAAAGAGTATCACTGGAGACCAAGGACAAAATCATCCATACTATGTAAAAGCAAGACAGGGAAGTAAGACATGAGTGGGAGTGAGGAATCAACTCATTTGGGATATGGTGCCAGTGCCTAATAGATACCATAAAACGGGGAAAGAGGGAGGGAATGATTCAAAATATGGACATGGAGACAGGCAGCATAATCATCAATAGAGGACACCAGGATCTAACACAAACAAATTCCACAGTGATAAATGAGGGAAAAGGAAATTCTTCACTAAGTTACAAACAAGCCAAGCCAGCCTTTTAAACATGTTTAGAATTCCTGTCCCCATCTAGACATTCTGGCTGGCTGCTAATAATAGTTCTCACAACACTATTGGATGAAAAATTTCCTGGGCAATTTGATAAGAAAAAAGACATAAAACAATGTTAAACCAAAGAGGTAAACACAAAAAAGGACAGAACTTTTCTTCACCAGTCTTTCATTAATACAAATCCTTTGTGTTTTAGCAGCGCTGATTCCATACATGGCAAAAGATATAAAAAAGGAACTTCTTTGTACTTTCCCTCTGTTTATTAAAAGACAGAAGGCCCATCCCTACTCCACACATCACATTTGCTTGGAATAAATTGGATTACGAAATGAATTTCTAAGTCACATAATTGCTAGTTTCTTTTTGAATGCTCTATGAAGTGTCCGCCCTATGAGTTCTTTCAACAAACAAAATCTTGTCACAAAACTTTTGCTTAACTCCTGTCAGGATGGAAGAAACAAGTCTAGCAAGAAGCTCCAAGAATTTGTTCTTCTCCTTGCTGAGTCTCCTTTTCCCTCTTCTTCTCCACTCCACAGCAGGACGAGAGCTGAAATTTGTGCTTTTAGTAAGTAAGAGATGGTTTTAGTAAAGCTTACAAATTTGCTTAGTGAGTTCTTCCAGATAACATTATTTATTGTCAAGCTGTCAAGAAGAGTCATGTAAAACCTACCTGTCAGAGTTTTACAACTCTTTTCTTTCCTTTGATAAGATTGCACAAAACTTTTCATTTCCTTGATTTCATTTTCTGACTGTGCTGGTTTGTAATTTATGACATAAAATTAACAAACAAACCCAGAAATAGGTTTTTAAGTGTTTACAAAATTATGAGTTCTGTTGAATTTCTCCTTTTTTTTTTATTAACATCATGCAGCTGTCTTTTAGTGCTATAACAGGGATACAGAGAAAAAGCCTCCTCGAAGTTTGTGGTATTTTTGAACCAGAATCGGGCATACCCTGGTAATAGCAACCTTGTCTTGATGGCTAAACTTTCTCATACTAGGTCAGGTGAAAGGAACTGCAGAATGAACTCCCCAAAAGGTGAGCTAATCTTGGCAGTTTTACATCTGGCCAAGGCACAGAAGAAGAAGTGATAGAATGGATGTTCCATGAATTTTGTACTTGATTTTGTGTGTGTACTAACTGGACTATTTCCATGGCTGGTGGTGAGATTTACACTGGGGACTGTTTGAAGGAAAAATCTAGCCCCAAGGCCAGTCAGAACTGCCCATCCCTATTTGAAGGAAGTCCAGGGTTGTGCTGGCTATGCTAAAAGGGTGCTGGACAAGGAGGGAGGGGCAGCATTTAGGGAGGAGGGTACCAGTGATGGGATGTAACAGGTTCTCACCAGTTCACCAGAACTGGTAGTAACTTTCCCCAGTGTCCCGGAGAACCGGTAGCAGTTTTTTGGGGAACCACCTTCGGGGCTTAACTCTTCATTGGTTCCCCCACTGCATGTGCGTGCCAAACACTTGGTGTGCATGCATGCCTACAGTGCTTGGCATGTATGCATGGCCTCCTTGCTGTCTTCCCAAGCGGGGAGGAGGAAGAGAAGCTGCTAGCCTGAAGCTCCCTATAGCCTGCTCCCCAGGGTAAGTGACTCACCTTTGGATGTGGTGTGTCTGTGTGTATTTTAATGTGTATTTAATAACTTTACCTATATTGACGTACTACCACAGTTCCTAAAAATGCCTGGCAGCCTGGCTTGGGGTTTTTAAGCAAAGTCTTGGAGTTACATCATCAATAAGCTACACTTGTGCTGTTCCAATTGCTGTTCCAATTGGAGAACCCTTAAGGAGGTACAGCTGTTTTACATTTACATTAAGGCATATTATCCTAGAGAACTGGTTAGGCAAAGACTTAGTACCTAACTTCTTTAACTGTTGAAAAGTGCCAAAATGAAGTCATCTTGTGGTGAGTTCATTCTGTAGTTCCATCCATCTGACCTAGTGTGAGAAAGAATAGCCAGAATAAGCTTTAAGCTCTGGTTTAAAAACTCTGGTTGATTTGTGTTTGGGGTGGGTGGGTGGGTGTATTTTAATGTATTTTTTATTTTATTTATTCATTTAATTTATTTATGGGTTTGTGTTGTGGGTGGATGGATGAGTTGAGGTGTGTGTGTGTGTGTGCGCGCACTTATTTTTATTTTATTTTTATTTATTTTTTTGGCCCTGCCTACAACGTCATGACACCATGACGTTGGCTCCGCCCATGATGTCATGATGTCATGATGTTACCTCCGCCCACACTGTGATGACATCATGGTGGGGTAGTAAAACATTTGGCATCCCACCACTGGAGGGTATTACATGACATCTTGGATTGTAGCCACAGGTGACATACTTCTGCCCACCTCTGTGGGGGGGATACCAGTCACTGTGGAGCACTGGGACTTGTCCCTGTATTCCAAATGGCCAGCAAGGGCCTGAGGAAGTCTTTTAAAAAGTTTTGTTGAATATTTCTTTTAAAAGAGTCACAGAACAACTGGAACAGATTGATAATGAAATCAGCTGTTTGGAGGTGGGCTCTTCCACTTTCCCAAAGATTTCAGGTAGATGCTGGAAAGCCATCTGTGGAGCTGGAATTACATTTGGATCTTAGGCATCCATGAGGATCTTGAACTGTATGCCAATAATAACCTCTTTTCTCCGTTTCTGTAGAAATTCAGGACTTATTTTCCAGTAAAATCACCATTCTATTATTATTATTATTATTATTATTATTATTATTTATTGAATTTATTACCCCGCCCCACTCGGGAGAACCCGACTCTGGGCGGCTTACATCGTCATAAAACAGAGGTAAAAGATAAAAACATATAAAATCATGAAGTTTAAAAGATTATCTAAAATTATTTGAAGTAAAAACAGTGCAAACTACACGCCAGTATCCCCCTGGTCCAGATCCAAAGTGGCACTCCCTAAGTAAGCCACTTAGTATGGGAACCCGTGTTCCCTGGTCCCCAAATATGTCCTGCCAGCCAGGTTTTCAAGCCCTTCTACCTCCTATTGTTCAAAAACGAAAAAGCCATGACACCTTAAATTGCCACTGCTTTTTGGTTTTATTTTTGCTATACATGCTGAAACAGACTAACATTCCTAATAATGATAAGAGGCCTGGTGGAGTGATGTTTAAACTGCTGTACTGAGGCCAAAACATAATGAGTTCAAACCTGCTATTTGAGGCAAAATGTGAATTACCTTGTGAGAATGCACTAAGCTACTATTTAGCTGATTCTGAGAGTTGTAGACTAAAAGTTACTTTTCCAGGTTCTGGACAAAGCACGTAACTTAGCAGAAGTGAGCTCCAAAGTGGAGGTATTTTAGTTTCCAGACATTTTAGCTCCATGTCAGCTTCACCCAATATAACTAATGGCAAGGGATTGTGGCAGATGTAGTCTAAAACATCTGGATATTCAAAGACCAGCCCATGCATGTTCTCTATAATTGTGTACAGAAGTCGTTGTCATCGGCTGCTACTCGTATCCAAGTATAAATTTTCCCTGGAAATCATTTTCACAATGTCAGAAAGGAAAAATGCCACTTGTGTGAATTTGTTTAAGGTGGATCCCAGCACATATGAAATGAGATGTGCAGGATTTGACACCGGGACTGCAATGGACTGCCCCAGCCTTGAGGAGATTAACAAGGTGTGCCTTTACAACCAGTCCATCTGGCATGGCCTCTTCTGCCTTCATCACCTTTGGGAATCAGAAGTGAAATGGTTCCTCCTCTTCTCATTTTCCAATTGGGCAAAATGTATTATTACAGGTTCATTCATGTTGCAGGCTGCCTATATGTACTTATCATGGCTGGGAACAGGGAAGACCCATAGCTCATTGGCAGGCCACATTACATAAGTTTTCTTATTGCAGTTCCAGTTTTAAATTTGCATTTATGCTTCATAATGAGTGTTAAGCAACTAGAGCAAGGAATGCCAATTGGTAATTCAATGTGCATGGAGTCGTTGAGATTTATTCTCAGATAATTTTATCTAGGATTGCAGCCTAAATCTCTTGTATCATTCTTATTTATGGAGAAATTTACAGTTCACAATTCTAGTGTACTGTACTACACCAATAAGAACATCTCACAAAAGTTTGACACTGAAATACTGTATAACAAAGTGAAAGTTACAGTAATTAAACAGCAGTATTAAAAACCCATAGATATAAATATAATATTCTTTAAATAAATCCCATGTGTATTAGAAGGAACTATTCTTCAGTACATAATATGAAAACATGTGCTTGCTTGCTCATGTATTAAGAGTCCACTAAGATATATTTGTCCAGTAATCAAGCTTTCCAGGCCAATGTTGCCATACTAGGAACTCCAGATGTGGCAAGAGATCTTGTAGAATCCTTGCCCACTAACCAAGCAAGCTAGAGCTTCTGGGAGTTGATGTCCAATAACACCTGGAGACTTGAGCTTGTAAACCATGGCTGTAAGCCAGTGTTTCCCAACCTTTGGTTCTTAGACTTCAATTCCCAGAAGTACATTGGCTGATCAGTGTGCTTTGGGGGATTGAAATCTGAGGACCAAAGGTTGGAAACACTGATTGAACCTGTGAGCATCGGTTCAGAAGCCACATGGGATATAGAACATATGCTTCCCTGGGGTATGGAGATCCAGAAATCCTGGCCCAGGCTACAATCCAAACTACTATGAGGAGAAAAGCTGAAGGAGAAAGGTGTATTATCAACTTCATCGCAATTACAGTTGCATCACCATATTGGGCAATACTGGAAGGGGAGCATTACATACTAGCAAGATAGCACAGTGTACAGATTCAGGGAACAATTTATGCCGGCAGCCACCCCCACCATGTCCTTCATTAAGGATAATAATCTCACTGTACATCCTGGAACTGACTAACAATGATAACAAAGACAGAAGAATACAATCCCAAACCATTAGAGGATTCTGCCAAATGACAGTAAGGTCATGGTATGTTAAGCAACTCCATCTAGGTCTGGCTAAGGCCTGGATGAGATGTTTCCTAAGAATTTAATGCAAATTGCATTTAACTGTAGGGAAGAACAGGAGGGTTTAAATTAGAGTTAGAAAGTTACTGGTTTGTGATAGTTGTTATAGTGTTTGGAAAATAATGGACTGTGGGTGCTCAATTTTGAAAAGATTTTGGTAGTTGAGGCCTCCCAGACATAGAGAAATCACTAGTGCCTCGGAGAAGAAGTGACAGAAAGTGAAATCATTTCTCAGATGAAATGTTATTGCAGTGTTTTCACTCCATGATACAAATCTTTTATAGCTCTATGTAGCACCTATCAGACTTGCATATAATATCTGAGTTTATTTCCCAATGGCCAGTCTCAAACAGAAGCAAGTTGACTTGCAAAATGCGGTGTAAGATAAACCCATGCTTGTATAAATAAATGTATTTCCATTTTAAAAGAAGTGCTGCTTGTACTGATGTGCTGATTCAATTGCTTAGTTCTGTCCTCACATCCCTATGTGAACTGGGTGTGGTGCTTTTAATATCATGTATGTACATAACAATTAGTAAGCTGTTGCTCCATATTTAGTACTACCAACTGCTATGGATCACACACACACAAATCAAACATTGTGCAAGCTTTCATGATTCAAGATCACTTCTTCAGGCATGCACTAGTTCTTGTGGATGGTGCAGGAAAATAATGAGAGTTCCAAAAGTTCATGGAAAGATGTTGTGCCAGGCTGTTTTGTACAGGTGAGTTGGGAGGGAGGCAGGCTGTATTACATACCTTTTGATTGGATACCATTTCCTATTCCATCAACAAAGGAAACCAGGTACATGCCTAACTCAGGTTTCAATTTGACTGGAGGAAAGGGCAGCAATACAATGATCCAGAGGGTCCCCCCCCCAAAAAAAAAATATTGCAGCTAAAACTTAGTTTACTCACTAGGTGCACCAATTGTAGCCAAATCAAAGTCAAATAGGAATACTTTATAACCTAGTGGTTGGGAATAGCTGTTTGCTTCAGTTTGGACTATGAACTCCTGAACATATATTACACCTTTTTGGGATTTTTCAGCAAGCATTTTCAGGGCATGAATATAAAGCCATGGATACTAAACCTTCAGATCTGATGGAGTGGGCTATTGCATATCCAAAATGATGATAAGTGCACTTGTAAAGCACAGTGGAGAAGGGGGAAGACGAGAACAGCGTAAAGCAGGAAGAAGAGAATTTTGCTTTCCTCACCCATGCCTGGCAATACCCCTGTGGATGAGTGAATGGATGGAGGAAATGAAGTCAAGAGCAGGCTGCATGCCAAGGAAGAAGGGTGCTGTGTCACTGAGCTAGAGCAGCTGGCTCCACATGGGTCATCAAGCCCAAGATAACACCCCACTGGTCAGAAGTGACAGCGTTGACTTTGACATCTTGATAATTTGATGGTGCTTGTTGCCTTTGTTCCCCAATATCTTTTTTGGTTGCCAAAATTTATAGAAAGCATGCCTAGTCTGGTTCAGAAATGGGAAAAGTTACTTTGGGGACTACAACCCACAGAGCCAATGCAGTCGGAGGGGGTACAATCTGTTTGTTGTAGTCCGAAAAGTATATCACCCAAGCTTTAGATTGCATGATGTACCATTTCTTCCTAGCCACAAAACCTTGATGCACAGCCTGAGGAAGATGGACTAATCTTGAAAGCTAGCTGTTTGCTTGTTTTATTTCAGCAGTCTAATGGTATCCTCTGCTCTTGCAGTTGCCTTGTGTAAGAACTGCACAGCCTTTTCTAATTTTTTCATTTCTATAAACACATAGAGCATAGTTACTTGTACTAATCTTAAAACATGGACAAGCCTGTAGAGGACTGGTGTCCCTTAATATGGTTCTTGTCCAGAAGGAGGATATAGGTCATCAACTGCAAATTGGGAGGGTTTGAAATATTGTCGTTTGGGTCATTTGATCACAATGTTCGAAAGCCTTTCAGTCATTTTTAAATAACGTCCTTTTTCCTGTCTTACCACTAGCATCAACAACCTGTGAAAAGTTATTTTCAAGGACATAAAATACATTATGTGCAGCCAGATACAGTGGTACCTCGCTTAAAGAGCATAACATGTTCCACAGGATTGCTCTTTCAGCGAGTTAGCTCTTTAAGTGAAACACCATTGTAAGTGACCAATTGTGGCTTCTGGCAGGGGGGGGGGATTGCGAACCCCGATGTATTTGTTAAGCAAGTTTTTGGTTGGTTTTACAGTAATACCTGGGATAACGCTAAGACTTGGTTCCACAAGTCTTGGTGTTATCCGATTTTTAGTGTTATCCAATGCATGTTAAAATCCTATGGGATGGATCGGATAACTTTAAAGCTCCATAGAGATACATTGTAACCGCACAGGCTTTAGCGGTTGTTATCCGATCCATCCCATAGGACCTTAATGTTATTTGATCCAATTCTCCTCCCCAAATTACTTAATGTTATGCGATTTTAGCATTATCTGAGGTAAACGTTATCCGAGGTATTACTGTACTTTTAAAATAATTTACAAAATTATTATTACAATGATTAAAAAACACAAGACTGCTGTTGAATAGCTGGTAATAGAGACACGCGCCAAAGAAAGCCCATAGAATAATTTGGTTTTTATACTCTTTTGCTAGGTTTACCGACATGGAGACAGAAGCCCTGTTGACAGCTATCCCACCTGCCTGCATAAAGAAAGTGAATGGCCACAGGGATTTGGACAACTGACCACGGTTTGTTGGTTTTTCACTAAAATGAAAAGATTTACCATACAAACTAAGGAAACATTTGAGACCGAAACCTAAGAGCTAAATATTGGAGGTGGGTAGTCATGTTAGTCTTGATGCTGCAAAAACCCCAGAGTTCTACACCATAAAAATTAATACAGTATGATTAATCGATCAATTGGTTGGTTGGTTGGTTTCATTCATGGACTGAATCCCATTCCATCAGGTACTTACCAATCAAAATACTGATAATTAACAAGGGCAGAGGGAGTCATGTTTATTTTGAGGTTTTACAGCTCACAATTTAGCAGCCCCCTCCATCCGCTCCTTTAAGATAATGATAAAAATTCAGACTTTACATTGCAGGTGGGGAAAACACAACCTCAGAGACACTGTGGCTCCCTCTGGTAGGGTGGAGTCTGCCGTTTGTACCAAATTGAGTGCTGTCTTGCAGTGGCTCAGTGGTTAAGAAACTCATCTTGTTAATTGGAAAGCTGACAAGTCAGCAGTTTGAGACCCGAGTACCGCATGACGGATTGGCCACCTGTCTCTATCCCAGCTCTTGGGGACGTGAAAGGAGACTCATTTGGGCATTCTCTGAGCAGAGTTTCTTCCACAAATATTCTTTCAACCCAGAATAATTTCTGACACAAAATTATTATAGATTTTGATTGTATGGAAGCAAACCCACCCTTCTTCAATTTTGCATGAATATTTACCACGTTGGTGTGGTGGTGGGGATTTCTGTTGTGTTTTATGAAGAATCAAACATCCAGAAGCCTCTCAGAAGCACACTTTGGCCTAAAACCATGACACATATTTCTCTCCTACTTTGTTTTAAAAGAAAATTGAAATGTTTTCTTCTGCTGCCACTGCCACAATACTGACGCTCAGTAACACAGTAGTACATTTGGTGACATAATGCTGTGGGTTGCTGGGCTTGCCAGGGGGAGGAAATTAATTTTCCCAACAGTAGAAGTTGCTGAGCCTGCCTTAGGTGAAGATAATACTCAGGTCAGATACTTAAACAACAGTAAGTTGGGTAGCAAACAATTGATTAAGAATTTTTATCGTATACTGGTTGTAAATTTTCATTGGATAGGGGATGGAAAGTACCAACTTTGGTGGAGGCATAGTCTGTTCACTCCTTCTTCTCTTCTATCTGTCCCTGTGCTATATCTTGGGAACACTGATTCTTCTTCTTCTTCTTCTTCTTCTTCTTCTTCTTCTTCTTCTTCTTCTTCTTCTTCTTCTCCTTCTTCTTCTTCTTCTTCTTCTTCTTCTTCTTCTTCTTCTTCTTCTCCACGCCTGTCTGGCCTTGCTGCCTCTGGGGTAACGGCTACTGAAATTACATTGTTTAGGCTGGGGTTTTTTCCACCCACATGGATTTTGACACACACACACACACACACACACACCCGCCCTATACCAAAATGGATGTTGTATCCCTTGGAGTCAGGTTAGAGTAGTAATTTATTGGTATGGGCTGGCTTTCAGACATTAAAAGTGCAGTTAGCATGTCAAAACTTGGGTCTGTAACAAAGATGTCTCCTTGTCTTAAATCCATGGAGTTGGTTACCACCACCCATTTTATGTTTTTAAATGTTAAAATGTTATCTTTTATTGTACTGGGCTGGCTGTGGAAGGTAATAAAGTGATTGATTTGATTTATTGATTTATTGAATTATATTGACATCTGAGCATATGCTACATATGCGGCTTAACTCTTGAATAGTCTACATATGAATGCATTTTATGGGCAAATGTTTGACATATTTCAAACATGTGGCCTGAAGCTCTCCAAAATTCCAACATTTCCATGCTGAAAATTCTGTGTGTTTGCAAAAGCCCATTTGTAAAAATTTTTTACAACTTTTATCCATACCCAATGGGAGAGGCCTGCAGACCACTCTGGATAGGGTATGGATTTTCTCAAGGGCCTCTGCTGAATAAATAACATTCCTAATCTAAAAGAAGAGCTTTTGCATTCCATAATTTCATCAAAGAATACGCTTAAGGTCTCAGCAAATAAATATAAGGGGCCATAAAATGAATAATGATTATCCTCCTGTTTAATACAATTGGCATAAAGAACAGTGGAGGGATATTAATAGTATCATATTTAGCATCTGTTGTCCTCACCATATGTTACCTTTAATGCCATAGTACCAACAGCCAGAAAATATATTTGGGTTGTTATTCACACAGATTGGAATGAAGCAACAATACCAACTTGGACAGTACATAAAGAAGAGATACTCAAACTTCTTGAGCCCTGCATACAAACGAGAGGAGGTGGGTAATGGAACTTATGAGAAAGAAATTGACTCAGTTAATGGGCAAAATCCTCTTGCTTAGGGAAGTCATTGAGAAGCTCAGGACTGGGACGAAACTTTTAATAACAGAAATTCTTTCCTGAGTCCTTTCACTTCAAACTTGTTTCCATTGAGCTCCCCAAAGATAGTTCCTGTCTCCTTTATTGGGGGGGGGGGTGTCAGTCCACAAATCCTTGGTTTCCATTTTCTATTGTCCACAAGACAGTCCAATTTATTCCTCCACATCCCTGTTTTCCTTCAGGCCCGTCCACTCAGTATCACCATGTTGTCTACATTCCCGGAGGAGCCAATGGACTTCCAATCACATGGACTTCTGGTTTGGGTTGAGGCACTAGCTCACCTAATTTGCCTGAGCTACAATCTTTGGGCTCCCAGGGGTCCAGCCACTCCAGTGTGTCAAAACCCATTTTGCCTTGTCTTTCTCCTTCTGCTCCTTCAGGTGCTTTCCTCCTTCTATCTCTTCCCCTTCCAGCACTGTCAAACTTTCCAAGAACTTCCCTGCCTCAGATCCACCTTCTACTTATTCCCACACTTGAGGGCAGTACTCCCCATCTCTGGATTCCCTCTGCCTCCCGCCTGTTCCAGTATCAGCCTCTGTTGGCTCTGAAATCTTCATGGAAAATGCAGCCCTCAGCCCTGCCTCAACAGTCCACTAACTCACACTTCCACATAAAAGGACACCTGCTTCTCTTTTCCTTTACAGCTTTTCTGTCCATAAACATTCCTAGCCCATCGGTCAGTTCTGACAATTTGTTGAGCTACCACATAAGAAAGAAAGCTTCCTCCCTCCTGTCTATTCCTTCACCTTTTCTTTTCCCTTGATTTCTGTTCACTTTCCAACTTCCCTTTTCCCTCATCACCTTTTTAAAAAAGCATCCTTCTCTATGGTGTACTGTTTCTTTTGAGCTGAAAAGAATACTAGAAAATACTTATTGGGCAAATATTGTTGCCTTAAGCTGTTTGTTGATTTTTCCAGTGGCTTAGTGGTGGCTCTTTCAAATACCATGTGACCTAAAATAGGCCACTTTTTTACCCTCCCCCTGTGACTTTCTGTGACTTTTGACTGACCCCCCCCCCCTCAAATCACGTGGTTTCAAGATAGATCTATGCAGTGGAGGACTCCAAACAATTTTACTACCACACTGTGGGTCTGGTATGGTGGGTGTGGCCAGGGGGAAATCCCTACGTTGCACCCAAATTAGGGCTACTTTTTTTCAAAACTTGGATGGGCGGGGCTAGCCAGAATTTCTGCTACCAGTTCTGGAGAAATGGTGCGAATCTGCTGATGCCCACCACTGGATCTATGGCCAGCTGGATGCAAAAAGCAATGATAATTTTGGAGTCACATGACTTCACACCGAATCTCTCTCCCCCCATGACTTTCTGTGACTTTTCGTTGACCCCCTCCCCCCCCTAAAATGGTCATGTGGTATTTGAATGACCCCCTAAGATGCTGAGCTTGGAGACTGGATGGTTGGATTTCAACACCCGAGGGCTGCACTTGGGGACATGAAAGGAGCCTCATTTGGGCGTCCCCTGAGTAGAGTTTCTCCAGCAAAAATCCTTTCATCTTAGAGTAATCTCCACATTATTATTACAAAATCTCTACAGAATTATTATTATACCATGTGAATATCAATCAATCTGGGTGTTTACGGAAGGTTCGAGTAAGCCAACACTTACGCTGTTGCATGTATAAGGAACAGACATTACATGACATCTACTTGTCATCTCTCACTAACCATTCCCCGCACACAATACCATGATTTTCTTTCTCCCATACATTTGATTTTCCTGGCTATCTGATGACCCGTTTACACCCCATTTTTCCTCTGCGACATCTGACTCCTTTTATCCGGTCTTGAGAATCCAGATATATATTGGCAGTGGTGGGATTCAGCAGGTTCACCCCAGTTCACCAGAACCGGTAGCAGAAAATAATAAAGATGAAGCTAAAGTACTTTGGACATCAAATGAGAAGAGAAGATTCACTTGAGAAAGCCTTGATGCTTGGAAAGGTCGAGGGCAAAAGAAAAAGGGGGCGGCCAAAGATGAGATGGCTGGATGGTATTGTGGACACAATGGGCACAGAGCTGAGCGAGTTGAGGAGGATGGTGGAGGACAGAAGTGGCTGGTGGACGGTGGTCCATGGGGTCACAAAGGGTCGGAATTGACTGTGCGACTGAACAACAAAAAAAATTGTGTGCAACACAGGGCTTTCCCCCGGCCACACCCTCCATACCAAGCCCACAGAGTAGGTAGTACAATTTTTTTAATCCCACGGCTGCATATTGGGGTGTTTTCCTCTAATTGATCCATGTTCCAAGGGCACCAAATTATCTCCTGAAGTGTTTTTCCCCCACCTCTAGGGTTAGTTTTGGGAAATGGGATGACAAGATGCAAAAACTGAAGCAATCTCTGGGAAGAGGTTTTAGGTATCTAAGAATATCGGAAAGTAGACTTTTCTAAAGGTGGGTGAAAGAAAGCATAGTTTGTGGTGAATATTCTACTTCATCAAAGGTGAAGGTGTCCACGAGAAAAGATTATTTTATGACAGCCATGAAGACAGTCTTGGAGTCTTCATCATCCTCTTATCTTGAAGAGGCATTTGTGGCCAGATCCTGGGCTGTGACATAATTTGCCTTGATTTCTTTTAGATTTTGGTCAAGAGCTCAGAAGCCGATCGAGCGATTATGAGCGCACAGGCATGTTTAGCTGGCCTGTTCACCCCTACTGGTGAGCAAATCTGGAACCCTCAACTCCTTTGGCAACCTGTCCCAGTTCATGTTATACCAAAAGCATACAATCCAGTAAGTAACAGAAGAAACAATTCTACTAGCTTCCAGGATTTTTTAGGGCCAAAGTAGACCACAGATTGGGACTGTGGTGGCTTAGTGGTTAAGACACTGAAATCAATGACTGGAAGGTCATCAAGTCAGCAGTTCATGACCAAAGTGCTGCACAACAGAGAGAGCTTCTGTCTCTGTCCCAGCTCCTGCTAGCCAAGTGGGAAGGTAAACAGCATTCCATGCACTCCGGTGTCTAGTCATGCCTGCCACATGACCACGGAAACATCTACAGACACAGACAGCACTGGCTCTTTAGCTATAAACAGAGATGAGAACCAAATTCTAGAGTCAGATTTGACTGGCTGTCAACTAACGGCAACCCAAATGACAGACAGATAATGTCCATGTATGCACACGTACCTCTGTACACTGAAGAGCCACACCCACTCCCATGCTTCTCTATCAACCAAAATATTTTTTCCTAATACAGTATTGTCGTGTGAGGTATTTTCAACAGAGTCCCAGAAATAGCAATTACACTTATATACCACCCCATAGCACATAATGCACTCTCTGGGCAGTTGGCAAGTAATTAACATTTTGCCCCCAACATGCTTGGTACTCATTTTACTGACCTTAGTAGAATGGAAGGGTGAGTCAACAGGGCCATAGCCAGGATTCTAGATTGGGGTGTGTATGTGAATTTTTTTTCAGGAGGGGCAGCAATGTCACACACACATATATTGGCATCCTGGGGTGGAGGGGGGGCAGGCTGTTTGCTCCGGATGGTTTTCTCCCCCCCCCCGGCCCTCCTCTGACTATGGTCCTGTGAGTCAACCTTGAACCCCATCAGTATTGAACTCTCAAACAGGCACGAGCCATCTGAGCCTGGGGCAGTGTCAGCACCTGTTGTTGAAAAGCTGAGTTGGTGTAATTTGGCTGCCTCAGCTTGTTTCATCCCGGAAAACCAGTGCAAGCACTCATTACAATTTCATTCATAATTAAGGCTATGAATCAAACCACGGCATAGCTGGATTGCTTCAATTCGGCTTTCCAGTGTAGCCATACCATTAGTCACAATACTTGCGGTTCCATAATGACAAGAAGTTGCTCACAGTTGTGGTACAAGGATAAATAATAGGTTGTGAGTCAGAAAGAGAAAGCTGCTTCTCAGTTCTGGATTTTGAATGGCAAGACTTGCTTCAAGTAATTGGAAGGAAGGAAGGAAGGAAAGTGCAGGTTCTTGGAATCAAATAATTTCCCCTTCTGTTTGGTGACCATATAACATTATCTCTGGAGTGGACCAAACTACTGTACCCCTTATGAGCCCCTGTCTGGTTGGGAGGGAGGTTCTACTTTTTTGGTACAGATTGGTGCACAATAGTTCCATTTGTTTCCAACACATATGATTGCTGGGAAGGACCAAAATTGAGCCTTGCAACTGTCCAATTTGAATTCTCAGTACACCAGTACCCCGGATAACGTTGAGACTTGGTTCCACAAGTCTCGTCGTTATCCAGTTTTTAACATTGTGTGATGCATTGATCACACAACGTTAAAAAAAGCCCTGTTTCCCTGGAGGCTGCAGCAAGCCAGAACATCAGGATTTGAATCCTGACATTTTGGCTTGCTGCAGCCTCCAGGGAGGTGGGGGAACTTTGGAAACAGCTTTGATCGGGTCTCCCCACCTCCCTGGACCCGGCGGTGGGTGGGTGTGTCAGAGACCCCAAAATTGGTAAAAAAAAAAAAAAAAAGGGATGGTTTTTTTTTAACCAATTTTGGGGTCTCTGACACACACACACCCGCCGGGTCCAGGGAGGTGGGGAGACCCTATCAAAGCTGTTTCTGGGCTTCCCCGACGTCCTCAGCCAGTGTAGCAAGCCAGAGTGTCGGCATTCGAACCTTGATGTTTTGGATTGCTGCACTGGCTGAGGACGTCGGGGAAGCCCAGAAACAGCTTGGATCGGGTCCCCTGCCTGCTCCAGAGAGATCAGAGGACCCCATCTACAGCTGCAGGGTGGCTGGGGAAGCTGACGGGGATTCCCTGTCGGTTTCCCTAGCCAGCCGCCCTTGCCTCCGCAGCTGTGGGGTGGCTGGGGAAGCCGACAGGGGAGCCCCCCGTCAGTTTTCCAGCCTCCCCACCCCTGCCTCTGTAGCTGCAGGGTGGCTGGGAAGCTGAACGGAGAACCCCGTTCAGCTTTCCAGCCACCCTGCTGCTAAGAACGACTGTATCGGATAATTCTAAAAATCGCGTTATTCGATACACAATTTTTCCGAAAATCTTGTAATGTTATGCGGTTTTAGCGCTATACGGTACTCGCGTTATCCGGGGTATTACTGTATTGTGAAGTAGCTTAATAGGTGAGCCACTTCAGGGTATTTGGAAATTGAATACTTCCCCTGCTTCTCTGCAGAAGCGCAGGGAAAGTGGAATTTTTGTGTGTGTTGTATGTCTCTGAGGCCATCACTGGCGCACTGAGTCACTTAGATCATTTTTGCTTTTGTGGGAAGTGCTGAACAAAACATCAGCTGTGAGCAGTTTTTTAACTGGCACTAAACCAAAAAAGAAAGAATTTTTAAAATTTGATCTAATTAATTTGGCACATCCGTGATGACCTAGCAGAGTCAAAAAAATTAACTAATGCAAATGGAGATTTTTTTTAAAAAAAATATAAACATGAACAATTAAAAACAACATACAAATACAATACATAGTAGTACTGTATTCAAATATTAGATAGATGTGACATCACTATCTATAGCAGTGATGGTGAACCTTTTAGAGATCGAGTGTCCAAACTACAAAACAAAACCCACTTATTTATCATAAAGGGCCAACACAGCAACAGGGGAGGAAGGAAATGTTCCCATTAGGCTGCTAGGCGTAGGGTTGGGGCAAACTCTGTGCTGGCGGGAGGGAGGAAACACTCCCATTGGGCTGCTGGGCAGAGGGGTGGGGCAAACTCTGTGCTGGGGTGACTGTATGGGTGACCACAGAGAGAACTCCAAGGTTCACCACCACTGATCTATAGTATCATTCTACATAAAGATCTGTACTTTATAAGAGATTTCTGGTGAAGCTTAAAGTCTGACACAAACTGGTAATATATATACATATATTCTGCAGAAATTACGTTATCCAATATGTGACTGTCCACGTTACAGAGAACTTATGAAGGAAACAATGGCATCAAGTGAATTCCAGGCCAAAATTCAACCATATGAGGTAATTAATAATGGACAAAGATAATGATTCTTCCAAAATGTCTTGTTCTCTTTGAGGTTGACTGTCTCAGCATTTCAATATAACTTGTCAAGAAGCTCCTGACTCAGCAGAAGAAGAATATAAGTAACATGATTGGTTTTAATATATATATTTTTCTGTTTAAATCTTTCCTCTTATATAACCTACCATCTTGCCAGTCATTGTATACATTCTGTTGTGAAGTATTACCACACTGGACCACGGTATGTAATTACTGCATTGGTTTTAAGTTAGACGTAAGTTAAGGTGCCAAAAACAATGCTTAAGAAAAAGTATATGAAATATTTCTTTATTTATAGACTATTAAATAAAAAGCATAGCTCCATTGGGCAACCATTTCATCCATTATTAAAACAAGATATACCGTACTTGAGGCTTTTCAATGCATGTTGCTTGTGGACTGCACTTTCTCACTCCCCTTACTGGGACAGGGTGACAAGCCATGATATCTTAAGTTAACTTTGCTTCAAACCAGTGAGGGAAGAAGATCCAGAACCATCCAGGATCTTTAAAAAAAAATACTCTGAGGCTGGTTTAAAATTGTAGCATAGGAAGAGGAGAAAATAATATACCGTAATATTGTGTGTGATACAATGGAACCCTGCATAACGAATGCTTCATATAATGAAAATTTCATACAATGAAGCATTTGTTAGGCAATTGCGATACCCCACACAACGATTTTTTTCCCATTATACGGGGTTTTCGTTAAGCAGAGTATATGCCGGTTAACAAAAAACCCCATATAACAGATATTTTCTTTTCGTTATGTGGGGTATTGCCCATTTGATCTGCACAATGAAAAAACTGCATAACGAAGAACTCCATGGAGTAGAGCTGTTATGTTATGCAGGGTTCTACTGTATTGATGTAATTATGATGTTCTTTTTCATCTTGTAAGCATCATTTTCTGGTTTGGACAAAATAGGAGACTATAGCTAATTAAAGACTTCTGAGATTAACTGAGGCTGACCAAACAGATAAAAGTGGTTGCCCTCATGGACTCAGTTCTCAGTTGTACTCTAACTTAGTCAACTAAGCCATAATTCACTATGTTGGCTTATTAGAGACTGTGGTTCAACTTGCACATGATTAGTAAAGGTAAAGGTTTCCCTTGCTCGAAAGCCAGTTGTATCCGACTCTAGGGGTCAGTGCTCATCTCTGTTTCTAAGCCGAAGAGCCAGCGCTGTCTGTATCTGCAGACGTTTCCATGGTCATGTGGCAGGCATGACTAGACTCCGGAGCGCATGGAACGCTGTTAGCTTCCCACCGAAGTGGTCCCTATTTATCTACTTGCAATTTCTTGCTTTCAAACTGCTAGGTTGGCAGGAGCTGGGACAGAGACGGGAGCTCATTCCGTCCTGCAGTACTCGGGAATCAAACTGCTGACCTTCCGCCTCCCAGTCAGCGTCTTAGTGACTTGAGCCACTGCACATGATTAGGTTGTTCTTAATCTGATGGATAGGATCTGAATAGTCTATCTGTACAAAGGACTGCAAGCTGGGAAACAAGATTGTTATGGACTACTTTTCCTTGACCTATCCATTGTTAATGAGGTGCTGATTCAAGATCTGTGTGGGCATGTATCTCTGTGAATTGATAGATATTTAAATATTTTTTTCTTTTCATTCTTTTTAGGAATTCATACAAACAGTAGCGGTCAATGCAGGCTATACCCCTTATACTCTCAAACGTTTGGACAATTTCAGACTCTGGAATGTACAGGATACCTTACTCTGTGAGGTACTTTTTCCTTTAAAAAAAACTAATGTTAAAAAATGTTGACTTGATTTGCCTCACTCAGTAGAATAAATATCACTTTGAATGATTTAATGGCTTAAATCCTGGTGCTTAGTAAATTGCACTAGAGTAGATTCACTGATTTGGTAGAGATTTGGTGAGTCAACTCCTCCATAAATTCCATTGATTCAAATGGGCCAACTCCAATTGTAACTTACTTTACATGGTAAGTTGCAGTTCAAGTAGGCCCTTTTCAATCAATGGAACTTAAGGTGGAACTGACTCATCAATTCCCCATTGATTCCTTGGGCCCACCCTAGTGCAATCCATTATGTCAAGCAATACGGTTTTGGCCAATGACAGGTAAAATATAAATTTTGGATGGAGGAATGTTTTCCTTCAGAGACAATATTTGAAGGAAATAGGGATTATTTTAAATGTAAGATTGTTATATTTGGCTTAAAGAAAATATAGTAAGGTGTATATTTTTGCAATTTGATGGCCTACTCCATAGCTAATAGTTAAGCTGGCTATCAAATAGCTGGCCTCTTCTGACTATAGATTAGAAAAGTTAGTTTATTTGGCTGCACTTCTAGAAATGATTTGGAGATTCTAAGAACAACAGATGACGCAAATGAAGGTTCATTTCCATGCTCTGGCTCTGACATAATACCAAATCGTGATTTAGCATAATGTAAAGGTAAAGGTAAAGGTTTCCCTTGCTTGAAAGCCAGTCGTATCCAACTCTAGGGGTCAGTGCTCATCTCTGTTTCAAAGCCAAAGAGCCAGCGATGTCTGCTTCTGCAGACATTTCCATGGTCATGTTGCAGGCATGACTAGACACCGGAGCACACGGAACACTGTTACCTTCCCACCAAAGTGGTCTCTATTTATCTACTTGCAATTTCTTGCTTTCAATAACCGTTTCTTGCTAAATGGCAGTCACTGGTTTCCCATCCTGGTTTGCAAGCACGAACAAACTGTAATTTGCCTATTTAGGTGAAATGACAAACTATGGTTTAGCATTGAAACCATGATAAATTATTATACTGTATTTACTGACCCAATGTAACATCAGAAAGCAGACCTGAAAAGTTCTGAGAATCATGCAAACATGTTTGTGTGTGTGTGTGTGTGTTTGTTTTTTGTTTTTTACAAAATTGCAGTTTATTCACAATTATACGCTGCCTAACTGGGCAACTGAAGATGTAAGAGCGAAGCTGGAATACATGGCTGTACTATCTTTGTCAACACTATTTGGAATTTACAAAAGAGAAGAGAAAGCTCGACTGCAAGGGGGTAACTTTCACTGAGAGTTTGTTTGTGGCCAGATTTAATGCAGAGCAATATTTACAGCAGAGAATCCTTGCAATAACTCATGGTGGCAGCACCATTTCTTTAAGCAGCTGATGATCTGGTTCTAGGCAAATTTAAAAGCTCCCCACCCCAATTTCCTCAGTTCTTTAAATGAGCAAACCCCCACCCATCCATCCCAACCCTGCAAAGGCCCTCTTAAATAGACAGGTTTTAATAATTTATTGATTGCCTGAGAAAATGTTGTCTGGTGAATGTCATTTGGGAATTTATTCCAGGTGAAAGGGGCCACCACCAAAATAGCTCTTTCCCATTTATTATTCTACCTAGCTTGTCTCATGGTGGCCTCTCTCAGTAATATGGCCTGAGAACAGTGATGGGAAGTTACCGGTTCGGACTGGTTTGCCTGAACCGGTAGTGCCCCATCAGGAGGGGTTCCCGGGGGGTGGCAAAACCCCAGGTGACCGGTTTGGTTGCCCCTCTGGCCCCCTCCAAAAATGTTTTTCTGGACAGTCAAAATGGCTTCCCAGAACTGCACATGCGTCAAACCTCTGTTTGACGCATGCACAGTTCTATTTTTAGTGTGCATGAGTCAAATAGAGGTTTGACACATGCACACTAAAAAAAAAGAACTGCGCATCCGCCAAATGGAGGTTTGACGCATGTGCAGAAATTTTTATTTTTTTATTATTATTTTTGCTCTGCCCATGATGTCATGATGTCATGACATCATGATGTCAGCTACGCCCATGACATCGATGATGTCACAGTGGGGTAGAGAAGATTTTGACAACCCACCACTGCCTGAGAGGATCTCGGCACGCAGGACATATTGGGTTGAATGATAGTTATATTTATAGGTTTCCCATGGAGTCTAATTAATATTATTCAGTCAGACTTTGCCTTATAGCTCCTAAATGCCCACACTACATCTTTGTTCAATATTAGAGCTGCTCCATTTCTTCTAAGTTTATCATTTCCACAGTAAAACATTTTACAGTTGTTTGACTGAAAATGTCCTATTCCAGTTCACGCTAGTACACTGATACCAAGCACTGTGATGTTTAAATGTTCCATGGTTTCAAGTTTGATTTAGACTTCTCACATTCCAAATTCCAATTGTATGCAGCATTAGACTTTCCTTTTACCACTGTGCAGGTCAGCCGCTAGATATTATTTTGGCTTTAATCTAATTGTGTCATTAGCAACAGCACTTGTCCTTTTCTTTTCTCCAGTATCTGATTAAGTATCCACTTAACAGTCCCTTTAACACTTAAAACATGCTTAGTGAAACCATTCATTACTTGAATAGCATCAGAAATAACATTATTGCATTTTACTGTTGTGAACTGCAACATCTATGTTCTGTAGACCATTGACATTACTGCCTAAGCTTTCCCAATACTGTAGTTATAGTACAATCTGATTCATATTTACTCAAAACTATTTTACTCTACAAAGTTCAATTCATTCATTCATTCATTCATTTTGATTTATATGCCGCCCTACTTGGTGAAAACCAACTCAGGGTGACTCACAACATACAATAAAACACAATGTAACAGTTCAATAATGCAATATCACAGTATCATAAAATATAGTACAATAAAATAAATACAGTATAAACATAATATAATCAGAATACCATCCATAAACAATACTCAGTACAGAATAGACAATAAACAATATAATCACAATATAATCACAATACAATCACTACCCAATACAAAAATTACACAGTAATCGATTTGACAATATCTATCTGTTTGGGCCGGCTCCAGGAGTCTCTGTTGGCAGCGGCGGCAAGGGCGACAAAACTGTCCGAGTTTTAAAGCTCCCGCCCTGCCGCCAGGTGTTCCTGCTCCTCATCAGCAAGCTGAGCTGGGCTTGATGCTGGGCAAGAAGGAGCAGAATGGCATCATTATTTGCAAATCTTTGTCACCAGTATAAATGTATTACTGTATAATATATTTATACTGGTGACAAAGATTTGCAAATAATGATGCCATTCTGCTCCTTCTTGCCCAGCATCAAGCCCGGCTCAGCTTGCTGATGAGGAGCAGGAACACCTGGCAGCAGGGCGGGAGCTTTAAAACTCGGACAATAGAAAGCAGCACAGTTCAATATTATTAGCATTATAGACTTGAGAGCATCCAATTATAATTACTATTAATAATATAATATTGTGTGTGATATTGATATTCTCTTTCATCAAGACTTTAATGACAGCAGAGCCCCACAACCATCCATCTCCAAACAATTAACTTATTTCCCCCTCTGATAACAGGCTTCCCTCACAGATATGTGCCCTGGCACTTTATTGACACTTTTTTCTATCTCCATTCAGGTCTCCTTGTGAAAGCTATCCTAGACAATCTCTCAAAATCTGCTAAATACCCAGACAAGAGAAAGATGCTTATCTATTCTGCAGTAAGTATATTTTCCTTTAAAACTTTGGCCACAGAAGTGTCCATGGTTAGGTCTCTCAGAACACTTCTGAAATTTAAAGGTCTGAGTTTCCATCTTTGCTCCAGCAGGGATGAAAATGCCAATGGCCAAATCACTGGTCAACAGAAATTAGAAAAACTATGTTTTGGGGCTGTAGCTTTCAAAACTCAGAATATCAGTAATGATAATTTCTGGTGTGGTTCCAGCAGATGTTCCACATTTACTCAATGCACGGAAGTCTAGGTGTCTTCTAACCTAAGTCTCTTTTTTGTCAACTTTCTTTTTCTTATTCACCTCATGAAGACAAACGAGTAGAGAAGATCTCAGTCTAATACTGAATATGACTTCTCCATCTCCAATGCTTATTTTGGCTGCCAACTTGTTTCCTTGGAAGGCTTTTGTATCTTCAACAGCCTGTTGGGACGGGGGACGGGGGTACAGAGAAAGAGTCTCCTAGAAGTTTGTGGTATTTTTGAACCACAATTGGGCATACCCTGGTAATGGCAATCTTGTGTTGCTGGCTAATCTTTCTCATACTAGGTGAGCTGAAAGGAACTGCAGAATGAACTCACCAAAAGGGTGCCTTCATTTTGGCAGTTTCATGTCTGGCCTAGAAACAGAAGAAGAAGACAGTCTCTTGGTAGGCAGAAATACAGAAGGGGTGACTTTTTCTGGAAAGAAAATTCTGTAATATGTAGAACATTGTCTACTGAACATGTACAAGTCTGGCATGGTAATAAAGGCATTGGTCAGTGCTAGAGAAATGTGGAAGGTGCCCATCTAACTCAGGTGTAAGGGAATTTTTGGCTCAGTAGATGTTTTGACCTACAACTTCCATTAGCCCCACTAGCAAAAGAGGGACTAGAATTCCTTTGCTGTTGATAACAAGAGGTGTGTGTGTGTGTGTGTGTGTGTGTGTGTGTGTGTGTGTGTGTGTGTGTGTGAGAGAGAGAGAGAGAGAGAGAGAGAGAGAGAGAGGGAATGAATATGTGTAAGAGAGAAGAGATGAAGGCAGAGAGGGCTCAGCATCCACACAGAAGGACACTTCTTACCTTTACTTCTTTCTTCAGTCCATGGGCCACTTAGAATAAGAATATTGGTTGCTCCCAGCAGTGGCTCAAGTGGCTAAGACACTGACTGGAAAGCAGGAGGTTAGCAGTTCAATTCCCAAGTACTACAGGATGGAATGAGCTCCTGTCTCTGTCCCAGCTCCTGCCAACCTAGCAGTTTGAAAGGAAGAAATTGCAAGTAGATAAATAGGGACCACTTCAATGGGAAGGTAAACAGCATTCTGTGTGTCTAGTCATGCCTGCCACATGACCATGGAAACGTCTGCAGAAGCAGACAGTGCTGGCTCTTTGGCTTTGAAACAAAGATGAGGACTGAACTCTAGAGTCGGATATGACTGTCTTTTGAGCAGGAGAAACCTTTACCTTTACCCTGCAAAGAGAGATGTTTGTTGGGAAATGAGGATACCTCATGGATTCTTTGGTTTCTTTAATGATTTTAAGCCTTTGGTTGTTTATTAATGAGGTTTTCAACTAGCCTAAATGTTGGTGATCCTGCTAATGAGAAGTTTTCCTCACCGTGTTGGTACAGCTGAGAAATGAAACAAACACTGTGTTCTGTGGCTATCTTTCTGCAGCACGACACAACACTCGGAGCCCTGCAGATGGCACTCAATGTTTACAACGAAAAATCACCACCATATGCAGCTTGTCAGATTTTCGAACTATATCAAGAAACAGATGGGTAAGTATTTTGTTGTGGTGTCAACAGTCACCCTTCCTTTGTTGCCAAATGCCACTCTCCATTTTCAAACCACTCAGACAGTGCACTAAATGCTATGGGGCGGTATAGAAGTGAAATTGCTATTGCTATTTTCTTATACCTTGCATTATTTTTGAGAGAAATATTGCACAGCAGCACAACAAAGCCACTAAGTCCCAGTTCGGGAGTTCCTGCTACCTCTTGTTTCACAGGGAAATTGTTTACTGCAAACATGCCAGCTGTAAGCTAGTGCTAGAACAACAACTGGGTTTTCTTCTCATTTAGTGAAATCTGTGTTTAAGGAGAGAACAGTTCTGTTCAAATGTCATGGTGTTAGGCAAAATAAGCATACACTGAGGGTGGAAGAGATGTCTCTAGTACTTAGGGCAGTGGTGGGTTGTTGCCGGTTCGCCCCGGTTCTCCAGAACCGGTGGTAACAATCCCAGGTGGTTCTCCAGGGAGGTAGAACCCACCCGGGATTGTTTTTGGGTTGGGTTTTTTTTTTTAGGTGTCCAGTTCAGACGCCTCACTGACAGCCCAATTTTTTAAAAAAATTAGGAGCCAAAATGGCTGCCGGGAACTACGCATGCGTCAAACCTCCATCTGTTGCATGCAAACTAAAAAACAGTGGTCCCGGAAACACACACACCCCGGTCAGCCTCACCGATGCATTGGTGAGGCTGAAGGGGGGTTCGAAGGGAAGCCATGCGCATGAGCGGCTTGGTCCCGGGACCCCCTGTCAGCCTTTATTTTTTATTTTATTTTTACTTTGGCTCTGCCCACAACGTCATGACATCATGATGTTGGCTGTGCCCATGGCATCATGACGTCATGACGTTGGCTCCACCCATGACATCGACTCTGTCCACAGTGTGGTAGTAAATTTTTTGACAGCCCACTACTGACAAAGAGTGACCATATGGAAAGAAGGGCAGGACTCTTTCACCTTATGTAGTAGTGAGGAAGAGAGAATTTCAGCCGGGCCTGTACCTTCCTAACAAGTTTCACTTGCTGAAATATCATATTCCAAAGAGCTTTCAAAGTTGCAAGAGCTTGTTGAAAAGTAGTCCTGCCTCTAGCTTCAGTGAAATAATCACCTGAGCTGGCAGAGTACTGGGAAAGGTATATTTTTGCCAGTTTAACTGCCTGGTAGAGCCCTTCATATACTGAGGAATTGCTACCTGAGATTAAACAAAACAGAATAGCAAAAAAGACAAAAAATGTTGTGGCACCTTAAAGCAGAGGTTGGCAACCTCTGGGCCAGATCCAGCCTGTGGTGCCAAATAATCTGGCCCCTGACCTCATTCCAGCCACTGCTGCTGCTGGAATCAGCCACAGACTCATTTACAGCCACATAAACCCAATTTACAATAGCCGTAAATGAGTCTGCAGCCATTGTAAATGTGTTTACAACAGCCGCGGGTGCATTTTACAGCAGCATTTACAGCAGGGGGAGCCACCAGTCTGGCCCACTCAGCTGTCTGAAGTGGTGTGGTCTGGCCTGTGGCTGAAAAATGTTGAGAACCCCTGCCTTAAAGACTAACTCCAGTATTTAAATGTGAGCTTTCATGGACCAAGTCTACTTCATCAGACATAAGAGTGAGTAACTGCTGTGGCCCAGCTATCCAGAGTCAGCTTGGAAGTTTGTGACATATAATTCTTATTCAAAAAAGTGAACTCCAATTCACGTGGAGGAAGCCTAAAAATCCATTAACTTGGTCTAACTCATTCTCAGATTGGCTCCCCTCTTAAAAATCAAATGCCCCCTGGGGTGTGTACCCAGTGTTGGGTTGTTACCAGTTCGGCCCAGTTTGGCAGAACCGGTAACAACATTACGGAGGGGGGCGCCAGGGGGTTGAAAAACCCCCGGGTGACCCGGTTCAGTTGCCTCGCCTCACAGTAAAAAAAAAAAAAAATAGAATTGCGGATGTGTCAAATAGAGGTTTGACACATGCAGAGTTCCGGGCAGGAAAGGAAGTGTGGCGCATCCAAAAGCAGCGGCAGTGGCGGCACGCCGCCGTGTTTCCTGCCTGCCTGCTTCTGGTAAGTTTTCCTGGTTTTTTTGTTTGGGGTGAGTGGGTGGGTGTTTATTTTATTTTATTTTATTTATTTTATTTTATTATTATTTTTCTTTGGCTCCGCCCACAACGACATGATGTCATGACGTCATGATGTTGGCTTCGCCCATGACATCATGATGTCAAGACGTTGGCCCCACCCATGACGTCCATGACATCACGGTGGGGTAGTAAATTTTTTGACATCCCACCACTGTGTGTACCCCATGTTGGGAACCGCAGTGTTAGACCAAGTTAATGGCCTTTTAGGCTTTATCCATGCAAATAGGAGTTCACTTTTTAAATAATAAGAATTATAACTCATGAGGGTCAGGATTTTATCGATGCTTAGGTGGAGTGTGGCCAGAAAAAAATTGGGAACCACTGGTCTAGATGAAACTAAGATTGTGCAAACCAAACTATAAGACTGAAGATGCCTGCTGCCCCACTCCCAGACTTCCACCTGGCCGTCGGCTTGAAAATCCTCCTGGCTCAAGCGGCAGAAGACAGTTCCCACCTTGAGGCTGAGGATGCCTGCCACCCCACCCCCGAACTTTGTTGTTGTTTGGGAACTTTTTCATGTGGTTGTGACTTTATCGTTATATTATAGTAGTGTGTTGTGTTGTATGTCATTATGTGCTGTTTTTGTGGATTGAATTTTGTATACTGTATTATTGTGTATTTACTGTGAATATTGTTTAATTATCATATGAGCCGCCCAGAGTTGGGTTTCCTAAGTGGGCGGCATACAAGTGTGAAAATTAAATTAAATTAAAAATGAAGCAAATCTGGAGCAGGTGGGTGGATCAGAAGACTATCATCAGGATGCTTATTTGTATCCAGTTTAGCAATCTTGAGTTTCAGATTATGTACTTGATGATGAGGATCTCTGCCTTTCATGAGGGCAAAAACTACATATTATACAGAGCATGTAATTAGAAGAGAAAAATGCTTATGCATTGAAAGCATCTGCTTGTCATAGCAGGAACTTTCCACATCGGATAATGTGGCTTCTTTCTCTCTCTTTCTATATATTCCCTCGATTCTTCTGGATTCTGTCACATCAGAAATCACACCATTGAAATGTACTTTCGGAATGACACTTCAAACGAGCCTCATCCACTTACCCTGCCTGGCTGCTCAACTGCGTGCCCACTTTCAAAGTTCGCAGAGCTGGTTTCTCCCATCCTGGTAGAAGATTGGGACAAAGAATGTGGAAAGACAGAATAAAAGAGAAATAACATAATTACATATGTTCTACATCTAAAACAGTGTCTTGACCTCTGTTAGGAAGAAAATCAAGAACAAATCAGGGATAAGTGATTTTTAAAGATTCCCTGTGAAATCCTCCAAGAGAAGATTTATATTAAGCCCCTTGTCAACGTGTCATTTGGATGTTTTGGATTACAACTCCCATTGTCCCCAGTCACCATGGTCATCAGTCCAAGTTGAAGATGTCTGTACTGCAAAACACCAGTTTAGCGAAGGCTGCCATTTAAATAAAGCAATGTAATGAAATATGTATATTTAAATAGTAAATGGTTGCAGTTTAAATTTTGTGCTAGTGTCTGTTGAGCTTTCACTTAGAGGAAGTCAATGCAGTAATAGGTTGTGCTACTTGTAAAGCATTGCTTTGTACAAATGGTGATTTCCATGAAGAAGAAGCCTATCTTCCACTTGCCAACTGCTGCAGGTGTTTTGCAATTCATTTCTAGTTCAACATCAGTGGCATCGAGTTTGAGAAATTTCACTATCCATTACCTTTATCAGAATCACAAATTGCAGCAAAACTAGTAAACCACCTAAATATTTTATTTATTATTGCATCTTTATACTGCCCATCTGGGATATTTCCCATTCTGGGCAGGGCACATTCAAATAACAAAATAACATAATAAAACAAACAACAAAATGAAATAAAACAACCAAATAAGTTTATCAAAAACATAAAATAAAAATAAAGTAATCAACTCAGTGCCTCCCAACCAGCAGCGTCACATGGGGAAGAGGGCGACTCGCCCCAGGCGGCACTTTTTGGGTGTATGGAAGTTCTTGGACTACAATTCCCAGAAGCCCTAGTGGGAGTGAGTGCCAGCATCCACCAGGGGGCGGTAAATTTGGCTTAAGCCCCAGGTGGCTGAAATCCACGCGAGATTACTGTTCCCAACCCAGTATGTCCATTTTTTAGATTTTCTGGCTGCTGAAGACCATGCAGATAGAAACTGTCATCAGGCTCAGTCTCTCAAATTCTGATTTATCTGCAACTTTCCTCATTCCTCATCCCTCATCTTTGGTTACACTAGCAAGGAATGGTGGGTGTTTCAGCCTCTTAGCATCTGGATCAGGGGTGGCCAAACTTTTTGAGCCGTGGTCTGGCCATGTGGTTGAGTGGGCCGGGCACGTAGTTCCTCCTGCCAGAAGCAGAAGTGAAACGCACCCATGCATGCACAAATGCTGCTGTAAAATGCATCTGCGGCTGACCTAAATGTGTTTACAACAGCTGCAGGTGCATTTATGCCAGCATTTGCTCATGCGTGGGCATGTTTGCACATGCATGGGGCGCGTCCACTTCCAGTAGTGGTGAAGGCAGTGAGGGTGGGATGATTTGGCATTGTGTGCTGTATCTGGCCTGCAGGCCGTAGTTTGCCCACCACTAATCTTGATGGTCAAATATTGCCTTGCCCTCCTCCCCCAAAAGCAGGATGTGTTCTGGTTATTTGTACTATCCAGTGATGGGACGTTACCGGTTTGGACCGGTTCACCCAAACCGGTAGCACCCCATCAGGTTCGGTCGTCTCTCCAGCCCCCTCCAGAAATTTATTTCTGGGCAGCCAAAATAGCTGCCCGGAACTGCACATGCATCAAACCTCCATTTGACGCATGCACAGTTCTATTTTTTAGTGTGCATGTATCAAATAGAGGTTTGACGCATGTGCATGAATAAAGAACTGTGCATGCGTCAAACGGAGGTTTGACACATGCACAGACATTATTTATTTATTTATTTTGCTCCACCCATGACATCATGACATCATGACGTCGGCTACGCCTATGATGTAATGACGTCATGGTAGGGTAGCGAAGATTTTGACAACCCACCACTGGTACTATCTATATGCTTGGCTGTTAGCTGGGCTGTTGTCATTGATAGTATTTAAAATACCAGCTAATCAGCAATGCAGTGGTGTAGCCCATCTCTTGTCAATGATATTATGCCAGGACTAAAATTCACCAAAGTGTCCTCCGTCAGATCCCTTGGGTAAGGTGAAAGCGAAGGGCACACATCATGGTCTCCCTAGCCAGCGGGTAACATGATATTCAGATGGCTAAAAATAAAACCCCGTGTAGATGTACTTGATTTCTCAAGTCCATTTGCAGGTGTGGAATGTCAGTGTGGACTCCTTGCTGAATAATATCTCCAAGGTATCCAAGGTAAGAAAGATGGAAGACAGCAAAAAGGAGCCCCCCCCCAAAAAAAAGGACAACTCTACAATTTGATGATGATGATGATGATGACACTGGTTAAGTGAAGCCAAAGAAAGAGTGAGTGTGCACAGTTATTTTTATAGTTAATTTCTGGTTAGAATAGGTTCCCATGGCCTTCAATTACCATTATAGCTACCATTTTCAAAGCCAGTTACTTGCTGATTTCCCAAACAGTTTCTTTCGGTTCCATTTTTATGGAACAAAATGACTGAATACATACATTTCTGCAGAGTAGACATAATATTCTGTATTATGTTGCAGCAAAAACAAAAGCAAAAAATCTTGCAGCAACACGTTCATAAGCCTCTTTAAGCTCTGTAGTGGAAAGGTAGGATATAAATGTAAATGATTACAGTAATTACAACAATGTCCTTTTGTCATGCCCACTGCTAAGGCAGCAGCATTTGGGAAGGACCATAACTGCTTCTAGGACAACTAGTGGTGAAACAGGCATGAGCAGACTTCAAGTAAATAGAACCATTAAAAAAAAAAAAGTAGCCATGTTAGTCTGTGTTTCAAGCCATCGTCGACCGCAACTTGTATCCGAGAATGATTTTTTTCCTGAAGCAGGAAAAATGCCATTGATGTGAATTTGTTTAAGGTGGATCCCAGCTTGCCATGAAGTAACCCACACACTATGATCACGGACCCATCACCTGCGGCACATATGAAATTAGAGATGCAGGATTCAACACTGGGACTGCAATGGACTGCTGCAGCCTTGAGATCAACATCAAGGCACACCTTCATAACCAGTCCATTTGGCATGGCCTCTTCCGCCTCCATGACCGTTGGGAATCAGAGGTCCTCCTCCACTCATTTTGCTGTTTGGCCCAATATGATGGTTTCCAGTGGCATTTCCTCCACTGAGGGGGACCATCCCCTAAAGGGACTCATCTGCCCATAGCCGTTGGCCCTTTTAGGGAGTCAGGTTAGTTAATTGCTACCTGACACTCAGCATTGGGTCATTGGCTTCAAGCATATCAGTGAGTAAACAAAAAAACAACAACATTGTGGTACTTTAAAGACTAACTGATGTATTTTAATGTTGTTTTTTGTGGATCAGGTCCACTTCATCAGACATGGAAGTGAGACTTCATGGTATAAATTTATATACTTCAGGTGGCTTTATTTTGGCAGTCCAGGATGTGATCAGGACACAAAAGAAGAAGAAGGTACAGAGATTCAGAGTGGTAAGCATAACAGATAGGTATGTGTTGCTGTTGCTGTTTACTACTGGTAATACCTGTTATTCAGATTAGTGGTGAAGCTTTACCCTGTTGAATTGCAAATGGATGCAAGGCAACCATTACACATTTGTTAATGAGTTTATCCTTCTGGCCTAGCATCTGTTGTGTGAGTGGCCCTGGCCAAACAAGTTCTTCCTTTGTTCTGAGAGGAAGCCCAAGGTTGTGTATGAGAATTCCACTGAAGTTGTTTCTGTGAAGTTAGTATAATATAACAACATATAATATACAACACCGCCACTCAGCTGGCTTCGGAGCCCGTCCTCCGGGGACTGGGTAAAAGACGTGGACCATGCCGAGCAACCCAACAACACCGCCGCTCAGCTGGCCTCAGACCCCACCCTCCCGGGGCCAGGGAATGATCCCATTGTAGCTGCCATTGCTGGGTGCACCAACAGCCAGCCCAACTGAGGATGATGTTGAGCCTGGGGATCCATCGAGGATGCCGAGCCCTGGGTTTCATCATAGATGTTGAGCCCTGGGCTCCACCATGGACATCGAGCCCTGGGCTCCACTGTGGACGTCATGCCCCGGGCTCTGCAGTGGATATCGAGCCCTGTGTTCCATTGTGGACATTGAGCCCTGGGTCCCATCACAGATGTTGAACCCCAGGCTCCGTCACAGACATTGAGCCCCAGGCTCCATCAAGGATGTCATGCCCTGGGCTCTGCCAAGGACGTTGAGACTTCCAGGCTCCATCAGGGACATGGTGGGTTTGTTTGTTTGTTTGGGTTCTGAGATTATATTATACAGTTATACCTCGTTAAAGAGCATAATGTGTTCCACAGGATTGCTCTTTAAGCGAGTTTGCTCTTTAAGCAAAACACCATTGTAAATGACCAATTGTGGGGGGGGGGATTGTGAACCCCGATTTATTTGTTAAGCGAGTTTTTGATTGGTTTTATTTGTTATGCGAAGCGAACATTCAGAGAAAAATCTGCTCTTTAAACGAGTTACTCTTTAAGCGAGGCACTCTTTATGCGAGGTTTGACTGTACTCTGTTAGCCACCCTGAGTCCCTCTGCGAGTAGGGTGGCATACAAGTGCAATAAAATTAATTAAATAAATAATAGATATATAGCCGCATATACTTGACAACCTGTTAATTGTGGTGCATCAAATCTGATAATGTCCCAGAAACCCTTGGCTAATTCACATCTGATGAAGTGGACCTGCTCCACAAAAGCTAACTTTAAAATACAGTACAGTGGTTAGTATATAAAGTGCCACAATGTTTTGGGGTTTTTTGTTTTTGTTTACTCTCTGATATACTTGGAACCAAAATTAGGTTTAAACTTGACTGCCCAGGTAATATGGCAAATCACAGCTGTAGGGGATGTTAAGATAGCAAGCAGTAGCAAGCAAATGTCAGATTAATTTGTGTAATTCGAATGGTTGGCAGAGCACCCTTCCCCTCTTGGTCGGAGCCATGCCTACACTCCTTATTTTGAGAAAATAAGCAAACAGCCCTGCTGACTTCTCATTCCCTCCCTCCAAATGGTATTAAAGGCCCAAATGCATACACCTAAAACCCAAGGTACCTCCTATAGCCAAGTAAATGAGAAGTGCATAAGTTAGTAGACATAATGATCAAATTAAACTTTGTGATGAAATATACACAGAGCAACAGCAAGAAGGAGAGGGCGAGTCTCCACCCCTTTGTTTGCTCTTTACAAAGCACAGTTTTTCCTCATGGACTATTTTCGCTAAAAGGCTTTTTCCATCTTGCCTTCAGGATGGGCATGTTGTGGACGTGTACCATGCCCAGGGTCAGTCTTTTGGGCATTTCCTTCCTGAGCTACTTCTTTGCCCTTTTTCTCCAAAGCACCACAGGAAGGGAACTAAAGTCCGTGATTGCAGTAAGTAAGTTTCTTCTCACTGTTGTTGGCAAAAATGTTTCTCGTAGTTTGCCTTGGCAACTCTCCTTTCTACAATGCACTTCTGTGATTAACTTTTCATTGTAAATTTCTCCTTGACTAAAACCGTTTCTGTTTGCCATCCCATTTCCTTACAAGCTATTGAGGCAATATCCAACACAGAAATATATATATACAAGATATTTAGAATGAGAGGCTGAAGATTCAGGCTTACGTTTTTAAAGAATGGAATTGTAGCCTTTGATTTAGCTTCCTGTATCAAAAGGATACACTACTAGTCTATTGTTTATTCATTGTTGACCCGTAAATTTCTTAAACATATGAATGATTTTATCATCTACTTGTGTCTTGAATATTTTATGTACATCCTGTAATTATTACACTTTTTCCTCTCCACAGGTATGTTGTGTCGTGTGAAACATTTTTTAAACCTTTAAAAATAAACAATGAAAATGTCGCATGTTATTAAGGGGTTGATTAGGTGAATTTTTTTCTTGACAAGCAAGAGGAAAGAAAACAATTAGAAGCATTACATCAGGCATGCCCAAACTACGGCCCGGGGGCTGGATGTGGCCCCTGATGCCAATTCATCCGGCCCATAAAGCCCTTGTCGCTCCTGGAAGTGGAAGTAAAATGCGCCTGTACAGACACATTTTACTTCCACTTCCTGGAGCAACTAGGGCTTAGTGGGCTGGATGAATTGGCATTGGGGGCCACACCTGACCCCCAGGTCATAGTGACCAGCTCCCTGTGACCGGCCCATGGCCTGAAAAGTTTGGGCACCCCTGCATTAAATCTTAAAATAGTTTTTTTGTTGTTGTCTCAAGCTGTTGTTTAAAGATTAAGGAGTAAACACAGTTTACTCATACCTGTGAAGAATTAGAATCCAGAATTTAGCAGTACACCTGATTTTTACTGGTTGAAAGAAGGATTGAGGGTTTTTTCCTCTCACCACAAAGAATGTCTGCCTTGCACTTTGATTATATTTCATATTCCTGCTTAGTGCTATCAAACCATTTTTCTTAAAAGCGTTTAATGACTTGACAACTGCTTGGATTATATTTGTGTTGAGCATTTCATCCATTGAAATACATGTTGACACTCCATTACTTTGAGTTATCTCATCTTGTTGACTTTGGCTTATCTTGTATTACGCTGCAATTAAACTTCATGTACCTAATGCCACTTCTACCCAGCCAGATGTAGGCTGCTGGATGCAAAAGTAGCACAGTACATACAGAAGTCTCTAATATCTTTGCTAATTCAATGGACAAACAATTGACAAGATAGGAAATTCTTGTTTAATCTCTTTATTCTTTGTTAACGTTGGTAATAATTTAATTCCTGTGTAAATATCATGGGAGCATGACCACTTACTGTAATTTGGTCTATGGAAACAAAAATTGGGGCTTTTTGAGAAGAAAATTTTCAATTTGTGAGCATGTCATATGGCATGCTAGGGGAAAAATATATTCCCTTTGTGTGCTTTTCTGGTCAGATGAAGCAGCTTGTTGCATACAAAATCATAAGCTGGTTTATTTCTGTGCTATCATTAGCAACTGAGATCTACATTTTGTTCTTCTATCCAAGAAATGCAAAAGGAGTCTAACACCTCAATCCTATCTTTTGACTTCAAAAGCCAGTCTGCTTCCTCCCCAATGACATGCTAATAGAGGATGCTTATCTGTGTAAACAACTGAAGTGTATTCAACATGTTAATAGAGTGGAAAACTTAAATCATATTGTGGAGTTAGGAAATTAAGAAGATGTCTCAGACTTAGACAGAAAGAGGAGGCTTTGTCCATGAGCTGAGCTTGCCTCTTAGGAGGAATGCTGACTCTTCTACTGTTTGCTGTTCTTTGATGCTGCATTGGGGAAAGTAGCAGTGTGTGCATATCTCAGAGCTAAGCTGTCTCTCCACCAAAATGTATTAAATAGGCTAGCTATATGAAAAAGGCTAGTTCTGCAGTTGTCCTAAGTGACTAGCCTTGTGGATTTTTGTTTTGAGAACTCTTTGGAGAACTGCCAAGTCTGGAAGACTGATGTGTTGGGAGCAGTACAGTTCCAGTCAAGGTGCATAGCCTAAGCAACCAACTCCTTCCTTCAGGATAAGCAAAGGAGTAAGGTGCCTAAGTGGCTAGACTGGAACTCCTGAACTTGGGATCCACGCAACCTTGTAATTACTATACATTATTTTAAATTTTGGCTCTGTACATATTAATTATCAATTTTATAACAGTATATTCCTTTGTCCTTCTTTCCGGTGATGCATGTCCTTCATTTTGGTCATATGTGTGCAGTCCCCTAGTGGTCCCCAAACTTTTTTTTAGCAGTCTGTTTACAGTTGTGCACATTGATGTGTGGATTTATGTTTTCAATACACAGGTTCCCTGGAAATTAGTTTGGATTAAATTGAGAGTTTAGGTGCACCCTCACCCACACCACATAGCATGAGTCAGAAAGTGACATCAGATGGAAAACTTAGGACAGTGTTGGCAAACCTATAGCACACATGCCACAGAGGGCATGCAGAGCCCTCTCTGTTTGCATGTGCACTGTCACCCCAGCACAGATTTTGCCCTGCCCCTCTGGCCAGCTGCCCAATGGGAGCGCTCCCTCCCCCAGCACAGATTTCGCTCTGCCCAGCAGCTCAATTCAAGCGATTCTCCCTCCCCGCACCACAGAGTTTGCCCCACCCCTCTGTTTGGGTATAACTCCATCTCTAAAAAATTCACCATTACTGACTTAGGATGTCTGCTACAGCAGGCAGTTTCCATTCCAGAAAATAAAGGGGGTGTCAACATACAGATGGATCATCTATGTTCATTTTTAGTAAAGGAGTGTGAAGAACATTAAATGAGTGTTGCGTTCTGAACATCCTCCTTTTGTCCATCCCCACCTGGTGAATGAAACTTGTTGGTTTTAATAATGCTAAATTATATCTGATAGTGTCAGCAAATTATATCTGATAGCAACAGCTACTGTGGCTCAGTGGTTAAGAAACTCACCTTGTTAGCTGGAAGGTCGGTAAGTCGGCAGTTCAAAACCTGGGTACTGCATGATGGATTGAGAACCCATCTCTGTCCCAGCTCTTGGGGACAGGAAAGGAGCCTCATCTGGGTGTTCTCTGAGCAGTGGTTCTCCCACAAAAATCATTTTGACCCAGAATAATTTCTGACATGAAATTATTATTATATACCACATAGAAAATTAACAATAAAGTTGATCACACCTTAAAATGTGAGCTGCGAAGCTATTGTGCCACACTGATTTCAGTACCATTTGTTTGCATGCCCTTGCTCTAAATTGCTCCCCTCCTATATTAAATGAACACTCCAATATTAAACATTCATGTTGGCATATCTACCTCTAAGCCACAGTAAAATTCCTCCTGTCTTAGTAGAACAGTATGACTAAAAGCACTACAACTGTATAACATTCAGTGCTCTCTGTCCCATACAGGTTTGGCGAGTTTAAGCAGGGAATGATTTATTTCCTTTTGCTAGTTGGTCCTTCTCTTAGGCCAGGGGAGGCAATTTGAGAGGTACAAAGGACTGTATTTATCCCAGTTTGCCTAGGAACTTTTTAACTCCCACCCTCTCCTTGTGACTGACCAGACCAAAATATTTGATATTGAAAATAGCACCCCCTCCAGTGTAAAACAGGCTCAAGAGTGCAAAATTCACCTGAAATGGAAAGTTCATTACATTTTAGAAGCATAATTTGTTCTTTTTCAGCCTGGTTTTTTTTAAAGATGCCTGGGGCTGCAAAAACTACCTCAGGCGCCACTTATGCCCAATATACCACATTTCTGTCCACCCTGCATTAAACAGGGCACTGTTGTGGCTTAGTGGCTAAGAAGCTGAAATTGATGACTAGAAGGTCGGCAGGTCAGCAGTTTGAGACCCGAGTGCTGCACAACAGAGTGAGTTTCCATCTCTGTCCCAGCTCCTGCCAACCTAGCAGTTCAAAATCAAGAAATTGCAAGTAGATAATTAGGGACCACTTCAATGGGAAGGTAAATAACATTCTATGCCATCTGGTGTCAAGTCATGCCTGCCACATGTCTATGGAAACATCTGCAAATGCAGACAGTGCTGGCTCTTTGGCTGTAAATGGAGATGAGCACCAAACCCTAGAGTCGGATACAACCAGATTTCGAGCAAGGGCACATTAGGGAACTGCCTTACAGCAGGAGGACTTGGGTGACAAGTAAGAGAAGCAAGTAATTCCTAAATCACCAGTCATTATAATTCATTGGCCTGAGGGGTACTGATTGTGCAATATCATGTCTAAATAATGGTCCCTGGAGCCCTCTGCTTAGTTAGGGTCAAGAACAAATTTTAAAATTGATTGTTACAAGTAGATCATTCTATTACAACATTTGAAAAATAACAGGTTCTTGGTTCAAAATGTAATTTCCTATATGACCATTTTTTCTGAGTTGTCATTACCTCAGTAGTTTTCAAGAAATAAAACTGGGGGGGGGGGGGAATGGTATAATGAAAAACTCCTATTGAAACATCCTAAAAATAACGTCTTAAAGTAATAAGTAAATGGTACTCATTACACCAAGAAAATAACTTTCATCTTAGTCACTGTATTACTTTTAGAATTTAATTTTATTATACTGTTATAAACTAGTTTCTGGTAACCTTGTCACTTGAAAGCAGTTGGCAACATAACTTATTTCCATCTATCAGGAGGCAAAATGTATTAGGTTACCCTCTACTTCATTTTTTTGGAATAGTAGCTGTGTTAGTCTGTGGTTCAGGCATATCAGAAAACAAAATAAAATAAACAAAACAAAATAAAAAACAGTGTAGCACTTTAAAGACTAACTACTGTATTTTTATTGTTAGCTTTCGTGGATCAAGTCCACTTCTTCAGACGAGGAGTGAAGTTTACAGGCATGGTTTTTATACACCAAATTCAGGGGTCAAAGGGAGCAGGGTTTGTTCAAGCAAATTGACAGACAAGAAGCAAGCACAACAATACTGCTTCCCACAGCCATCAGCAACCATAGATTATTCAGATTAGCTCTAAATGTCTCCCTTTCAATCTCAAGGGGCCTGAGAAAGCCTATTCTGGTCTCTGATCAACCTTTGACCTGCAAACAAAAACACTGTACAGTACTTGGTTACTTCCTGTTTTGCTAAAGAAATTGGCAGAAAGGTTGTAATATAATATAACTTTAAATTGTATCATTCCCACACAGATATTAAGATAAGGCTATACAACAGGTCAGCATCAATGTTGTACGTATTTCCCCCACCATCCATATGACTAATGCAGTCTTCATTTCTCTAGGTTTTCCGACATGGCAACAGAAGCCCCCTTTCCACTTTCCCCAAAAATGTGGTAAATGCAGATGCTTGGCCACAGGGATACGGACAACTCACTAAGGTTTGAAAAATTTCTTTCAGAAATGAAATCATGCTCCTTGATCTAACTATGTTACTGAAGTATGAGGTCAGTCTCCACTAATTTTTGTGTCAGTTCTGGTGCAAAGGACTCAAGACAGCACCTTATTCAGTGATGGGATGTCACCGGTTCCAGACGGTTCCCTGGAACCGGTAAGAACAATTTCGGAGGGTTCTCCGAGAGGGTAATCTATTTTTAAGGCGTCCGGTTCCGGACGCCTGAAAAAAAGAAAAAAAAATTTTTAAATTGGAGTCAAAATGGCTCCAATTCAGTGCGCATGCGCAGAAGTCAATCTGACGCATGCGTGCTGCAATTTTAAATTGCGCATGCATCAGATTCTGTTTCTGCGCATGCGCACTTGTTTTTGCCGGAGCCGGACCATTTTGAAGTGGCTCTGGCAGTGGCGGAGGGCTTAGGAGGAGGAGCCGTGCCTAGCCGGGCGGCCCAGCGTTCCCGGCCGCAACGCTCCACGGGCGCCCCAAGCCTCGCCGCCCGGCGGTGTGCCTAGCCGGGCGGCCCACGCTCCCGGCCGCAACGCTCCACGGGCGCCCCAAGCCACACACCTCCGTCCGCTCGCACCTCCATCCGCTCGCTCACCCGGCTGGCCGTCGGGGGCTCTCCGCCGCCTGTTGCCCCTGGCAGCGGCTTTCAGGGGGAGGCAAAATGTCCCCTCCCCACCCTTTTGCTGGCGAGGAGGAGAAAAAGGCGGACAATTCAAGGAGGGGCACACCCGGTCGCCCGCCCAGCTCTCTCGTCGGGGGTGGGTGGCGCCGTGGCGGGGAGCCCCTGGGGGCTGGCTGGGCAGGAGGAGGTGGGCAGCGTGTGCGCGCACGCGGGCCGCCCGCCAGGAGAGCCCCCGACCGACAGCCAGCCCGGCGGACGGGCCCCTCCTTGAATTGTCCGCCTAAAAAAAAACACTTTTTCTCCTCCTCGCCAGCAAAAGGGTGGGGAGGGGACATTTTGCCGCCCCCTGAAAGCCGCTGCCAGGGGCAACAGGCGGCGGAGAGCCCCCGACGGCCAGCCGGGCGGGCGAGCGGACGGAGGTGCGAGTGGTCGGGGCCGCCCATGGAGCGTTGCGGCCGGGAGCGTGGGCCGCCCGGCTAGGCGCGCCGCGGAGCGCCGAGGGTCGGGGCCGCCCATGGAGCGTTGCGGCCGGGAGCGTGGGCCGCCCGGCTAGGCGCGGCGCCGGGCACCAAGGCTGGGGGCCAGCCCCAACGGTCCCCATTGTAAGTGGGGTTTGTGTTTGGGGTGGGTGGGTGTTTGGGTGTATTTTTATTTAATTATTATTTTATTTATTTATTTTATTAACGGTTTTGTGGGGGGGGGGTTGAGGGGTGTGTGTGTGTGTGTTTTATTTTTATTTTATTTATTTTATTTTTGGCCCCGCCTACAACGTCATGATGTCATGACGTTGGCTCCACCCATGACGTCATGACGTTAGCTCCGCCCCCACTGTGATGACGTCAGGGTGGGGTATAAAATTTTTTATCATCCCATCACTGACCTTATTCCAAGCCCCAGGTTGCATTAAGAAAAGTAAATTTTAATATACCTTCTTGTTTTAAAGAAATGATGCAACATATTTTTTCTTCTCTTCCATTTATTAGCGCTTAGTGCTATGGCTCTTTGGTCTGTAAGGATTAGTGCAGGGGTCAGCAACCTACAGCCCACTGGCTGAATCCATCCCGTGGCACCAAACTGCTGCTGCCACCACCACTGCCACCACCAGAAGCGCCCACGAACATGTTTACAACAGCCGTGGATGCATTTACGGCAGCAGTAAACATGTTTACTGCAATGTTTATGACAACTGTCTGAGGGAGCATGACCCGGTCCTTGATTTTAAAAGTTTGGTGATCCCTGGATTAGCGTATGTCATATATAAGGATTGGTGATCACGGATCCATCATCAGCATCAGCATCAGCATCAGCATCAGCATCAGCATCAGCATCAGCATCAGCATCATCATTTTCAATTTATATGCTGCCCTACTCAGTAAAACCGACTCAGGGCAGCTCACAACATTCAATCGAATACAATGCTACAATTAAATAGAACAACATAAAGTCACAGTATAATCAGATCTCATACATCAATAATTCAAAACAATAAAATATCAGAAAATACAATACAATAAAGGATGTAGAACTCCAGCTCTCATGATCCTTATCTTTTGGTTATATAGGTAGGTAGCTCATGAAATGGCTTTAGGTAGGGAGGAGCTATAGTTCAGCAAGAGAATGTATCTTGTGCTATGTCATACTATTTTAAGTTGCATTACAGTAAAACACCAGATAACGTTTGGATCGGATAACGCTAAAATCGCGTAACATTAAGTAATCTGGGGAGGAGAATTGGATCGAATAACGTTAAGGTCCTATGGGATGGATCGGATAACAACCGCTAAAGCCTGTGCAGTTACAATGTATCTCTATGGAGCTTTAACCTTACCTGATCCATCCCATAGGATTTTAACATGGATCGGATAACACTAAAAATCGGATAACACCAAGACTTGTGGAACCAAGTTTTAGTGTTATCCGATGTTTTACTGTATATAGGGGTAGGTACCGTATGTCTTCTGCCTCCAGTTTTTTAAAAAAATTCTCAATTGTTTACATTTCTCTTCAAACTATAAATATTCTGTACTGTTGGGTCTAGAAATCCAGCAGGGTTTTTTTTTTTGAGCCAACAGAACATTTTAAATAGGAATTTAAACAATATTGCTTTGTACCTCTTGTAATTACAAGGGCTTGTAATTCCGAATCTGGCAAGTTGCCACTATCATAATAAATCTTATTGCTTGACTAACATTTGCAGACCTTGGAGGAGTGGAAGCTTATACTGTACAATAAAAGGATCTAGTCCAACAACGTACAGCAAAACTGTAGTATGGTAGCTACAGAGAGTGTAAGTTACAGGACCTGTCAAGGACCATCTCTAATCATATTACATAGAATAATGTTTTACCAATTACTATTTCGATACACTTTCAGGTCTGTCCTTTGTTGCTTCCATGCTGAATTGTCAGGGTGGAAGTAAACAAAGTGACCGTGCTTTCAGACTTGGCAGGAGCTAGCTGATTGTTTTGTAGTGACTTTAAACCTCAATTTAAATGTACATATTTAGGATTGCCTTTTCTACACACGCCCCTTAATTATTTTAGCAACTTGAAACTGCAGTTAAGGAAGACCAAGAGTTTAGGGCAGGTAAAGGTAAAAGTTTACCCTTGCTCAAAAGGGTTCAGTGCTCATCTGTTATAGTCAAAAAGCCAGTGCTTGCCTGTGCCTGCAGACGTTTCTATGGATGTATGGCAGGCATGAAACACAATTTACCTTCCCACCAAAGTGGTACCTATTTATCTACTTGCAATTTCTTGCTTTCGAACTGCTTGGTTGGCAGGAGCTGGGACAGAGACGGGAGCCCATTCCATCGTGCAACACCTGGGTCTCAAATTGCTGACCTGCTGGCCTGCCAATCATCAAGTTCAGTGACTTAACCATTTGAGCCACCACAGTCCCTTGCTTAGGGCAGAGGAGAGGCCTATTCAATATACTGGTAAGGAAAACATTTCTACATGGTACCTTAAAAACTCTGTAGACAGTGCAAAGGTGCAAGGTCTCCTGGCCTAAACAACCAAATAATCAGAGATTATGCAGAGCAATAACATGATGTTGGGCCAGATATAAACCTGAACTCTTCCAGGATTGTTGTTGTCCAAAATTATGATGAGTAAGGGTAGGAATATAGAACTGCAAATAATCTAATAATTGAGTTATGTACATTTTCCTACTGCTACTCCCATAGCTCGGAATACAACAGCAATATGATCTTGGCCAATTCATTAAGAAGAGATATCAGCACTTCTTGGGCAATGAATACAAACGAGACGAGGTAAGTATTGGATTTATCAAGATATAGTTCCTGTTCACTTAGCAGCAACCTTTGCAGAAATACAAGGTTAACTTCAGACTACTAGAAGCAAATGAGTTTATCACATGCTTTGAATTCAGACAAGTAGTTTTAAGCAATAGTGACAAGAAGGAGCAGTAATGGAAAAGACAACTTTCAGTGAAGATGACACTTTATTTCAAGTAGTCTGTGGCATCTTTAGATACAATTAGGAAACAATGACCGAAATCTGGAAGAGTCACTCCAAAGTCAAATCTGGCTCACTAAAGAATTTTACCTATTCCCCTAGGTTTTTTGTTGTTGTCCAGTCGCACAGTCAATTCCGACCCTTTGCGACCCCATGGACCACTGTCCGCCAGGCATTTCTGTCCTCCACCATCCTCATCAACTCGCTCAGCTCTGCGCCCATTGTGTCTACAATACCATCTAGCCATCTCATTCTGGGCCATTGGCCATATGCCTTCATTTGTACAAAGTTTCCAAAGACATATGTGAGAAACTTCTCAATTTCTCATCATATATACAAGTCCTAGCCTCAGTCAAGGTGAGCAGCTTAAGTGGTGTTGGCATCCATGGGTCTCAGTGGCCATCATTCCCACTTCCACCTACATTTCTAGCTCCCCCCCTCACGTCAAACACCTGTATCCACATTACACCACCAACACCTTGGGCCAGCTTTCTTCTAAGACATGGGTGCCCAAACTATGGCCTGGGGCCCAAATCCAGCTCCCGACACCAATTCATCTGGCCCACACCACCCTCGTTGCCCCTGGAAGCGGAAGTAAAACGTGCCCATACGGGCACTTTTTACTTCCACTACTGGGAGAGGCGAGGTGGCATGGGCTGGATGAATTGACGTTGGGGGCCAGATCCAGGCCCTGGGCCATAGTTTGGGCACCCCTAAACCATGTGACTGGCCTACAGCCCAAAATGTTTGGGTGCCCCTGTTCTAACACATGGTAAACCCTTTAATCTGAGTCCAGTTCCTTTTGCTGTTACTTCTTCTCTTAAATCATCTGTATTAGTTATAATCAAGTCAAGGACAACTGTTCTTCTAGTTACTTCCTCAGCTTTTTGTAGAAGAACATTATCAGCTACATAACCCAGGAATTTCTTGAAAGGGCCATATTTGCCAGAATTTGTCTCCCAAAAATCTCAGGGCTAGAACAAATAGCTCCCAAGCAATCCAGGATTTATATGTTGTCTTGAACAGTTGGATTAATGATGTTTTCCAGTTTGGGCTTGACCAATTAATCACATAGAGATGTATGTTTCATTGAGGCATCCTGGTGTGAAGGAAGATGCTAATGCATATCATGTTTTAGTAAATAAGGATTTATAGCTTGCATGACATCTGAATGCAAGAAAGATGACTTTGTTGTTCAGTTGCACAGTCGATTCAGAACCTTAGGACCATTGTCCTCCAGGCACTTCTGTCCTCCACCACAAAATGGCCCTGAGCCTCCCATCTGTCTTCTTTTCCAGGTTTATGTCCGAAGTACAGATTATGATCGTACCATCATGAGCGCTCAAGCCAATCTAGCTGGGCTCTTTCCTCCTAAAAACCAAGACATATGGAACCCAACACTTCTCTGGCAACCTATACCAGTGCATACAGTGCCTCTTTCGGATGAAAAGGTAAAAGAGAAGGGTGATTGGAGATCAGTACAAGTATACAAAGAACTTATCTACATTTTTGAAAGTATATTCTGTAGCCCAGTATGGACTGTGCAATTTCAGAATGTCACTAAATGTTGCCTCCCTTTTTCCCATTAGACCTCCTGAGATTTTTCAGAGATTAGGTTTCATTTGAGGTGCATTCAAGAGGTACATGTCTGCAGATTAACCCACCCCCCCGGCTTTGATGGAAGTTCTTGGAGTTCAGTATTTGTTATATTAGGGATAGGCAACTTCCAGGAATCCAACCCCTCCCTCAACACCTACACAATGGACCTTAGACAGTGGCACCCTAGAGCAGCTCTAACAACCCACCCACCCAAAACAAAACAAAAAACACCCACTCACATTATTCAGACATTACTTATTAGGGTTGATATGCTACTGAGCTTGTGCATAAGAGTATTCACACAAGTGGTTGTAATATTTCATAGGTTGCTCATTGCACAATTGGTCATGCAATCAATTGAACAACAATACTTTCTTTAGTTATTTATTTTTGAACCAAAATTGACAATGTACAGTGCAATGAAGAGATGAAAACTGTAATTTTCAAACCCTACATCCAGTGGTGGGCTAAAAAAAATTACTACCACACTGTGGGCATTGTATGGTGGGCGTGGCCAGGGGGAAAGCCCTGTGTTAGGGCTACTTTGTTTCAAAACTTGGCCAGCCAGAATTTCTGCTACCAGTTCTGGTGAACTGGTGAGAACCTGCTAATCCCCACCACTGCCTACATCTCTAGGCAGTTATAGCATTTGAAGTAACGTAACTGATCCTGGAATGTTTTTTCCCCCAAGGGAAAACTTAGATCAGTACAGAAACACTGTATGGTGAGTAGATTTATGTAGTAAATATTTTGTTGTATGTGACACTTTTATCTTCAAGAGATAAGATTAAATTTCTACTTCTTCCTCTTTGGGAAAGTGTGTAGTGTGTAGAAATAAATGAAGAAGCTGACTTACTTTCCATTGTGTGTCTGTCAATCTATCAGTTGTTTCTTTTCTTTGACAGCTTAAAAAACCATCTAGTTTAAATGGTTCAGAAAGGACAGACCATCTTCTCCCAACATTGATATCTATAAATTCTTAAGGTTTAAAAGCATGAAATTTGGCTTAAGGCAAAATATTATGATTGACGTAAGGAAATTCAGAGGAGATCTCAACTATCCAAACTTCACTCAAAACATGAGAGCATCAATGCACCCATTATGTACCTTAATTGACATGGTCAAGTAGAGACAAAAGATGAGCTCTGCTTTATGGATCTACAAAAAGCAAAAATCTCTGTTTATTCAGGATTAAGTCCATTAAACACAGTATGACTTACTTCTTGGAAATATGAATCAGTTGGATTAAACCAGTGAAGATTATAGCAATTTTCAGGAAGAAGAAGAAGAAGAAGAAGAAGAAGAAGAAGAAGAAGAAGAAGAAGAAGAAGAAGAAGAAGAAGACGACGACGACGACGACGACGACGACGACGACGACGACGACGTCAGTGGCGGTGGCGGCGATGATGACTGGTGACACCCTGGATACAATAGTGGCAAATTTAGAGAAAGATTCAAATTCCCAACCTCCAGCTCCAAGAGAGAGAGAGAGAGACTTCTCATTCCCATTATCATAGCATGTTATTGTACTGAAACCTGTGGCACAGATATTATATCCTATGTGTTCAAGGATGTGGATTGTAATCCACCAAAAAATAACACTTATCTACCTGAGTCAGTCTTAAAAGTGGTTTCTTTTCTTTTTCCTGTTATTGAAGGCTAAGTAAGTGTGATTGAAGATGCACTTCAAATCTGCTGTCTACATTTTGTTTTTTCCTTCCAGTGTTTCCATGCCACTAGTGATGCATTAGATAGAAAGTGAGGTGTTTGTTTCGATTATGCTGTAATGTTTATTTCAGGCATAAAGAAGTATGTATCAGTGTGAGGAGGTAGGTGGTCTGTTGTTTTTGCTTTTAAAGGTACAGATTTTACTTTAACATTTATTTTAAACCAAAATCTTTTTCTCCTTTGGACAAGTAACAGATAGTATCAGGATGCCTTTATAATCACTTATAAGTTTCCCCCCCTTCTTTCTATTGTAGTTGTTATCATTTCCAACACGTGGCTGTAAACGTTTTCTTCTACTTCTAAAAGAAACCATGGAAGTAAAAGAAGTCAAGGCTGAACTGCGGTCAAACATGGTAAGGAAGGGGAAAAGGTGTTTGAAATGTATGATCTGTAGAAAGCAAATGATCCTGTTTCCTGAAGTGTCATCTCTAGGGCCAAATTTATTTTTTGAGGGGGAAAGATCAATGTACAGTCAGTTCAAATCCACTGAACAGATCAGGGGCTCTCAATGTTTTTGCGCCATGGGCCGGATAACATCCCCTCAGACAGCTGAGCGGGCTGGACACATGGTTCCCCCATCATAAACACTGCCATAAAACATATCTGAGGCTATCATAAACACATTTACGACAGCTGCAGGAGCATTTATGGTTCGTTTTTGGCTGTTTTCACCACTTCCGCTGCTTCTGGTGGTGGCGGCGGCAGTAGTGAGAGCAGCACATTTTTAGCTCTTTTCTCCATGTTCACCACTTCTGGCATAAGTGGTGGGATCGAGGGCAGTGGGCCACATGAAATGGTGTCACGGGCCAGGTTCAGCCCGTGGGCTGTAGGTTGCGAACCCCTGGAATAGATCCACTGAAATGAGCCTCATATGAGTTGTGATGACTATTAAGTCACATTTATTCCAGTGACTCCACTTCAGTTCTTATGACCAATATTGGATTTGGTTCAATATATCCTATCGGGTATATTAACCTTCATAGCATTGCTCTGTTCCTAGTACATCATCACTAGTAAGTCATTGTGATTTTTATTTTAGTCAACAACCTCATTCCTGACTTTATTTGCAACCAGAGCTTAGAAATAAGGTCTTAATCACAGATGAGTGGCTTATTTTTAACTAAACAGGCAAAATGACTTCCGCTAACAAGGCTTAAATCATCCTGGCTGTACCCTCTGCTGGAAGTAAAAGGGGGGGGGGTTATACACTCTTCCCAAACCCCACCCCAAGAAGAACCACAATTACAATCTCAACTCTGTACAGATTCGGTAATACTTAAATACCATTTTCAAATGCACTTTTGTAGTTCTTCTACAGAATAGACCCCTCATTGTATAGTCTCTCAACGTCACAGTTTTGCGCTAATGATAATTCTTGGCTTTCAGTCTCCTGTGGAGACTTTATTTTGAGAAATGCTTTTAGAATTTTGCATTTGGAACAATACCAGATTCAGAACACAAATGGAGAATTGAGTTGTGATGCTTGACAATATTTCTACATTCTCCCCCTTTTGTTAGGATTGTGTGGGTTGTTTGAGAGACGGGCGAGTTTAGCACTGAAAGCTTTCCTCACCCTAACAGTTTACAAAACTGCACTCCATTGTTCCCAGCTCTCCATTATGTAGCAGAAAGGGGCAGGGGGGGGGGGGATTAGATTGGAAAAAGTAATTTTAAAGCAACAGAAAGTGTTCTCCCCTTTGATCCATAGTTTTTGCCCCTTCTTTTTCTTCTTCTTCTGCCATATCCAAATCCGAATATAGGCAGTCATTATGGTGATCAGCCATGAAGATTGTGTTGAGAATATACTGCACTGGCCTTTCATCTGCCTTCCGTATCACTGCATGACCCCCATACCACTGATCCAGTTCATCCTCATCAGCCCCAGGCCAGTATTAATGAAGCTGTTGCCCTCCATCAAGATGGATTCAAGTGGGATTTAATCCACTTGGGAACCATCACCCTTCCCTGTGGCCATTAGTCCTCAGGGTTATCAGGTTAATTAAACACTGCCTGACACTCAGCATTGAATCTCTGGCAGTATGGTCTACTCCAGTGGTTCCCAACAAGGGGTACACAGCCAACTAGTGGACTTCAATTCCCAGAAGCCTCAGTCAGTACATTGGCTGATCAGTGCTTTGGGAAAATGACTTAGGCTTCTGGGAATTGAAGTCCAAAAACCAGCATTTGGGAAACACTGGTCTACTCTATTACCTTAGCAGGATATCCTGGCGAGACTACTGTTCTACTGCTTAAAGAAACCCAGATAGATTTGCATTCGTTCAATGTATGATTCACTAGAACTGATGTAGAAAATCACTACCATAAGCACACTCTGTTTATCCAGTCCCTTGGATGTTAAGTACATTATCTGATGTTTTTACATTTCTCATCTCCACCCCCACCCCACCAAATCATTATATTTGCATTGTATTCTGGTTATTTATTTGTTTATTCACTCATTTAGTTTGCTTGCTGAATCTAGCCTTGAACAGCCATTAAAAGGGGGGGGGGGAGCCAGATCATCTATTATGTTTATCAATGTAGAGAGAGTGCTTGTCCATATCTATGAATTGATCTACGTTTCCAACCTATTGATACCTCTCCATTTATCTTTCAGAAATTTCTGGCTAAAATGGCAATTAATATGGGATACAACCCAATGAGTCTTTTGGATTTTTCCAGTCACAAACTCTGGAATGCTTATGATGCTTTATTAGTTCAGGTACTAATAAAAGACAATTCTGGAAAAGGTCTTGCTAGAATTGGTAGTAAATTATGCAACTAGATTTTGGTAGCAATGGTGGTGGGGGTTTGGGACTTTCTCATTTTAAGTAGCTTGCAACTGTTTGCCTCTGGATTCAAACTGAAAACTTGTTTAAAACTACACCTACATCATCAGAAAAATGACTGCAATGGCTTTCCCAGCAGTTTACAGCAGGCTTTGGGGGTACACAAGACAAGAATCTTTCCCTGATCCATTAACCCAGGAGTTCTCAACCTTTTAAAGCCGGGGGCCAGGTCAGGCTCTCTCAGACAGCTTTGGGGGCCAGTCAATCATTTTGCCCTTCTTCCACCACATGACACTTCCTGGTGTGGTGGAGGCAGTGGAGGGCCACATGAAATGGTGCTGTAGGCCACATCTGGCCTGTGGGCTGCAGGTTGAGAATCTCTGCATTAACCAAACCAGTTCTATCAGCAAAATCAATCCATTAGAATTTGGTGTCTCTGTTGCTTTAATTTATTCTTTAATTTTAACAACTGTGTTGTACCATTAGTCAGTGGTTGTGAGGCCCTTATGGGTCTTCTGAAGGCCAAAAGTAGAACAGAAGAGTTTTAAGGATGGATAAATGAAAACAAGCCTTCTAAAGAAACAGAATAAAGAAGAATGCAAGGGGAAAATGCATACACTCACCATGATGTAGTGCAGTGGTCAGCAAACTTGGCTCTCCAGCTGTTCTTGGACTTCAGTTCCCAGAAGCCTTGATCAGCAGGAGTGCTGACTTGGGCTTCTGGGAATTGAAGTCCAAGAACAGCTGGAGAGCCAAGTTTGCAGACCCCTGATGTAGTGCACCGTTTCCCAAACTATGTTCCATGAAACTCTGGTGGACTTCAGTTCCCAGAAGCCTAAGTCAGTACATTAGAGAATTGACTTGGGCTTCTGGGAACTGAAGTCCAAAAACCAAAGCTTGGGGAAACACTGGGGTAGTGAATAGTGTGGCTGACCAATAATCAGAAGGTCTTGGTTCAAATCCCTACTTATGCATTGAAGCTCATTGCATAATGGAACTGGTAAAATGACTCCTTAAATATCTCATTTATCTTGAAAGGCTGGAAGGTTTTGATTTGATGGCATGTAACCACCCGCTCCTCTTTATTGCAGAAAGCTAATCACCTGCCTGTACCAAAGTGGGCTAAGGCACAGAACATGGCCCAGATGAAAAGGTTTTTGGGCTATGCCATCAATGCCATGTTTGGGGTACACAAACGAAAAGAAAAATCGCAGTTACAAGGAGGTAAGCACAGAACAAATGCAGTATCTTCCATAATGACATGCAGTCCACATTCCAAATGGTGTGTTCTTTACTCCAATGCTATTTTCAGTTCTTTTTAAGGCACACAGTAGACACAAATCATAAGGCCTGGGACTGCTTATACTTGCGGTCTCTGCCCATCACTGAAAACTGTATACTGGGGAAAATGCATATTTCAAATTTATAGAAAACATTGCTTAAACATATTTTGCCAATGGGATGGCAAAATAAGCATAATAAATTATAGTTTGTCCTTAGGAGAAAAAGACATTGGAATCCAAGTAAGGGGTTCCCAATCTATGGTCCACAAGCTGGACCCAGTCTGTAGCATCATTTCATGTGGCCTACATCACTGCTGCCCCTGCACTGGAAGCTGATGCATTTACGCCAGCCGTAAATGCCCCTGCAGCTGTCATAAATGCATTTACGCCAGCCGTAAATGCCCCTGCAGCTGTCATAAATGCATTTATGACAGCTGTAAATGCATTCACAGCTGTCATAAATGTGTTTACAATAGCCTCAGATGTATTTTAGGGCAGTGTTTACGCCAGGGGAAACTACATGACCGGCCCGCTCAGCTGTCTACCTTATATATATATAAGGTAGAAACGTATGAAGAGTGGATGAGAAAGAAAGAGAATATAGTACTGTATGTATCTCCAGAAATAAAGATATATATACATACTTTTCTACCTTATCTGTCTATCAATCAGATGTCTTTTTCTTTCCCCTTTCTTTCTTATAATGGGTGAGAAAGAAAAAGAATGATATGTATCTCCAGATATAAAGATTGTTGTTTAGTCGCACAGTCGATTCTGACCCTTTGCGACCCCACGGACCACTGTCAGCCAGCCTCCACCATTCCCCTCAACTCACTCAGTTCTGTGCCCATTGTCTCTACAATGCCATATAGCTATCTCATTTTGGGCCATCCCCTTTTTCTTTTGCCCTCCACCTTTCCAAGCATCAATGCTTTCTCAAGTGAATCCTTTCTTTTCATTTGATGTCCAAAGTACTTTAGCTTCATCTTTACTATTTGACTTCTAAGGAGCAGTCAGGGTTGATTTCTTCTACGATTAACCTATTTGTTCTCCTCGCTGTCCAGGGGACTCTCAAAACTCTCCTACAACACCACATCTCAAAGGCATCTATTCTTCTGCGCTCAGCTTTCCTTATGGTCCAGCTCTCACAACCATACATTGCCACCTGGAATACCATTGCTTTGACTATAAAGATACAGTTATAAATACCTACACAAAAAGCTGAACAACGATAAAATAAACTTATTTTCAAACAGCAGTACTCAAAAGTTTACATTTGCTGACAGTATTACTCTAATCAACTGCATTGATCTAATTGACATGTTGATTTCAAATTCTAGGTGCTATTAGAACTCAATATTATTTCCAATAAGAAGTTAGAATTTCTCCATCCTGCCCGAAAAATAACCCCCCATCATCACATTGGAAGAAGGATAACTTATAGTAATGTGTTCTCAGTGGTTCAGAGCTATAGGTAATATACCTTTTTTTTTCATCTCCATGCAGGTGTGCTAGTGAAAGCTATTCTGGAAAAGTTGGTAAATGTTTCACAGTCCAACGATAAAACTAAGCTGACCATGTATTCAGCAGTAAGTAATAAGAGTATTGGGGTACACAGAAAGAGCCACCTTGAAGAATGTAGCATTTTTTTAACCACAATCAGGTACAGTCAAACCTCATATAACACTAAAACCTGGTTCCACAAGTCTTGGTGTTATATGATTTTTAGTGTTATCTGATGCATGTTAAAATCCTATGGGATCCATAGAGATACATTGTAACCACACAGGCTTTAGCGGTTGTTATCTGAAGCATCCCATAGGATCTTAATGTTATCTGATGCAATTCTTCCCCCCAGATTCCTTAATGTTATGCGATTTTAGTGTTATTCGATACTAATGTTATATGAGGTATTACTGTATATCCCATGCAACGGCCACTTTGTGCTGGCTAATCTTTCTGACACTACTTCAGGCGAAAGGAACTACAGAATGAACTCTGCAAAGGTAGCTTCATTTTGGCAGTTTCACATCTGGCCTAGACAGAGAAGAAGAAGTAAACTGTGTTTAAAGAATTGTGCCTTCTCTAATTCAGCTCCTCATGCTGTCCCTTAGTTGCTCTACTTAAAATGCCAATACTGTACTGGGTTTGCAAAGACCTTTCTTGAGTTCAGGAGCATACTGTGTGAATCATCGTTTAAAACCCACATACAACACTATCATTTTACAGCAAAGAAAAGGACTTACATGGAGCCTAAATGTGAGTTTTCAAAATCCTCATAGCAAGTCTAATGAGGCTCAGATATTGTGACTGGTTCAAACCTAACTAATAAGACCTCATAGCCCAAATTGGGATTTGAACCATAGTCTCACCTAGTCCAAATCTATGCCATGCTAGTTCAGAGCAATCCTCAAATCTCATAAATAAAGGCTTAAAAGGATAGTTCCCAAAATGGGGCACACACCACACAGGGGGCAATTTGAGAATGAGTTATCAACAGTTAATGGCCTTTTAGGCTTATTCTACATCAGAGGTACTTAACTGTTTTAAGCCAGGGGCCAGTTCACACCCCCTCATACTGTTGAGTGGTCAGACTGATGGTCCCACCACCACCACCTTTGGTGGCAGTGGGACCACCACAAGCACCCACCACTCCACCCTCCACCACTGCCACCACTGCTGGTGACCACTCCTATCCACCCTCCACTCCACCCACCACCACTGTCATCACTGCTGGCTTCTGCTGCCACCACCTCAGGCCTTGTCCCCTCCGCTTGGCTACCAATTCATTACAACATTCACCCTGTTACAGAGCACCAGCAGGAAATGCCAAGCCAAGTGGAGGGGACAAGGATTGAGGTGGTGGCAGCGGCGGCAACAGTGTCGGTGACTGGAGCAAGAGCGTGGGCTGGATGATTTGGGCCATAGGTTGAGGATGCCTGCTCTACATGAATAGGAGTTTACTTTTTGAATAATAAGAATTATATGTTATGATGAATGCACACTCTTCCTCACTTGCTTGGGACCTCTCACGTGTTCAATCCAAGGTGGAATATTAAAAAAAAAAACCCTCTAGAACTCTCCCAAACTCACGCAAGAAAAAAATATGTTCACCATCCGTTCTCAGCCCAGCCAGACTGAACCAAATATTAGCTTCTCTGTTTACAAAGACAAGCCCATTTATTTGAGAAATTATGGTAGCGTTTTCAAGAGGCAAAAAAAAAGGACTTACTGTCTTTTAACCCAATATCCCATTTTCAAAGAACACACGTTGATTGAAGAAAATATTTTTATTTAAATTGGTAGCATGGTTCTTGATGAATCAGGTTACAGATCTCAGCATAGAAAAATAAACTAATTTTAATTTGTTTTAGAGAAAGGATGTTCAGACAAGTATTCCCCTAAATAAAAAAGGAATCTGTCTATCTATTCTAAGTGACCATAATTAAGATTTCCAGATATAAGGCCTAGTTGGAAAGCCCACCTCTTTATTGTCGCTGTTCCCTAGTTGACAACCATTTTCGAACTCTCCCTCTGGCTCTCTGCCAGACCCTCGCCAGGTATCAAGTGAACCTGGGTATTCAGGCTACTTCCAATCAGATTCCAGAGTTGGGTAAACAACTCTGGTTGTCTTGTTTACAATGGGCGCCTCTCTGTGTATCTCTTATTTATTTTATTATTTATTTATTTATTTTTATTTACTTAGATTTGTATCCCGCTCTCCTCGGTAGCAACCGACTCAGAGCGGCTCACAAAGTCCCCTAATATCATTACTAAAGTGCCAACAAAAATACAATAACATACAATATAACAGAATAGTAAAGTACAGTAAATATCATATAGTAGGTCTCTTCCCTTTCTGGGCCCCAAAGTGTGAAAACAACCAAATGGCCCTTTTGGCTAGCACAAGAAGCCACATTTCTACTATAGACTAGAAACCTACTAAACTCCATTTTGGAAATGTGAAGAACTTGGGGCCTCATTTTATCACATATGTCATGGGGGGCATCAGAATTTTAGAGATGCTTTGGTGCGGCATGGCCAAAAAAAAGTTGGGAACC